>CM066913.1:8943803-9651920 GCA_033964015.1 Scolanthus callimorphus | reverse complement strand
GGCAAGTTTCCGTCTTCGTAAGGCGCATGACCATGAACGCCGTGGCTGACATCCATCCCCACGCATTCAAGCCCTCGAGGATCAGGCCAATAAATTTATAATTATGTACGGAAATTATTACTTTAATACATAATTGGATAACACTAATTGTTTACGTAATTTAAATGGTGTAAAACTGCACAGATAAAATATTCAGTATTCAAACGAGAAGTTATCGCAGATTCTGATTAAGTTTCTCTGCTTGAATGCCCTTGTTGTAACAACCAATGGCGGGAGAGGCTTGGATCTATCGTTGAAGTGACCCCTATAGTCCAGCGCCAAGCTGTCATTCCAAGTTTAAACCCTGCCGAGCGCAAGTTGTCAACGAGTTGGCGAAAAAATTTCTAATAGCAAAGCAATTGTCACGTTGTTGTCTTAGTGTATTTGTTAACGAGGGATTTCTCAACACTGATCCTAATGCGTAAATGGGTGACGAACAAGAGAACTTCTGCGGCCACGCACGAAATCTTTCATACTCATTCTCGACTTTTATGTACCGTAGATCAAGTCTCAATAACCCTGCATAGTAATTATACCTAGCGGAGATTAATCCAGCGTTATGGAAGCTACGTCGATTGCGCAGACAGAAAATGGAAGTATAACCCCTTCTGGGCCTTCGGTGCCTTCGGGGAAAAATTCTAGCAGTTCTAGCTTGGAAGATGACTGGGAATTCAAGGTAGCGAAGATTTCATTTTATTTCGTCATTTTGATTGGGAGTGCTTTCGGCAACAGCCTGGTTGCGTACATCATTTGTTCTACAAGACGGATGAAAACAGCGTCGAACTTCTTGATCCTAAATCTGGCAATCTGCGATTTTTCAACACCTCTAATTAGTATTCCGTTCGATTTTGCACTCGAGGAAAACCAATATTTGTGGTTGTATGGGAGAGTTATGTGCAGGCTTTTATGGCCTCTGTCGACTCTGTCAGCTACGTCGTCGGCGCTGACGCTCGCGGCTATATCCCTAGACCGCTACCTTATCATAATGCATCCATTCAGGTCAAGACTGACTAAAAGACAAGTTTATTTTATCGTCATGGGTATACACTGCTTCTCGATGGTTGTAGTCTCGCCTTACGTTGCATTTCTAAAACTGGATAAGACGGATTGCCGAGAGGATTGGCCCGAGACTACGTACAGGCAGATTTACACTTTATTTTTATTTGTCGTACAATATGCGTTTCCATTAGCATTCATGGTACTCATGTACACACTTGCGCTTTTCCAGCTTTACTCTATAACTGGAAAAGTACGGCGAAATAAAATGAAACCGGAGAGAGAGAGAAAAGAATATAATGGAATTGCCGAAGAAAGTAGTTCGCAAGCTGGAACGAGGAGTCGGAAGTTTGGAGTGAGCGAATGGTCAGATGGTTATGCAACGCCAACAATAGCGCGACTCAGAACCGCGGCATCCAAGCTCTCACTCAAGCGTAAAAGCGCTAATGCAAGAGCTACGTGGACATTTGTGGGGATAGTCATTATTTTCGCCTGCTTCATGTTCCCCAACCAATTTGTTTGGCTCTGGGCAGATTTTGGTGGTGGCGCCACGGATCAAAACTCCTTTACGAAGGCCGTCATTATTTGCTGGCTTTTTACATACACGAACTCAGTAGTGAATCCAATAATATTCGCTATCTTCAATAACGACTTTAGGAATGGATTCAGGAGAATTTTTCGAAGGATTTTCTGCCCTTGCAGAGACAGGCGCCGCAGGTTTTCCGAATCTCAGGGGGAATTTTACACTGGGAATAACAATGGGCAAAGCGATTCTCCTCAGACATTCTCGCCCAAGCGTAGAAAAATCAGCAATTTGTTAGACATCCCAAATGGGCACCGCAAGCATTCGTGTTCCCAAGTTTCATTCGACCCTTCCCCGTCCTTCATTGGATAATGCAACTAAAGAGTCGTGCCTGTTATGTAAATAATATCTATATATTATATATATATTCTTTATAAATAGTTTGTCGCGCTCTTGAAGTATCGCACTTTACAAATTCACACCGAAAGTACTAGGAACTTGATAAGTATCCTCATGCTTTGAGCGTTTCTCCTTCTGTAGGTCAAGTAAGCTCTTGTTTTAGAGTAACAGCCTCTAATGGACGCCGCAAATTTTCACATCATTACTAGCACTGGTGAACTTACACTGTCTGTTGCCTGGCTATTATAACAAATTTTAATCAACGATTCTGGTAAGAGGAATCGAAGGAATCCATTTCACTTCTAAGTAGCTTGTTCTTCAAAAACTGATAACGAAGCAATCGGAAATGGATTGCACATTTTGAAAATAACTTGTCGCTGTGTAGAAATCTTTAATAACCATCAAAGCCTGCTAAAGGCAGCTCTTTTATGCACTTTCTAAGCTTATCGTACATTGTACTTCCATTTATAACTACATTTCTAATAAAGACGACAATTGATCAGTTTTTGCGTTGCGTTTTCTGCACACTAATTACAAACTCTTGACCTTCTAAAGTGCGCAAGTACTACACTTCAATAAGCGAAACTGTTTCATCAATTAGCAATTCAGTATTCTAGCACACTTTGGGTCTTCGTGCACCCCCGAGCTACCAAATATCATGCAAGGAAACTCTGCTAATTGAGCAGACACAGAGTCAGACATTGTGATGAGCTTCTTAGCACTAGGAAAGAGCAAGTTCAACCAACACCGCCATGCATGCTGGGCTAATTACCCAGAGTTGACGATAACAAGCTCTCAGGATGCTCAAATGCCGAGGTTATACTCTAGCGACTAGATAAAAACTATCGGAAGCTATTTAGATCCAGTAAACGATTTTTTTTTTCACATAGAAAAACCGCCAAAACAGTGAGAAGGGACTTACGTAAAAAGTGGCGCGCAGGTCACATTTCTATTTGATGACGTGATATGTCTCCTCGAGGGCTGGTAGCATAGGATTTAGGGCGCGATTTGTCGGCTTGCTTACATAGATCAAACCACAAACGGTGCGAAATTGCACACAAGAATGGTGTGAATTCTGTGCCGATATTTCGACTAGCTAGTGATAACGAAAACTTTAAGCAGGAAATTAATAATTTGTGCTATAACTGATCCATATCTTTGACATTGATTATATCTGGGAAAGCACTTTGCGTTTGGGAAAAATGCTGGAATTTCATTTTAGTGATCAGTTCTAGAATATTTTTGTAATATGAAACGTGCGAACAAAAAGGTTTAACATTATATGCACGAAACCTTTGATAAACCTATTGAATACCTTCAGTGGACTTTAGACCAGAGCTGTTCAGTAATAATTGCAGGTTTATAAGAGTTATCGAGAAGAAATCTAGTTTCTTTGTTATAACAATTTTGTTTTTAAAGTGGTCCCTATTAATTAGCCTGATTATAAGCCGACTATAAAGTCGCCCGCATTCCCCTTTTTCACCGCCTACAATGACGGGGACGACGAAGTCACGACTTCTTAGAATGTACTATTGTATAAAGGTATGTTAACAATCTCAGGGCACGACTCACTACCAGATGGCTCTACCACCTGGTCGCCAACTTACAAAACAAAATGAAGTCGCCATTTTGGCGACAAAAGATGAGAATTTAGTCGCAACCAGGTAAAGTCTGTTCTGTTTTTACATTGCAGCCACACCTTCAGAATACTACCAGTTTTTCTAACAAGGGTCGATGACAACTGCAGTGCGATTTTTTATTATTTATTTTTTTAATTGGAAAATGCGATTTAGCTTCGCCCTTGACAGTTTTCGAAAGGCCATTTTTGTGTAAGTCATCATGCTTGCCAATCTCACTTAATTCCACTAGAACACCATGTGATGCTCTCTGACATTTTATCGCGATGGAATGTAACTCACCCAAGATCATTTTGCCAGAGTCAAGTGGTTTCTTCGACATACTCTTGTCAACAAAATCGGCCAAAATTGTTTGTGGTCTGTGGTTTGGGATGTTACTGTGTCTTCCTGACTGCGCTGAAAAATCTTCAAGCAATAGGATCATGCATTATGGCTTAGGTCCACGTTTTGGCCAATAGAGAAATGAAGTTGCCTTGAATTCTTTGCTGGTTTCTTTGGGATTGGAAATTTGGAATAGGGCATAGGAAAGGAAGTATTACGAGCAGTGGTCGCCTAATTTCCTATTCGATCCACGCAATTTTCTATTCGCAAGGGAACCTTTCAATGAGTGATACTCCTGATTCCATTAATGTTGTCGACTCTTGAAATAGAGATTGTAGACTATTACAACCATGGAGCAGTTGATCAGTCAGGGCCCCACATTAACTTTTTTCGCGAGATGCCATTGACGACCAATTAAAAAAATTTAGTCGCCAAAAAGCAATATTTAGTCGCCACGTAAGCGTTGATCTCAGTTGAACTTAGAAAGATGGGGTACCATTTGACGACTAGCTTTAAAATTTTGGTCGCCAAACCCCTAAATTCAGTCGCCATTGCCGACCATATGGTCACAGCGTCGGGCCTATTATCGTCACGAATGAGGGTTACGCCCGGCGACACTTCCCAAAGCAACCTTTTTGAAATATAAGTTTATACGGAAATGGGATATACATGGTCTGGAGCAAATTATTCTTGATATTGGAGATCTAATTTCTAAATGAGTTGATTTGCTAAGTGTGCATTTGGTAAAACCTCACGGCGATAATACGTGCTATGAAAAATAAAGTTATGACTCTGAGAGCCCGGAATTTGAACAGATTGAGATTGTACATTGACGGGTACATTCTACGGTTTAGACCAGGGACACGTTTCTCGATCACCCGAGAATTTCCCCTATAGAGCATTGCATTAGTTTTTCCCGAATGTTTCGGGCACCCCAAAAATCGGGTAAAAACAGTGGAAGCTGCTCTCCCGTGATTTTGAATGAAATCGAAAATTTATTTTGTGTAACGCAAACATTCTAAATATCTACGAATAGGGAAGATCTAGGCTATTCAAATCAGCAGGGAAGAGAAGAAAACGAAAATCTCGAGGATCCATCTAAAATTGCAAAACAAACGTTTCGGGCCCGACAATCTCGGGTGCCTATAAAGAAAGGGGCCCCAGAACTGTAAAGAATGTTTCCAATATAAATGACTTAAGATTGTACACTTGGGTTAATCAGCGCTTGTTTAAACTGAAAAGATAATATGTAGAAGATCTGATGTGAAAATGGTAGATTCCCGAGATAAACCGGGCTCAATGTTGACAGTAGCTATAGATTGAGTATATTAATTGTCCATCGGTCGCCAGGTTTATTCGACAGGCATCTGCTAATCTCATCACAGGACTGGCAAAATGACAGTTTATCTTATGCAACGAAAAAATTGAGCGACTAATTTGTGATTTCCCTTTCTAAATTAATTGTCTTTCAGCTTGCATTGACGAGTGGCGCGCACATGTTTTGTGAGGAGGGTTCGGCGGCACGTCCACCACACGTGATCACCTCGCCAGAGGGCGGGCAGCGAGAAGAGCGAGAGGGTGCCCATGCGTAGATGAAGCGTTAACACGGAAAGAGGGAGTAGAGATGGCGAGAATAAGCGGGAGGCGAGAGGAGTCTCCTGTGGGGGGAGGGGAGGGGCTCAAGGTCCCCATTTTTCCTCACCAAAGGTAGTAACTTACATCTCAGCCAACCAATGTGATGAATAATTTGCCCTTCTTTTTTTTTCATCTAAAAGAGTGGTAAGCCGTTAGCTAGAAGCCCTAACCAGTTCGCACTAGCAGAAAGTTCCAGTCCTTGGCCTTATGTTATAATTACACATACTACTAGAGCATTTGACAAATTGTCTCGAGGACTGTATTTGCATATTTAGTCGACGTTTTGGTAGAAGGTAACTTCACCATAACCATATGGAGCCCAAGCTCATAGGGTAATGACATTTATATGTCTTATACAATCTCGTTCCCAGAGCCTACTCTGTTGTTGTTGTTTGTCGTAGGCTCTGGCGGCAGACAGTCGTAGCCGATTCTGATTGGCCGATATTCTCACCCGCGGTTTTGAAATTCGTCGAACCGACAAGGCCGGTCACCATATATGGATGGATAACCGGATGTCATAGATTCTAGGACATCCGGTTTCGTCTGCGTCCAGAGCCTCCGAGTCAGCATGACCGAGAGGCTCTGGGAACGAGATTGATGTCTTATATCGGAAAGGCAGAAATACGCCGGTCACGCCCAAAGGAGGAATCACACAGATACTCCAGAAGTCTGATTTTTCTAAATGTTGATAAGTTTTCATTTCCATATCGAACTGGAACTCGAAGTCTAACTCCAACATCAACCCGACCAAGGGGCCTACCCAAGACATGTTAATCCCATCATCTTGAATCCCATCAGCAAGCATACGAAACACGTCCCTGTGTGACTCATTATCCTCGCGTCAAAGCCAAAGAAATTACAACAAAGCGAGACACACATAACGTTTTATGCAAAAACTCCTCAACTGGGTTTAACAGTTGGTCATCAGATCCCAAGGGCCTGAGCCTCGGCAGGTGAAATTACTCTCTTTGTCTGTTAAAACAATAAACCAGTGAGAAGGACGAAGGTGATTAGAAATAAAGCATTTGTAAACAAGCATAGCACACATTTAGTCAAGAATTTAGCCTAAGCGATGGAATGTAATTTATCGTTTTTATCTTCAGGAAGATGAGGATTTAAGAATTGTTTCCCTTTTACTAATAACATAAGAAGTGTATAGCTTTTAGTTTTGTTTATTATATTATACCTTCCCCTTTTATTGCAAAAGGCGTTCGTATAGTCACAGGCAATGAAAATAGCAATGTAATAGAAATAACTTTGCGCACTGCCAAACGTTCTTATTATTTCGGCAGTTGTTTTGATAACAATTTCATAAACTTCCATTTGTAACATTAAACATTATTCTTGACAAAATAAATACTTTTTTATAGGTTTACTAATTACGTTCTGTCCTGCCTTTGACTAGCCAAGCTAGTCAAAAGAACAACCAATGACACCCATGGAACACGCTGTTTTTCTCTAATAAATAGATTGTTTTGTCACCTTATGTTTTGTTGTCAGACTTCACTACAGTAACCCGAATTAGCAAATGTGGCGTTCTTGCTCGACTCGTTGGTTTCTATGGAAACTGCTATGTCCTGCGCAATCACAAACGCTTCATTATTTTCAGAAGAACCATCAGTCACTCGCGGTGTGTTACTCAAATTTTCATGCCCACTTTGAGGATCATTCCCGTTTTCCGCAGTCCCTTTATGAATGTCATTCCCGTTTTCCGCGGTAGCTCTCCCAGAACGCCAAGTAGACATATCGAGTGTACTGAGCGTACTGCGCGAAAATGTTCTTAACCGCCGCGACGGCCCGCCGAACACTCTGGAAAACCCATTCCGAACGTCCTTGCTGAAAACGGCGAATATTATAGGGTTACAGACACAGTTGGTGTAAGTAAAAAGCCAGCAAATGATCTGAATCTTACTTAAGTGAGGGCTAGCAACCCCCGCACCGAAATCTGCCCACATCCAGACAACTTGGTTTGGTAACATGAAAACCGCAAACACCGCCACGACGACAATGAACATCTTTGTCGCGCGCACATTGGCGTTTGAAGTTCTCTTTGGTGTACGAGAATGAGAATTTCTTCTGTCGTTCGTGAACCTCCGTCCTTGTCTCCATGGCACCTTAGCAGTGCCATTTTGTGTTTCACGTGTATCATCGCTAGATCCTTCTCTAGTAGACCTCATATGAAACGTACGGCCGTAAGACTGGTAGAGTTGTAATAAGGCTAAAGTGTACATTATCACCATAAAGGGCAGAGGCAAAGCATACTGTACGACAAATAAGAATGCTGTATACCCCTGACGATATTTAAACGCGCCCCATTCTTCATCGCAGCTTCCATGTTTTAACCGAAGTACATAGCTATAAGGTATGACACAAGCAATCGAGAATATATGCGTAGATATGATAGCTATGGCAATCTGTCTAGGTGTCAAGCGAGGCTTATAGGGGTGCATTATGATTCGATATCGGTCCAAAGATATGACGGCAAGGCAGAGGGCAGAGGAGGTGGCTGTTAACGTAGCTGCCGGATAAAAAATCCTGCACATAAACCCACCATAAGGCCACACATAGCCATTCTCTTCCAACGCGAAATCGAATGGGATGCTGATTACAGGTGTCAAGAAATCACAGATCGCCAAATTGAGGATCAGATAGTTTGATGCGTTCCTCATCTTACGAGTTGAACAGATGATGTAGGCCACCATGCCATTCCCAAACGTGCTGCTGACGAGGATTGCAAAATAGAAGAATATTTTGATGATATCAAAGGTAGTTCGATCTCCATTTTCAACTTGCGGAGGGGCAGTTGAATTGATGGGGTAAATTCCAGTCGATGGCGCATCTGAAGTGTTAAGGAGATTCGACGGTTCTTGTCGTAAGCTCATTTCGACGCGTGAACATCGGTTATAAATCCTGTAATGCCTTCAATGAAGCACTTTATAGTGTAATTACGCTTAGGTTTTGTTTTATTTTCCGTCGCCACCCGTTGAGATGCTGTGGTCCCAAATGGCTTAGAGGGCTGAAGGGATTAACACGTACGTCAAGAAATCAAAACATCACGCTCATTGCTTAGTCTTCACCGCGAAAACCTCATTCGTTGACTAGTAATTAATTTCTATGAAAAATTAACTCAAATTCTTAAAATACAGCCTTGAACTCTTGAAGGAACAGCTTCCAATGTGCTTCACCGAGTGTTCTTGCAATCTGCATCTCGATCGTGACCTAATTTCATGCCCCAGTGCAAACGATGAATATATATTATCTGCAAGGCGTGGCATTGTACAATTTATCAATAAACAAATGAATAGGTTGTAATCTTTGAATTAATTTTTGTAAATTCTTCGCCAGTTGAAAACATTGACAACAAAAGGCATAATTGCATGCAATTGATTTGGAGTAAGTTACTAATTTTGCTATGAACAATACACTTTATTGTTTTCCGAGCACAGTCAAAACAGGCAATGATTAATCCATCACGTTTGGATTAAACAAGGTATTTATAAACAACCGGATTTGAAAACCGGATTCCATACGAAACGCACGAAATCTTGCTAACTCAATTTTTAAGACTGAGTCATGAAATGAAACAGGCGTCATTTAATTGTGTTAACGAGAAAGCTGAAACGGAGCTATTGTGTTCCATTGATTTGCAATCGATTATTAGGGATTGGACCCAAAAAAGTGATGTTAGGCGCCCCGGATAGGCGAAGGTTATGTTTCTTGATTTCGAGCCCTGTTCTGTGAAAGTACGCCTCGAATTAAATTCCACAAAGGATAAACCCGGAAGTGTATTATATGAATTAACGCCCCCAGGACACAAATATGAACACCCAATGCACACTCATGAATCAAATATTCTCAGTTGCAAACTTTGGCAAGCGAAACTGAACATGTAGTTTAAAACTAGACGCACCCACATAAGACCCACATCAAAGAGAGACTGATGTGGGCCGTGACGCGGGTTACCTGTGTGTTTTAAGGCTCTCTGCGCTATCTACACGAACGTTTCTCTCCAAACTCTGCATGCTCCGTTCAAACTTTTAGAGCGGGAAAATAAGCTACGAAAGCTTCTGGAACTCTAAAATATTATTTTAGCTGAAACTCTTCCATGTAAGGAACTTTTGGAAAACGACACTTCAACCAGAACGTTGTTGAAAAAACGAAGACTTGTAGCTGATAAATAGGCAACACTTTGTATCTGTATATTCCAGGTGGGAATCTAACGATTCCAGAACTTAAGTGATAGGTTTCCGAAGATGCTAGCCCTCGGAACATGTCATGTCTGTACTACCCCTTGAGGGGATTTACAATTAAGGATAATCCGGCCCTTTGATGCAGCGTTCACGATTTAGCGCCCCCGCCTCTATGCTTAGAAACGCTATTAAACAAATGCATCCCTTTACGTTTCCCCCCGATCCTGATCCCTGATAATAAATAATCAGGACCATCCGCTGGGTTAAACGAGGAATGTGCCCCCACGTAGCACGCCACGCCGCACGGTTTGACAGCAGATCATGCCGATCGGAGACCGAGTATGTCAAAACAGTTAAAGTGGCTACTACGGAATTCGAATGCTTCCTTCCCGTGAAGTGTCATTCCATACAAATTGAAATTTCGAAACATTGAGTACGAAGATCGAAAATGGAACTGTTCTAGTTGAACATTTTCAGCCTTCAAAAGGCGACTTTGCTCGTCGCCATTATATTTATGGTTTTCGGTTCCACTAACCAGAGGCAGTCCAAAGATAGATCTTGAATATCAGCCATCGCAAGCAGACTTTGAAACCGTGAATGAGAAGCGACTAAAACAAAAAATAGTCATCATACAGTTGCAGAAAAAGGTCAAAGGTCGAGAGCCAAATGCTGGAACTCGAGCGACGCCGGACTAGTCTGTAATGGATTTGCGCTGCACTCAGTAAAATACCGGCTTTACTTCAAGTTATCGGTCTGGCCCAGATTATTGAATAAAACAGTAAGGCAAGCATTTAGTAGAACGTTGAGGCACTGAGAAAAGTTATTTATGAATATAGAAGCTCAAGATTTTTACTGAAGTAGACCAAGACAAAATTCCAAAGTTTGTTAAATTCATAATAATATCTTAAGAAATAAAGGCCTAAACGTGAGAAGAGCTAGACTGCTCAGTCCCTTCTTTGGCGAACGTCCGTAAATCGAGAGAAAGTTCTAGTCTTACATCGTAGTTTGTTTACGCGCTCGTATTTCCAGCTCACGAGAGAGTCTACATTGTAGAATTTGAACAGCACAAAAATGAATATTTTCTCGAATTTTATTGCCAGGGATTTGTGTAGATTGGGTAAAAATTTGTTAAATTAATCAAGAAAGGTAGTCAATGTTAAAAAAAACGTTTTTAATCAGAGAAATAACTACAGCACATATGACCGAATGTCATTTACGCCCGCCAATAGAGTGGATTTCAGATGACTGGTCGTGAGCAATTCGCAATTACTTTGTAATTACTCCTATAGGTTTTATTCAGAATTGATGTGAGTAC
This sequence comes from Scolanthus callimorphus, assembly GCA_033964015.1. Lineage (NCBI taxonomy): Eukaryota > Metazoa > Cnidaria > Anthozoa > Actiniaria > Edwardsiidae > Scolanthus > Scolanthus callimorphus. Next base: position 9,640,865 of record CM066913.1, on the reverse strand, counting down.
TTTGCGATTGGTTTAACTACAGTCATGTAAAAACCGCTCTATCAGCTAGACACATTATTTCAATAGCGACCGAACGCTACTGATACGTTTTTCTCACAGGAAAAAGGCAACGGTAAACTTAGTATCGTAATTTCCCAAAATATTGATGTTATGACTTCCTTTTTTTCGCAAACACGCGCAAAAATGCAGGAAGTTCGGCCGTGTGAACATCAGCGTGTAAACATCAGCCAAACCAGAAACGCAGGGGTCCAAGGGGCTGGGCCAACCGGTCATTCTACAATAGGCATCAAATTCCCACTAGAAGGAAGACGACAAAACTATTTTGCCTAAGAAAATAGCTGCTGGAGTGTAGCCGATTGATATCTTATATTTCATTATCGCATTGTGATAAGAGAAACCACATGTTTTTGTACACTTAGCAAAATGCCATTACACACTGACTGTACAATTGGACCACATTTGCAAAAAACAAAAATGGTTGGTGTTTCTGACTAGCGTATGACGCAGGTAGAAACATATAAAAAACAGTATATAAAACTAGTACTGAAACAAGAGAAGCAGTATAGCGTTTCCCACACAATCCGATTATTGATTCACTTTACGTTCTAGTGCGTGCGTCCGCTCGTCCAGCACAATGCCGAGCGTGATGCTCGTGAAATCACCGATAGCAAATTGATTCTCATTTCAATGAATAATTTAGACCTGAGATTGCGATAAAAAACATATCAAATCCAATTTGAAACCCCATTCATAAAAGCGACACTAACGGGAAATTATCACACTTGAAGGGTAAGGTGGCTGTGGGGCAAATAGCTACTATGGCAACCAAGAAAAGCTAGTTAATATTCGCGTCTTTCATCAAGATTGACTAATAAAATTTTCATCACAAATACACGTGTTCCAATTGTGGTCGACGTAACATGGTTTTTAGACTCATTGGTCGTTCGATGTTTAGTCTGATAGTCCCAAATATGAGGATTTTACAATTTGATTTCGTTATCTTTTAAGTGCAACCATTACCCTTATTCAGCAGCATGTCCACTGTTTAATTTATATCTTGATTTTCGAGAGCTTTCTAATAAAACAGCGAGTCATGACTACCCTAAAAATTATCACTTCAACACCCTTTTCATCGGGAGTATCAGCATATTCAAACAGGCATTTTGCAATTAAATTTGTATATATCCTATAGCTTATGCTTAATACTATCCAAATATTTAAAGCCTAAAGGATTTTGACATTTTTTAAAGGAATAATATGCAAAGTTAAATTTGAAGCCAAGAAACAAATCTCCAATAATTGACGATAAGAAAAAATATTTTTTCGTCTCCAGTTACTCCCCAACGTCGATTCCGGTAATTTTGTAAAACCATCGTTTGCGATAAGGGTTCACTTCTTAAGTACTTTCAACAAACAATAAATCATGAACTGGTGAACAAGCTCCTCCGGGCCATCTGTTCAAATGCAAATACATGAGGCTAAAACTGTTCAATTTTAAAAGCGATTGTCGCTCACCATGGGAGGCCATAGAACTAAAAACAAACGCAAAGAGCGTTTAATGCTCGAGTCCTTATAAAATCGTCGACTCAGTTAACAGCTTATACTCATTCGAAAAGTGAGATGAGCTTTAGTGAAAAATCAACAAGTGCTTTTAACACTTCAGGAACGCAGCCGACGCCAAGCAGTGGATTTTACACGACCACGGGTGACTCCGTCACAGCTAACTCGCCACAAGTCGCGAACGCCGAGAATTCATCTTTCCACATAGCCAAAATATTTTTCTATTTTGTTATTCTCCTCGGCAGCACGTTTGGGAATGGCATGGTGGCCTACATCATCTGTTCAACTCGTAAGATGAGGAACGCATCAAACTATCTGATCCTCAATTTGGCGATCTGTGATTTCTTGACACCTGTAATCAGCATCCCATTCGATTTCGCGTTGGAAGAGAATGGATACGTGTGGCCTTATGGTGGGTTTATGTGCAGGATTTTTTGGCCGGCAGCTACGTTAACAGCCACCTCCTCTGCACTCTGCCTTGCCGTCATATCTTTGGACCGATATCGAATCATAATGCACCCCTATAAGCCTCGCTTGACACCTAGACAGATTGTCACAGCTATCGCTTGTACACATGGGTTTTCGTTTGCTTGTGTTGTGCCTTATGGTTATGCTTTGCGCTTAGTGAAAGGGAGCTGCGATGAAGAATGGGGCGCGTTTAAATATCGTCAAGCGTACACAGCATTCTTATTTGTCGTACAGTACGCTTTGCCTTTGCCCTTCATGATAATCATGTACACCTTAGCTTTAATACAGCTCTACCATTCTAACGACCGTACGTTCCATTCGAGATCAGGAAAAATGAAAGGCACAGCAAGCCAACAAAAACAATCTCAAAATTCAAAACCCAGAACGCCAGAACGATCAACGAGCTTCAAAAAGTTGTCCAGATCTTTGAGTTTGCGCTCTCGAGCACTGAGAAGAACTTCGAGCGCCAATATTCGTGCGACTAAAATGTTTATTGTCGTTGTGACGGTTTTTGCGATTTTTATGTTGCCGAATCAAGTCGTCTGGATGTGGTCCGATTTTGGAGGAGGAAGTTATCATAAACATTTTGGAAAAATAGTAATCATTTGCTGGCTATTTACGTACACAAACTGCGTTTGCAATCCTATAATTTTTACGACTTTTAGTAAGGATTTCCGCAACGGATTTTTACGAATTTTCCAGCCATCCTACGCGAGGCTAATGGAATCATTTTCGCGTAGTAACCAGAACACGCCTTTAAATTGCACGCCAACTACGCTGAAGATGCAAGATGCAATAACACAGCAAAGAAATAATCCCGCCTTAAGACTAAACAAGAAAAACGACACTCCTCCCGCCGAACCGTGGAAGTTTTATAAAACAACAGAATACTGTTGATGTATAGGAATTGATGTTTTGGCTATGATTATCGAACCAGAAAAATAGCCCTGGGCCATCCCCAGCATGTATTATTCATGATGAGAAGTAATATAGGAAATGGCGATATAATAAAGCCCACGTACTTCGGGAGGACAAAGGGAAACACGTATACGGATGGAGTTAAGAAGGGAAAAAAGCACGGAAGACGTGTGGTGTCGGTTTTTTCTTTTTCATGAGATTTTTTTCACAAACGGTAATGAAATACGCTATTTCTAAAATACTGTAGAAATACCACATTAGACTAATTAAAACAATTCATTGTGATTGGTAGTAGGTGTTTCTTGGATATTTTTTTAAAGAGGGGTGGTAAATGAATATTACCACAAACAATCAATTTGTATGATAATGACTTAGTCATGAAATTAACTTTAATCACGAAATCACTTTATCACGCAAAAGTTTCATGTCACGCTAACCTCTCCGTGACATTTTAGCAAATATTTGTTGACCTCATTTTCTAATTTTGTTAATTTTATGCCAATATGCCAAATTCCTCAAATTTCTAATCTTATTTTGTCACTACCTTTGCATGTGTCGAAAAGTCTTCTCTGACTGGGATTTTTTTCCTCCAGTTGTTGTATTTCTCCAGTCCAGTTAACAATGTTCAAAAGCTGGTCATATATTTTTGACAAATATTTTAATTCCCCTACAATAACTGCCACCATCATCTTATTCAGGTATAAGATACCTGCAGAAACATATAAGTGAGTTGAAACGTGTAACATCTGATGTGACAACCTGCGAACAACTCGCGACCAATAAACACCATATTTGGAAAACAATGTCCTTGCATGCAGCCAATCAAAATTCAGATGTGACTTTTCACTGCACACGGCAGGATTCGGTGCTCGTCGTTTTGCAAAGCTACATTCTGATTCATCGATGCTTGCAGATTTTTGGAAGGCTTACCTGCTTTTCTACGAGATTTCCTGCTGGAAAACAATTAACTTTGTAAGAAGAACTTCCAAGCTCAACCAAAATGCATAAATTTCTCAGAAGGAGAAAAATAACTCAGGAATTGAGCATATTTTGCAAAGTAAACTCACACCACTCTGAGTTTCGGGACTTCAAGAAAAAGAAGTTGGCCAAGCAGAGTTTTCATGGCTAGGAACTCTGAGAAACTATTGTAGAAATAACCAGAACGGGAGAAATGAATTTCAACGTCGGCTGGATTCTGTTGATCGAAAAGGAACTAATTTACACGTAGGAACGAAGGAGAAAAACAGCTCGGCTATTTGCAAGGGATCCGTTCTTGAAACAACAAACACAGAAGAAGGGAAATTAGAGTAGTTCTCCAGTGCTCTTAGTTATAAACTTGTCGTTGAATTTGTACTGGAAAATGAGATGTCAAAGAAAGAACGAAGGATCCAATCAAGCTAAAACAAACAAGTAAGGCTCGACAAAAAATGTGGTTGTTTTTTCTTTCAGTAGTGAATTTTAAAAACGTTTAGTTTATAAATTAACTTATCGATTTTATTTCTTTATAAATTGTTGTCTTTAGATTTTCATTTGTTCTTCTTCGTGGTGCTTTTAAGCCTGATTTTTGATGGATTTTGAGCATGGAAAAGAAACATTTCTCAACTCATTTGTGCTTCTGTTGTGGGGAGTTCGCGCGCGTTATTTTTAGAAAACATGACGAATAACATCTCCCGTTGCTGATTGGCTAAGCGATAAATCTGTTGCTTTCCAAATATGGTGCTTTTTGATCGCGAGTTGTTCGCAGGTTGTCGCGCTGTTACACGTTTCAACTCACTTATATGTTTCTGATACCTGTAAATGCCAGAAGAATAAATAGCCTAAAAATTACTTATAACAATTCTAATTTTGGAAACCAGTCAACTAGACTTTTCTTAATATGCCGAGCTGCACCTGTTGCACATATAATTTATCACAAATAAAATTCATTTTCCAAAATTCATTTTCTAACTACAGTATGATTCAGATGATTAAGATTCTTGGTGTTCACCTGCAGAGACATTGGATTTTTAGCTAGTTATTTCGAATAAAAAGCCAATATTCTGAAAGAGAACTGCATTTTCAATAGTTTTGCTAAGTTTTAGACTGGTATCTTATATTGCAAGCGAGATATAAGTAAACAAAATGTGTGAACTGTTTATAGCCTGCTAATTGGGCACCATCTTGGGTTTTTGAGGCACACTGGGCTAACTGTTTGCAATAAAATGTATGCCGCAACCATGTTGGAGTATCTCGGAAGGACAATATGAGCTAACATTGTCCAAAATATGATTTATTTGCAAAATATGTTCACGCATGTTGACTTTCAATGAATGCTCCAAACCAGAAAATTACCAGAAATATTGAGCAAAATCATTGCATAAAGAAGTATCACTAGTGTTGCATGACAGAAATTGCAGTGCTGATATTTGAGGAGCTAAAAACAGGAAACCAATTAAATTTGATGGGAAGAGTGCTATTGGGGAACTGTAACTTGCCTAAAAAACACAAATTCATAGAGTCCATAGCTTCAAAGTTAGGATTTTGATGATGTCATGTGAATGCCAAGAATTGGCATGCATGAATAAAACTGGGATCTTTTTACATTACAGTATTCGAAAGGTGTGCATCTTGTAAACAAGGGCTTGAAACTCCAAACCTTATATCACAAACATGTTCAGAATTTCTACTTTGCAACTAAAAATATATGTTTGCTTTCAAACACAGGGAATTTCTGTAGAAACCCTCTCCCTGGGACCTATACAATAAAAAACAGTTCTAGGCTTTCTGCAATCAGGCTACCCTGGCCCGTAGCCAACATGAGGCGAGCGAGGCACTATCTTCGGTAAAAATTTCCATGTTTTGTTTAACTTACTGCCTCATAATTAGAAGAAAATTGTATAACAATCTTTTTCTGGAAAATCGGGTTATCGGGTTCACTCTGCCTCTGTAACGATTTTTTTCTGGCTACAGACCTGCTACCACCTAATCCCAGTTGAGCATGATCCAAACAATTTACTTCTCTGCATCTGGCATTCTACACAGGGGTAGCTTTAATTCTCTATGGTGCAAAACATCTTGGTTCGGATTAATCCTGAGTGAAATGGCACTCGCCATTTGCTCATTTCTATTTTGGTTTGGAACGTTTATCAGATGCCATTTCAGTGGTAATATGGGGTTAGTAGGTGGGATCATACAACTCAAACCTGGTGTACCTTTTGTACTAGGAAACAATTGACAAAAAATGTAAAAGTCTCTATGATTCCCCCAGTTTTAAATCAGTTCCCTGCACTCCCATGTGTATCTCAACTCAAGAAGTAAAGTATCGCCTGGTTGTAAAAGACTTGTAAAAGCTACGTACACTCCCGTGGAAGCTTCTTCTAATTTTCCCGCCGAAATCTGACCGGTTGGGAAAAAAAATCACATCCAATTTAAAGGTTTTTCTTACCTCTGATGGTTGCTGTCGCTCCACTGACCCGGTTTCCTGTGTTTAGAATGCAAAAAGTAGAAATCAGAAGAGGATAAACGGCAAATAACAGCCTTGTTTCTTCGTCATTCAAATTTCCCGGTGATCGCCATTACATCAAGTGTTTGCTCCGCTTCGCCGAACTGAATTCTGGGAGATTTGGGCTACCTGTGTTTTATCCCCCATAGTTCATTTCCGTCGTAGCTTCCTCGGCGGGCAAATCGAAAACATGGCGACCATCGATAATGGATGAAAAAGAGAAAGGCTTTCACTCGCTTTTCTCTCGGCTATGCGAGCTCGCTTTCACCTCAGAAGCGAGCAAAAGAGAGGACAACTATACAAGAGTATTTTATACGAATTCTAAGCGTTTAGCCCTTCAAACATGTCTGTATGACAAGTTGTTTTCGGAGCTACAAGCTCCGTGGGTCGGAGGGAAGAAGTTAGAAAGTTGTGTTCAAGTCAATAAAGATGACTTCGATGTTTACGAGAAACTTGCTGTTCGAGCGTTCAACTTGCGGGTGGAGAGAAGGTTTGACGAGGCTGACGAGTTGGAATATTATAGTGCAAAATGGAAAAGTTTAAGAGGTAAAACAATATCTATTATCTAGCATTGATTTCACGGATTACTAGTTTTGTTTCGCTGTGACAGTGTGGTGCAAAGAAGAAGGCGGCTTTAAACGCAATCTTACTTGTTAACTGTGAGACATTTACCATTTCTGTAAGTTATTAATTCCAGTTCTTGTTAATATTCCAATCACTGCCTTGCACATACATAAGCTTTACGTGAAGATACACTGTTGCATTCCTTCTTTGGGACATTTTGTTTTGACTTGTCAGGTAAATTGAAGGGCTGTGAAGATCTGCATGGCACTGAGGGAGGAATCACAGAGCCAGAGGCAGTTCTCAGGTTTGTCATAGCTTTGGAAGGCACAGGACCACCACAGATGTCAGGAGTGCTGGGGTACCAGGAAAAGGCATGGACTAGAGATATTCAGCAAAAGGTATGCACAAGTCCTACCAAAAGTAAAACTTTTTAAACTAATATAAAACAAAATGTTTCCATTTCTGAAAGGGTCCTTGTGATCTTGGTATTTGCAGTATTCTAATAATGGCTATGTTTTCCATTATGGGAAAAGTTTCAAAATTTGAGTAATAAGGAATAGTCCATGCTAAACATGCGTATCCAGTTCTGGAAGCACACGGATAGTCGAGAGAGCACTATGCCGAGTGCGACTCTAGCTAGCTGAGTGCTCTCTCAACTATACAAGTGCTTCTAGAACTGGATATATGCCCAGCTAAGCATGGACCATTGCTTTTATACCATGCCAACAGATTTTCCCATAGATAAGTGAAAAGACAGCTCTGAGCACAAATTGAAACAAAGCGTGCAAGCAAACATGGTAAATTCTGAAAAATTTAAAACATTGCATTTTTGCACTCACAAACAAAGTTTCCATTAGATTGAAATATAAACTTTTAAAAATAAAATGTTGAGATAAATTGGAAATGCTCTTATAAGCTTGATGAGTTCAATTTCTGAGTTGTTACCAGTAGCCATGTTTTAGTGAATTAAGACACAAACATCTTCTTCAGCAAAACAAATCTTTGTGCTCTTTCGACAAGTTTGAAACATGGGAAGTCATGTACTCCTGTTCACTAGTAGGATGACTGTTACATCATGAAAGCAAGTAAGGAGAAATCAAAAACTATCAAAAAAACATTTACATTTAAGACCTTGTTTGAGCTTAAAAAGCGGTTTGTTTGCCCAAAATAAAATGCTTCTCTCGAAAGGGAATGTCCTCTCTGCTTCAAACCATGAGCAATCTTCAGTTGTCCTTGTCTACGCATGCATCCCTCCAAAACTTATTCATAAACATTGACCAATCAGAGTGCATGTTATATCGTAGCTACCGGTATGTTATAATGTTGTATTATTGTCACACACCAAGGTGTGCGAGATTTCATTCTTAAACTTGTGGGATTGTACATACATACATACATACAATTTTATTTAGGCACAGTGGCCTCACACAACAAGTACAGTAATTTACCTAATACTGTAAACGCTGGTTTCCAGGGGGGCTGTGCTTATTAAAAAAACTGTATTATAATACTGGATTAAGAATCACTGATTGCAGACACCTTTAAAAAAAGAGTCAGCATGTCTCCGTGGAAGAGGTCAAGTCAATCAGGCACTTGAATTCCTTAATTAATGTAGCCTGTGTACATTCCACTACTAACCTCCAAGAGGATTAGTAGCATCTATGGAATCATGTTACCTGAACATGATTAGTAACATGGTTCCACTACTAACCTCCAAGAGGATTAGTAGCATCTCTGGAATCATGTTACCAATAGGCCAGGTTCGAATTACGCTCCAATGCTCACAAGACAAAAGCTTCAAATCGAGGCTTTCTCCAAGTTCTAATACATCTACAGTAATTTCAGAAGAAAGCCTCAACTTGAGGTTATTGTTTGTAAGCATTGGAGCGTAATTCGAACATGGCCTATTGTGTTCAGGTGACCTGAACATGATTAGTAACGTGGTTTCACAGATGCTACTAATCCTCTTGGAGGTTAGTAGCAGGTGTACACAGGCTAGTGGGATTAGTCATGAAAAATGTTTTTGATGGCTGTATTAGGTATTGCTAATCGTAGGACATATCATATTATTGCAATTCAGTTTTTAAATTTTTGTGTAGTATTTTTACCCCCTACACAAGAGGAAAATGCATCATGACTATGAATATAAATCCCTGGAAAAAAATCCCTGCATGTAAATCAAAGTAATGTTCTGCTAGACATTTGCCTTACATGCTTGGATTCTAATTTATTCCTTTGTAAAATGAAGGATGTGAAAAGCAATCTTCCTGGTGGCCCCCTCTTTAACACTGACAGCCATAAGCTTAGAGAGCAAGCCTTGTTGGAACCACATTATGTACATTACTCATTGTAAGTACCATGACATAACCCCTAGGCGGTTGCTCCAGACCTTTGGGTTGAAAGTTTTGAACTTCTTGACTTTGATTGCAATGGTATATCAGGGATAAATCTCTAGCTCCTAAAAACTTATCATTTTATCAATGACTGTTCAATACAATATTTGTTTATGCAGGGCATTGTTTGAGAGAGTTCCTTCACTTGGACTAGGAACAAAAGAGCAACCAGTTGGTTTGCAGACATTTGATCAAATTGCTCGACCAACTAGCGGAAGAATGAGGTTTTTTGATCTTCAGGTAAATTCAGAATTTTATCAAAAGTAAAAGACATGTAAGTTTGTTTAAATTTTCTAGTCTAGTGTTACAAAGTAAATTTTTATTAATCAATATCATAATATTTTAGGAGGGAAATTGATTTTTGGGCATGTCTTCACAGGAAGACGTAGAGGATGTACATGATGAGAAGTCCAGGAAATCTCTGTTCAGTGCTTTGTCACATGCCAGTTCAGATGACATGCAAGTCAGACTTAATTTGCCAGACTTGCCTACTAATCCAGAAAACAAGTAAGCTTTCAAGTACCATCAGCTTCAGCTTTTTATGATATTTAGCATGTGCACTGAAAGAATTGTTAATGCTGGGGAAGGCAAACCTCGAGATCCATGCGCAAAACAAGTCAGTATTTTATGACCACACAACTCTGGCAGTTTTTAGTTACAAAGTGGAACACCAATCTCTGGTGATTGCTTTTGCAATGTGGTCTAGGTAATGTTCTTTATTAAATTTAGTAAAATATAATCACCTCTTATTAACTGTATTTTGTAGAATGTGGCCTAGTACTACAAATATAATGTTATTAATAAGAACCCCAACGTAACATTGTGGTGTGTCTTTCATTTTCAGAAAATATGGATTGTCCACTATGCCAGCAGTTGAGGTGAGGTGTTGTTACAGAATATGAAAAATCCAAACAGTGTTGCATTCCAAACTTAGTTTTGCCAGTATGTGTGCTCTGTGATGCCATTTGGTGTGTGTACTGCAATGACACAAGGCCTCCCAGAGTATAAGTTTTTTTGTACAAAAGGTATAAGGTTCTTTAGAAATCTTTAACAGAACTTTTACAGTCGAAAGACATGAAACGTGCCCCCCCCTAGAGTTGAACATTCAATTCATATTCCATATTGATTTCATTATTCAATCCAAAAATGCAATTTTCAATTCAATATTGAAAATTTTGTTATCTAAATAATTACTCTGGGTGAACAATAGGCCATTTGCACTAACTTGGTCACATGACCCAAATCCCATACATTCTGAATAAAATCCAGAAAATTCAAATCACTGCCATTTGCTCCAGGTTGGAGATTTTAAGCTGAAACTTGAGTTTCTGACTAATATCAATTGGTTCTTTGTATTTCTGGAATTGATTTTGACAAAACATCTCATTAAGAGGTAGCTGGGGTCACGTGACCCTGTTAGTGCAAATGGCCTATTGCTTATTCAGAAATCAAAATTTGAGCATTTAACATTTTTAATATTGAATTGAAAAATGCATTTTTGGATTGAATAATGAAATCAATAATGGAATAATGAATTGAATATTCTACTCTAGGGGGGCACGCTTCATGTCTTTTGACTGTAATTTACTCAGTTATTCTTTTAGTAAATCAGTGATACCAGTAACTAGAATGCAATGATCAAATCATTAATATTAGGTTAATTTATGTTGTAGTCCCCTGATGATGAAGGATTCCATGAGGTCATGGACACATCCTCAGAGCTGTACAGTGAGACAGCATCTATAAGCATGCAAGACAGAATGCACAGGGAGCCTGATATCTGGAATGCAGCATTGGACATGAAGCCTCAAAAGTTTTACACTTGGGAAATGGAAGGAAGGTTGGTGTTTCAGCACCTCCCAAGGGGCAACACTGTTTTTAAAGTCTATCACAGCCAAAGACGCTCAAGCGTGCCCCCTAGAGCGCAACAATGCGTTGATTCTTGGAATATTGGATCCATTAATCGATTCAATAATGCATTTGGCTTGGGAAAATGTTTTCGATTTGAACTTAGTTTTCGCTTTTTGATTGGACGATAGACAACGAATGCACTTCCATATATGGAACAAAGCCACAAGGAGCCTTTTGTTTGTGAGTTTTGTTACCAATATGGCAGGCCTGGAAGACTTTAAGAGCCTGGTAATATCTCTCCCTCATTCATTTAGAGAAGAAATTGTTGATCAGTATGATCAGGGATATTCTAAGAAGCATAAAGCCAGGTGACTTAAGAGTGTCAGAGCATGGTTCAGGAAGTTAATCTAGCTGAAATCCAAGTTCAAATTGAAAGACGTTTTCCCAAGCCAAATGCATTATTGAATCGAATAATGGATCCAATATTCCAAGAATCAACTCATTATTGCGCTCTAGAGGGGGACACATGAGCGTCTTTGGCTGTAATTGGGCCAAAAGAATCAAAATCACAATCTCTGTAAAACTACCTTAAAATTTCCAAATTCCCCATACAAGAGGAAATCCAGGAAAGTTCTTTCATTTTGAACAAATGAAAAGAATTTCATCAATCACAAAGCTGAGAATTACGGTAAATTATGGTAAAATCATTGTTTTTTAAATGTGGAATAATTTTCCATAAATAATTTTCCATAAAACTCATACTCTCATGGGATGTGATTAAACAGTCAATGATAGTGCTCTCAGCAACTCTAATATCAATTAATTTGAACATGTTCAAGGTGATAAAGCTGGTACATGCCATTTGGCATTTCAATGAAACTGGATTGTGTGAGGGTACATTGTATGGTAGAAACACTACTTTTTGTCACCATCTGATCCCAGTTTTATCCACATGACTCATGCACTGCTAAAATGCTTGGATGCTTATTCCCAGGAGAGATGGGGCTGTTGACAGACCACACATCACGGAGGCCGGGCCTGCTGTATTTGATGAATTGTACAACACATTGACAAGACAAGTGTCTTATCTGGTCTGGACACCAACCCACTACCGTATTGTTGGAATAAAAGAGCTCATCAGACACTCACTCAATGTCCTCATTGCTGTCCCTTCTGCTTCATTCTTCCTGGACAAGGTATGTTTTATTGTGGGCTGTTGATATCTCATCACTTCCTGATACTATCCTCTTGGTGGTGCCATTCTTGTACTCAGAACCTTCTGGCATGTCGTCTCACGGGAGGTTCTAGTAATAGTCATTTGAAGGTCTTTGCTCATTGGCTCCTTTTACAAGTTTGGAAATGCACAAAAAGTTCCTCCTGATGCACCTACCAATAAGCAATTATTGGATGAGGTTGAGCAAGACATCATGAGTTAGCAAAACCGAGGCCTGTGTTATCTGCCGAAGCCGAAGTCTAAGATAACAGAGCCGAAGATAACACAGGCACAAGGTTTTGCTAACTCACGATGTCATGTGAAAACCGAATTCAATAATTGTTTTATATACATTTAAAAAAAGAAAAATTGATACAATGCCAAATGACTTTATTAAAATGGCTTTGTTCAAATTGAAAATGCAGACATGGATGAGGGGCTTGGGAATGAGCCGACTTTGAACTTGACATGCCAAATGCAATATCCGCTTCAGATTAAATTGAACATAAAGCAATTTGAATGAGCTCTTTAACTTTTTGTCCATCAAAATACTGTGTCTTTTTCATTCTTCTCAGGAATCTACCAATTTCACTGTCAGTGACTCAGTTCGCCTGTCTGGATGTTCTCCTGATCTTCTGCACAACACTCTTGACAAGCTGGTCTCCATTGGGACAGACTATCTCCATGTGTCTCAGTTCACTACTGATGAGGTGATACAATCAGGAGGGCTGGTGTTACAGGCTTTTGTTGGCGGCTTAAGAAGCTACTTACAGTACTACAGAGCTGCAGTACTTGCTATTAAGGGTAAGTATTCAAGTACTAGAGTAGAGAAAATTGTGAAATCACACAGAACATGGCACAGTTATGGCATGTCATGGTTAGGATATAGAACCCTGCCTACTGGGTTCACAAAACCTCACAATTCACTTATGGCATGTTTATGGTCACATTACTGATTCATGTTGTAGCATTTTCTCAGTCATACAAACTTTGCTCTAGCAGCATTAATTGAAACAGGTGTATAAGCCTATTGAAATCATTGTTTTTGTTGTCATTGTTGTCATCATTACTTGCAGCATCTGAGGTGCAAAGTCCTCTACAGCTGTCATTTGCTTTCAAGAGTTGGGCAAAACAATTAAGGTTTGGGTTCTCTTTTCTCATCTTAGTAGATAATCTTGTAGCATTCAGAGTTGTTCTACATACTGGACACTGTCACCTTTTCTACAGGAATGAAAAATGAAAATGAAAATGAGAAGAATGAAAAATGCAAAAATATTTCCATGGTTTTTGCTGTAGTATCGAGTTTAGTTAAATTTTATTTTTAGCAGTAAGAGTTGTTGTGACAATCGTGGAGCTTTGCAGGGAAAAGTGTGACATTGCATGATCCCTTTCCTGTGGATAGTCAACCAATCAGACCAAAACCAAAACACACTTGTGCTTACATTTACTCTGTTTGTTGATGTTTTTTCCAGATTCCTGGCTGACATGTGCATGTGTTCATGGTCATTCAGAAAGCATGGTGGACCCAAGCCAAAATTTCCAACTGTAAGTCAGATGTCCTGTCAGTTTCTAAATACATTGTAAATGCACTTTTTGTTTTTGCACAGGGGGTTAAGAACCTCCCTGGAAATTCAGGAGGAGGAGGAAATCAGTCCCATAGAATTTACAAAGCTGACCCACTCTCTGGAATTTCCATGTCATTTTTTTCTGGAGCTCCTCCCCTGGAATTTCTGAACCCAATAACCCCTTGTCTGAACAAAAAAAAAACAATAGTCCTTTTGTAGAAACTAAAGAACAACAAGGCTGGTTACATAGGCTGATTGCATTTTTAATCCGCACCGGGGGGGTTGAGGACCTATGGAAAATTTACCAGGGGGGTTGTTTTGGACTCTGGAAATTCCACGGGAGGGGGTATGTCTGGAGACTGGAAATTCCAGGGGGGAGGGGTAAAAAAGGTGACTTTCCAGGGACATTTTATCCAAAAATAGATTTTCCAGGGTTATTTTGCCAGAAAAAAATGGAAATTCCAGGGGAGGGGGTCCTTTATGAGGTTGGAAATTCCAGGGGAGGGGTTCTGTTTCACGAGTGGAAATTCCAGGGGAGGGGGTCTTTTTAAGGGAGGTCCTCAACCCCCCCGGTGCGGTTTAAGAATGCAATCAGCCATAGGGAATACAGCCCCTACTTTGCTATCTAACGTGACAGTCACCATTATTTTCCAATGTTCACTTGGGATGTTTCCTGTTTAGGGAGTGAAGCTTCTGAGTTACTTGTACCAGCTGGCCTTGGAACACTCCAGTTCCTCACTCTACCAAGTGTTGCTATCTCTTCTAAAACACAGCTGTACTCCTTATATCATGTAAGTCTAGTTTTAAATAAATGCTGGCACATATTGTTAAGCAATTAGAGTTTGATAATACAGTTTGTCATTCTTTCTCACTAATAAACTTGTTGTGACTTTTTTTTAAAGTTTCACTGACTGCTACTTTTTTTCTGTTTTCTTGCTCACCTGTGCATGTATTACTGAGAAACACGACCAGTTAGATTCCACCAATCAATAGGTTGGTCTCGCTCGCAAAGCAAGTTGAAATTCACACTACCAAACCCAGTTTTTACATAATAGTAAAAACGTAGCAGCATGTTTAATCAGGATTTCCAAACACAGAGAAGTGTGTTGAGAAAATGAGACAAAGCCAAGTTTTTCAATGTGTTTGAAAATTCAGATTAAAAACACAGACGAGTTTTTTATATATAGCTTTTCAAACTTATTTAATGTCAAGAAAGAGAAGGATAAAATATACAAAAACTCCTTGCAAATTAAGGCCACATAACCAAACCTTCTTTGTTTAAACTTGATGAATTATGAATGAGTTTGAGGACCCCCTTTCTAAGGGTTGAACTTTGTGGAGGGGGTGGCAATTTTTTTGTGAAAGATTTTTTTCCAGAATTTAAATAATGTTTTTTACTAGCTTCTATCTCTGCAATATTTTTTTTTGGAAGAATTGGCCTTGCTCAAATTGTTTGGGGAAATTGCCATCCCCCTCCCCCAATTTCTAATGGTCCACCCCTAATCCTTTGGTGTTGTCCCCAGGTTCGTACACAAATGGGTTTTCAAAGGCATTTGTGAGGATGTATATGGAGAGTTTATCATCGAGGTTGATGACCAGTATTTGGCATACAGAGGTATGATTTCCTGAACAATCTACTGATTTCAGGCTAGTCAGTCCAGAACAATGGCTTTTCAAACTGGGCGCCATATTTGAATTTTGTGTACAGATTTCACACCGGTGGGGGGGGACTCCTTTATTTTTAGGGCGGGGGTGCTCGTTGGGAACTTTCGATTTTACACCAAACATGGCGTCGCTTAGTTGATTTTTTACCCCTAAAAGGTACTAACAAGAAGTATTTTCCCTCGTAATTTAAAATTGAAGTCGGGCGACACAAGAAGCCATATCAAAAAGTAGAGGAAAGACTTTGCCGTTTATGTTGCAATGGAGAAATAGAAGATGAAAACACTTCCTATTAAATTGTAGTTATTTTAAAATTGAACGGAATAAACTTTTCAAACAGATAGAGCAGTCAAGGAAAATTAAGACAAGCAGAATATCAGACAATGAGCTCTTCCTCTTACTGATAAATCCACCTGAAAACTTAAGTAAAATTATTTCAAAGTATATTTTTAATGCATTTACTGCAAGACAGAATTTTCTTTTCTTTTAATGGCCAATAATAGCATGATCTACTGATAAGATATATATCCTAAATGTTTGTTTTTGCTTTAATTATTTTATTTCATTATTGGAATTACACCGATGTAAATTTAACCATTTACAAAGTGCCAATAAAACATGTCTATGTCTATGTCTTGCTATACCCCCTCGGAAAGACTTTTCTGGGGGGGGGGGGGGGGGTGTTGCAGATACTTCACTGCAAACGCATCCATGAACATTTTGCAGATCGGGATTAAAAGCGAATTTTTACACCACATCCCTCAGGTTGATTTACGTGCCTTGTATGTGCTTCAGGTGCCTTTAGTGTTTGTGCTGGACTTCGGTCTTTGTTTTCTCGGCCAATCAGAATACAAGCTAAAGCCAGAGAACCAACACTCTGTTACTTTTGCGTACTGTGTTGGGTGTAGAGTGGATTTCATTTGCTACAGGAAAACTAAACGCATAGTGAAAATACTCTTAGCCAATCAGAAACGAAGCAAATTCAGCCACAGGACGAAGTATACGAATAATATGTACGTCTAGTCGTGATCCAAAAAGGCAGGATTGTTGTGATTTTAGATTTTCTTTGCATTCAATTGCGGCACTAAAAAAAGGCCCAAAACTGAACCAATAGGATCACGTAGAAATTACTTTTGACAGACATACGAAATCCCCCTGATGTAGCAAATATGTCTTGACGTTTCCTGATTGGCCACGTTGTGCCAAGTCGCGCCGTTCCAATCCAAAAACAATAGAAAGTTTTTGATTATAAAGTCAAATGAAGCGGCATCCTTGAAAAAGGAAAGCTTCGTTAGAAGAAGTGCGACGTTTGCCGTGGTAGGCCGTAAGTTTATATCCTCCCCTATCTGATTAAGAAAAACAGGGTTTTTACAATTTATCTACACACAAACTGTACTGTTACCTGCACCTATAGAACACCAGTTACTATGGTACCTAAAGTAAAATACATTTTAACCAGAAAGGGGCCTTTCTAGTTAGTAACTTGGATTTGTCTCTCTTTTCCAGACAAACATTTTTGGTCGCATGGCTTTGTGATGAGTGGAGATGAGAAACTTGACTGTGTTCCAATGTTCCTTAGTGATTTAGCCGAGGACATATTTGTTTGTGGCAAATCCATCAATCTATTACGACTCTGCTGTCCTCAGGTGAGCTTAAACGTCTTTAGATATATTTTTTACACTATGTTTTATATGTAAAATTTTGTTCTTAATTTATCGCTTCCCTGAAACGCGAACAAGAAACACCTAAAGTTTCAGGGCAAGATGACCCAAATAATAATAAAAGGCTGCTCAATCTTAGACTTTTCGCCAATCCGTACATGTCTCTCTTGCCAGTTCTTTATCTATACCATAACTTATAAGAAGAAGTAAATATAAAAATTCACTCATATCAACTTCCTAAACTAGATTAGATATTGATATGCAGCATAGCAACCAAGATGAAATAGTTTGGAGTCCGAATTCTTACGTTCTAAATTATGTTTTTCCCCCATTGTGTCATTGTACTCCGTTAGGGGCGAATCATTTTATCTTTGAGGGGAGGGAGGTGGAAGATTTTGAAAACAAAATTCCTGCACGGCACTTCCTGCAGAGCAATTTCGTTATATAATTCTCTGTAATTTTACGAAATAAATATCATACACCATCGAGGAGAATTTAAAAAATAATTGCACCGACCAGATCTCCCCCCCCCCCCCCCCCCCCCCCCCACACACACACACCCAGAGATTCAAGGATGTCGTGACTTCTAAACATACATTTAGCAAATAGCCCAGATCGTTCCCAGTCCTCTGATCACAACAGAATCTTGCTCAAGACAATACCGTAAAAATCTAGTCTTCATCCCTCGATCAGACTCAATTCATAAGAGGGAAGCAACAACAGTGAACTATAGTCTATATCTTGTATGAGAATAGGTTAGATCTCTAAACCGGTCTCGTCAGGCCAGCGAATCAATACAAAGTTAAAAGGTTTCTGCTACAATTGTAGCATGGAACTAAACCGGAAGCAAACGGAAGAAAATACCGTCGGTTGCAGCTACCCGTCTACACTCACGTCAAAAACATGTTCTGTCGGCACGCGAAACTTCAAAGTTTTGACAGTGAAACTTGGATGTTTTGACGGCCAAACTTGAACGTTTTGTCACAATATTCAAGTCCGCACTTTCGTTTCAATAACAAACATTGCAAAAAGCTAATATTCTGGTAACTTCACAGTGTTTCTGGTCAAAAAGAAATAAATCAACTGAACTTTTTACCTTTTTCCACTCACGAGCGTCACCAAAGCTTCACGCTTGGGCGGGCAAACTTTCAAGTTCAACTGTCAAAACTTCGAAGTTTCACGTGCCGACAGAACATGTTTTTGTCGAGCGTGTAGACGGGTAGATGCAACCGACGGTACTCCTCTTCTAGCTGGGCATCAAGTGACGATAACCAATGACACAGACGACCAGAACAGAGCTGAGACCTCAAACACACAAGATTCCAATACAGTGCTTATCCATGAAGGGCGAATTGGTCACTATACTTCCGCTATTGATATATATTGTTGTCGGAGAAATCCATTATGCTCAAGCAAACTCTTCGAGCTTTTGACAAAGATGACTGGACTGTGGAATGTAAACAGCAAGTGCTATGCAGTGTTGTGTGCTCTATATCTACTACTCAATGTTTTGTTTGCATCGGCGAATACATGGATTTTACACGAAGCGCGTTCACCTACTCCAATACTTAACACAACAACAGCGGAACAAAGATATTCGATTCACACAGCTATTACAATTTTTATTTATACTGCGAATTTACAATAGTCGTGAGCTTAGCCCTCGTGATATTTTCCCTCCATAAACTGTCAATAAGTTGGACATCCTTTT
The DNA here is from genome assembly GCA_033964015.1 of Scolanthus callimorphus. NCBI lineage: Eukaryota > Metazoa > Cnidaria > Anthozoa > Actiniaria > Edwardsiidae > Scolanthus > Scolanthus callimorphus. The sequence goes on along the minus strand of CM066913.1, from coordinate 9,621,818 downwards.
CTTTTAAAGCCATTGAGAGACAACTAAGCCCAAAAGAGTGGCTCGTCATAAACTTGATTCTCGTTTTCCTCGCTGGGATTTTTTCGTTTCTCTCTACCCTCATTGTTATCCACTTGGTAGATTTCGATTTGAAAACGCATCCCCTGAAGATAGAAGATTTATATTTCTTACTATTCACATGGGCTCTGATTTATTGTTGTGGTATATTGTGTTGTTGTGTATTTGCCGTGATAGCTTGTGCACTGGGGAGCCTCATTTTATCTCATGTTCAAGAGCTCAAGTCCACAATAAACTCAGACCTCAACAACATGATTACATTACATGAGTTATACCGTCGTCGCTTGTTATCAATCTGCAGCTGCTTCAAGGTCTGGTTTGTTCTTCACTGCGGGATGTTATGGTTAAGCTGTCTGTTCATTGTAACTATGGAGATTATTGATATCACTTTCTATCGTTTTGATGAGGCTGATGCCTTTATAATGGGTCTTTTGCCCATACTTGTTTTAAATGCAACTCTTATTGTCCTACCATCTGTGTATGCATCTAGAATAACGTCAAAATGCAAAAAGTTGCCATCACAGTTCAACAGTATAACTCCAGAGGAATGGGGCGACAATCATCCTTTTCAGGATCGAGAAACTTTAAATGCATTTATTTTCTACCTCGAGAGAAGTAAAACTGGGTTTATTGTGGGAGGCCTTACCTTTGGTAAGATTTGGGCGTGTATTCCTGTCCTTATAGGCTTGACTGGAGCAGGGCTGTCAATTTATAGCAAGTATTCCAGTTCAATTTAGTTCAGTTCAGTTGATTACAGACGAGGTGTATAGCACAGCAACAACAAAAAAGCAGTAATAAAGATTTACAATGATTAAGAATACAAAGCAAAGTGCGTAGTGACCATAGTAGCGCATGGCTTTCTATTGATGACAGACAGACTTCGTTACATACAGTGTAATAAAAAGCGTACAGTCATGATGTGGCTGATGTACTGCAGTATTTACAAAACCGAAGCATTTAAGGAATGTATAATTATTCAACGTATTTGGGATAAAATGTGTCATACTGCTTATTGACTATATTGTTCTTCATTTTACAGTGTAGTATTTAGAATTGCCCCAGCAACACTGATGTCTTACTAAAAAATGTACTTTGTGGGGGATAGTGATGTCCACTACCCCCCCCCCCCCCCCCCCCCTCTGAGTGCTGGAATTCCCCGCTCCGCTAGCTACAGCACTGGGAGTGCTAGAATCCCCCCCCCCCCCCCTCTGAGTGCTGGAATTCCCCCCTCCGCTAGCTATGGCACTGGGAGTGCTAGAATTTTTAGCGCTCAGAACCTCACTGCGAAAAGAGGGCAATCTGGTAAAGTTGCTCTAAATGGATCTCACAGAGCCCACATGCAGTCTACAAGGCCAAGGGGAGTTCCTCGTACTCATTTTGGACATTGGAAGGGGTTTGCCTTAATCCAGAACAAGGGTTAAGGGTTTCTGGGACCTGTTGGGTAACAAAAAAGCCTGTTTCCTGGCTCTGGTTTGCACAAAATCACCTCTTGTTCAACAAGTCTTGCCTTGAAAGTCTACAAGCCGTGCGTTCATGTGAATAGGCAAGAATCACACCACAGACCAACTCCCCTGACAGCACTCTAGCTTGTCACTTGTTAAAAGACCTCACGTGTAAGACATGTCCGGATTTGAGATATCATAAGATTTAGATTTTTGAGTGATGTTTTAGCTTCCATTTTTCCGACGATTCTGAATCATGTCCGCCATCTTGTCATAATTACCCATGATGCAGCTGAGCGCGCGAACTCGTCAATTGTGAGCTTCATTAAATAGTTTGTTTGGTATCCTACCGAACGTGACATGTAACCCTTTTCTGTACGTTTTTTCCCCAGCATTACCTTTGTAATTTCTCTGTCGTGCCGCCCAAGATGGATGTGACGTTCTCCATGAGAAAGCTCAAGTCATGTGATGATATTTGCAGCACCTATGTCGCAGAGATGGAGAATGTGGCCAGAGAATTGAGAGAAGAAAGAGAACAGAAGGTACAAGTGCAGCGGCTGCGTCTCTGATGACTATATTAACCAACACCGAAGTTTTCGGTTTAACGCTTGCATTTGTAACGTCTTTTGATCTCTAGCCAGCGAAAGCCAGAAGTGTAGCGGCTTGCTCGAAAGATCTAACGCTATTATCAATCCGCTATGTTGATTCCAATAGGATGAGATCTTTCGAGAGCTGCTACACGACCCGTGAAATACCCTCAGTTTGATGAGTCAAAACCTTTGAAATTCGACCAAAGTTAGATGGTCGCAAACCACACTCGTATTCAGGCGCAGTGTAACTTTCCTATCCAGCAAAGAATTGTAGCGACATGCGTATTTTTGTTACTGTTTCTGAAAGCATATACATCGTTTACAAATAAAAGGGCCCAAGATTTTCGTGAATGAAGTTTACATTTGCATAAAGCTGATACAGATCGTTGCTACTTTCAGAGATTGGCCATAGAAGCAAGGGCTGAAAGAGCGGTCTTAGAAGAGAAGGAACGAGCAGAAAAAGCATTGACCGAGATAACAGGTCAGTTTTACCACATGGTTTGACGTTCAATACATGTCAAGCGCTGAACTACTTGTCCTTGATTTAGGTTTAATCGAGAAAGCTAGGCAAGCAGTTGCAGACAAGAAGAGAGAAGACTTTAAGATGCTCAAGGAACAGATGGAAGAAGCCTTGAAGGTATGCGAGCTGTAATTTATATTTGACAATGGCACAAAGGTGTTTGCGTAGAAGATGAGCGGGGTGGCACATTGTCGTAGGCTGGTTGCAGACCTGGGCTTTTTAAGATGATGTTTTTGGTGATGTTCATCTGTAGATGTGGTTGATGAAGGTGATAATAGTGATCATGAAACGAAAACGTTATTCGAGGTGATCGTGACTGCTGGGTAATAGGCATGCGACGAGTGCGAGCAAGGTGGTGTTGAGCGTCATTAGGGAGTTGGTTGGGGTGAACTTCACCCCGATGTAATTTTATGGTGTGGACTGACCGTTATTTCGTAGGCCACAAAGCATGATACCCACACTGCGCAGACTCCAAAACATCAAATTTAGCTGTTCTATTAATTCCTTCGTGACGAGCTAAAAATAAATGTCGTCTCCATTCAAAATTGTTGTGATAATGATGGCACTTAACATCAGTTATAATACAGCAAATTTTAGCGATTTTGACACTGATGTGGCACTTTGTTTTAGAAACGAGTGCTAGTCAAAGAGGAGAAAGCGGAAGAAGACAGGAAATACATGGCAGAAGCCGCCACACGCGAAGGTTTTTCTGCCGCAGCTGAGGGTGAGATCAAGGAGAAAGCAAGGTAACTCGTGTTACGTTACTAAACTATCGGGCAAAACTAGGACCGCAAGTTGCGGCTTGGAATTCATGCATGTTTGAATCCGTCTACCGGTTTTAAAAGTACCTAATTGGTAAAGAATCCAATAGAGTTTGAACAAAATGTGCATATAAAGTTGTTGGCGCTCTTTTCCATTCCCTACAGCAACTCGTGAACTTTTTCTCTTTATTTTTAGGCAAGATCTAATCAGATACTACGAGAAACTGAGTCAAGAGATAGAACGCCGCGAAATACATGCCAACTGGCAAATCAAGCGTCATGAGCTGGATTATAAACGACTTCGATTCTTTGCCCACGAACGCGCTACGCTGGAAGCCCTTCAAAGCCAGCATACTGAAACTAGTAAAAGCGATGTACCCTCGAAACCATCAACACAGAATCAACAACCTGCTTCTAGTAAAGTTTCCGATACCAAGCCTGCTGAAGTGTCGGTACCAAGTCCTAGCCTGGTGTCACTAATTGCTAGTGGTCTAAAAACTGACGCCTTAGTCAGAGCGGAAGCTAACAAAGAATCTGATCATTCTGGTGCTGATTCAGGCGTGGTTTCTTTGGTACCCTCCAGGGATCCAACCCCTGCTCCTGAAACTACCTATCAAGAAATCTCTGAAAGTCATGCACTTAAATCTGCGCAGACTCTTGAAAATGAAGATGACACGGAGATTTCTCAAGCTTCTAGTACCGCAGGTTCTGCCCTTGTAACAGGAACGAGGAAGAGGTGGGGCAAACCCGAGGTTGGTGAGAATCTAAAAGATCAATTTCCCAGTGGGACGCTTAGAAAGGAATGGGAAGTACCTGCAGAGGGAGATTTAACACTGCCAGAATCTCAGCTACCTCATGGACACCCTGCAGAATCCTCAATTCAGTTTGTTATGTATGGCGACAAGAAAACTTCACTTGAAACTGAAGAACCAGTAGGAACTCCAACTATCCGGCTGCCGCAACCTTCACACCCTACCGATTCAAGCTTACAAGGTCTCCTTTACCCAGCTGCTGGTGATGAAGTGCCGAAACAACAAAGTCTCGCTGATGCTAGTCTGGAAGCGGTGTTACTAGAAGTAGCAACATCACCCAAGTCGCCTCATGGCCATCCTTCCGACTCCTCAGCACAGAGTCTTATATATGACAATCAACGTGGTGATGTGGAGTCCCTCACCAATGCTGCCTCGGCCCAGATGCCTTTTTTAGTGTCATCTCAGCATTCCATGTACCAAGAAAGCCCTTCTCTTCACGGCCATCCTTCTGATTCTTCTGCACAGGATATCATGTATGAAAATCAAGATAACAAATTGGAGTATCCCATGCCTCCAGCTTCGGTCCCTGGACATCCCTCTGATTCGGTCCTGCAAGATTTCCTGCAGAGTATCTCATCAGCGGTTTCTAGAACTCCGCGCGCAACTCGTACTTCCTCTAGAACTCCAACGTCTACATCCGGCCATCCTTCTGATTCAAAAGCAGAAGGTATTCTTTATCCAAGCGAGAACGAGTCCTTTTCACCACAGAATCCTAGGTCTAGATATGGCCACCCAGGGGACTCGACCGCACAGGATTACTTATATCAAACTACAGAACCACAGAATGGGCCAAGACTTCCTAGATCCTCATTTGGACATCCATCAGACTCGCAAATAAAAACAGTGGATTCTAGTACAACATCAGAATTCAGCCGACCTAGATCTTGCCATGGTCACCCGTCAGATGCTACGATACAGGACTATGATGCGGGAGTAGACATAGAACCCAGCCATCCTAGATCACAATATGGCCACCCCTCAGATTCTCAACTAGATGGGGTACCAGAGGATCGCACAGGTCAAATGCTCAGTCATAAGCCTCGATCTCAGTGGGGTCACCCTTCAAACAGCACCCTACAAAACATGATGGGCAAAATTGCCACGTTATCAGATAATCAGGAACAGTCGAGTACTGCACCACATGGCATATTACACCCTGACACTACCCGAGGGACTCCCCCTGTAGACACTGCTAAAGGAATACTATATCCAGGAGAGGAAGAGTCGGTTCCGGGGGAGTCAATTATCACTACACGGGGACATGAACCCGCTGTCACAATAACAAAGCTGATGTACCCAGGTGGACCCGATGAAGGTTTGTACTAGTTTGTTGGTCAGACAGATACCTAGTCAGAAAAAAACATCCATCATTTGATTTAATAAACTAGTCGAATTGCTTTTTCTTGAATTCCATAAACCAAGTTCCAAATGTAGTTTGACATCATAGAAAGACCCCATGTAAATGAAAAAGAAGATGGTGAGATTGAAAGCGCTGAAAGTGCAGAGAGCTATTAGCGTGAGAAGTGTTTTTTCCCATGTCTGAAGAATGGAAAGTGTATGCCCATTTATGCTAAATAGAGCACTTGTCATTCTATGTCATAGAAATTCCTACATATTTCTTGGGTCATGGAAAGGTCGGAGAACAATTCCAGCCGTGTAATACAATGGAAGGTCTCGATATTATTTTGTTTTATTATCGTATTAACTGTAGAAGTCAAGCGGTTGGCAAGTAAACCGATCGAGTTCGAGGATATTTGGATGGCGTCTCAAGTGGAACCATTGCGAGATAACTTTGACGTTTTAGGTGAGGCTCCTTTTTTGTCAAAGAAAATGCCATCCTTTCGTCCTTTCGTGTCTCTAAACATCGGAACCTGCCTTATACCCAGGTGTCTCAGGTGTGCCGTAAAGGGCTGAAAGCAAACGAAAGCAGCGCGGTGAGCAGTCGCATCTGCATGTTTGGAGAAACACCCCCTACTTCGAAATCAGCGCGCACCTGCATACTAGACAATAGCAAACAATATCCGTTGATAAATCTCCTTGAATTTGTATTGTGTTAAGCCTGCTTTACATTTTCTTTTTGCTAAAATAAAGAAGACATGTCTAAACTCCTGTTGACGTGGACACTGTGTGTCCATTTTCTTCTGCCAACGAGAGAAATCTAACACTAGGTACCGATGACGTATTCTTCTATACCCTTTTGCCGTTACCGTAGCCATTGAATTAAATCTTGTTTTCGTTCCTCTGTAGACAATCTTCCGTCAACTGATCTAATAAAAGGAGCACTAGGTGGGGTGATGGACACAGAAGGTAAGATTATAATCAGGGAGATCAATTGATATTGATATTTCCAAGTCGGATTTGTTGAACGGTACCATCATGTCCCGTTCTCCAGCCTTCCTCCCTTGACCACTAGGGCAATAACAAACCCAACGAAAAGCTCCATTCGCTCGTTAAAGACGCGCGCTACATTGAAATATGACCTGGTGTATGATTTTTTTGCGTAAATATCATCACTGTGATTTTTCTGTTTCTTGTTGAAATCACAGAGGAAGACGACAGTATAGACGCGGCACAGCTCATGTCTCTGCCAGTACTTCTTCAAAGATCTGTCACAGCTCCTCTTATCGCTCAGTAAGTGTTTATTTCTAAATTGATACGAGGATACAAGAAACGTAGTGATGCAGACGCTTAGTGAGTCTCAACACGGACCTCCTCCATCCAAAAGGGAGAGGGTCGGGGGTACAAATGGATAGCTCTATACTAAATCAAAGCAACGCCTTTGGCTAACTCGTAAATATTTAAGATTTTAATGACATCATAATTTACGCCAAAAATTATTACGTGATCAACCTTTCGCACCAATTTCTCGCACCAAGTCGCTGCAGTGGCGCGCAATGGACTGTGGGGCGAGTAGCGAGGCGCGCAAAGGTTTTCTTTTTGGACCGGGCAGAAAAACGAGAAAGTTATTTTTTCTTCAACCCTCTCATAATCCTTTTGCGTACCCGCCAAGTAACGCAATATTCCACTGGGTGCGAGAGTCTGTGTCTGCTGGTGTGTCTCTCTTATTCTTACGTTATATCACATGACTTTCTATATTATATTAGTAATGAAGAACAGTCGAAACTTTACATTTGAAGGCTGATTATCCTTTTGCCCGTGGTAGAGTTTACGAATTATTTAAACTAGCTGATGCCCGTTAAAAATTCACGGAGTGTAAGGGGGAAATTTACTTTACTGGGTCCGGTTGCTCGAAAGTGGTTTAGCACTAATCCAGGATTAATTACCATGGTGACTCGATGGTTTTGTTCAGAACTAAACCTGGTTTAAATTTAATCCACCTTTGAACAACCCGCACCTGAAAGTGTTCTCTGTTTAAAAAAAAAACGGGAAAAAAAATACAAAAAGACCGTGTGTCCGAATGGCGTGACATGCAGTTTTATAGCCCATAAACGTCTATGCTAATGAGGTAACGGTAAAACAAGTATAGGCCATAGATGGACAACCAGACTTGGAAAAAGAACAATGCTAACTAAGATTTTATCCTTTCGCCCGTGGTAGAGTTTACGCAGTGCTGGAGTGATTGACATGACGCTCCACTCACATGTTGACGAGTGCAAAATTACCATACACTTGTTTTATTATACGACCGTGACGTCATTTCAACAAATAAGGTCAAAATTGAGTCGAGATACGCAGCCGTATTACACGCCAAAACGGCCATATTACAGTACACGGTTGGCAAAGCCGTATTACACTGTGCAAACCGCTACGCGCGCATTTTAATGACTTGTCGATCGTGTGCTAGTCAAATCATGTACGTTTTCTAGTAAATCGTGAACAGAAATGGGGGCTAGGAAAAATACGTCTGCAACTCGTAAAAAATATCCACCATGTATACATGGAAAACATCTAATGTATATGGACTGCCCTGCACCCTGTGCTCCATAAAATCATTTTCTCGTCCTTCACAGGATTACCCTGGTGAACAGGGCTGTGGTGGAATACTTCATAGAAGAACTGCAAGTGCACAAACACTTTGACGTGTTCAGGAAGTTCTTGTTCATGGAGGATGGAGAGTTCTCATTATCGCTTACTGATCAATTGTTCGAGAAGGTAACAGACTTTGTTCGATTTCTGTAGTTGTGTGCACTTTGAAAGTATAGAAAGTTCTAATGCGCGAATGATCTTGTGACCATGTGAGTTCACAATCTCATGATCACGACAACGTTGTCCAACTTTCAAAACCGTACGCACGCTGGGTTTAAATCCGCATCCTGGTTTATTGCGGGCTCAAACTCGCACCCCTGATTTTCTTTTGTATTTCTTGCCTTTCAATAAGCGGTCTTATTTTCCAGTAAGTCTTCGTAGGTTAGGCCTAGGGCATACGTTGAATTAAAGTCGCGTCGAATGCATTTAAAACAATAGATAATTTGTTATTTGAAAGTGTAATGAGTCGGTATCTTTTGAAAAAAATGTAATCGACGCGACCCTAATTCGACGTATGCCCTAGGCCTTAGACGTTTAAGACGTAGATTAAGCTCGTTTTGCAAATTTGTTCTCGCCCGTTTCTCATCTTTGAGCCAACAGCGAAGTCAATCCCGTTTTCCAAGAAACATACGTGTTTCCCATATTTACGAGATGAGGAAAAGTCATTGTAATCTCCTCTTTCTCTTTCTCTCCAGTTGTCGTCCGGCGTGAAGCCCCGCGAGCTCTGCTCCACTACCGTCATGAATGGGCTCATCACCAGGGCCCTTCAGCTGTCCGTGTACGCAGACGTCACTGGTCTGGAACAGGAGCTCGCATTTGCTCTCAAATGGATGCCCGACATGCTGAAACCAAACGGTAAGCGTAGCCGGGATACATACCTCATTTATGCGCTGAACTATTTGTGCGATTTCTAGCGAACAAACATTCGTTTCTCATTCCCGCGCGGATCTGATTATGTGATCCTGGTGCGCTGTTGAATTTGCGGTCATTGTACTTTGGGATTCGTTTATAATCCAATGAAAGAAGACTTGTATCATCTTTAGTCATTCATACCCAAAGATGCTTCATCCCCGTTATTACCCCAATACTGTTCTTTTATACTGAAAGAACTTTGTTCCTTTTAGATGTCGATGCTTTAGACTTCCTTGAGCTGCGATACAAGGTAGGATCTGACAAAAATCTTAAATGTCGTCTATTTTTCCCACACCTCCAACAGGGTTTTCTACTGTTTTCTTTCGTCCTTTTTCAGGTTAACTGGCCTGTCAATATTGTGATTACCGAGAACTCCATCATCAAATACAATAAGGTATGATTAGTATTCTTAGTAACATAATAGAGGAAAAAAGGAATTTTCCAGGAGAGAATGACTTAAAATGCCCAACTTCTGCATCATATGTCGCTTGTCGTCGTGGCTTACTAAACTCAAGGATCTGTTGTTGGAAAAAGAAGTCGCTGCTCGTCGCACGCTGCACGCTATGCAGTCATAGCGCAACGAAAAATCGGTTGTTATGTGAGGACTCTTACAAATACGGTCGCTATTTGGCAAGCCCCAACTTGTGGTCATCAAAATCCGCCAGGCTCGTACCCAGACGCTCTCCAGGGGGTGCGCAATGGTTTGTGGGATAGTTTTAACAGGGCGCGCAGAGAGTTATGGGATGTGCGTTCATTACGCACCGTGTCTAGTACTCATTCCCAGTCCCTACGGCCCCAAAACAAAGAGAAAATTACCGCAAGAGACGCAAATAAAAAATCCGCCCTTACCGACCGTTTGGGTCGCAATTTGTTATATTCTAACTAGTTGTTTTTTTTTTTTTTTTGGTCAGATTTTCTCGTTTATGCTTCGTCTGAAGAGAATATCGTGGGTGCTGAGGGAGATCTGGTTTCACCTCAAACACATAGGTACGTGCCCTAATATCTGTTTCTTTTTTCCTCGATTAATTCGTTATTAGTTACAGATAACAAATATTGTTCTTTGTTTTGTAGCCTTTTCGCGAAATGCAGCGGGATCTCCACAGCTTCGTCAGTTGCAGCTGTTCAGGTAATTTTTCAAAATTTTATACAAATGTTCAGGTGATTGTCTTTTTGGAAAATTGAGGCTAGTAGGAGGAACAGAAGGGGCAAACTGCCTTCCTCGAGGAGAAGGTCAGGAATGTGGAAGAGAAGAGAGGGGTAGCAAGGAGCCGAGAGAAGGCAATTGTGAATTAGGAGCTAGTAGGAGGACAGAAGGGCCTTCCTCGAGGAGAAGGTCAGGAATGTGGAAGAGAAGAGAGGGGGTAACAAGGAGCCGAGAGAAGGCAATTATGAATTAGGAGCCGAGAGAGGAGGAGGCCACTTTAATGTACTTTGTTTGTCAAATGATTTCATTTTGTTGTCAGGCATGAGATGCAGCACTTTGTACAGAATATAGAAGGTTACTTATCAAACCAGATCCTCAATGTCACGTGGGTGGAGTTCCAGCATGAACTGGAGACGAACGTAAGATATTAGACATATTTCCGTGATACACAAAGAAAATGTGTGGGAATTTTGAGCTGTTCCCGTTTCTAATGAAATCTCAATATCCCAATTTCCCAGCTCTGTTTCTCATTCCTGGGATTGAAATGGTCTGATTCCCTTGCGCTTTACCACGGGAAAGCCTTTTACCAGATATGGTAGCTGTCCAGTTTCCCAAGTAATGTAAAAGACATCGATTTCCATTGTTTAAGAATGGGACACACAGCATTTTCTCCATGCTTGGAATCAAATGAGCACGAGTGTTTATTTGGAGTCAGTTTGGCTCTGCACATTTTGCTAGTAATCCTGCACCAGCCTAATCACTCGCGTTCTGGCCGGGCTTCCTGTGGTTAGCTTGACCCAGCCCTCGCGTTAAATCTCTCGTTTATTTTAGGTCCGTAACCTTGACGAGCTTCACCGTCGCCACACCGAGTACCTCAACAAGGCCATCTTCCGGTCCCTGCTCAGCAAGAAGGCCGCCCCTGTCATGAAAATTATTAACGATATCTTCAGTCTCGTTCTGAAGTTTCGGGCGCAGCTCTACTCGTGCCCATGGCAACAGATGACACCAGACAGTCACGTGTCCCACCCGTCTTTCCCGCTAATGTGCGCTACTCATAAAGCATTCAAGGACTACTCGGGCTTCCTGTTTACTGTTGTTAGTAAACTAGTAAGGCGTGGTTATCAGTCGCATTTAGAGGATTTCCTCCTAAGGTTGAATTTCAATGGCTTCTACAACACAGCTTGATAGACAGTGTAAACATTAGAATACCAAATACTGAGCCGATCAGGGTGATTTTGCGTTCATACTGATACAAACAATCCATTCCAGTATTATAAAGTAAAATATTGAAGGCGTGAGTACTCTTGTGTTTCGCGCATATTCTGTTGTTTGATTTATACAAATCGAGTCTACAAATACATATGCAGTGAACACATGTTATGGTCCTTGGCGACCAAAACTCAAAACTCAATAAACTACTTCAGGTTTAAGTATCAAATGTTTATTGCTGTTCTTCTACACTGATTTCAGTGCCAAAAGATTGTTAGATTTAACTGTTTGGGTGGTTTACTTGTTCTCTAAAAATGATGTCGTGTGTCGTGCCACAGTCGATGGAAACTCTACCTAACGGATTTCGTTTGCTATTAACCAACCTACCCCCCAAGACCCTGGAAAACGGAATGAACAGGTTAAAAACAACACCCAACCAGTTGATTAATCAGAGAAACCTTTCACTGTTCTTTCTTCTGGGAGATAACTCTCTGACCCTAGTGTCATTCTGTTTTGAAACCTGTTCAATAGATCTTTTTCCAAAACGTGAGCCGTAAATTCAAATCTCTTGAAATCGAACTATTGCGTATAACCAGAAACATATAAGTGAGTCACTTATATGTTTCTGGTATAACATAAAAACGTCTGTAAATTAAATTTTCGGTTGACCACCATTTTGGAAAAAGGTTTATTCACACTAAGAAAAGTTCTTTAGAAACATCATAAGCCTGTTAAACCGGTTTTGCCAGGGTAAGATATCCCTTTATCTGATTACCATTCTTCCAGGTTTCCTTTTTAGAAAATGATGGAAAAGTATAAATATGCCTTGAAATGGCCTGACGCTAACTTATCGTATGATTTCGCTGCAGGTCTATAATTAAATATTTTTTAGTCAATAAAACTAAAGCCAAAGCTGAAATGCTATGGCGTTTTCTATGTTTGGTATTATTAACAGGTCCGAAGTAATAACCTTATATAGCCATAGTAAAAATTAGACTGCGAGTAATCTACTGATTGACCAGCATATTGCAGTTATATATTTAAAATCCTACTCTAATTTGTTGCCACTAATCCTTGAGGTGCCTCAATAGAGCGGATTTCAGATGAGTGTCGAAAACTGAACGCAAAGTAAATACACTTAGCCAATCAGAAGCGAGACCCATTCAACAACCAACCAATCAGGGGACGAAGTAAATACACTTAGCCAATCAGAAGCGAAACCCACTCAACAACCAACCAATCAGGGGACGAAGTAAGTACGACTTGCGTTTAGTCGCGAACAAAGGAAACAAGGTTCACTGTGTGTTTGGTGATTCTTCGCATTCTCATTGGCGGACTAAACTCAAGACTCAAGATCTTAACCAATAGGAAATGTAGAAAACTCAAGTCTGATTTAGTCTCGACAGTCTGAAATCCGCTCTAATGTATTGTCTATTGATGTATTTATCATTATTTTCTGTGCACCATTTTAAACTCGCCCAGCTTAATGCTGGCTATTCCCGACGCCCCATTCCTGTCTACAGACATACTATTTCCTCTATTTGCCGTGTTTACTGTATCTACCATTAGTGGTATTTCTTGCCCAATGTTCTATCTTGCTTCTCAGACTTCGATCATGGGAGCGTCCTATAAAATAAAATAGAAGTAGAGGTAAGCAGAGATCACACGGTGATGAGAGCTAATGAGAGTTCCAACTATCATCCACTCTCATCTACTCTCGCGAGAAGCGATCAAACGGTGATGAGAGCTAAGAGAGTTCCAACTATCATCCACTCTCATCTACTCGCACGAGAAGCGATCAAATGGTGATGAGAGTTCCAACTATCATCCACTCTCACCTACTTTCACGAGAAGCGATCAAATGGTGATGAGAGCTAATGAGAGTTCCAACTATCATCCACTGTCATCTACTCTCACGAGAAGCGATCAGACGGTGATGAGAGCTAAGAGAGTTCCAACTATCATCCACTCTCATCTACTCGCACGAGAAGCGATCAAATGGTGATGAGAGCTAATGAGAGTTCCAACTATCATCCACTGTCATCTACTCTCACGAGAAGCGATCAGACGGTGATGAGAGCTAAGAGAGTTCCAACTATCATCCACTCTCATCTACTCGCACGAGAAGCGATCAAATGGTGATGAGAGCTAATGAGAGTTCCAACTATCATCCACTCTCCTACTTTCACGAGAAGCGATCAAATGGTGATGAGAGCTAATGAGAGTTCCAACTATCATCCACTCTCATCTACTCTCACGAGAAGCGATCAGACGGTGATGAGAGTCAGCGTGAGCACTAGCACCCAGTTCCTGTCCGCGGAGGAAAGCCTGCAGTTCAGGAACCAAATGAACCTGCAGTTCTTTTGGCGGCAGCTGCTGACTGAAAAACTCTCATCCGCGCGATCAAACGGTCAACAACTCAAAGTGCATTTGTATATCACACTAGCCGAGCAATAATATATTTCGTGTCTCGAACCACCTTTCCTCGTGGTGTGCAACCAAGATCATCACTAAGGTCATCACTTACGTCATCACTATCTTGGTAAGGCTGTAGTCCTTTGGGCCTGGGGTCGAATATGTCACCATCTTCCTCGTCAGTACGTCGAGACTGCGCATCGCTGGGCAGCGCGGAGTACTGGTAGCCAGGTTTCCTAGCAAGACGATAGAAAATGATGATTCAGCTATGGTGATTTAGCTTTCGACGAAGACTACGTACGTCATAAAAAAAATACATCATCGACATCATCATCATCAAACAAGCACGTTATTCAAGACCCTATGTACAATGGGCGTGACAAAACAGTTTGTAGACCAGAAAAGTCTATTTTACTAGGATTTGTATGATTGGATTGCATTGCGCCAACCACACAAACCCTATTAAAAAAAGCCAGTTTTTTATCCCATTCATTGAGTTTGCATTGAAGCTGGCTGAAATGTGGGCTTTTTACTAAAATCAGAAGCTCCTCAATTTAAGGGTGTGGCCGGGTCACGAGACCTAGTGCAAAAGAATAATGGAAAAGGAATAATAAAGGAATGATAAATAATAAACTAGAATTTTTACTATTATTATTATTATTATTATTATCTATCCTCTGGTGTCAAGCTGAATTTAGTGATATGTAGCCATAGAACAACAAACTATTAGGGGTGTTATGTTAAAAGTCTCGCCGGGTTAGATAAACACAACAAACCATTCATAACATTGTCACACCCATCGGACACAGGGTCCTAAGAGTTTGACTACCAATTCAAAGTGAAATCTTAATACGTCTTTTTTATAGCGAGCATATCGGTCATATACTCACGTTTTCCTGATGTCCAAGTATTTCTTGCCAAAGTAGATCAGAACACCCAGTACAATAACCATGAGGGGTACAACCACAGCAGCTGTGACTGACGAGCTGTTAGACTGTAACAAATATACCCACAAAAATATAAGCTGAAATGCGCAGCGATGCGAATTACATTTGGAAAATGCTGAATTTGTGTTGGCGTTTTCTCTGTTCTAGTAGTCGCAACAGGGCAAAACCCCCTCGAGCTTATTAAAACACAATCTGCTCCCGAATTCTCACAAACGTCACCGAGACTTGTAACAGCCTATGAGGGTACGGACGAAAGGTTTTATTTCTAACTTTTGTTGATCTGTTTGCGCTATCTCGCGCGAAAAATAAAACTGCCAGCAGGACAAGTGGAAGATCATGAGATGATTCCTTTGGGTGGATACTTGTTAGTTCTGTACATACACTCTGGATACTTGTTAGTTCTGCACATACACTCGTGCACTCGATCGAGTGAGAAACATTTGACAATTGTAGCCACCTAACCCCACATGATCTGAATTGTGTGGCAACAAGATGTAATCAGCGTTAGCCGATTCGGTCTATGAACACACATTGTAGACTAAATTCTACATGTACGCACCTTCTTTTTCTCCTCTTCTTCCTTCGTATTTTCAATGCCGTAACTATTGTAGGAGGCATTGGCACAGCGCTCAGAGGCTACCACGTATTTCGCCACGTCTGTTTTACCATGTCTACATACGTCCCCGGGAATGCGGCGATAGCTAGTGAACACAAGCAGTACAGTCACGAATGGCACATGCACAGGGCCCGACATTAACATTAGCTAGTGAACACAAGCAGTACAGTCACGAATGGTACATGCACAGGGCCCGACATGAACTCTTTTTCGCTAGGTGCCATTGGCGACCAATTCAAAAACATTTAGTCGGCAAAACGCAATATTTAGTCGTCACGTAAGCGTGGATTTCAGCCACACTTAAAAAGATAGGGTGACACTTGGCGACTAGTCAAGGCACCAAGTGGCGCTAGGGTGCCACTTGGTCACCAAGCCCCAAATTTAGTCGCCATTGCCGACCATATGGTCGCAATATCGGGCCCTGATGCAATACTAAAAGCGTGGAATGGTGACAACCTGCGTTTCTAATACTTCGACTTACTTAGCGCCAATCAGGCTCTCGTCCTGTTTCGCATATGTAGTGCAATCAACTGGCTTCCGTCGTAAAAACCATACAAATGTTTTGCTGGAAGCCAGGTGAGTGCAGTAGGCGAGACAAGACATCTTGTATAACATCAATTTTACAAACGTGGGTCACGATAAAGCGGTCGGGTCCTAGGAAAGGGCGCGTGACAACATGGGAACAGTTTCACTGTTATCTACATCAAAGACATATAAGCTAGATCAGATCCAGAGTATCTTATGAGGCCTGATAGCCAATCTCGTTCCCAGAGCCCGCGTATCTATTAGGCCAGTGCCTGTCTCTTGCGCTGACTCAAAGATGAACGGGCTCAGCGTGCCCAAAAATGAAAGATAACGGCGGCAATTGCTAACCCAGCTTTTCTCGCAGCTTTTTCTCGCCATATTAAACAAGCAGGCTATTTTACTGCATAAAGTGTTTACATTGTTATGGCGTCTAAGTCTTACCCTCTGTCTTCGATTTTCTCGGTTTTCCCTCCTTTACACAATTTGGGCCTCTTGCTCGGATCTCGGTTACAAGTTGTGTCTCCGACTTTTCGATAGTAGCCGTATTCACTAAAATGAGGCAAAAATGCCATTAAATTGAGAAATGCAGAGCATGGACGCATGCATGTCCATTATTCACTGGACTATTTGCATACCTGGCCCTCTACCTCCTGACCCCTCATACAATTACACAATTTGGCCATCTATACAGGGGTATCAATGTTTGAAGTAGCAGGCTACGTTTTGGAAGTAGGCGGCTGGGTTTCGGGGCCCCATACGAAGGGCGTGGACAAGCCCCCGAAAATTCGGTAGCAGAAAACGCGTTTTCCTGCGTTTTGAAGGGCAAAATAATTGTCATATTCATGTATACTATTGCTTTAATATTGAAGAAATAATGAAGTTGCCGGCGGTCAGCAGTGAAGTAGACGGCGGTTCACCGGTAGTCACCTTCTATATTCTTCCTGTTTCTATATTCTTGCCAAAGCAATCATGTATTTCTAGCTATACATTTAAATAGCTTTATCCATCAGGATGTTTGCTTTTCTTAGTCGATTCAGCGTCTTACCATTCTAGATCATCCATTGTACAAGGACAGTATTCCTTCTTTTTCTCTGCTTCGTATTCTTCGCCGTTGTAACAGCTGAGGAATAAAGGTGCGTTTGAGGCGTTAGACATGTCATCAGATCTAGACAATTATGATATCACTAGAGTTGATTCCACATTTTTGAACCCGGAGTTCCCTTTCACGTTTCTGAGAAACTGCACGGTTGGTCCAGCGTTACGGCGTTGGGTCTCTCACCGCTGTGATCCGGGTTCGACTCCTGGCCGGGACAGAGGAAATTTTCTTTCTGTTCGGGTCTCGGTCGAAACTGGTTCATATTGTGAGTTGAACTTTGTTCTACTGTGTTTCACGTCTTTCGGATGAGACAATAAACCGAGGTCCCGTCTCGCCTTTCTACCCTACCCAGTTCCAGGGGGACGTTAAAGAACCACTGGGGACGTAACAAACCCTCTGGCAGTGACCACCCTCAGTGTCTGTGCTTAAGACCGCTTGGCTGCCAGTGGCGCCGTTGAGACCCAACGCAATTCAGCTTACGAGCTGCGAGTTTGGGGAGTCGGTCGCACATACGTTTTTTTAGGGAGGCTCTGGTGTCAGCTATTGACACATGCACGAGATTTGATACAGAGCCGAACTTGAGAACATGTCCCAACGTAAAGACCCTCAAATGAATGAATGAATGAATGAATGAATGAATGAATGAATGAATGAATGAATGAATGAATGAATGAATGAATGATGTGTTTATTAGTTCCCACTCTCGCAGCTCTATATGTAAGAGACTGAATTACTGGGTTCTGGAAAAAAGGGGGAAAATACAAATATGGAAACGTTACTTAGAAACTTTTACAGAAATAAAATCATTGAGTCTATTAGTTTTTGCGTGGCCCCCGATCGCAAGTTGTAATTTGAGGGAATGGCCATTGTCCTTGATTTAATCAGCTCAAACACAGGGTTGGCCAGGCTTTAGGTCTTCGATAGATATATAGTATAGATTTATTTATACACGGTAAATTCATCAGACTAAAAAAATATATGTATGTATCGTTCACATAAGTTGTGCCTGCGGGCTTCTAGTGAAGAAAGACTTGCCATGTCTAGCGCAATGGCATAGTCAGTTCCAGGGTATAATGATATTCAGGGCACGTTTTTTATTTTTTTCGATTGACTGCGAGAGGTACTTCGGGAGATGAGACAGCACAACACAGCCATACTCGACAACAGATCGTATCTTTTTCGGTCAGACCGCATTTCTTAAATGTCTGTTACCAAACCCTCGCTTCATATAGACTTACATCATTTTAGAATTTAACCTTTCAGAATACTCTACAATTTTATAATCGACAAATACGTACATGGCATCGGCCTTGAGTCTCATGAAAGTGACCTTCCTTCCCAGTAGACAGCCCTTGTTTTTGCCGTTACCATGGGGGACCCACGGCTGATAATCACTCTTGACACCTACACAATGGGAATGAAACAAAAGGATGTTTCGTGTTCTCGCACGCATGTACACGTAATGTATTAATACTGGTAACATGGTCCAGTTAAGAGTATAGTCCTGGGAAGGACTGTTGGTGGGTGACTGACGAATGGGCAATTCCAGAAAATAAAGGTACCCCCCCCCCCCCCCCACGGGCGGTATTTGGAAATTCCGATGGGATGGGGGGTTTAAGAGCTCGGAATTCTGATTGCAAGGGGAGTTTTTCGAAGCTGGATTTCTTTAACCTACCTGCCCGGAATTCTATATGCATTTGGGGGGGGGGGGGGGGGGGGGGGTAAACCATTTTGGAAATTCTGGATGCATGGGGGGGTAAAAAACTAGTGCCGCCCGTGGGGAGGGTACCTTTATTTTCTGGAATTGCCCAATCGATAACCCGTGCGGAAGTCATCTCATGAGTTAATTAAAACATATCTGGTAGATAGGTGTATATTCCAGTAGGGTCCGAAGTTTATAACTAGTTTTATCGAGTCGCCAGTGCTCGACAAACCTTAAACCTAGTCGCCACTGGTAACCATATGGTCGCAGTGTCGGGCATTGCCGCTCTGGTAGCCATTTCAGGCCTTAATATACAAGTACCGGTTCTGTTGAGGTGTTGTAAGGCGCGCGCCGGGTCGATCAAAGAGGAGGTACCCGTGCGTAGCGGACATGCTGATGGAGCGCTTGATGGGATTTCACTGAAGCTTAGAGAACCAGCTCTCGACTATCGTCTCCATCTATGAACACGCGAGTAACGCACAAGAACAAAACACTAAATAACATTTGCAACTTACAATGAGTGAAGAGTAGTTCCTGGAAATCTAGTGTGATGACTTTCCACCGCCTGGCGGGTAGAGTGTAGCCCCAGATGCTAAACCGGGTCGTGTTGGCGCCTGGGGCCGTGATGAGGCCCGTGAATACTACAGGGACCTTGGTGAACTCGTATTTGTACCAACAGGCACCCTCGTCTATTGAGTACCTGGCAAGTGAACAATCAAGATAATGACCCTCCATTGCCTATATCTATATGTGTTTGTCCACGGGAAAGCCGAACACTTCCCACTCTTGAGTTGTGGAAAATTCAGCTTTTCCCATGAATGGATTTCTGCAGAACTTTCTTGTGTGTGTCTGGGCCCCCCTTTCTGTCTAGAGATCCTTGATCCGCCCAGGGACGTGTGAAATCCGGCCAATGGGTAATTTTATTATGAATTGTTAGGAAACAAAACAAGAGGCATTTATTAATCCCTCTTTTTAGCAACGCAAGCTTTTGAAAGCCAACCCCTCGTCACGAATCCAGTCAATACGGACTGGGCGTGAAAATTTAATTCCCTGGATCGTGCTTACATGAGATGATTTGATGTGACGCTCTTTCCAGCTGGTATGGCAACCAGTAGCTTGCCATGGTCAGCAATAGAGTAGTGGTGAGGGCCACTCAGAACCTGAAACGGCAACCAACTATTACAAACAACAACCATAAACAAACAAGCATCCATACAGTCGAAATGTTGCAAAATGGGCAAGGTGGTCGCCAAGGTTAGTCCCTTCGTCCAGCTGAACTACGCTAAATGTTTCTTCCAAACTTAACACTTTCAAGTTCAAATCGTTCTGTTTGTCTCAGCTGCAATCACTGGAAAATTTATTTTGAATCATTTATTCGGACTAGGAAGCTCCAGATTTAAAGTAAAGCTCAGTTCATAAATAGTCTTTACTGGTATTTGGACACTGCTTGCAAATTCTACTGCGATTTTCATAATTCTGCGAACTCCCACTTCATATTTCCGAACCAAACTGCGTTTTGGCTTCCGTCAATCAAAAATTTAAAGTCAAATCCACGAATATTTGTTTTAGTGTGGTTTGCATTTTACAGTGAAAAATTATGTTTTGAAGCCTAGCTAACCCCTATCAGTTCACAAGATGTATCAAAGCCTCCGTCAAATCACCCAGAAATGTTCACTCGTTTGACAAACCATGGTTTGTTGGTCGGTGTAGAGTTCGCAGAATTATGAAAATCGCAGTAACTAATGCAAAACTTCTAGCTGTAAAACTGACAAATTTAAGCCGCAGTTTCGAGCTCTGGGTTAGTAACAGGAGAGGTTAAGATCCCATGACAATCTCCGCTTCCTTGTAGATGCCGTACCTTACGCCAAGTGTAACCTCCATCTCGAGAGATCCATATACCGATAATATCTGCCCCTGACATGAGCGCCAGGCCAGGGTTAGCATGAGCGATGATAACACCCAGAGCTGTGGCCTCACTCAAGGGACCCTGAGGGACGTTAACACGACGACTTGCGCTGAACCGGCTATGGATGTGCAGATAACAAGGGTCGCTTGGCTGGAATAAAAATGGCACGTCACGTGATTTAAAGAGCCTCAGCAAGCTTCCATTTTGGTCGTCTACAAACATGCCTAGCAAGTGGAAGTATCCATTTCCATCGGCTGATTTAGGGAATGTAGTGCGATATTTTCTATTCATTTCAGTAAACTATGGAACGGACGCTCTCCGTTCTGCGAACATTTACCGAAATTTCAGTTAGAAATGGACACATCAATTCCCGGAAATCATTTTCGATAATTCAGGACAGCCTCTTGAGCTAGTGGAATTCCCGGTATTTTCGAAAATTTCACGTTCCATTTGGCTAAATAAGTCGATATTAATTTTCCATGAAGTCCTATATGACATCTTGCAGTAACTCGTGAATTTTTTTCAATACAATGCAGTGGGCTGCTTGCAGGTCAACTTTCCATACCTTATGACTGGCTTTGGCTGGTAGAGACTGGCAATCCTTTTTATCAAGTACAATGGGATTCCATTCTCCTCCTCTATCATGAGTGATGACAGTACTTATGCTATGATCTGTAGAACCAAGTCACATCATTATTAAAGGGGCACTCGCACGCTTAATATTTGTCCACCGTGGACTTAAAATAGGTAAATAGGTAAATTTGAACCGTGAAACACATGTACATTTGCCCGTAGTAATCAAAATAATCCTCCAGATCAAGAGAAAAACCTTTCAAGTGTTAGACAAATGCAATTCTAGGTTGTTTTGACCTGTTATCAAGAGGATGGAATTGGATTGCGATTTCAGCTATTTTCTTATCAGAGAAGTGGCCAGCAAGCGTGCAAGAGCCCCTTTAAACAACATCGGCATCATTATACCAGATGGTCATTTGGGAAAATTTATAAAAAATAAAATAATAAAAACACTATTGCTGGCTCTTTTTCCATTGCGGAATGGTTGTACGTCCTTATCCTAAAAGAAGCGAAGATTCAACCAGATGGTAGGACAAAGGCAGCACCTTCTACTTATTATTTAGGAAATAACCTGAGTGTTGGTCCGGCTGCGGGTTCAATGCCGGCCTCCCACACATCACCCTGGCACTCTGAGCTAGCTGGTTGTCAGCTTTTATTAAGCAAATGGTGGAAACTTCAGAGAATGGTCCACGCAAATGGCTGCTTGATTTACATGTATCCCACTGTTCCAAAGACTATATTTCTCACGGTTTTATAGTATGTACAAATGTGTCAATGTCTGAACATTAAACCCACAGGAAGTGGGGTCCACAAACCTGATCTCATTCTGTTTGTGATGTATGTGCCATCCATGGATTCCACTTTGTAGAAATCAGTAACTTCGTCAAAGTTTGTGTACTGTCAATTAAAAACAAAAAGACATGGTAATTTTTCACTCACGCTGTCCATACGATATGTGTTGCTCTAAACTGCAACTACAGACATGGGTCCAGATATGAGTATATGCTCTGTGCAAACAATACAGGATAAAACAATGGAACAATAGAGGATAATATAACAGAACAATAGAGAAAAACACAAAAGAACGATAGAGGGTAATAAAATAGAATAGAGAATAATATTAACAATAGATAATAATATTAACAATAGAGGATAATACAATAGAACAAGAAAACAGTGAAATCGTTTCTTTGCACTAATCCAATCATGCAAAGGTCTTCAGAGAGAAGCTCAAAGTTTTGTTTGATGGTCAGCGTTTGTACTGAGTACACTAGAATCAGCCCATTAAGATGAACATGACAATAAGAATTCTTTAGGACTGAGGCTGTGTGAGGACATTCTGCTGACAATGATCCGCTTACCACATGGTCTGTTAGTGACTTGTCAAACACAATACCATCTGCATCAGAGGTGAACAGAATTCCCTTGCCTGTATCTATAGATGTGATACAACCATGCCATACAATCAATATACAATCAACATTTCATTGATTTGCAAACTTCATCAAACAGGGGCATGATAGCCTAATACGGTGATCAAGAATTCTGGGGTATCAACTCTCCCGGCACCCCCATGAGAATTCCAAGGGGCAAATATGTCTCAGCATTATTATAAAAATTGTGTCGTACCTCCAGGTTCATCCACATGCAGGAACACCATGCCCTCTGACATATCCATAATAGAGTAGAACTAGCGAACACAATAGCATCATATGCAAAATATGAGATATTTTTTGACAGCATAGCAACATACCAAGTCGGAAAAAGCATCCATTTCCATCGTCGTGAAGTTTGCAAATACTTTTGGACAAAACGTGCATGTTTTAAACATAAACCTATGCGAAAAAATTGTCAAGCTTCAGGGTTGAACGCAAATGTATAATTAGTATAATTAAATCCTAAACGAGGGTCATTTCAGCTGTGATCTGGTGCAGTAGAAACCTTATTTATTTACCTGCTGAGGAAGGACTGATGGCACTTGTGCCAATTCAAAGGAATCCCCTCCATTTCTAGATACGTGCATAATACGGCTGTGATTATTCTGAAACCAAACAAATAAGGGAAAAACTGAAAAAAATATGATACATGACAATATTTTATGTGCCAAACACTTTGTGTAAAACGTAAAAGTGAGAGTGCATAATGGATGAGTTCAAAATCTGTCTGTCTGTCTGAGAAATGAACATCTGGAACTAAAATTATGTCAACCTAGATCTTAAAAGTCCCAACACTTTCGAAAATCTGAAATTTATCATACACCAAAAAAAGAACTCTTACTTGTACCTGAATCATTCTTACCTTGTTAAAGTCAACAGACACAAAGAGGAAAGGGCCTTGGACACCGAATGTGTAGCAGTGTCTGACAAGCACTAATAAAACAAACAATAATACAGTATTTTAGAATTGAACAAGCAAACAATGATTGTGAGTACCTTTGGAAATATCCCAACAATCTCAAGACCTCTGTCAGCCTGGCCTCCAATCAAACTCTACTTTTAGGAACTCCCCAATGATCCCCAAGAAGAATTGATGGCAATTTCAGATGCTCCCACCTCATTAGTGAAAAATAGCATCTCAAACATAATTCAATGCATTTCTTAAGTCTTGGCTTTGTGGATCTCAAGCAATATGTCTCCACATTTTGACAAGCATCAGATTAACAGGATGCAGTAAGATTGACATAGAATTACATGTATCAATGGTACTTTACAAAATCATGTCATAGTAATCTTGGATCAAACAGGTTTGTTAGCCAAAAGGAAGCACTAAACTCTTACACAAGAAGTGATGTCCCAAATCTCTTGATCTCCAGAGTTCCAAGTCATTAATGTTTGGGTAACCTGAAAAGTATGGCAAAATATTGAAAATTGATTAATTTCAGATAGTGCAATTCTAGAAAAAATCCACACCCCCAGCACAGAAGGAATGGGAAATTTCAGAGGGGTTGGGTGGGGGTCAATCTACCTGTGATTTTTCAGATGTTACTTTCCATACAAATACTGAAATGTTCTGTCTTTAAGTGCATTCCCTCCATGGTGGGGGTACGGTATGGATTTTTTCTCGAATTGTACAATGGCTTCAAAATGAGGCCTTCAAACTAACTGAAAATACAAAACAAGACAAATCGTCCAGCTGTGTTACAAAGAGGTAACAAGAAGGTACCAAAATATATATGTCTCTGTCCACAAGTGACAAGGATAAAATACCTCTATTGGTTACAGGTGCTATTGTCATCAGGATGGTCTGCTCCTCTTTGTCTACTTTCTTGTCCTGTCTGGCACCCCTGCATCAATAAGATCATTCAATCAGACCAAAACCAGGAAAAGTACCTACCCACTGCACCCTCTTGTCATCCGACAAGAACAATTTTGCTATATACTGGCAACCCTATTGTCACTGACAACTCTATTGTCACAATACTAGCTAGCCCTTTGAGAATAAAGCAGTGGGAGCTAAGGAAATAATAACCTATGGATCAGGGGCAGCTCTTCCCTGCGAACAAGATAGGAATGCTCATATTGTATTTTGTGATTCTAGAAGTAAAAACTCCATGCCTTCCCCATGGAAGGGTTTGGAAATTCAAATTCAAGGGGTCAAATGACTTTTTTTTCCCAACATTATTGTATTTTTCATTGGAAATTCCATGGAAAGGGTATGGATAATTTCTGGAATCACAGCATTTTGAGGGGTTAACATCATGTACTTATGGGTTGTCAGAGAGTAAAAAAAGAAAAAAAGAAAAAAAACTTACCATTTTACACTAATAACATTCTTACGTAGCAACCTCCAATTCTTGCCAAAATTGTTAGAAACAAAGGCCTGTTAGTGATAAAATGAGATCATGAGATTGTGTATGCAAAACATAAAGAGCCGTTCACACGGCGCGATTTCAGCGGCGATCTGAGGTGCGATTTCTGCGGCGATCTAACGGCGATGTAAAATCGCGCGGTGTGAATGGCCAGCGATTTCACTGCGATTTCACTGGCGATGTCGCCACGACGTCGCAGGCGTTTTGAACATGTTCAAATTTCACTGCGATGCGTGTGCAATTTCTTCAGATCACCAACGAACTGGCAAATATCGCAGGGCCAAATCGCCACCCGTTCACACCACCGCGATATGATGTCATCGATCGCTGCAAAAATCGCACCTCAAATCGCAGCTGAATCGCGCCGTGTGAACGGCCCTTAATGCTTTAACCACCAAAGTTCCACCAAAAACTCAATACCAGATTTCTAACACCTACACCATCCGTAAGCTTGTAAGATCTTGCTAAAATCCAGTCTTTATTGCGTGGATGAAACTCAAAAGCACCACCAACTTGGAAGGGAGTAGTAAACCTTTTCCATGTCTTAGCTCCATCTAATGTCACATATAACATGGAGGTAGCACCAAAGATAGGAAGGCTATAGGACACCAGAATGATCTGCAAAGCAAAATGTGACATTGCAAAAGTTAAACGTGGGAATGTAGAATGCTTTGAAACAAGTCTACAAATTAATGCATGCTCCAAATAGTACATAGCCCAGGAAACACATGGTGCAGCTAGTGATTTTCAAATCTGACTTATCTTCAAAGACAGCATCCTCATTATGAGTCCTGAGTGAGATTGGTTCATATTGTGAGTTGAGCTGAGTGCTACTGTGTTTCCTTTTGTCTTTTGGATGAGACAACAAATCCTCTGGTCTGCCTTTCCTTTCTAACTCTGTAAAATGTGGATGCTAAAGCTAAGAACCCATTGCACTCTATGTAACAGTAGAGAATTGTTTCCTAGTGCGACTGCCCATCTCTTTGTAGATTTTTGGAATATAATGTAATCCATCCCATGGTCCTACAGTGTTGATTCCAATATCTCACCCTGTCAGGATCCACAGGACTCTTCTGGATCCCAAAATTCCTTCTGAGATGGGCATTGAAAATTCTGGTGTTGATTTCTTTAAATGATTTCCCAAAGTCATCACTGAAATTAAAACATGAATAAATATATTACGGTAAAACATAATAAAAATAAATTCAGTTGCATGCTTCCTAGCCCTGAAAGTTTAGGTAACACTGGTACAACTTGCCCAAAGCACCTGTGATTATGATTAAAATGTTACATTGGACATGAGGAAGTTAATGCACCAGTTAATGATGCACCAGTTAATGGTACCACAGTATGGCAGATCTGCTATTCTCTGAATGAAAAGTGTTCTAGAGTGTTCTGAAAGAATGCAAACAGTATTAAGTATGAATATGAGTAGAATTAAATTGTATAATTTTACAAAATTTAGTGGTGATTCATTTCAACTACTTTTTCACTAAATTGTACAAAATAGTACTATTTAGTAAATAGTTTGCATACTTAATATACTGTTTGCACTCTAGTCAACCAAGCACAGACAGGCACAGTACCTTTGGTACAATGCTGATCTCTGACTTGCAAAAATCCCCAGAAATTCTGTCGTAGCAAGCAACAAGATTGTCTAAAAGATAAAAATGACTGTGCAATTAATGAAAAACAGAAGAAATGAGAACAACACACTATATGGTGATAAATCAATAAATAATAATAAACAAAATCATAATAAATAAATAATATTAAATAAATAATAATAATAAATCCACTTTAATGGACACTCACTGAATTAAGTCATATATTAATAATACCCAGTCCAAATGCTGATTTTCACTTGCTCTAAATTGTATTATTTAAAACTATTAAAGTTTGTTTAACATTTTGTGCAAGCAACGTTTTCTCTCTTCATTACCGACCCATTTCAGTTATTCCACAAAGGAAATGTATTTCCTATTTTATACTATCCACAGTGGTATCTCTAAAGCAGCCACCTGTTAAGCGGACACCCTCTAATAAGTGGCCACTTTATTTTCAAAGTCCCAAAATAATATATTGTCACTCAAGTACGTTTTTTTACATACTTCCATTCAGCGGCCAACCTCTATTACTGTAAGTGGCCACTTGGCTCGGTCATGAGGGTGGCAGCTTCAATTATAGAGGTACCACTGTATCTAAGAAATCAAATCTGTGATTCTGTGATTATTTTAAAGTGGGCTCAAAAATAACACTTCACCCTTTATTTTTACAGTCATTTTACTGTTGCCTTTTTTCACTTGTAGTCTCCTTTGCTGACATCTTACAATAACTCACCTGTAAAGGAGACTACTCTGACAAATTAAATAGTCACTTATTGAGAAATTGTTATGAGCTTCTTCTGGTGGCATTAATTTCACATTGAAAACTTCTTACATTCCTCATTTCCTGCTTCTTTTCATTGAATGTATCACTTGATAAACCAACCAGTTACATATTGTATGGAGTTGCTGTATTGGTACACAGAAGTTAACGAAAGGATCCTTACCAGAATGTCTGATGTTGTAAAAGCCAATATTTTCTTTTTGTAAAGAGTGCTCTATATTAATGCTCTCTTATTCATAATTCTCTCACCATAGCGACATGAGGTTAATAATTAAAAAGATGCAGCATTTTAATTTCTAGAAATTATAATAGTGATTGTAATTTCAAGCACAGGTATCATTTTCATGTTCAGGATACAAACAACAACTTTACAAGAGCCTATTTGAAATTCAAATACATGACATAAGATTCCTTTAAAAAATGGCACACATCATTGAGCAGCATTTTTCCCACTTGTAAAAGTTTGCCATGACAGCTTGCATACAGAAACTGAAGGTTTCTTAAAAGACTATTCTTTCTATTATCAAAGTATTATATAACTCTATTTCCTATTTACAACTAACAATGAAGTTGAGTTAAGAAATGATTTCGTGTGATAAAAGCTTATTTAAAAACCTCACTATTTTTAGAAATGTGCAAATCTAAAACACAAAAGGCTAACAGACGCAAACATTTAGATGCAGTTGACTATCACGTGAAAGACGGAATACCAAATGAAACTGAACTCCTCACACATCTTGTTAAACCTCTCTGATAGTGATAATATATTTCATTATCAAACTCTGCTAGCTTTGCTGTTCATATAGTACCTCAATATCCCTTCGATCTTCTTTTAGGTTTCGATTCCACCCGGAAAGTCGAGTTTACATACACGGAAGTCCTACCTTGGATTTTTTTCCAACCCAGCTCATAGAGACACTCAGATGCGTATCATTCACAAATCGAAACTGCAAACAAAATCAATTTATTGTAAAATCAGTAAAAATCACTTTGCCGCTTGTAGGAATCCGCTTGTAGAGTACGGAGGGATTCCTGAGAGTTTGAGTTTTGTCCGCTTTCGAAAGTCAGGTCATAACAAAGGAAAACAGAAAAGTATTGCACGGTAAATAAACATTCTAGCCAATGCGTGTACCTCGTCGTTTTGGATATCCCTGTGAGCTGCCAAGTTCGGATCTGATGGACATTTTTGGTCGGTAATGTCCACAGAACTTGGATCATTTTTGTTGCTTCTTCTTGTCCTGTGTTTAATCGCTGGTATTTCAATATCCCGTCTGTGTCTAAATTCATGATAGTGCTTCGTCAAGTGTCTCTCATTTCTCGCAGCGAAATTGTCCCTTGTTCTTCGCTCTTCGCCAAAATCTCTAGCCCACACGAAGTATGATAATTGCAGAGCCACCAGGAAAATTTTCATGAAATCAGGAGCCATTTTAGCGATGTTTGAAGCAGTTATGAAAAGGGAAACTTGGCCATCGCATGGAGTATGAGAAACTTTTGTTTGTACTGCGCATGGTGCTACAGCGCATTCTCTCATGCGGGTATCGCGGGCTCAAGATAGGTACATTGAGGGCGCGAAGAAAAACGCCTGCGAAAATTAAGAATTTTTTTATAACTCGTCGGGTTACTGCGATTTTCATAATTCTGCGAACTCTCGCTAACGATTTCCAACCGTAAAACCGCCTTCTGGCTTCCGTCAATCAAACTCCCGAGTCTTCTCGTTGTTACGTTTGTGCTTTTTGATTCCATCTACATCTACTTATTAACTGATAAAACCAATTCCGGTATCACATCAGTATAAATAAAAATATACAAATCTATCTAGATATTCATAATACATGGAATAAATCTATAAACTAGCGGTTTCAATTGAAAGTAAAATGCTGCGAGCGCGATTTTACAATCTACATGCCTTGGTATACACTTATTTTTAAAAACTGTAAGCGGCTGCTTCTTGTTGGGGTAGAAATGCTATACAGTAAAAACCCGCATAAAAGAACAAGTCATAAAAGAACAAGTGGATTAAGAACACTCAGGCTGAAATTTGGCCAAAAGGGTACCTTATACATAAGAACACATGCAGCCTGAAAACTGAAAAATTGTTCTTGCATATAAATGACTGCCAGTTAGATTCAAGTACAGAAACCTACTGTGGTACAGTACAGTAGATCAATAGACCGTTGCACACAGATTTCCTACAGTATGTACCGTATGGGGATTTCCAGGCTGCATTTAGCCAAGTAGCTTAATTTTCTGCCAATCATATTCTTTATTTGACTGTTGGTAGTGAATGCAGTATTTGATGTTAAGAAACAACTTTAAGAACACCTCAAGAACACTTTCAGGCTGATTGTGCAGAAATCACCCAATATATTAGAACAAAATCAGCCTGAATCCCCAAAACACCTGTTCTTTTATGCGGGTTTTTACTGTATTCTCTTTGATTGACCGTTGCCTATTGTTGTCGTGTTTTACTGCATGCCTGGCCTTTCAAGTAGAAGCCACAAAGGTGAGAGACGTTTGCTTTGGCAAACAGCAGCTTAACCGAGAAATTTGGGAATTACAATAAACATTTATATACCGACTGTAGACGGCTGTTAACAAAAGTTGCATTTCACTGCAGGCCTTCAGCTTTTTCGAACACAAGACCATCGGATAATCTGATGCTGGCACGCGACTGCAACTGTATAATAAACAAACACTGAATAAAACCCAAATTGATTGTGAAAATAGCGCTTCTCTTGCAAAGTACAGCACAGATAGCTAAAATAAACGTACATCTCATCATTGTGAACATTTATTTGGTCTCAGACGTACCTTAAAAGGCATAAAATGCAGTAAAACCCGGCATTACAAAAGCGGAGATGTTTCGCCGGGCGATATCAGAAGATCTCATGGGTGAGTGCTATTTCCTGTCTACATCCCCCATCGCAAAATGTGTCGTCGTGATTGTGAGGCTCAAAAGCCGTACGTCCAGCCCGTTGAAGCGACCTCGAATAAAATCGTGTTATGCAAATCGCGGCCGGCTGCAAATCTCGCCCTTCGTAGGGAATCATTCTTCGTAGCGAATATGTTGCTGCTCCTAACGTCGCAGCAATAATAATTTAAAATACATTCTCTAAAACCAGTGGCCATTGTCAATTAAATATTTTCGGAGCTCTCCTTTAAATCGGCCCTTATCCTCTATATCAGTAATCGAGCCTGGCAGTGTGTTCCAAAACCTAGTACACCATGGAAAAAAACTATTCGCATGTTGATTGCATTTTGAATGTGCTCTATGGAAGCGCTTGGAGTTGCCATTCCTTGAAGGCCGGTCCATTGGAACCAAGAAGGGCTCTCTCTCAATGTCCACAGTTCCATAAACAACCTGGTGGAACATGGACAATCGAGAGAGAGAGTCGGTCTGCCCTCAAGGGATGGCCACTCCAGCATACCTGCCAACTCTCCCGGTTTACGCGGGAGACTCCCGGTTTTAACCCTCAGTCTCCCGGGAAAAATATTGAAACTTTCCATATATTTACTGTATATCTCCCGGGTAAATTTCTTGCGATTTTCTTATACAGTTGTTGTATTTGTGACAAAATCTCCCGGGTTGAGACAAAATCTCCCGGTTTTGGAGTTTTCAGGGTTGGCAGGTATGCTCCAGCTCCCTCAACATGTTTGTTACAACCCCTGGTTCCCTCAAATAATTATTATGGCAAACTCTGGCTGCACTCCGTTGCACCATATCAAGGCGGTGTTTATCCTTTTGGAGTACCAGGTACCAGGCAGAGTTTGCATATTCCAGCTTCGGTCTAACTAGACTGCAATAAAGTTTGGACTTGCAGTCTACCGAGGCTGTTCTGAAATTTCGTCTAATAACCCCAAGGGTCTGGTTTGCACTAGATTAATTTGTGCAATATGCGGGGCAATATGCTTATCCCATTTTGATCCCCTTAGAGTAGTACTCCTAGATAGGAGTGATGGTGAACCCTCTCCAAAATCTGGTTATTCAGTGTATAGGGAAAGCCTGGAATGTTTGCTCTGCTTGTGGAAAAGCACAGTGTGACATTTGTCCACATTGAAGGCCATTTGCCACATCCCTCTCCCATCTACTAAGCATCCAGATAATTTTGATTGGCCAGCACGTAACCATTGCTGGCGTGACAGGAAGCCTTTTAGCACTCTTAGGCGCTGGCCAATCAAAAAGCACAAAGAGTAACGACGAAAACACTCGGGAGTTTGATTGACGGAAGCCAGAAAGCGGTTTAACAGTTGGAAATCGATGGCGAGAGTTCGCAGTTATGAAAACCGCAGTAACTGACTAATGACAAATGGGCATGAAAGTTACCGACTGCCGATTAACTACAAAAAAATGTTTACCGGCTACCGACATTGTTACAAATTATTCCAGCCAGGCATAGTTTATAGTAGAGGAGACTGGTTACTCCTGAAGAAGAATGTATCACGAGTGGTAGCCTGCCCGCAGCCGGCTCTTTGTTTCTGGTGGAGTTTGCTTTCTTTAGGCGCGCGGCGGACGAGCACCCCATCTACACATGTGGCAAAGCGCGCGCACGTTGTTTTGAGGCGTGTTTTTTTTGGTAGAAGCTTTTTGAGATTCAGAGTCCGCAGGAACCCCAACAAAACGAGAGTGTGCAGGAATCGCATACAAACGTGCGCTCGCGAGTCACAAGGCAAGCCGATATTTCCGGCGTGCTCTACACCAGAAACAAAGAGAGCCTGTGGGGGAGGCTACGAGAGTGGTGGGGCTAAATACAAGATGTATGACAGTTTCTGGACACAGCCGGCCTCTCCCTGCAGAATTCCAATCCATTGTGACACTTCCCGAGCTTCAAATTACCACTGAGATTACTGAATTTTAATAGGTATAACTGACACTCTGATATGACGGATCTTGTTAATGGTCGTCTGCCTTACTGAAAAACTAGAATAAGACAAGATGACGCGTGTGCGCATGCGCAAATGTCAATGTAGTGCCTACTATTGGAATATGAGTAACAAAACTCGCTCGTCGAACTTCTCGCCGCTTTCTCCTCTGTTTCTCGGCTTTCTTTTCCCTGAAAACACACTCACCCCCTCCCCACCCGTCCTTTATTTTTGCAAATATAAAGTGTAAAACACTAGCATACACACATCGGCACCAGTCTGGCCAAGACGGAACGCTAGCACAGTCTTTATTTTTGCGCTCGCCCCATTTTCGCGCGGCCAAAAACTTGCTCGTCGAATTCTCGCCACGTTCCTCTCTTTTTCTCTGGGTTTCTTTTCCCTTAGACTGCTTGCAGCCCCTTCTTCGGCGAACGTCCGAAAATCGAGAGAATGTTTGTCTACCCGCATCACGCTTCTGTTTGTTTACGGTGTCGAGTTATCCAGGAGAGGGAGACACGCGCCACGGGGGGAAAACGCCTTCTTTCAGCGTTTTCCCCCCGTGGTGCATCTCTCCCTCTCCTGAGTAACTTGACACTGTAAACAAATCGAAGCGCGCCGCAAGAAAAAAAAGTTCCCTCGATTTACGGATGTTCGCCGAAGAAGGGGCTGCAAGCAGTCTACTTTTCCCTGAAACACACGGGAACGCTTGCTACGCAGGCTAGCCAAGTGTTGGATTGTTCACCCACTAATAGGGAAATCAGAATCATGATGAAGATCTAATGTCCCAAAGGGGCCCCAAAGTGTTCTGATTGATTGAGTTGAAGAGTGAGTTAAAGTTCCTGCAAACAGTATTATTTATTTTATTGTATTGCTTCTCTGCAAGTAAAAATTTATGTAGCAACATATAGTTTGAAGAACATGCGTTTTATTTTCTCCATGTCACTAATTTTTACAATAGATATCGTTTCTAGGCAATCGACGATAAATAGAGTATAAAATGTGATTTCAACTTTCAAGTGTTGCTTTCCCGATGATGCTACCGCAATACTAGCAAGATCGATACCCAGGAAGCAGATTGCGCTGAGTGTAATCTTTGTAGTGAATCCACTGGTGAAAGCAAGCTGTGTATCTGAGAAAAAAGTGCAAACTTATACATAATGACTTGTGTGGAATTAACCCACACTTATGGCTGCTTGGCTGCCAGCGGCGACGTTGAGACCAGCGTTATGAATTTTCAGCTTTCCGACATTTACATTTGCAAGCAGCGGCATGGCCCTTTTTAATGTTCAATTGCACGTTTGTTGAAAATTTCTCATAAGAATTTCAAGTTCACTTTGGAATTTAAATTCTCTGAAAGTTCACTTATGCTCTCTTGCGCTACCGCACAGAAATTGGCTGATTGCATTTTTAATCCGCACCGGGAGGGTTGAGGACCTATGGAAATTTTCCAGGGGGAGTTGTTTTGGACTCTGGAAATTCCACGGGAGGGGGTGTGTCTGGAGACTGGAAATTCCAGGGTGAGGGGTAAAAAAGGTGATTTTCCAAGGACATTTTATCCAAAAATAGATTTTCCAGGGGTATTTTGCCAGAAAAAATGGAAATTCCAGGGGAGGGAGTCCTTTATGAGGTTGGAAATTCCAGGGGAGGGGGTCTGTTTCACGAGTGGAAATTCCAGGGGAGGGGGTCTTTTTAAAAGAGGTCCTCAACCCCCCGGTGCGGTTTAAAAATGCAATCAGCCATTACTTGCAATGCACCGCAGCTTGGAGGATGAGTATCTCAATATATGGAATGATTCCTGAAATCCTTAAGTAAAAAGGGGTCAAATCTTGCAAATCTTACAGAGGACTGCTGTTTCGAACGACTAAATGGAAGTCACTCACAGACATTTACTCACATTTGTTTTTGCCAGCCAGGTCTGACGATAACTTTGACGACTTTCCACAACTCTGCCAGATGTTTATGCCACAGTTTAACACTCTGCAATGTCCCTACATCCCGCGGGGACCAAGCCACAAATGACTCGATGCTACCCTTATCGAGCTCTCTTCTAAAAAGAAAACAATACATAATCAGTATAAAGTTTTTAGCAGATTCTGAAATCTTCTAAGATACAAATGGAGGATAAGTAAAGGGACACTGGGTTTCCTAATTAGAACAGGAACCAATAAGAGCGTGCCATAAGTAAAGGGGCCCTGGATGGGGTTCCTATCGTCACGTATCAGAAAGCTAGGAGTCAACTTACATCAACTAAAATAAAAGTTCTGTCACATACTCGATAAGCTTGATTTCTCCAGATGAGCCTTTACTCCCGTGCAGTTCGGCGTACACATGCGCAGAGAGGCCAGAGGGCCACCACGAGTCCGCCGTGTAGAATGTCATCAGATAATGGAAACCTACAACACAACAGGCGATATCACCGTCTACTCTTATAAACTTATAAAAGAACACAATTACACGGATTTTGACCACTTTATTACGTCATTAATTCCGTGGTATATAAGAGGACATACCACGGACATACTCGATAAGCAGAGGACTTTGTTTTATACCACAACAAAAAAAGCAAAAATAAATACAAAAACAGCACGCGAGCGCAGCCAAACGGCGTTTTCGTTGGTTCTTCTTAGCGCACGCGCTGATTGATGGCGCGTTCTGTGGTATATACTTTTATGTACCCACGGCTGAGAGCCAATCAGAATTCGAGAAACGCGCGCGTTGTGGTATAATCTACCTTGTCATATAGCGAGTGCTCACTCCATCCGAGCGCGCGCTCTTATTGGCTAAATCAAGGTCACGTGGTGAAGTACAAATCAAATATTCCCCGATCAGTCAATAATTTTTCGAAATGTCGTGTTTGAGAGCGGGGAAAAAGAGACAGTTTATTGTAAACACGCGAGTCTTTTTAAAAACCTTTGCTAATTTTGATAAGTTTTTGCTAATGCAAGAAAATTGTGTTGTTTATGAGTGTTTTCCCTTTACATGATGCAGTCGCGCGCAAACTTTGTAACTTCTCTTTTCATTCTTGAAATATATTTGTTTTGACTTAATAATTGCAGTAAATTTTCTGCTATATAACAAAACACTTAATGACTACTCCCTCGGGAAACAACAGTTTTGTTTCCCTCGAATCTCGATGTTTCCCTCGACTTCGTCTCGGGAAACATCGAGATTCTCGGGAAACAAAACTGATGTTTCCCTCGGGAGCAGTCATTAAGTGTATACTATCCCATGCCCGATTATCCAGCGCCTCTCCTGGAGACCCTATCCAAGATGAAACAGATGTATCTATACGTATCTTCTGCGTGTATCTTAAGTCATTTCAAAGGCATTACAACTTACCACAGAAAGGGGACGAACCGCCTGTATATAAGAAGAACTTTCCTACACCAAGGTGCTTGTACTTATCCGCAGAGTATCCCATTGTAGCGCAGCCGTGGTCGCAGTTGAGGTAATAACCGCGGTCAAATGATCGCGACGAGTCGCACCTGTAGCTACGCCAGGGGCAGTTTGGAGAGTTGATCGTATCGGTGTATAGTTCAGCTGCACGCACATGAGGGCATGTGACTGAAAATGAAGGGGGTGTTTGTCGTTTGTAAATTGCAGTGGATAATGTTTATCGTGACACAGGCCCGTAGACAGCCTATAACAGGCTTTAGTATAATTAATCAAGCGATGCCGCACGCTGATTGGTCGAGACGTTCGGAATATTTTGCTATATTCACCTATTTAACAATTAGACCTCGAGGCCGAATGTGCTATGATGAAAAGACCATGAGGCCGAAGGATCCCGAGGCCATAGCACATGAGGACGAGAGGTCTAATTGTTTTAGTATAAACCAACTAGTTGGTCGGTTTTGTCAGTGAATGCCATTATTTTACGTTGAAAAAATCAAGTTTTCTTGCAAAGAAAGGTGGTGGTTTTGCCAGGCACGGTCTATCACTTATAGACCATTAGTAGCTCAGCCAATCAGAATGCAGGATTTGTAATAGACCATTAGTTGGTTTATACTAAAGGTGAATATAACATTGAAAGCATTGGGGATCGCGCGCGCACTTTATTGCGAGAAACTAAAAAATACCCCTAAACCCGATATTTTTTGTCAAAAATCTTTAAAGTCGCTTGAGTAATTATACTTAAACAATTGGTTGTCTCAGTCAGGCGAATAGGCTATTAGGCTAATAGACTATTCGCCGATATTTACGGAGCCTGAGGCGACTAAAGCCTGAAAATGAAGGGCCTGCACTGAGATTGTTTTTTGGAGAGCATTTTGTGTAAAGTACGAAAGAATAGAAGTTAATGGCATACTTATACTTTTAAGTATAATGTTAATTAAAATTAATATTATTACATTACTTGAGCGCCGGTCAAGCAATCATCACTAATCATGGCACTTACACTTGGATTTTAACGGCCAATAATTTTGATTTTCAGAATAAAGAGACATTTTTCATGATGAAGATTCGCCGCTTGTATTTGATACGCTAACTATGGGGCACAGAATCAAATGAAAATATATCTTTCAGCTCACTGTCTAGAATACTGCAGCCCTTTTGAGATGTTCCTCCGTTAGGATAGAAATCCAGATGGCCTTGAGGAGCTGTGATTCCGAGCACATAACTGGTGTGGATGACGTCCACAAACTTGGCATCGGTATGGTCCATGCGTACGTCTGTGTTTTTCCCCTTGAACAGGAGGGTCGCGGGGTCGAGGCCTGACAGAAAAAATTTCGTTTAGAAACACAAACAATGTAGCTAAAATAATAACGGGCAAGTTCCTTTTGGTGTTTTTTTCTATCAGGATATTCGATTCAGAATAGAATAATTAACCCAAAAATATTGACAATAACATGATTGAAATGGCACCATATTAAGATAATTTAACCTCTACCACCAGTATAGGATAATACAATTTGTACTAAAATGTTTGAAGCTCTTCGAGTTTCTTCATAAAAAAGAATCACTTCTTTGACATCAATTTTATGGAAGATCCGCGCGGGTTGCCTGTGGTGTTCAAATCTCGTCTCATCTCAAGCCGTCTCAGCTCAGGCCGTCTCAGGCCCCGCGGGGAACAAAACAAAATGGCGACCAACTAGTAGTATCTGCAAGTTTGGCAAGTTTTCCTGCTTTTTTTCGCTAAGATATGAGGAAAAATACTTACAGACCTTCCAAATATCTGTCTTTTTATCTTTTGGGTCCGTGGTAATTGGTAGAGTAATTGGTTCACAGAATAAGGCACATAGATAAACAACCGAATATACACCTCGATTTTTATCGTGGGCTTGTCGAAACGCGACTTTCTTTTCCTTTCTGTCTGATGAATGATTCAGTATTGAACATTTAGGTAGAAATGGAATAATTCGTTATCACTAGAAGCGCGGCCAAGCGCGCCGTTCTGTAGCCTCGACTTGAATCCAGCTCTCCCGGTCAATTAACACAAAGAACGCCTGGCGAATAACATTTCAAGATGGAGGGCAGTGAAGAAGATGGCTTCAAAAGCAAAGGCGAACAGAACTTTCTAGAAGGTTTGCTTATCGTTTCACCAAGAATCAGCAACTGTCTACAAGCTAGCTATGTTCAGTAGTGAACATTTTGTGATGAAACCGCGCAGATTCCTCGCCAGTTTTGGTCGACAAACATGGATACATCAGTGTGGGATACATTCGATTTCTCGAGGTAAGTTGCAAAACCAAGTACAACGAAGCTTAAACTGCTGAGTTTATAGCTAGCATATTTAGTGTGTTTTTCCATATTATTGCTACCCAATAGCGGCAGAATGCTGTCTTGGGAGGAAAATGTTATAAACTGCACTGGATTTTAACGATTTGCATCATTCAGATTTTGTTCACCATCTGAAGTAAAAAGGGGCGGGTCCAGGATCTCCAGAAAAAGTGGGCCCAAAGTGAAATAATGCTCCAGCAAATGTGTGGTAAAATCTATCGAAAAAATGGGACCCAGGTCCTCTGAGCCCCCCTGAATCGACCCATGGTAAAGCATTTTTAGATACAAGTTTTCTTAGTAGGAGGCAGCACTCGGTTTTAGATAATCTTTCCTAATTTAAGATATAAAGAATGTACTGCCATACATTTTTCATTTAAATTTATGATGAGTAAGCGACCTACAACACAGTGACTGCTAATGTCTCTGTGCACAGAGGCTAATTCTAAGGCTAATTCTGATGGTTTGAGTAAACTTTAACTACATGTATTTGAAAGGCTTTAGTATGATGGGTTTTTATAGCCTAGATATAGGCAAAATGTGAGCATAACTGTCAACCCCAGACATTCTGAAATCTGGAGAATTCGTTGGAACCATCTCGTTTTCCCGAGTCTTTCCCGAACCTTTCCGAAAACTGTCTGAACTCTCTCTGAATCTTTGCCGATGGAGCGGACTGCGGTTGACTTTTTTGTGTCTGACTATAAATCAGAATATGTTGAAAAACCAGGAGATTTGATGCTTTAACCTGGAGACTGGGAGATTTTTTTTAAAAACCTGGAGACTCCTGGGGAAACCTAGAGAGTTGGCAGGTATGTGCAAGCCTTGTTAAGAGTGAAATTTATAGCACCATGGCAGCCCTGTGTACCTCCAAAACTTGAACAATTTAAATACATGACACATGATACATGAAAAATTTAAACTTCACTAAACAAAACAACTTCATAAGATCAGAGCAATCTGATATATAGCTGATTATCATCGACAACAATTTTTTTCTGTGAGCAGGTTGAATACCTTTACAGAGACCTTAAGGCCTTTTTAGGTGAGTTTAGCACCCTTTGGTAGGCCTTTGTCACTGATTAGGTGGATATTCTCTCACCTGATATTCTGTCAAGTTGTTTGCCAAGTTTTTTCAACCTCCTTCCGACATATCCACCAATGTGTGCTCCCAAACTGAATCCAATCACGTGGAAATTGCCGTGCTTGATCCCAATCCCTTCGCCAACAGACAGCACCGTCTCAATGAACTTTGTGACCTGCGCACCAACCAGACGCGTGTTGGTGACCGCACGAGTGTATGGAAACTTGGCGCCTTGGATCCAGTCCACTATGATGACGTTATCATCTGACTTGCGCAGTAGCGCATCTTTCATTTTTAGGCCCCACCATTTATTGACGTCAATGATTGTAGTTTCTGCTGTCATAATCACAAAAATATCTTATTAAACCGGCTCTCAGAAATCCATGCTTAGGATAAGGAAACAATGTAGTTGCTTCGGGGAAATGCGGTTGCAACATTGGCGTGGGCGCCTTACAGGAGAACAATGTTGCAAGTAGAATTACCGATCGCACTTTCACAGGGACTCAGGGGTTTCTCTTACGAAAGTCAGAAATAAAGCCCTTGTTTCTCTTTGAAAGCTGAAACATTAGGCCAGAAAATACGTACAATCTATAGCTGCAAATCCATGTATCATGAAGCGAGTAGTCCGTCCCGGGTCATACGAAGACTTTTCTATGATTTCGACATTGGTGTCACTCAGCAGTTCGTACTTGTCGGGTGAGCGCCGCGTGTAAAGTAGAAACCTGGTGCCAACTTTCTCGGGGGACTCGGGTAGAGGGAATATTGGTCGGTCGAAAGGGGGGGCATCCGTAAAACAACCATACGGAGGATGACAGACGGAGTCGGCAACTTAAAATGAACAATACAAAATATGAACAAGTACCACATACTCATTCTCGCTTGCAAGGGTCCCCCTGATGCCCTCCGTCGTGATAGAATTTGCGCGTCCTTTATTTTTTGCTGTCTTCAGCGTGCGGTGCTTTTTAATTAAGACGCTGTTCAGTTTATTGCTGACAAAGTTGTCCAAAGTTGTTCCAGATGCACAAAACCTTCTCCTGGGAAAATGCAACTCGAAGTGCCTCCTGACAAAAGGGGACAGATAGGTTTTTAAAGACTTTTAAAACTCGTGTGACAGAAACATTGGAGTGCCACGCGTTTGTTCTTCGCCTTGATGTTTACAAATAGAGCCACAAACGGAATCGCTGCGTGAAACAAATCTAATTGTCATGATACACACTACAGGACACGAATGAAGCACAGTAGAAGCATTATTTATCCATAGCCGCATATTTTTAACTTATTATAATTATAATAATAATTATTATTATTATGTTTAGGTTTCACAGCTAATAATAGCTGGAGGTAGACTTTCTAACTGACTAACTAACTTATTATTATAATTATTATTATTATTATTATCATATATCGGAAATTAGCTTGGTAACCGCACGCGCGTAACACGAGCCCGTAAGTCTATTAAAATAATGCTAAAACTGGTGCAAAATGCGACAACTAGAACCGGAGAACTAAGAGGGGTGAAAATACCCTATTTTCCTTTCAAC
Organism: Scolanthus callimorphus; assembly: GCA_033964015.1. Lineage (NCBI taxonomy): Eukaryota > Metazoa > Cnidaria > Anthozoa > Actiniaria > Edwardsiidae > Scolanthus > Scolanthus callimorphus. Next base: position 9,581,211 of record CM066913.1, on the reverse strand, counting down.
CTCTGGCAAAATAAATGGAGTAGTGCTAAAGAACATGATGTCTAGTACTGGTGTACCGAATTTGGTGGAATTTCGAGTAAGTGACAAACTAGGTGCTAGTGGCACTTTAAATTTAATCGCAACAAGCGAAAAGCTGAATCAAGGAACCGCAATTACCAAGAACTCCAGCCTAAAGACATTTTAAAATGGCGTCGTTTTTAGCTAAATTAGTGCGCGAACGACAAAGTCGCAACGCCAGCTATTAAAACAATTTACCTTCGAAGTGATTCCCCAACAACTCCATGTTCGATTTCCAATGCCGATTAATTTGGGAAATCTTTGAAAAAAGCATATTCAACGTTACTCCACGGACGCTAAAATATATTATAGAGACAAATATAAGTCGCGATTTTCGAGCATTTAACCAATTTCGAAGCGGTTTTCGACCACATTCACCTAGAAGCACGCTTCCCTTCGCCATCTTGGCGGCTATTTTTAGGTCGTCATACCCTTTCTGCTTGTTTCTGATTGATTCAAACATAACTGCCTTTATCAGGCGATTTTCAAAACAACTTGTTGCTAGGTAAAAGCTTCAGAAAGAAATTATTCGAGGTAGTAAATACTTTGGAGTATCGCGATTCACCTTGCCACCCTGTGTTGTTGTGAGTCCTCAATATTTTGTGGTATTGACGGCTCGAAAAGAGCTAGCGCTAAATTCAACTTTTTTCGTACGAATTTGCGTTTCATTTCATTGTCAATAGTTAGAAAATGTCTAGCTATATTTTTAGCAATATCTAATTGTGGAAGGAGATTTTTTCGCCGAAAAAGATGGAAAAATGTGAACAGAAAAGTGCTCGAGCTCATGCGATTACGTGCGCTTGTAAGAAGAATTGAGATTTCAATCGACGAAAATGAGCAATATTTCTTGCGATTTCCTCTAGAAAAACAACTAGAATCGCGATACAAAACAAACCACGATTTTTAGACGGCAATACCACAAAATATTCACGGCGTTGGAAGAAATATTTTGACTTATTATATGGCTTGACAATTTCCTGTGATCTGATTGGCTGGCGCACGGGCTGTGTTTTGCGTATTGCCCACGGGCTATATTTTCCGTATTTAGCACCATGTCCGGGATGAAGGTTTTTTTGCGTCTTACGCATTTTTTTAACGCTAGCTTTTTGCGCTTCAAAAAGTACAGGGAAATAACAAAAATTCACGCCAAATCTAAAAACTCAAATATTGAAAAAAGAAGCCAAAAAATAACGCGCGGCGCGCGAAAAACGGGAAATATCAGGCCTATTGTGGCGTACGGTAAATATCAGGCCTCGGTCTTTTTGTACGAACCTCGCTATCGCTCGGTCCGTACTGCAAGACCTCGGTCTGATATTTCCCGTACAGACCTCGCGCTTGGTTGTTAATAATTTCTTAGAATTTGGCTCCGTCGCTGTGCGACTCTGCGCATGACGCAATCCAAGTTCATAATATTCATAATTTCAAGGCCCTCGCCATCGAAATCTTTTTGTACTACTCAGTCTTTGCGCCGTACAATGGCAGACTGTAGAAACCGTTACGCGAGAACACGGGTCTCCTCTCTAGGAGAAATATAATACAAAGGACCTTGTTCCAGACTATATGCATGTGCGCCGCCAACTTCCGTGAGGGACAGGCTTTATGGAAACAATCTTGACCTTTTTATTTCTGCGCATGTCTAGTGACGTAATTCAAGTTTTACAAGTAAAAAAATATGATTATATTGATAAATCCTGTTTGGGTAGGGTACAGAGGGGTTGGTGATTGAATATTATGTCACAGGCTATTATCTGAGTATTTCAAATGACTAAAAAATATGAATGGAGATGTTTCAACATTGATCGTTTTCCCTCTGTGTTGGCTAATTAGGTCATGAATAATTATTGAGTATTTGAAGAATTCAAAACCCTCCTATTCGGACTTGACGGGATTTCAAAGCCCACGCAATTAGTTCCAGTTCCAGCACAGGGCGCCCAAGATCAATGTTTGTGAAAAGTCGATCCTGTTCTGTCCCGTTAAAATGCCCCTCTATCGCGATCGTTAAAATGCTCTAAAAACGTAAAAATATTGTCAAATTTTCAAATAACAAAATCTTACCTCTATACATTGTCTCTGTGATGCTTTGGAGTTCTTTGTAGTCCAGAAAATTGCTCCATATTGCGTAAAACAGCCTGTAAAAGCCAAAGTTCCTGACACCACTTCCCCCCTTGTAAAAGAAAACAAGGGGGGAAGTGGTGTCAGGAACTTTGGCTTTTACAGGCTGTTTTACGCAATATGGAGCAATTTTCTGGACTACAAAGAACTCCAAAGCATTACAGAGACAATGTACAGAGGTAAGATTTTTTTGTTTGAAAATTTGACAATATTTTTACGTTTTTAGAGCATTTTAACGATACAGGGGGCATTTTAACGGGACAGAACAGGATCGACTTTTCACAAACAATGATCTTGGGCGCCCTGTGGTTCCAGTGGAACTAATTGCGCGTTAAGTCCTCATAGTCGGCTTTTAAATATTACTTCTATTTTCCGCTGTTTTGAATTGAGAATGGACGAACTTAGTGAAAATAGTTTGTAGGTGTACAATATCGCGGGATATTTGTACTCGCCCCAGTCTCACTCCTGAGATAATTGTTTCTCCTCTCGTTGCAGTTGGATAATAATTTGTGGTATTGCCGTCTCAAAATCGTAATTAGTTTTAAAGGCTCCACTTAAAGTTTTGCAAACGAGTTCTTGGTGTCCATTCTAAGACGGCCAGCTTAGCGGTAGTGTACTTAAAATCAAATTTTCAAGTAATAACATTTTAGCTTTCATGTAACATTAAATCGCTTAAGGAGCTTTCAATCAATGGCTATAATATATTTACAAAGGTTTTGGGAGGTCACGTTCGCCAAAGTGCCGGGCAGTGTTCTATTCATGTAATATAATTTGTATTAGTGTAAAAGTTGTTAGTTTCCTATGTATTATTATTATTATTTTTTGGCATTATGGAATAAAGTTATTATTATGAGCCCCTGCGTCACGTTGCCAGTTCACACTGTACAAGTTTTCGAGTACCCTTAAAGGCTATTTTTTAAGAAATACTGACTGATGAAGCCGTGTCTTCCAATCAGGCGGTGCTTGTGTGTTTGAATAACCTTTAATTCCATGAGAATCAAAGTGAAGGGAAAACTAACGTTAAGTAAAGATCGACGATGTGCTAACAAATATTTGCTGATTAAAAAGGCGTGAAATCGACAACGCTCTAAGCAAATTGGAGGTGTTACTTTACCTGATTTTATTTAAAAGAAACTAATTAAAGCGCAAAATATAAGAGTTCTCTGAAAAAGTTGCGATTTTTTAGAGATATTGAATGTTTAGAAATCAAAAGATTTGTTCAGTGGCGGATCAAGGATTTTAATAGGGGTGGGGGGTGGGGGGGGGGTCATTTTTGCTGATGAAGTGCCACGTTTATTCTTCGACTTGATAGCACCGCGGAAACATACCGAGGTTATAGCAAAATTTGCATTTGACTGCTTTCTCCTTAGGGAAACTTTTATATCAAGTCCCCCAGATCAGTGAGTCATTAATGTAAATACGTTCGCATTTTATTATTTTTCTTTTTTCTCTCTTTTTTCCCTTTTCATGTTAAAATTATTGGAACAAATACCAATGTACGAACAGTTCACGGTACCAATAAAATATGTCTATGTCTATGTCTATGATGAAACAATCTATACCAATCCTTTCTGTTGTCCGTGGCTCTACATAAAAGAACCACTCTGAAATGACAAAAGTCTTTAGCGAACCGACCCCCCAAAAATCGGGTTGGTTTGTATGATGTTTTTTACTAGCTTGAATCTCTGCAAGATGTTTTTTTTTTTTTTTTTTTTGGTGGGGGGGGAGGGGGGATTGGCCTTACTCGAATTTTTTGGAGGGAATTGCAACCCCCCTCCCCCAATTTCTAATGGTCCACCCCTTAACAGTTCCTTGAATAATGCTGAACATTCTGCTCACATTGTTTATGAATAAATCCAGCACCAGCCGTCCAAAAAATCCATAGTGTTACTGCACTTTACAAGATCCTGAAACTGAACACGAATCGGCCCCATGTCTACCATGACGTGTAGTACTTCAGAAACTTAGTTTCTGACTTTCTGAACATCAAGAAGCTTAACGCACATGTATCCTAGCATTACTTGTCATGGCATGAACCTTTGTATATCTGGTCATGCGAGTGAAAGCCCTACCGGGACCTAAGGAGCCAGAGAAAGTTTCTGACCGAGGAAAAATCTCTACAATTCGCGATGTCTTGGCATAAAAGCATGCACACTCTACTTTGAAGCATTTCAACGTTTTCTGAGTATTTTTCGCTGAAAACTGGTGCGAGTTCGTGTCATCTCCAACATGGTTTGAAATTTTAGCCGAGACAAGTGCCCCGACTCGCCTCATACTGACTATTTAGTGGCCTTGTTCAAGCAAATAGACATAATAGTAACCAAGCACACAAAAATCACTTGATGACTGAGAGCAGTGTTCCTCTTTATCTTACCTGCGAAATGGCTCATCCTTGCAATGCCAAACGCGAACAACAGTTTAAACAATCGTCCCATAACTGAAGGCCGGCAAGTTAAACGGACAACATAAAATGGCGCCAAAACGTTTCACACTATTTTCAATATATAATGCACCAATTCCAAAACAATAAGATTTAGAAACCCTTTTTGGTTGAGTAACCCTAGTATCTCCGTTCTATGGTCCCACTAAGAATTATGCTTGATTGAAATGAAATCAGTTTTAGCACCTGCTGCTCGCTTAAGATACGAATATGTCAGGGGGTGCGCCAGCAACCAAATATCATATGCTTTGGACCGTGGCGCGTGACGCGCCCGTCACCCATTAACTGTAACACTAGATGGCCGGAGACTTTGCATAAATGCGAACCTTTTCGGGGGATCAAGTGCATTTTGCATTATCCATTGGTTATGAGAATTTGCTTAGCTGTGTAAACATACGATAGCACAACTAACTCGTTCGCGAGACTCATATTTACAGTCAACTCTGTATTGCTCTTAGCAACCCCGGAAATGTTGTTCGGCTCGTAATGCATTTCTAATATAAATTAGTATCACCCAACTAGTGGACTATTGCCAATGCTGCATTCTGATTGGCTACGCTACTAGGAGACTATTATCAATAGACCTCTAGTAGCGAAAGCGCCGATTTTGAACATGAAAACAATGGCGGCCGCTTCTCGTTTTGTCGAGGTTTCTGGTGATTTTTTAACACAATTTTTGTCCAACTAGTTGGGTGATACTAAAACAATTAGACCTGGATTCTTGGTGCCATACGCCGTCCCATTCCCTCGTTATGGATGATTTGCATGCTGTGATTGTTTTCGGGCTGTATCGAATGCCAGGAAGAAATCGGCCCGGACATGTCGCAGCGCGTAAATCAGCCAGCGCGTAAATACACGGGGTGCTCGTCCTATCCCTTAGGGTATAAGATTCACTAACTAATATCTCTTAGGGGTGTTTAAAGAATCAGCTATCCCTTAGGGGGTCTCACACCTGGAAAGGTGACCTAGAAATTCAGCGACAACAGAATAAATTGTTTCAACTTGATGCTAATTTCTTAAGGACCGCAATAACATTAAGATTCTCCGCATCAGCCGGCACTAACAGTATTCAGGCGTCATTAAGATTTGGTGTTTCCCATTAAGTAGTTATTGGCGAAATCATGTTTCTATCATTTGATACGATTTGCGCCATTTTGTGTGTGTGTGTGTGAAAATGTAAGAAAAACGAAAAAAGTCCAAGATGGGGGATGGAGGTTACACGTCCACGCGCGGCGAAACCTCCACAAACATTCCCACGATTCCCAAGTCCTCAGAAAATGCACATAGGTTCACCTCAAACAAAAGAGCTTGAGTGACATCGCTGTCCATCAATGTATAGTAGTTACTACATCGTTGATTATTTCTAAGGACATTGAAATGGATATCTTATATCTTACAGCAAACACAGCAGCTGACTCTTGTTTTTGTGTAATGCGCTGTGCACGGTACTGACTACTGTTAAGTGCCCCTGGACGTGTTTAATAGTCTCGTCTCTCATCACAGGCCACTCTCGAGGACCCAGCACTATGTTTCTCTTGCCGAAAATTCTTGTAGAAGATTTCCGTCGCGGGGTAACCATTTGGGGAGATCCTCAAATATGGTCATGCACTTTGGGCATGCACTTTGTTCAAAAATTTTGTTTCTGAAACTGGAATAACGGCAAGAGTGAGATGGCGCACTTTATGACGCCATGAAATTTTCCGCCATGCTAGCCCGGCTAACGGTATGTACCTAGTCTTGTTGCCACCCAATTCAGATCACGTGATGAATCATTTGGGTAAGTAACCATTGTTTATTTTGTCCATACTCGCATGCGCCCGCGGTGTCGTGTGCGAGAAACTGTACAATTCACCGCTTGAATTAATCCGAATTGGGTTAACAAGAGGTAGACACCGTTAGCCGATTGGGTAGATTTGATGACTTAGCTTAGCCACGAGTTAGTCGGGCACTTCGTTCCGCTTTTGATAGTTTTGTATTTGCATGGGCGAAAACTAAAATTCTATACAAATGTCTGTTAAAAACTTTATCCGATTCTTCGTGGCTATGTCGTCGCTAGGTTTCAGCATAATCGCAATTTAATAGATTTTTACTATTAAACATTAAACGTTCCTTCCAGGGTACTGGGTACCACTGGATTTGATTAAAAGTAGCTTTCTTTGCCTTGCGGCTCAATTAGCGCAATAGGGAACCCCTCCCCCTTCCCCCACCTAACGCAGACAAATGCAAACAACAAATACAAATATAAAAAACAGCATGACAACGACATAAAATACAGCGAGCCTAAACACTGAAATTACAAAATGAATCGCAGTCGCTATTTGTGCTTGGGGGAACTGTGCGCCCGCCCCGGTTTAGCTGTGGGATTTTTAGCGTAATTTACCAAACCAAAATCGATGGTGGACAGTTTGAGAACTCGAGTCACCATGTATTTCCTGCAAAAAAAGGGCGAACTCATCGTGCAAAGGACTAGGGGATATGTTCTTATCGTCGTATCGCAATATGACATCACTAGTGACGTAGGCAATTATGTTTTGCGGGCTTGATCTACATGATACTGATAAAGGCTAGTATTATATTTAATATGCCCTTTCAAATGATATAAAAAGCGTTTTTAAAGTGTTCCCACCTGTGTGGTGAATCAAGGGCCAAGTTCATTATGCGCACGAGTTATACCGGCTCCCTTTGGAAGACATTCGTGACATACAACCCAAAAAATGAGTGGTTTATTTACCTAAAACTACTCAAAAAACGGCGACTAAGTGGGTATATACAGAGATAAAAATCTGTGAAAAACTAAAAATAAGGCTCGTGCTCACACACGGACAGATAGGCGATAGTCATGTTCATTTTCCACTTATATAATTAGTCTCTGTTGACTATTTTTACCTGAAATCAGAGGTACAAATCAGTCAATACACTTGACAATCACGTTCACTGCACAGTAGTTTTGAATTTGTGGGTCAGTCATACTGTTTGTGGTAAATACACGTATTTACTGCAATTCTGACTATCTTTATTACCTAACAATGCAGTATCAAGTGAAATTTGCCATCAAGTTGGCGGCGGAGTTTCTTTTTTTCTTGTCTTGTAAACTTTTCATTCGCTTATCTGAACTGGCAGATTTACTGCGTTTTTAGTCCCATAAGCTCGGTATTACGAATCTACTAAAATGGCACGCAATGTTTAACGGATTGAAACCTCCATTTTTCGTTTCTCTTCGTATTCAAAATTGTCAATGTTTTGCAGAATATCTACAGTGTAAACCTATGTAAACTCCACATGGCTATAACATGGAACAAAGCACTCCATTGACTAATATTGTCAATTAAGACTGCTGGCGTAAGTTTCATTTACGTAATGGTGCATTAATTACATTAATATAGCAGGTAACTACATTTTCCACTAATCCCCGATCTAAGCTAAAGTAATAAACGATTCTTTTATTGAGAAAGCACATATTACTTTCCTTTCCTAAGCTAGTCCAAAAGCGCATTATGAACTGTCTCCGGTCTGGTCCCCATACTGTTCATTTCCCTGTATTTTCTAAAAACACCAGCTCAAAATGTACAGCTTTCACTTTGCGTGAGTAAGCTTAAAATGTACAGCTTTCACTTTGCGTGAGAAATCCCTTCAAATTACGGGAAGTTGTTATGAGAAAACATTTTGTAATCCTCCATTTTTTTCAGCCCTTACCACCAAAACACGGACTTCGGAACATATTTTTAAGTGGGGGGCCTATTAGACACAATCTATGACAAAATAGGGGGGCTGAGTTAACAGAAAATATGAAAATCTGGGGGGCTGCCCCCCCCCCCCCCCCCCCCCCCCTCTGGAACCGCCGTCCGTGCTATCCTCTGGAACCGCCGTCCGTGCTATCCATAAATTACTTAACGTATCTGCTGGTGTACTTATATCTTTATTATCTTTAAAGCGGTTTCGAAAATAGTTGTCCAAATTACGCAAGTCTTTGCCAGCGTTTTTTAGTTAGACAAGCCTATTTCGATGTACTTAGAATGTAGACCCTGGTAGAGAGTCTAGGCAAGTGTATTATTTACTTTTGCTCACTTAAGATTATCTTAAGCTGATCCAATACAATAGAATTTAATTTTTTTTTCTTCGTGTTCAGCATCAGGTTTTCTTTCTCGTCGCGCCGATTTTTCCGGAATAATATTGACAGCCTTTCATGTATGAAGAATAACATACAGTAATGTCATTTCATAAATTGAATTTTGTCGGCCAAAGTCGTCATTTATAATTGCACTTTTTATAATAAAAACACCAAAGTGTTTGGTTTTCTAGAGAAAAAGTAGCTGTCGGAAATCTTTCTTTCCATATAAGTGGCGAGCTTAGAAAGTATTTTTTTCGTTGATGTTTTCGATACAATGGTACAACACCTTGTTTTGGTTAAGTGATTGTGGTTCCTTTCATCTTTGTATAAAACTCTTTTACCTCGCATTGCGGTCAAACTGAGAATCTACAAACGTATTACCAGCAGTTACAGCCTAAATGCATTATTAAACTCCCTATTGTGCTCGGTAAACCGCCATATTTATACGACAGTCAATCAAAACAAGAAAGACGTCGCCTCCGGGTATCTAGAGCATTATGCTGCGAGTCAAACCAACGGAAAATTTATCTCATGTTATAAAATAAAGCTGGATTTAATTAGATTCGCGGGATGTATCCTGGAAGACTGATGAATTTGTTGTTATCAGCTTTTCGTGGGTTGTCATAGAGCTTTTTATCAGAAAATAAAGGAGCAACACAGCGCGGCAATTTGTTAATCGTAATTTTGCATAATTGCATAATTTCTTTGACCTGTTCTTCAACCTTATTGGATACAAAATTATTTCAGTCCAATTGGAATCGGCTCTGCAGGATTTCATCAAGCGCACAAGGAAAGGGATGTAGAGTTTATTACTGTGGTTCGTTAATTGTTTACAAAACTCCGTTTCAGCTTCAAAAAAAGACAGTTATTCTAAATTTGATCCTCAATAGGTTTAAATTTTAAGCACTGTAATTACAAACACAGTACGGAAATTGTTTCTATTTCCTTTTCCATTGGCAATTTTATGAAGCGCGCGCTAGGAAAAAAAACGTAATCGATAGCTGAAAACAATGGATCTGGTTGCGAAAAGCGACGTGTTGTCGAGAAATCACCAAAGATTCTACTTCGAAGGACGATTGCGAGGGCCAATTGTTAGTTTGCCGTTGAAACTCTAAAACGTGTATAATAGTGTCGAGTTAAGATCCGCTAGACTAATACAACAACCGTTTGTTTTTTATCGCTTTAATACAATTTTCTTTTCCTTCTTTTAGTGCGTTCTAGAGGGTGGAACACTTTAAGTAGCATTTTTAAAACACCATGTCACCGATGGTAACATATTTTTGGCGCCAAACTAGCAAACCCTCATCTCAAGAAAAGAGATTTTGGTGAGAAAATATTGAAAAGGGAGGGATTTCTCTGTATCAAGGCGGGTAAGAAGGCCTAATACAAGCCCAAACAGACGCTGGATAAAACCCATATTCGCTAAGGCTTACAACAAATAAATATTACTCACGCAAACAAACCGGAATGCTCGCTATTTACCTTGCGCGAACACATCAACAACCTGCCTGTCATCCGCGCAAATCGTAATATTTTTATTAAATAACATTCTGATCCATTATTTGCGGGCGTTTTTCTGATTGGTACAAACAAAGGATGAGCGCATTGGGTAATTAGCAATAGGCGAAATTTCTTTCTGTCAAATTACTATCAAAAAGAAGTGGAATTGCTCCGCCGCAAACGGTCTCGGCGGCTTTTAAGGAAACTTCGAGGCAGCCCTATTGGATATTGCTCTGTATTGTTTTAGGTCGCATCCGCTAGGCTTTTACAAACTCGCAAGACATTGCGAACTTGGAAATTGACACTGGGGTACGCCTTCACCAAATCCTATGTTAATGCGTGAGTCGCACGACTTTGTGAAAGTAATTGAGTATCGGGGCCCACAAAGACTGCCCGGGATACTTATGCGGTGGAAAACCAACGTCGCAGAGATTGAGCGGAAACGAGTATAGGGTGAAACCCTCTCTGGATCAATACGAGACTGAAAAATTAATATATCGAACATTTGATCTGGTAATTTACGATCTCAAAGGAAACTGACAAGAGGGAGAACCTGTCTGCACTTTTCATAATATAAAAGGAGTCTGGAGCGGCGAGCTGTGCTAGCACTTTTCCGTTGCATGACTTTCTTTAGTATTCAAAGAAGAGGGAAGATCGTGTCTAGATATGCAGTAACGATAATTCCTGCGGCGAAAAACTTGCCTAATCGTGACCTTTGTGATGTTCTAACTAAATACCACAACGTTGGCGAAGACGCGGGAAAACCGATTGTGAAATCTTTCCACGCTTGTCAGTTTCAACCGACGGGAGGAATATTTGTCAAGGATTAAGACTTTTGTCGAGAGTCTAACTGCATCTACATTAGAGTCACACGATATCGCAGGTGTTTTTCGGGACTATGTTAGAGTCGAACGCTACATCCGTGCCAGCTCCTATGAACAGTTCATTGCAACTACTTTGTAGTACTGTTGGTATCGACCCTGCACTCATGTCCACAGCACCTTGGTACTGGAGTCTACGAAGTCTCATCGCCATCATAACCATTTTCGGCAACGGGCTTGTGATTTACCTTATTACAACTCGAAAACCTCTCCGCGATCAAGCGTCGCCGAATTGGTTTGTCTTATCCCTCGCAGTGGCAGACTTTGGAGTTGGCGCATTCAATTCACCGACTATGCTCGTGTTCGCCTTCACGCCACAGTGCGAGCGAGTCCCCTTGACGTGGTCCATTCTAGGATTCGTAATGAATATATTCCTAGACGCGTCTATAACGAGCCTAACGCTGCTAACGCTCGATAGATACCTGGCCGTGGTACACCCGTTTACCTACGAGACGTTTATGAACTCATCTAGAGCTTTAACGCTTATTTGCGCGGCCTGGGGAATAACGGTCGTACTGGAGATTCCGTATTTAGTGTTGGATATTCAGCAGGCCACGGAATCCGCGTACTACCTTCAGCTTTGGCTATACATGGTCATTTTCACATTTCTACCTTGTATTTTCATGCTTTATGCATATGCTAGAATCCTCCTAGTTGTTAGACGACATCGGAAGGAAATCTCGCAAAGATTAAAACGGATGGCATCATTTAATTCCTCTGATGTTGCTCTTGCCCAGAGGGGCAATAAAAATGGCGCGATGTATACAGTGGGAATAATTGTCGGGATCTACTTGCTTTGTAATAGTTTCGTTCAGTATAGACTGACGTGTTTTTTGTCGCCATCTTGCAATGAATCGGAGGCTGAAAGCTATGTGTTTTTATTGCTCAGATACATCAACTCTGCGCCTAATTTTATTGTCTATGCCTTCATGAAGGCCGACTTTCGACGGGAACTGAAGGCCATGTACAAAAGGTACCGCTGTTGCGCTGTTGAGCGCACCGCTGCAAATGACTTAGGGATTTCTGTAACATATCGGACTGTAGGAGGAACCAAGCAGGACTTCTAAACACTGTTACATCATTGTTATGCTAAAGGCAGGCAGAATTACGATAAAGAAGATAATAGGATATTCTTTGTAGCAGGACTTAAGATTTCACAAAAGACTCAAAAGCCTGGAGCCAGACCATGCGAAAGTGGATAGAATTTCATTTTTTCATTTAATTTGAAATTGGCTTACGCGGCGAGATATCAAAAAGCGGCGTGTTTCCTAGATACACCGTTTGAAAACTCTCACAAAATATTAATCTTTCTATCTTGTATTTGACAGGAGATTTTTGCTTAACAATAAAGGTTCGGAAATGACAAAGTTGTAATTATATTTCTTTTTGCCTAGATTTCATAATTTCATTAATTGTACAGTTCCCTCCGTAAACACCGCATGAGTATACAAAGTCTGATTTTCACCTATCGCGAAATTATATTGTAGTCTTAAAAAGATGGTGGTCTCAAATCCCCTTTTGAACGCAGTGATTTCTTACCGAGGAACTTCGCAATCTGCATCTGGTTATGTGGATTTAGCTTTCGACAAAAAGGCATTTTAAAGAAACATATGAAAGATATACTTCACTAATAATCTATCACCGGTTCTTTTTTATTACATCCATCCTCTCTCGACACTTCACTTTAAATACAGCTGATGTGAAGCTAAAGAAATACAACCCTAATTTGCACTTGGGTTTCTTTGCATTTCAGAGCCGCGAGCCCCTAGAAGCCATCGTAGAAAACACACGCGCCGGCCGCAGACAGTCAATTCAGAATGTTTTCTTTTTCGTCTTTCAGTGCTCGTCTTTCCAATTGTATATTTTCTTCAAGGATGTGGGCTGGAAAGTTAAAATGGAAAAAATCGGAACTAACCTTCGGGCGACGACTTCGAAATAAAAAAACAAACAAACCCTAGATAAACTCTCAAGGAGCTCGCATCATCCACTTACAAAACACCCTCCTGAAACTTAAGTGATAGGCTTAGCACGTCAGACAAAATACAGGAGCGAATGCTACCGAAGGAGTTACACAAAAGTCAATATCAGGAATATTGCTTCTATAAGCTGATTAAGATGGCGTTTTGGAAACCACTCGAAGGATGCGTAATACATAACGTTAGCTATAAAGAGAAAAAAGATGGAAAGATAGTAAAGAATGAGCTGTATCTTTCGGGGGGATATGATATTTTTTTCCATCAGATAAAATTCTTATTAAGACGCCCAGGTGGTATTTTTACTCTTAACAAAGCTCTTGTGGTTGTGAAATATTTCATATTTTATAACAAGGGCACCCATGCAGACGTGATAAGGGAAGGAGCGTGAATAATCATGGAGGGACTCCGCCACGACAAGACTATATAAGAGGCGATTGTACACCGTGTACCGATGAGATAAGCGCATTTCTTGTTGGCGTGACGGAGTGCTATTAATCATGCAATACAATGCTTGACTGAATATGGTCTGAGGTTTATGAGAAATGGGCGTGCTATCATGCAAGTGAGAGAGTGGTAATAAATGAACAGAAGAATAGAAAAAGTGACAATTCAGCCAATATGAACTCATTTTGAGGAGCCCACTGATATTATCTGTTTGATGGGGATGAACAAGGAAAATAAATAGGTACTTTCGTGAATGAAGTAGCGCGAAAAAAATTCGCGGATGAAGAGCAAAAGAATGTTTGCACATTTTTTTATACACAAAGTCTGTATAAATGATCACTTAGTCCAGTTGACGTTTTGACCCTCGGGGATGACACGGACGATCGTATTCTCTCTGTTCTCTATGAACATTTAGTGAAGTGCAAGTCAGTACATATGAGCGAATTATTCCATTAAATCTCTTAATGTGGCAGCAGCAAATCTTTTCATAAAACGTGTCTGCTTTTCCTCCGCAGTAATTGTTGCGCGCAAAGCTACTATAGCTCGAACACCATTAGGCATTAGAGTATGGCTCTACCCCATGGCATTTCTGAATTGACCGCGTTGAAATATCAAAGACACTCGTGAAATAAATGCACTGAAAAGAGCTTTTCCAGCTGCTAATATGGGGTCGGGTGTTAAATTCTTCTTTAAAAAATCTGGCCGCGCCCCTGAGTATTACTAAGGATCTTTACCAGATCACGAGAGGTGGTACAATTCGTTGTTAAAGAAGATATTGATCTGAACGATACAAATCACAAGTGAACCGTTTGCTACGTTGGTTTCCCTCAGTTGATAACAGATAAATATGTGACCAAGCAGGCAAGGATAGTTAGCGGAATATTTTCCTTAAAATAAGTGTAGAATGAAGTGTTCTGTTTCTTTTATAAGATAAATGTGCTATCTAGCTAGACATTTTATTTAACAAACACTTTGCGTCTGGTGATAAAAGTCATAAAACAGGAAGTTTATAGAGATCCGGCTTGTCTCTAGAAAAGGTTACACTGCGACCTACACGTCTTATCGTGTTCCGGTTTTGGGGATATTTCGTCTTCGTCAATCAAAGACCTTCCATCCAATCAGCGATAGAACGGGAATCTGGCAATTACATGGCCTGCGTAGCGAGCGTCCCAGCGATTTTTTTGGCATCGCGCGCGGGGTTGTTTTCTCCTCAGTGCTCTCTGTTTCCCTTGGTTTCTTTTCACTGTCTTTCCCCAATAAAGCACACTGGAAAGTTTGCTACGTAAACTAAAAAATACATTGAATTACTATGCGGTTTTGCCTCGCGAAGAAACGACTTTAATTCAAAAGTATAAAAATGGCTTCAGCAAGAAAACTATTAAGGTTCGTTAGTCCTGACAGGATTATCTTATCGTGTACTGCAAATCTTAAACAGTCATCAAAAAGCAGTTAAGCGGCGGTTTATTGCTTTATTAGTAACAAATAAGTGACTGATGATTAACACGATAACATGTCAGACTAAAAATAAATACATAACATAAGTTGGAAATCTTCAAAGGCTGGAGGAAGTTCAACAAAAAATTCGTGAATCTACGAATCACGAAAAAAATTGTTACGATGTGATAGCACGTACCTGACAAAGTTTGTAATGTTTTCTGATCGTTCTCCTCTAGGTAGTCGAATTGCTTCTTCATTAATTGTGATATTAAAATGTTTTAATAAAAGTAAGAATGTATTTTTCATGTTTTCAGCAATAAGGCGGCAGTCGTTGGAACTTTAATTACTTTTTCGGTATTCCTTGTTCGGTATTCCTTTTCATCTTTGTACAGGTTTGATATCAGTAATTTGTTCCTCCACAAGACTTTTAAAAAACGATAGAAAAATATACGAAAACAAAGGAATGTTGGCATAAAACACTGGGGCTCCGTCCTCTTATCTGTTTCAAAGCTCCGTTTTCTATATGCACGCCCACTTTGACCCGAATCCTAAAGTGTTTATTTGTCAACGCGCCGCCGACGGTATTTTCGAAACTGCCGTTTTCGGAATCGTTTCTGTGTGAACGGGAGGCCAATAAATGAATAACTTATCCGTTTGAGAAAATCCTCGCGCGTACAGTTGGCGCCATCCAAAATGGCTATTCCTATGTGCTACAACAATTTCTGTTAAGCACTTATGCTAAGAGATTAATCTATCGAACTAGGTGCATAGTACTATTAGTAGACTTTCTATAAGTTATCACTATAATTGTAAGATTATTACAATTTGCTTTTCTCATACTTGATTAGATAATCTAATTCCAAAATCCTTTTAAATTTAGCCGAACATATTTGCTTTACATCGACTTTTCTCTAAGATTTCCTTCTTTCAACGAGTTATTAAAAACACGAAAAGCTTTAATTTTCTAAAAATTATTTTGACGCCGCCAGAAGGAAGGTGGTACCCTAAATTTACCATCTCCTGTATGGAAACTCGGACATCAATGAAAATATGGAACACAATACGCAGTGACTTTGCTTGAGTGACCACAATGACTCCCAGGGAACAATGCGTAATGCCTTAAGGAACCTCATGGAAATAACAAAGAAAAAAAGTTCTGTGAACGCTCCGACAGGCTTTGCCCTATTGCTATAACTGCTCTAGCAATTACCATTAAACTAGATTCTTCCCAAGTCGCCTCTCCGTTGTTACGATATATTTACATCATATATTGAATATTCAAACAATGTTTAATATTCTTTGACAAATACTACAATAGAAAATATTGCATTAGCTTTGTAATGACCGACGTTTTTTACCGACACGGTATTTTTTGGCGGACAAGACGGCATTTCAGTTAAAATTGTTCCTCTTGGACTTTTTTTTCGCCTTTGACATTGCGCTTTACTGAGACCTTCTCCGTGTTGCCACGGTTACGCAAATCAATCTTATATTGCCTCCCCTTGCCTTACTTATCCTCCTCTAGTGTATTTACGGAAGGGCGTATCGTGCGCCGTAAACAAATAACAAGGTGTAATTTAGTGGAAGCTCAGTAGCCACTTCAGTTGCGGTTCTCCTGGTGAGCTGGCGTTGACATTGTAGAGAGGCTGAGTAGATAACACATTCAACACCTCAGTAAGAACAGCATCATGCGGGAACGAAGGGAATTAAAATCACTGAAAAGTACTTGATTGAATTTCAAAATCAAATTTAAACACTGTTATTCGAATGCTTTTATCTCGGTGAAAACGTTTACGTGTTCGCCACGCCCTTCTCCTGCGCGCATTTCTGTGCGTTTTAATGCACTCTTGCTTGGCTTAACGTTTTCAGTTGAGCAAAGTCACTGGAGTAAAAAAGCTGCCTGAGGCTGTGCGCATACGCTCTAAATATGTTTCTTTTTTTCCGGATAAAAATATTGGTATACAAAGACTCTTGGTTCCGCTGAACTTAGAAAACATTCCTAAGGCGTTCTAATCCAGGTCATTTTGTGCAAACTATACTGCTCGATCTCATGGGCTCCTCAGGCCCGTAGCCAGGGATTTGTGTGTGTGTGTGTGTGGGGGGGGGGGGGGGGGATCTCTATAAACTTCCTGTTTTATGACTTTTATCACCAGACGCAAAGTGTTTGTTAAATAAAATGTCTAGCTAGATAGCACATTTATCTTATAAAAGAAACAGAACACTTCATTCTACACTTATTTTAAGGAAAATATTCCGCTAACTATCCTTGCTTGCTTGGCCACATAACAGAACGTACCAAATATACGAACATGAATAAAACGAGAAATGTTTGGTAGTTTAGAGAGCCCTTTCGTGTTCCACTCCTTTGTTATTATTTTCAGACATTTGATTTTAAGTTAACTTCTTCTTCTTCTTCGATTTCCCTTTTCTGGGGGATTGTCCCCACTAGGGTGTGTCCATTTTATCTAGTAGACACTGGAACGCTGTTCTGTCCATCATTATCCTCTTTATCTGTTGGGCATCCATTCCCAGGTGTTTCTCTAAGCCAGTCCATTTTGAGGCATGTTCATCAAAAAGAATTTGTTTTCATATGTCCACGTTGTTCATACTGCGCACCTCCTCGGAAAAAAATTCATACAACTCCTTAGTTTAACCAAAACATGTCAACCTATGGCAAAAAGAAATCATTTTTTAACAAATATAATTTCTTAAAAGGTTTTATTAAAAATGTTGGTGTGACACTTTCAAGAGCTACCCCTGCAGAACTGCTTGACCTTGACTCCCAAGTAACACATTGTTTTAATCCTTAAAGGTGTTTCTCAAAAACCGTGTCTGCGTTTTTTTAAATTTTTTGGTACCCCTATAACCATTCGAGAAAATAGTTCATTCGAGAAAATTCAGTAGGGGGTGGGGAGAGGTTACTTTGTCCCGCCATCTGACTGAGGCTCTTGCTTTAAGTTTCCTGCCAAGATTGATTTTATCTCAGGAAAGCATGCTTGGCCTGCGGGGAAACCAATGTACTGCAAAAAACATGAACCCGAGTGGGCGGAGTCGTAGACGTCTGAAAACAAAAGGGATCGGATTTTTAGCGCACCAAGGTTTATTAGAACATGAAATCCGCCTTCGGCACATCTCTCCACACACCACACAGAGTAGATTTCGTATGAATGCGAGAAGGCACCGAACGGTACTGCTGTCTCGTGAACATTCAGCCAATCACATCGCACGAAATGATTGATCAACCAATCAAAATGCTTAGACACGGCTCGACATAATAATATTGCGGCGCGTTTTTAATAGTTAGATCCGTGGTCAATGTGGATCACATAACCGCGCAACCCCTCTTCGTTCCATCTGCCTTTCCGTACCTGGATATACATCACCCCCTATCTGGCCCTATCTGCTGGTGCACTTCCTAATTAGATTTCTTGTCCGCTTTGTAGATGATAATGCTGTTAATATGTCCACGTGAGGCACGCAAGCAACTACTATAACAAGATGCCATACAAAGACGTACCGGCTGAATAAACGGACAAGGGTCGTCGTGCTCTTTAATCCAAGTAAGTCCTATCTACAGTGAAGTACAGTGAATCTTCGTAGGAAGAAATGACGTGTGCACATACACCGCAAAGACGGGGTGGAGAAAATGAAATCAAAACTTGTATTTTATAGTAAAAGCGCATAAGCATTCCTTCATGCAGGTTGTTGACAAGATAACACAGTGAACCAACCGTTTGGCTTAAGGCTAATCGCCGGCTAATCGACTTCAAGAAGTTTATCCCTGTCGAGTGTTATGTAACATATTGTGTAATCAAATTAGCCTTGAGCAATCGAGATTTGACATTGAGACACATGTGACCCCCAGGCCAGCCGTTTTGTACTGCAACATTCAATTATTATAGGGTTTATATGGGGTTGTGCGAAGGGATGTATGGACCTGGAAATTTTTAGGAAATTATCAATAAAAGTTACTGAAACTTTACTTTACTTTGAAACTTAGTTGTTTTTGTCCTTGATGCATGCTCATGCGAAGTTTTGCCGATTTACCAATTCGCCCTATAGAGCGGATTTCAGATGATTGTCGTGAGGTAATTCGAAATTACTTTGTAATCACTCCTATAGGTTTTATTCAGAATTGGTGTAATTACTTTGCGATTGGTTTCACTACAGTCATATGAAAACCTGGCTGTATGATAAAATAAAAGATCAAGAACTCGACGAGTCTCTGTAATTCCTGCAAGTTTTTCAAAATTTCACAGTTTTCCTGCTGTTTTCCCAAAAAATCGTATCAAAAGAGGATCTTCCGTCACTTCCTAATAAGGTAAATGATACCAAATATTATTTTGGCCGTGAAGCAATTTTCGTTGTGACGTTATGTACTCAGCCCATTCTCGTTCCCAGAGCTTCTCGGTCATGCTGACTGTTGGAGGGTCTGGACACAGACGAAACCGGAAGTTCTAGAATCTAGGACACCCGTTATTGTCGGTTAGGCGATTTTCAAAATAGCAAGTGGGAATATCGGCTAATCACAATCGGCCTACAATTCTGGGTCCAGTTGTTTGAAAGTGGTTTAGCACTAATCCAGGATTAATTACAATGGTGACTCGATGGTTTTGTTCAGAACTAAACCTGGTTTAAATTTAATCCACCTTTGAACAACCCGCACCTGCCGCCTTGGCAGAGCCTACGACAAACAACAAGTAGCGGAGTAGGCCCTGGGAACGAGATTGTTCAGCGTTGTCCTTGGCGATCTGGCGGGATTCCTGTGGTAGGCAAGGAGATGTGACTTGGCTCATCTCCTATAACAGGGAACCCGCTGAAAACGCTAGGTAACTAAGCTGCCCCTTTGGTTCTCTCAATAGACCTTTTCCAAAAATGGCTTTTGAAAAATCCGCTCCGGCTAACGTCTTGAGTGCCACCCAATCAGATCACGTGATAATTCATGAAGGTAGCAACAAGATTTTAACAATTGGTTAATTAAATGCCACCGCTGTTGGCCCGTGGGTTGCGCCTAGCTAAAGGACCATAAGGATGGCAAAACGTCAGCGTCCTCTTTGGTTCTTAGCTCCCCCTTGGACGGATAAGCAGATTAAGACAACGAACTATACTAACCTGGCTCGTCTGAAAATTGGATGGTCAGAGTTCCGGTTTTTTTTTTTTTGTCCCAAAACGAAGTTACCCTTGAACGGATAAGCGCAGATTAAGAGAACGACCTAAAGCTAGCCCAGCCGTCTGTTCAGAAAGTTGGGTGATCATTTTTTTAGTCCCAAAACGAAGTTACTCGAGTCCCTGGGAAACAGGATAAAACAGCAGCCTTAGATTTGGCTTTGATTACTAAGCAAAAACGTCCAGGGTTTGTGTGTGCGATTGTCTCCTTGCGAGAGTCCTGCTCCCCCTTGAACGGATCAGATTAAGAGAACGACTTCAAGCTAACCCTTCTTGACTTGTCCGAAAGTTGGGTGGTCAGAGTTGTATTTTTTCTTTTGTTCGTGCTTTTTAGGTGTGTGCGTAGTTGGTTTATTTGTCTAGCCGTTCATCGAGCAACCGCTTGCTTATCAGTCCAATACAAAGGATTTCTCTTGTGTCATATTTATTTATTCATCGAGAAATAGTCTCCTGACGCTTACGATAATTGTGAGTAAATACAAGGCTGCATTCATTATGTATACTACAAGCAGAGGATTTTGAGGGGGATCTCAAAATTTAGGAATTGGAGAAGGGGGATGTCGGGTTTTTTTCATAACATGAAGGGGGAAGCATGGAGGTTGAGCATTTATAATTCATTTATATTCTCTGTGGTCAGAATCAACCCAGAAGTCAAATTTATCAGCAAAAGTCACAAAAGGCTGGATTCGGCTGGGACTTTCTGTTCCACCATGCACCTCCTTCAACTCAAGCGCTGCAATCTTCATAGCGAAGAGAAAAAACGAATTAAAAACTGAGAGGCGTGGCCGTCACCGTCTCATGAAGAAAGGCCTTGTCGCAAAGGGTATCAAATCTATGTTTTCATGTTCTATTATTGGAGTGTGAAAAATGTGATTTACCCCCCTAAAATTACTCCTCGGTCCCGGGTCCAAATGTTAAAGTAAGCGATAATGGGCTGTCGCCAAAAAACATCCACACACCCGCGTCTTCTGAGGATCCCAGGTTCAGCTACCCAGCCTGGAAAATGTTAGCCTGCGTATCGAACGGAAGGGGAGGGAGTCGGGGCGAGCGAAAACCGGAAGAAGCGCGGCCGCTTCCCTTTAGAGCTGCTACACAGACTAGGAAAATGTCTGTGCGGATTTTGGTTTTGCGCTTTTTGAAAGGCACGACTTAAATATCCTTTTCTTTCATCGTGCGTGCAAGGCTAAAGCTAGAGCAGAAGAGGTTGACAGGAAGTCTTATTTGCACCTGAAACGAATAAACGATTGTATCCTTTAGGGGCCGACCATTTGACTTTTGAGGGGGGGGGGTGATTTTTTTTTTTGCAAGATTTTTTTTTCGTCTCTAAGATATTGTAGGATATTTATTTCGTAAAATTAGTTGAGGATTATGACAAAAATGCTGTGCAGGAAATTTCATCTCCCCCTCAGAAGTCAAATGATCGGCCCCTTTTTTTATGCTTCCTGCTTCATGACCTTCTCACAGCTTGGGCTGTAATACTCTTAAGTGAAACGATCTCGTCTGACTGATGGAGATTCCCCAGAACACTTGCCTTCTTAGCTCATGTAATCTATAATCGCTCGAGTGCTGTGGCTTTATGCTCGAAAATTCGTAGTGAGAGAATTGTCGTGTGTGTTTCTGGTATTTTTGCAAAGTGGACATTGAAAACGTTTTTTCTGTACTCTATCACAACGCTATAGCATGACTAGGAGATAATAGATATATTAGTGACATGAAGTGGCAAAACGTGCTCTGAGCTGTGACAGGAAAGCCCGAATATTTAATTCTGGTTTATTTTGGGTCATATTTTGGCGAAGCTGTTTGACGTTTGCGTGAGAATAACCTATGACTGCTCTTACGTAAGGGAGGGCCTGAGGCCTATCGTAATTACAAACACTTGCAGCCCTTTTCAATGTTTTTACATCTACCATTACGTTATTATATAAGCCACTCTGGTCGTCCGTGTTCATGTCTTGGCTGTGCGTCAATTTTATACACACTTGCAAGTATTGTGCGATATAAGGTACTTTTGATTTAAATTGAAGTCTTGATTAATTTTGTTCGAGCCAAGTCATTTTACAAAATATCATCAATAACCCGTTGCTCGTCGCTTTTTTTATTTACGAAGTTTTCAAGTACCATTTCATTCTCCTCTCTTCATCATCTGGCTTATCTTTGTGCCCGGGTCCCTGGTTTCAGACGTTCTGCGCCATAATTGCTCTCATGTCAAAGGCGTTCAGCTTGTTCAGCATAATGGAGAACTCTAGCTATGTCTGGTCTACCTGGTGAGTTCACGGAACAACACACACCACAGACACGAAGCATGACGTACGCGCGACTGGCAGTAACTGGGTCATATCGACGGTGCCAGATATTTTCGATTCCAAGGATGGACTCCTCAGACTTTGCGCGGCGTGTTAATGTGCGCCTTAACATAATATGCCCATGCCCTCTCACTCATTTCGCTGTAACGTTACTCTTGGGCATAATTTGTCATTTGGGGCAGTAATTCTTGTTGTACATATCCTACAACTTTCAACAGTCTCACAGTTCGGTCGAACACAAGTCTGTGGCTGGAAGCTCCTCAAGGCTCGACAAGCTCGAGCTGTCCAAGACAAAGCTGTAGCGCTCCATGTCTTTTAGAAACGCGCCGAACTCAGCCGTCCTAATATGCGGAACGGACTGACTGCGTTCCGCTCGGCATCCATTTGAAAACACATGCCCGGAGGTAGAGCAGTATACATTCGTCTTATCGCGTATGAGAGTCGAAGGAGCGCTCAGCCTGTCACTGGTTTCTGATTGAGTCCGTGCACGAAAAACGTTTCTGTCTAGACTGTGCGTTTCGCAGCCTTTGCTGTTCTTCCTAAAATGCTTTCTCAGTTTAACTTCCATGAGAGAAACGGAAAATGCCTCCTGATAACTAGGGTGTCTCCTGTTAAAGTATTATTGTGGCTGCACTTGAATGCGCTTTGTGTTTTCAGTTCGCTTGTCTCGATAAACTGACTCCTGTAGAGTTCGTCTGCCGGTTATGAGGGCTCCTGTCTGGGGTGTTACATGAATCTCTCAACGCAAATGGATAAGTGCGCTCACGTGCGGCGATGTAAGAAACCCCGCCATTAGCACCCGTGTCGTACTCTCACTCGACATCAGTCCTCGATTCCAAGTGTTCTGAAGGCAAACTCGGGGGTGTATGACGTGGGGTTAACTCACAAATAAGTTTATCAGTAAAAAATCGATGAGTACACAGCCGTTGGTGCTGGCACGATGTACAAATTGTTGAGCTCATGAGTGCGTCGATTCAAGGTGATCACTTGTTTGTAGTCAAGCGTTTCTTGTGATTTGTGCCTGAACCCTTAAATCCTTTGTTCTTCTGTCGTCGCTCTGACGAAATCTGGCTAAAAAAGATGGAAAATTACGGGCTGTCGGATTGACGGGAGAGCTAAAAGCAATATTTGTGAAATCCCTACGTCAAGTGACTCGTTCTGGACCAATGTTTTGACCTGGGTTTATCATTTGCACCCTGTATTTTATCGAACGCGGGGGAAAGCCTACAATGCAGTCACGTAGGATGTTGAACAGTGACGTTCCCGCAAATTTAAGAAGAACAAAACCGTGATAAACAGCTTTACAACTGTTACAAGTGAAAATACAAACAAATAACCTTGGTACACAGTAACAACATTTAATGGGTGACTAAAAACAGTATTACATCATTTGATTCATCCAGAAATCTCGCGCTCGATAGCATCATGTTCTCTGATTTTACGCCTGATAGCTAAAAATATCATGAGTGCGTGAAGGCACCGAAGTCTCGAAGCTTTATATAGCACTAAATATTAATAAACTGGTATGTTTAGAATATGTTGGAAGCGCGTAGCCTTCTGGGATTAGAAACGTCTCAAGCAAAAGCATATTAAAAACTGCACAGGACTTTGGCCGGATTTGGCACATTCTCACCTTAGCTAGACATCAACACACTGTCCACGCCCCATCCAGCTTGATACGCGTGTATTTCGCTGTTGTTGTTTTTCCGGAGCTTTTCTAAATGTTCTGCAGCAGGTGGCACACATGGGAAAGTGATTATAAAGCAAAGGCAGAATTCAGTTGTAAAAGAAATCTTTATAAAATCACTATACGCGGCACATGCTATCCAAGAAGTTGTAATCCAATTTTCACATAAATAAATTGTTAAGGTAACATGAAAGAATATGAAGAAGCCATGTGCATTAGGGGTGACTTCGCACTTACTCTCCTTTCCCCAAAGGCGTCCGAAGGCGTAGCAAGACGCTTACTTTCAGACTACTTTCCTGAAGTCGTTCAATGCGGCGCTTAGCATATAATGTCGACCAAATGTTAGTTAAAGTTTGAATAAACAATATGTTTTCATCTTTCCTCCTAATTTGGTACCAAAAGCTTCACCACTCCTTAGAAAAAGCTTGGGCATGTTAGAAAACGAGTGAATAGTGAAGCTTGAAGACTATTATGGCAGTAATTTGGTTTATCAAACTGTGAAAGGACTGGTGAAAAGCCCCGCCGTTCGTGATACATCATGGTTTCACACAGCGACATTACTTGAAACAGCTTGGTGGAGACGTGGCCAGGAAAATCCCGTAAAGGGAGAGGGAGGCGGAAAGGGGGCACTGGAGAGAGAGACCAAGAGGGCGGCGATATTTTTGCTATTATCAAAAGGTTTCTCTAAAAGGTTTTCTCATTATATATGCACTTAGTTTTGCTTCATGAAGATAGGAACCCCCAGCCCTGCCCCTCTGGCCTGGCTACACTCGAAGGAATCGACAGTCCTATTTCTTCATAAGCATAGTACATGCATGCATTTACCAGATATGGTAGATTATTGCGTACATGTTTATATAGAGCTTATTTACACCTTCCCCAGGACCTACCCGTGAGGTAAACAAGATAATAAATCCGAAAAAACAATCTCTCCTGGTGCGGTTTTGATTTATGAGGTAATCGATCAAACACGGAACACGACAATCTTATCTTGCAGTTCCTGGTAGCGCTAGGATATAGCCTGCTCAGAAGGATAGGCGGTAAGAAATTTGGGAAAACGCGAGGTGCTGTGTAACTGGATGGATACAAGGTCCTATCTGAATAAGACAGACGGCAGAAGGGGACTGAAACAGACGAATTTAATAGCCAACGTTTCGAGCAGCATGGACTTTTTGGTAAAATGTTTAATTTTTTTCTTTTTTTTTCTTTCTTGGATGGACCGGTCGATGTCGTTCCCCTGCCCCTACCCCTCGCAGCCTTGGCTCAACACCCTAGTAGGAGATGCGGCAGCCGCCCCCAGTATTCGTGCAGGGTTCATGCCCGAATGTCCGAACCACTAGGACTGGGGTTCTAGGGGTGTGGCTCGGCGCAGCAAGCGAAATTTTAATCTATATCCTTAATGCGTCCGCAGCATTGTGACATGAAAAATGACTTGTTTTTATTTTGTATTTTGTCTTTTTTGTTAACGGCCCCGCTTTCATTTTTGGCCCCGACAGATAACCATCACCTCCTCCCTCCGGGTGCCCTTATAGATAATCAACTTTTCATCGAACTTTTGATAAAACGGGCAAGTTTTGTTTCGCGCAAAGAAAAAACAGTCATGCGAAATGAACCAACTCCGAAACTAGAACAATCTCGGCCAGCACTGATAGTCCGCGAGTCCACTCCATCGGGAGCCTCTAGAAATCACGCGCAAGAAAGATAGCTTAATCTCTCGCACGTTTTATAGCTGTAATCGTCTGATTTACAATACTTTATGAGCCTGTCGCCGATGACAAATAAATCTCAATGCATGAACTTCGATAGCCTAAGAACCTAAACTGAAGTACTTAATTAACGTGTAGCAGCCCCTCATTGCTGATCCATACTGATACAGGCACAAATCGAGACAGAACTCTCCAGTATGCTTGCATGCATGACATTTTCCTATCTACTTTAAGCTTGGGATTTTATTTTCAAGTTGTCATTTTCTAGAGAATTTAGAGCTGGCTTAAATAGGGCTTGTGTGCTAATCTGCTGAAAAAGGGGCGGGAAAACTGGAGTAGGCAGATTAAGGGAATTGTTTTGAGAATCCGTGGAGTATCTCTACACTGTAGTGATAAGCGGATTACAACATACAAAATTACACTGTAAATATAACTCCAAATAATTAAAAGCTCACATTTTCCTAGAATACTTATCATTCTGCTCCCGATATAAACCATTTCTCCATAAACACAAGATGGACGCTGTTCTAAGGGAAGCGGTCAAAACATCTGTACTCGACCGGGACCCGATTTTATCGCGGGAGGTGGTAGGTCCCGGGCTGTACCTACCCACCCGTTTTTTCAATGCCCATTTTCTCCATGCTCAAGTAAGGGGTGTTGGATTTTATTGCATGGATGCGTTGCTCTCGCTATGAAGAACACGGTGCTGGGCTAATCTTTTGTATTCATTTATTATTTTACGAGATATTCGCAGTTAAAAATGGCTATTTTTTCCTAAAAGAAGGTTGGCTGCGGTATACACCACCCCATCGGGTCCCATTCTAGTACAGATGTTTTGACCACTTCCCTAAACGTCGAGGCAGCGTTGTGCCGAAACAAATACAATTTCCGTGTCGAGCGAAATAGTATTTGTTTCGACGATAGCCCCCCTCCCCCTCCAGATAATTATTGCGCCTCTTATGGCGGCTGTTTTGTTTTAGTACCCGTGAAAACAGGTTTGTAACTCCATTTTTCGTAGCCAGAGTTTCGAATTCCTGTGACGAGCGGTCAAGAGAGAAAGCTTAAAAGACGCGCTTTCCACATTGCCGCGCACTAACTACAAACCACATTCTCGCTCACAAACCACTAGCGCCTGATGCAACTCATATGTTTTACTCCTATTCACCCATAATTACTTCGCCGGTTAATGAAATCAACCATTTCATGTAAAAATACAAATGAAAAGTTTTAACGTACCCGTCCTTTTTGTCGATTTTCTAACGAATCTCCTGAACGAATCAAATAAAAAAAATTTGAAAAATTTAAACAAATGTTCTAGAACGTTAAATAATGTGTGTAAATTGAATTTTATCCTAGCGCCTGTGATATGGACGATGACAGGAGTTCATAACCAGAAGTGTCCATCTTGGTATTAACCGCGCGCCGATGTTGTGGGCGAAAAAAATCTATTTTTAGAAACACCACACAGAAAACCCACGCACGATTCGGCGCGAAATGCGAATCAGAGGTTTACAAAAAGTCTTCAGATTATGGCCAATCACCGTCAACGGCAAGGACTGAGGCGTTTTTCTCGTCCACTCGCATCGTGGTCGCCATTTTTCTTGACACATGTCGCGCCGAATCGCATATGTGCGTGGGTTTTCTGTGGTGTTTCTAAAAATAGATTTTTTCGTCCACAACATCGGCGCGCGGGTGATACCAAGATGGACACTTCTGGTTATGAACTTCTGACGATGAGTTATTTGCATTTATTATATAGCTCGTGTTTATTCGATCAAAGCGTGCGCTCTGATTGGTTCTATCATGGTTACATGGTAAAAGTACAAAACAAATTCCTCGAAACTGGTTGAACCAGTTTTGCAAGATAGTTGTTTATGTCGTTCAGCTGTTTCCTGATTGGCTTCAGATCTTAGTCCACACCTTCTGATTGGATAGTGGTTGGTTGTTTGATTGACACGCTGTACAATATGTGACCGAGAGCGCGGATTTTGAGTTGCTCCTCGGCACAAACAGCTGAGCGAGTCGGAGGTTTTGAATGAGAATCGCAAAATTCGTCTTCCTTCTGGAAACCTTGGACACTCTACAGCCTTGTGACAAAAAGAAGAGGTTTCACACTGCGGGGGATGGAGAAAAGCAACATGTAAGAACAGAGCAGAGAAGGTAAGTTTTTGGATTTCGATCATTGGAACACTTCATCAAGCAACGTGGAGTTAATAATACCGGGAATAATGTTGCAAAAAGTCACCATGAAAGTTGTTTTACCAGAAAGGAGGGCCTATTTTCATTGACTGCTTTATTCGTTTGTACCTTTTTGTTTCTGTTGTTGTTCTTGCAGCGAGTTACGTCTCAAAACTTGCAATATTCCTTTTGGGGTTTGACGGTTGATTTGACGTTCGAAGAGAAAGAGAGCAACCTTACCTGAAGTCGAAGCAAGGTTAAGCGAGAAAAGACATTTACAAGAGAAGGGTGCTAAGAGGAGGGTTTCATTCAGCTCAGAATCCTCGGGTAAGGAAAGGGAGGTGAATTCATTTGACAGAGCAAAACGCAAGAAGCGCAAAACGTTGCCAATTTGTTTGTGAAGCTGAAAATTCCCACGCGGTTTCATCAGAGAATTTGATGCACAAATACTTTTATTATAGTCGGACTAAAATTCTTAAAAGCTTCATTCTGCGAACACAGAAATAATACAGCCGTGTTGGTATTGAATGTACAGTTTAATTTTGTTCTACTATTTTGGAATTCCTTGGTTGATATGTGATTTTTACCAAGTTTCTGTTTCTTGCTTGCTTTGCAGTTGAGCTTGTATTCCAAAACAAAGTCTTTGATTTGAAGGGAAAGAAAGCCAACTTCTGGCAGTTGAAGCAAGGGTTCAGCGAGAAAGACTCATGCAGACTTTAGAAAAGAATTTCAATGAGCTTAAAATCCCTAGGTAAGAAAGGAGATGTGTGATTCAGGAGTAAAAAAGACTATAAAAACACACCAAAGTGCCAAAAACGCCAAAAACACGCAATGTTGCCTATTTTTACCGCCAGTGTGAATCATGAAACATTCTCATGAGTTCAGAGCATGTTCAAATGCCAGATTACTGTTCGTAATCAATGGGGAGTTTTTGTTTTATTGTTGCTGTTTTTTGGATTCATTTTGTAGCTTTAGAAAAAGACGCCGTTTTGTTTGGAGAAATTTGGCAACTTGTCTATGGGCCGCATAGTGAAAACATGGGACGAAAATTTTCAAACATTTTCCCCCGATAAAGGGGGCGGGGGAGTGGCGGTCTCCTCACACGTTGACACTAAACATTTTACTTCGCTGGGGAGGCAACTGCCCCCTCTGACCCTACGCTAGCTGCGGCACTGTTTAAGTTTTACGACGGCCAAATTTTTGTGTTTAATTTGTATAGCTCATGGAAATTCTCAAGAGTTCAGAGAATCCACAAAAATGTTTACAGAAAAAAGAATCAAATAGAGATTTTCTTATCATGCTTTTGAATTAATTTGTTCTGTACTTATAAAAGGACGATTGTGGCCAACGTTTCCCGCGCCGAAGAGCGGGAAGTTTGGCAATGACTTGAATGGGATAACAGCGCATACGCCAAGAGTGATACGCTTGTATTAGGGATTTTTACCAAG
Source organism: Scolanthus callimorphus (assembly GCA_033964015.1). Lineage (NCBI taxonomy): Eukaryota > Metazoa > Cnidaria > Anthozoa > Actiniaria > Edwardsiidae > Scolanthus > Scolanthus callimorphus. The sequence continues at coordinate 9,551,768 of CM066913.1, read as the reverse complement.
TTTCTATTTCTCCTTTTTGCTTTGCAGCGAGCTTGCATCTCACACGAGAATTCTGGGCTTAGGGAGCTTTTACGCGACAGTGAGATGGAGGTTTAGCGAGAAAAGACTTTTATGACTGAGTGCTAAGAAAAGGATTTCAGTCAGCTCAGACGCCTCAGGTAAGAAAAGTGCGAGAGAAAATGCCTAGCTCAGATTCTCGACTTTGCCACTTTTGCTGAAGCTTATGGAAAGTTGCATTAAAATGTTAAATGAGCTTTCTGGAAAAAAAAAGTTGAAGTGTGTTCGGAATCAATGTCAAGTTTAATTTCGTTCTGTTGTATTGGGACTGTATTTGGCACAAGCATACTAAGCATGATTCGTACTGCAGACTGTTTCCCGCGCGGAAGACGCGCGTTAAAATGTTGACTGTTCGAGTACAGCAGCGCAAACTACGCTCTTTTGCCTATTTCTGTATAATTTGGCAATTTGATAAGTGGCAACTTTTTATTATTAATGGCACAATTTTAGGTACCTTTACAATCTTTTTTAAAAGTACAAGCAACAGTGCTTTTTTCCGATAAAGTAGTATTTCTAAGCAATTATTGAATGAGGTTTTTGTGATCTCCAGAATAAACAATGTCGAGACTGGAATCTTGGCGAGACATTGTTTATTCTGGAGATCACAAAAACCTCATTCAAAAATTGTTTTATTATACATGGATTCAGTAAAAATACTTTTCTTTCTGTCGAGCAATTTATTTTACACAAGCGCCTTGTTAAAATAGGGAAAGCGCTCTAGTCCCATGATGCATTGCGCGCGTATCAAGAATCAGCTAGCTGATTCTTGAAGAATCAGCATGCTGATTCTTGAAGACCCTCAAAGTGCGTGATTCCCAAAGTAAAGCGCGCGCTCGTAGCCAATCAGAATCGATATAGCGAGTACAATGTATAATAAATACTATTATTATACATTGTAAAAATAAATACTATATTATACATTGTACTCACTATCTCGATTTTGATTGGCTAAGAGCGCGCGCTTTACTTTGGGAATCACGCTTTTGTGATCTCCAGAATAAACAATGTCTCGCCAAGTGGAATCAAGCTCGGCCTCACGGCCTCGCCTGATTCCACCTGTCTCGACATTGTTTATTCTGGAGATCACAAAAACCTCATCCAATAATTGCTTAATATGCGTTTTACTACCATGTGATTGATTTAGCTTCATCTTTTTCTTTGCAGTTCGTATCGGTATCGAGCAACGAATTATAGGATTTACAACACAATGTACGGCAGAGGAATGCTCCATCTAGAAAGGTAAAACCAACGCTTTTCAGGCTTTATAGGCCAAGTCTAGCTTTCAAACTCCTCGAGTTTGTCGTCGCAGCCGCGCGAACCAGCAAACAAACGAAAAAGATGATCAACGGTGGCAAATTGACAATATAATTGTCGGAAAATGTTCCATTTGATGTTAATGGAAGTGTGTGCATTTGAGCGAAACTTGTAAAGGCCGGTCTGCACTTGCAATTTTTGTCGCGCGAGTCAGTGGCGGATTTTTCTCGCACGTACGCGTCAACTCAAAGTCGCACTCGGCGCAATTTGTCGCGTGATGTCGCGAAGATTTCAAACATACTCGAAACTCTTTGCAACTCGCCCGAGAACAGTCGCCGCGACAAATGCAACAAGACTCGCAAGTGTAAATCGGTCAAGTGTAAACCTAAACATTTTGCACGAAGCCCCGCGAGATTCCACACATGAAAATATAATACGCGGGCTATCTATTTTTTAACATGAAGGGGGACTTTATTTTCATTCGCCACTCTTTGATTACTTTGTAGCGAGCTGACGTCTAGAAACGAAGAGTAGGGAAACACAACTAGCTTTACCTAAGTCGAAGCACTTAGGTAAAAGAAAGTCTCATGCAGTGCTTAGAAAAGGAGCTGATTGAGCCCAGGTAAAGAAGGGAGAGGCAAATACATTACGGGAAATTGAACTGCAGGATCAAAATTAATTCGCTTCAGGGATACTAAAGAAAAATGAAGAACACTCAGTTGAGCAACGTTGCCATTTTTTGTGACTCGAGTTCAATGCACTTAAAAAAATTCAGTTGACACAAATAATAAAGGGTTGTTCGTAATCAAAGTTTGTTTTTGTTGTTTTTGAACCTGTATAGGAAAAACAGTGTTTCAGAGAAAGTTTCTGGCGCGGAGAATCGGCGTCAAAAATTATTGGCAACTTGTTTTCAATTTGCGAGCCGTTTTCGAATAAAACTGACGGTAGAGAGAAAATATCAAGCGAAATTCTACTAAGAGGTCGGAATATTCTAGTGCCTTTTTTGTGAAGAATATACAGTTTTAGTCAAATCCACTAGTAGTGGTCTGAAAAAATGTTAAACATACTATGACTGGTGAAAAGGTATGGTGACGGTACGGTCACGACACGGAACCTCGCCCTCCTCGTGAACATTCAGCCAATCACCTCGCGCGAAATTACTGATCAGCCAATCACCTCGCTCGAAATTACTGATCAACCAATCAAAATGCTTTAAAACGGCGCGGACACGGTTATCACAGTCATTATGAAATTTGCTCAAATTACATATTGTGATTACAGCTGTTTTGAGTATTCTGCGAACTCTTGAGATCGATTTCCAACCGTCAAACCGCTTTCTAGCTTCCGTCAATCAAACTTTGAAACTCTTTGAAATACAAAGAAATTAGTTATTTGCCATCCTAGTGAAATGCTCCAACATACAGCATCTGTTACTATCTTTTTCTAGACAAATGGCCTAACATACGGTCAGCTAAGACTCGAATTAGACCTCAGAGTTTGATTGACGGAAGCTAGAACGCCATTGGAAGTCGAACGCAAGAGTTCGCAGAATACTCAAAACAGCTGTAATAGAACGTTTCCTTTTCCTTTGCAGTTCTTCCGGTAGCTAGCACCAAGTTAAGAAACTATGGGACAGGGAATGCACCGTTGTTTTGCAATCGCTTTTGGCAAGGTAAGGCACATTTCGCACACAACACCTCGGCTTACACCGAATACACTCGGTTTGCCTGGGTCCGACGGTACCTAAACAGGGGCGGATCCAGGATTTTGGAAAAGGGGGTGCGTTTTCTGTTGTGAATATTTTGGTTTCATTATATTGTGCATGAATATATATTTTTCAGCTCTAAAGAAAAAAGTACCGACTTTCTTTAAAAAGTTTCAGCTTCTTCCAATTAAGTTGCACAGCTCCAAATTTAAGCAAAATATATTCTTTAGAAGGCGATCTGAAAAGAGGTGTGCGGAATTTTCGATTTTCCTTTCAAAACATATTTTATGCTATTTTTTGTGTTAGCATTGCCAACCTTTTTTTACGTGATTTACGCAAATACGTAAAATATCAATAATCCCGCATACCTATTTTCAGATCACCCTCTAAGGAATACTTTGCGGAAATCTGGAGCTTTTAACATTAACTGGAAGTGGCTGGAGCTCTTAAAAAGCAAAAATTAGTACTTAATTACTTTTAAGATAAATTCTAGCTCCGATTTTTAATATGTCCGCCCTCTCTTCCCGGCTGTCCGCTGCCGTATCGGATTTTAACTGTTTTTCTTAGGCGGTCTCCCTGTGGAAAGGCCCCAGAGGGCATTCTCGTACCCAGAGCTCCCCGGCTCGTAGCCTGGCGGGGGAGGCTCTGGTGACAGCTACTGACGCATGCGTGAGATTTCATACAAAGCCTCTGAGAGAAAGACCTTTCAGCGCATGCTCCAGCGCTCAAAATCAGCCAATCAGCGACGGCCCTCAAATGGATGTCCCCAGAGCCTCCCCTGCGAGCAGAGAGCTGAGGAGCTCTGGGTACGAGAATGTTGCCAGGATCTTCTTCCGAGTGACCCGCCATCTTGAAAATTAGCTGTTATTCTCGTACCCAGAGCTCCCTGGTTCGTCACCTCGCGTGGGAGGCTCTGGTGACAACCAACTTCATCTTCAACTTCAATTTTATTATATCTTTTTTTAAATATTACAAGGACAGCACACCGCCTGCAAATAGCATAGCTAGTCGAGGCAGGCGGTGAGAGGACAAAGAAGCAGAGAGAGACGAAGGGTAAAAACGTGAAAAAAAACCCACTAATAACAAGCGAAAAAGAGAAGGATGTAAATAGTTCAAAGTTTCAGAAATAGAAAATAACAATTATTTGATTTCATTCATTTCATTAATTAATATAGAAATATCAGCATAACTATCCTGTTCTTCCAGGATACTAAACAGCATTCTTTGAAGTTCTTTTTTGAAAAGAATGCGCGGGATTTGATACAGAGCTGTCGAAAGAAAGAACTTTCTACGCAGCCGGGAAGCTCTGGGTACGAGCTCTGGGTACGAGATTGTGCACGCACATACTTGAGAAAATTACCTGAGAAAATCTAAGATTGTGTTTGAGGTGAGATTTGTATTGAGTAAAAAGGAATCAGGCTGCCGATTAGCTTGTTTCATAAAAAGAAATCTCAAGCAAAATTGTTTTTGCATTTAGTTGCGTCCATGCCGCACTACGGCTAATTTATACCGAGCAAAGCTACTTTTTAAATGTTAAAACATGACCAAACTGTATTCTCAATGGAATATATTTTTCTTTAACTTATTACAGCATTCCCTTGAGCACTGAACTTACAACGGTGTTCAGGAATCTGTTGGACAAACACAAGTACTTCGTGGCATGGTAAGAAGGTTAGAATAGTTCCTTGCAAGCACTTTTGCAAAAACAACTAGGTGTGCTAGGCTAGTTACTAAGCTACTTACACGATCAAACAAGCGAAGAATATTTTTTATGAAATATGCTGCAAAAAAGTGGTCATTATTTAGCGGGGAGAGGGCTTCCGATGTTTTTGGGGGAGGGTCACAATTTTCAAAGCCATTTAGGGGTACGGTCACATTTTATTTCCTTCAACCCTGGAGGGAGAGTCAGACTCCCAAACAATAAGCCCAGACGCTTATCAATTTCAAAAAAGGTTGCTTTGGTTTGGCTCTTTGGTTATCGAGCGCCATAATTGTTTGATGTCACTCCCGCGCTCCAATAGACTTGCCACAAGTCGACCTCTTTAAGGATACTAACAAAAGCGAGCCAAGATGAGTCGCGAAGCGACGAGAAGCGAGTGCAGCGAGCTTTTGCGAGTCGCAAAGTGACGAGCGTCGAGCGAGCGACTAAGCACGAAAAGGACTTTGAGAAAGTCTAGCGCTCCAACGGCCAAATCCTAATCAGTAATTAGACATTTGTAACTCCCGTTTGATGGTCTCTCAAGCAAAGCATTGCGTGTTACATTGCCAAGCAACCATTATTAAATAAGGCATCATCCTGGTCAAACCACAGCCGCCGGAGTCACATTCCATCTAACTGTTGCGTTTGCTTTTAAAGGTGGTTTGCGAGCCCATGGAATCTACTGGAGGCATGGGGGCATCTTCGTGGAGTATGGTTATTACATGCGGTTGGCATAGCAGGTACAGTAGATAGAGTACCCCGGAAATTCCAAGGGGAGGTGGTCTTTCCAAGGCCTGGAAATTCCAGGGGAGGGGGTCTTCACATGGTAGGGTCCTCGACACCCCCGGTACGGAAAGAAATGCGATCAGCCATTGTCCAACCGTTATTTAATTAGGCATCATCCTGGTCAAACCACAACCGCTTGACAATGCTTCTAACTTTGCTTTAAAGGTGGTTAGCAGGCCGATGGAATCTACTGGAGGCATGGGGGCATCTTCGTGGAGTATGGTTATTACATGCGGTTGGCATAGCAGGTACAGTAGATAGGGTACCCTGGGAAATTCCAAGGGGAGGTTGTCTTTCCAAAGGCCTGGAAATTCCAGGGGAGGGTGTCTTCATATGGCAGGGCCCTAGACCCCCCTCCCCCTCTCCGGTGCGAAAAAAAATGCGTTCAGCCATTGCCCAACCGTTATTAAATTTAGGCATCATCCTTGTCAACCGCAGCCGCCTGACATTCTATCTAACTGTTGAGTTTGCTTTTAAAGGTGGTTAGCGAGCCGATGGAATCTATGGGAAGCATAGGTGGCACCTTCGTGGAGTATGGTTATTACATGCGGTTGGCATAGCATGGTAGACGAATCCCTAAAACAATGGACCGAGTACTGAAGCAGCAGAGACAGCAACCCATGAGTGCCCTGGGTGAGAATACTCCCCGGGAGACAAGTCTGCACTCTGAGGACGGACAAGTGGGGCTGTGAGTGTTTCCACAGAGGAAAATCTAAAATGAGAAGCACGTGTTTGGATTGGTCTGAAGACGCATAGCCTGCTTGTAGGCGGTTTGTGGGTGTTTTTACAGCCATAAACCGCCTTCAAGAAGGCTATGGAGCCAAAAACTAGAACTATTTTCACTTTTTGACGCTTCTCATTTCGGATTATGTACCCTCTGTTTTTAAGCTAGTTTTTCAGACATTCTTATTGGCGCGTTTCTAATTCGACAGGAAACGTTGAAGCCAAGAAAAAATAGATAAACTATAATGAGAACAAATTTTGTCAGATCCAAACTACTGACAAAAAGTTCATATTCGATCAGTGCACACAGTCGCCTGATCAGTGCCAATTTACAAACATGTACGTCAAAAAAAAATAAGCATGGCTACACAAAACTTAGATAAAAAGCCATGTAGCTAGGTTTTCGCAGTCACAGATAACTGGCTTTGTGCCACTTGTGCTGCAAAATATAAAGTAGAAGTGATATTCTAAGGGGAGCTGCCATTATCCTGTTCCAGCCTACTTTTTTCTGCAACAAGATATTTTTCAGCATGGTTACGCAACAACATGGACACGCCGATCGGTACAAGCATACTGGCATGGTTGCACACAAAACACGCATACTGTAGGACATTTTTACGGGGTAGAGTTATCGGTTTTGTTAAGCTTCGGATGGCTCACACACCTGCATACAATTTCTCAGTGCCCTGCTTGATCCGGCCTTAGGCGCCGCCCTTAGCTAAAAGACAACATGGATTTCCGTATTGGAAATGGCCAATAACTCTACTCGGGGGTAAGGGATTTTGGTCCAGGCTGTCCAAATTCTACACCGGACATAAACTTTCTTCATTGCAAATTTCCATATTTGGGTGGTCTGGGCATAGTTGCGGTTCGATCCGATATTCGACATTCGACTTACTTTAGTTGGCATTTATTGGTCCCAGTTATATCCCCCCTAGGTTTAGGATTTCGGCAAGTGTTATTAAAACTGGGACCACTATTAGGGTAGTATATGAAGATGAAAAAGCACCTTGTACGATGTCAAAAAAACGACAACAAAAAATGCTCTTCTGGTTATTTTGGATATTGAAAAGTCACTTTTTGCTAAAATGTCAAAAGAAAAGCTTGGCCACCATTTATGACGGGTGCTTTTTCGCAGCTGTACAATCGTGCAGCCCTTGGTGAATGCGCCTGCCCTGGTCATCTCCTCGATCGTCCGGATGGTCCTGTCCGGTGGACTATAGGCGGGTAGATGACCTCGTATTCACCTTGTCCGGGTCGGATAGTGGCAGCGCGGGAGGAAATTGGCAATTTATTTTTTCTTAATATTTATCTCATGGCACTAGCATGTGGGGTACAAAGGAAAAGAAAATTTTACTGTTCCTTTGTGTCCACATTATTCTTGGTGTGCAATCACTCCTTTGGGAATAAAATAACAAAAGCGCGGCGGTCATGTTGGATGTACAGAACAAAGGGAGCAAATGAACTGTCTTTTGTTCTGTGCATCCAACATGGCCGCCAGTCACGTCACATGCACACCAAGAATATTTGCTGTCAGTTTGAAATGACAGCGCCATTTTGGTGCAAACCAAAATGGTAAAATCAAGAAAATTGCGAAATCGCGGAAACTACATTGCGGCTTGGGACGTGGAATACTCTTTTCGAGGACCATAGCTATTCATTTCTTGGCCATTCGGGTCATTCTGACTTGTACATTAGAATTAGTAGAATTAGAATTTATGTAAGAATTTATGTAAGCTGAACATGAAATATTGAAATAAAGAAAGCAAAATACTAACCGTTTTCTTCCTACAGTGACAATAGAATCAGCCACGCATAAGGGTATATATATATATATAGACATGTTATAATATAAGTAATAGTTAGTTACCCCCTTATTCAGCCATGAGAAAGTGACACCCAAGGCGGTGTCATTTTCGGCTTATGTACATCACTGAAACTTACATATCTCTGTTATCTGTTCCAGGAGAGATGCTAACGATGCAGCTTTTTGTTCCAGACAATACCCAAGATTTTACAGATTCCAGTCAGCAAGAATTTTTCGAGTCAGCGTAGGATTTTTCTTAAGGAAAGATGTCGGCTTTGTATGACTAAAAAAATTTGAAGCCTTATAAGGCTAATAAATGGTAACTTGTACACTGGCTGTAATGGTCCAAAGCTTTAGAAATAAAGCACTGTAAGTTTCTTATTTGTCACATGTTTAAAACTATCAAGCTTTAAGAAGCTTAGCTTGTTGGCTGTAAGATTTGACGTCAAGGTACTGCAGCTCTGTAAAGATTTTTAAGTTGCAATGAACTCAAGATTGGGGTTGTAAAATAATGTACAATTCTAATATACATGTAAAACTTCGGTACTGCAGTTTTGTAAAGATTACTGCCATGTAATGAAACCTGGGAGATTTTATAGTGCAAACATGTACAGTGATAATACATTTGTAAAACTTTATAAACGATTTGTAATATCTTTTTTTTTTTCTGCACGGCGCTGCAGTTTGTTAGGATTCTCGTCTCTGTTGTCTGGCTGCAATTTGATACCTGAGCACTTGTGTAATACGACTGTACAATGGAAATATACTGTAAAACTGTTCAAGTACAATTTCTAAATCTGTACAATGGCATATACATGCAAACTCTGTAAATCCTGTATTGGAATTGTAACATTTTCAAGTTTAACGAATGTAGTTTTGTTGAGGTTCTTGTCCGCCTGTAATTTCGGATACCTGAGCAACAATGGAAACATGTAAAACTGCTCGAGTACAATTTGTTAACCTGTAAAGTTGTATTGTAACTGGACTTCAGTAATGTTGAGTATCTTATTACCTGTTATTTTCTCATAGGCAATGTTGTAAATGAATATATTTTTTTCACAGTTATAATTTATTCAAGCAATTGTAGAAAAACTGAACAGTAGGCGGATATATAAGTAAATTGAAGCTCTGTAAAACTTTACTGGAATTGTAAAGTAAGAGTCCTATTTTAAGTGATATTAATTTTTAAAAATGTAACACTTAAATCGCCAGGGTCTTACAGCTTCAAATCATTTCCATTCTCCCAACCCAAAACCCCATTATTAGTCGTTTGCTTGTTTTTTTTCTTGTTTGGTTTGTTTTTCAGGTATAATGAGAGGCCACGCAGAGCACAAAACCGATAATCTTCAGAATGTGAAAGTGGCGATAATTTGACAAGAACCCTCCAGGTAACAGCCCTATGTCGTCCGTCCGGTGATGGCGATATGTATGCAATTCGAACACGAATGCCGCTACTCCGAAATGCCTGGAGCAGTTGCAGGGTTCAAAATAGCAGCCGGCTTCCGGTGATAGCCGGGACTTTTTACGACTTTGCCGACCATTTTTGGCTCAAAAATCTAACAAAGATGGTAATAAAAAAGGGACACTTTTGTGGAAACGCGGCCCCTCCTTTCTCGCGAGATTTTCCGATACATTTTTACTGTATTTGTTGAAAGAAATTTGAAAATTTCCGTCTCATGTTTTCACTATCCGGCCCCCCCTTTCTGAAATTCCTGAACCCCCAATAACATGTGTTATGTTTTTGTGCATTCCCAGGGCAACCAACCCATGGTTGGGCGCACTCATCGACTCGCTGTTGGCTAAATGACCTCCTGTTATTGCTGCCTCCAACACGTTTGTAACCATGTATCAAGCCTCTGTTGTTAGTGCATGTGAGAATCCGGCAATGTCTGCATCTGAGAAGGGATATACTCGGCTTTTCAGTACTGCATAGACTGAACCCCATACGTCAGAAGGCATAGTGTAGTAGTGGAATTGAAATATATAGTTTAGGCCACTGCACTAATTTATTTACAATGAAAATTCAAGAGTGGCAGTCCAAGCCATGGGAGTTTTCCACTAAGGACAGGTGTCTCTGTGCCTCGATATCCAGAGAACTCAAGAATATATAAATGCACTTCAACCTCCAACAATTGAGGGCAGGAAACAAACCACTGAAGCCCCGTCCAAGAAAAGGTCCAATAACACGTGTTATGTTTTTGTTTCAGTATTCCCAGGGCAATCAACAGATGGACGTTGGACGTACTCATCGACTACACTATTGGCTAAATGACCGTGTTATTTTGTCTCCAACACGTTTGTAACCATGTATCGTAGCTTTAACTGTTCTTAGTGCATAGCGGCAAACTCAAATTGCCAGCCAGCCGTGAGAGTCCGGCAGTGTCTGCATCCGAGAAGTGATATACTGTGCTTTTCAGTACTGTATTGATCCCTATGTGTCAGAAGGCATAGTGTAGTAGCGGAAGTGAAATATTGCACTAGGTTATTTACAAAGACCATTGCACTAGTTTATTTACAAAGAAACTTAAGATTGGCAGTGAAGCCAATACCTATACGACTTGACCCGAAAAAGGCGCTGAATCCAATTTGGAAATGACGAAGCTTCAATAAGTCCCATGTGCAAAGTCCCATGTTATACACCTCTATTAATTTGGTTTCGTCTCTTGTTTTGTTTCCGTGTAATTTCGCAGGGACCGAATTCACTTTGGACGAATTTGGCCCTACAGGGTAAGTATATCACTGAAAGTTTCCCCAGGCCCAATGAAGAACTAAAACCATCTTCGATTCTCTAGCACCTAAACATTCTAAAGTGATCCATAACCCCACGCCCCTACCCTCATCCCACTGGACTTTACTTTTTACTTCACTTATATTTACTAATTCCATCTCATGCTAGGGGTATGATTCTTATTTGGAATTACAATGGAAACTTTGTTTTATCTTATGCAGGGCCGAGTATACTTCGCCTATTGAGTGCAGTTCGTTGTACTGCTGACAGTTTCACAGCATCCTCTAATGTATCCTTTGCTTAAATCTAAGGCGGATCCCCTGCATAGGTTGGGAATATAATGTCTTAAACATAATCAGCTCGCAAGAAATGTCGTTGAAAAAAACGTATGTTTTCAAACTCCAAACTCCAAACTCGTAAAAAACGTCCAGGATAGCTCACATGGATTGTATATCATTAACATCCGAGGAAAAGAACGTTACCAAGAAAAAGCCGAAAAAGACACCAACAAGGCACTTACAAAACACATTTCTGGATCAAGGGAAATATACCCAATGAGTCTATGGAATAAATTAGACAATACCTCTAACACCCTAATTTTTCATGTTGATGGATGTACTACAATGTCGCATCCACAACCTCTGTCGTGCCCTCCACCGAAGCAAATTCAAATTGCTAGTTAGTGGAAAAATCTCGATCCCATCTACTCGATAAACGTGTGAATGAGGCCCCTATACCCCTGTACTCTAAGTCACTCTAAATCATACAAACTTAACCTTTTGAAATTACCTTGTTCCATTTGTTCTACAGGATCGTGCTTTTCTACGTTTGGAAGGAGGACCAAGACTTGCACTCAATTATCACTTACTTACACTTAGTCCTCTTCTTCCCTGTTGGGAGTAAGGCTGTAACATAGCGACGCCATTCTGGGTGACCTTTGGCTATTTTCTGGACCCACACGAGGTCAGACCATCTCTTGAAGCTCTGCGTGCAATTGCCTACGTCAGGTTGTAATTAGTCGTCGAGGCTTACACCTCCCATCAGTGGTCTAGTGTAGCGATGTCTTTGCTTTGCAATCAGGCTTTATTCTTAGAAAATACAAAAGGCGCGCCAAGCAGGCGTTTTTGCTGCTGTTCATTTACTCGTACATCTCCACTAGACACTTTCTATAAGGCAAACAGTCAGGTTCCAGTTTAGCGATGCTTTTGCTGTATGATCTGGCTCCACTCTTAGAAACATGCCTAAGCCATTTCAGGCGACGACACTTTATCCAAGCAGGATGTTGCTACTGCAGTCCGATTTCTCGCACCTCTTCACTCCCAGGCACTTTCTCTTCTCTGAGCGTAATGGCAAACTCGACTGGGTTCCAGTGTATGCGATGTCTTTGTTATATGATCTGGCTCCACCCTAATAAGATGCTCAAGCCACTTTAGGCGGCACTTTATGAAGCAAGATGTTCATGCTGCTGCTACCCGTTTCACGTAAATGTTAATTCGTATCGTCCTCCGTAAGAAACCATCTGTGATATAAACTGAATATATCGTGCTCATATCCTCCTCTTCAACACACGTAGTAGTAGTAGTAGTAGTAATACTTTATTTAACCACGGTTGTCTCGACAGGATTTTAAAAACTAAGCTAATGATATTGAATACTAAATTGTGAATATTTACATAATAAGTATAATAATAATAATAATCTGTTATATAGTAATCTATTTATAAAAGCACCTGATTTCCACGAGAGCCGTGCAACTAGATAATTATTAAAATGTTCAAACTAAGAAGTCAGAACAGCCCGTTCGAAAACTTTGAATAGTACTTGCTGTTCGCAAATCGACTGGAAGGCTATTCCAGAGTACCGCACCCTTATAGCCAAAGCTATTTTTTAGATAATTGGTGCGGGGCTTAGGGATAGCCAGTTTGCCCTCAGTGTCTCTCAGAGTGTAAGAGGCTACGCTGTCGCGGTCAACGAACATAGAGCGCATGTAGTCAGGTGCAAGGCTATTTCGCGATTTAAAAACCATGACCGCAGTGTGGAATATCTGGTATGCGCTGTTATTTCCAGATGGGTCGAAGTCGTGGGAATGTCCCGCGAGAATTGGATAATCTACATTGGAGATATCTAATCCTTCTTAGTGAAGTCTTCCACAGAATCTAGCGCTATATCCATTTACAGTTATAAATGCAGGGTTAGACGTATTCATGTATACGATTTTGGTCTTGGTAGTGCTGATGTTTAGACCAGTTCTCGGGATATTTGTCCAGTCGTCTCTCATAGAGGAGAGGACGAAGTTTTAGATCTCCAGATGGGAGAGGAGTCCACTACCTGTCAGTTTGTCACGTATAATCCAGTCGATGATAACTAGGAATATAACATTGGAGAGGATACAGTCTTGGCGAACATCGGAATTAGCTGGAAATTATTCAGAGAGGGTACTGTTGACGCTGCACTTGAAACCGATGATGACGACGCTACACACCGCGGTTGTACAGAGGCCTGTGAAAAGAGTCTCATGAAAACTTTTCAATATCGTTTCAACAGTCTATGGTAAGTGCTTCAATGGTTTCCGTTTTACTACTCCTCTCGCTTACCATTTCTTATTTTCCCCTTTCCTGTAGCCTATGCTGTTGGCTGCTTTATTTGAAGTGTTCTTGATCTCATTCCACCTGGTTTCAACTAGGCTTTAATAACATTAGAACGAGCCGTTTAGGGCAAGCTCCGTTTGGATCTCGAATCCCTCCAGCTTGGCGTAAAGGTTGGATCTTTCGATATATGGCTCCTATAAAGGGTATAACATATTCAAGGTAAGGATCGCCGCCATTAACCATTGACGATGACATCTGGATCTGGTGACTCGTGGATGTTGAGCTTGTGAATGTTTAGTATGGGTAAAAATGGTCAGCAAGACGTCCACCATTGTTGTTGATTGCCGTGCTACAGCTGTAACCTACCCATGGATCTTTTATATTAGTTGGCCTGTGTCTGCTCATATTTTGGTATTCACGCCGTCGAGAAGCACATCGTACCAGGGAACCATTGATTACTTTGGCCATATGGGCGTGCCAGTCATGTTCTGCCTCGTCGTCTGTTCAATTTGGTGTGTAACATTTTGTATTCAAGTCGCCGATCATCAGAAGCGTGTCGCACCAGGGAACCATTGATTACTTTGGTCAGATGATCGTGCCAGTTATGTTTTGCCTCATCGTCTGTTCGGTTTGGTGTGTAACATTTTGGTATTCCAGGTCCGCCGATCATCAGAAGCATTTCGTACCAAGGAACCATTGATTAATTTGATCAGATGGTCGTACCAGTTACGTTTTGCCTCATCGTCTGTTTGGTGTGGTGTGTAACATTATGGCATTCAAGTCGACAATCATCAGAAGCATGCCGTACCAGGGAATCATTTATAATTATTGGGTCAGATGATCGTACCAGTTATGTTTTGTATCGTCATCTGTTTGGTTTGGTGAGAAACACATTATGATCGTAAGCGTGCATTGTTTAGAGTCGAATCGAGCTCTGCGGCATTTGGTCCCTGATTGGTTCCATTCTCACTATCAAGGTGTTGACAAGTTGACACACGTCTTGCCAATAACCGAAGCCACGCCGCTGGAGTGGGTCATGTTTCTGAGTGGGTGTACTCAGTTGTGCTCAATGGCGTCCTGCTGCGGTCCTGATCAAGTCCAACGACACTCTAATGCCAAGAATATCCTAATAATGCTTGCTCATTTCTGTTAACAGCTGGGTTTGTTTGATGTTCCATACATGGTGCGGACGTTCCATACTACTAACCGCTTTGGCCAAGTTAGAGTATTTCTTACAGCTATAACCTCGACTCCGTGCAATAGTTAATCAAGTGCCGCACCTGATTAATTACCCAAGCCAAAGTTTCAGTAGTTGTTTGCCTCGTTGTCTTGGTTTCCGTGGTTTCCAATAACAAATTGTAGTTGGCTCCACGCCCAACCCCCCAACCTGGAGGGCCAGGGGATAACTCTTCGTGCTGACCCTACCTTTTGTTTCTGTTCCACGGCATTGGATGACCCTACCACTCCTATCGCCCTACCACTCCTATCGCCCCACCACTCCTATCGCCCCATCACTCCTATCGCCCCACCACTCCTATCGCCCCACCACTCCTATCGCCCCACCACTCCTACCGCCCCACCACTCCTACCGCCCTACCACTCCTACCGCCCTATCACTCTTACCGCCCTACCACTCCTACCGCCCTACCACTCCTACCGCCCTACCACTCCTACCGCCCTACCACTCCTATCGCCCTACCACTCCTATCGCCCTACCACTCCTATCGCCCTACCACTCCTATCGCCCTACCACTCCTATCGCCCTACCACTCCTATCGCCCTACCACTCCTATCGCCCTACCACTCCTATCGCCCTACCACTCCTACCGGTAGAATGTGATGATCCCGAGCATGACATAAACGTTCTGATTGGTTTCTGTGCACTTCAAACGCCTAAAATCATAGCCCCCTCGCCATCTCTCTTGCGTCTCAGAAGTCAGAATTAGAGTAGATGATCCCGAGCATGACATAAACGTTCTGATTGGTTTCTGTGCACTTCAAACGCCTAAAATCATAGCCCCCTCGCCATCTCTCTTGCGTCTCAGAAGTCAGAATTAGAGTAGAATAGATAGAATAGAAGATGCTTATAGAATAGATGGAAACTACTTCGTATCGGCAGTAGACGAAATTACGTCATTATTCACAATAAAATATAATATATTAGATACATATTTTATTTACAATAAAATATGTATCTAATATTTATTTACAACAATAATTTATAAGAACTATAATATAATAAAAGTTAAAATGTTAAAAATCTTATATTTATTAAATAAAAAGCAGTTATCCGTCTAAATAATAATTTGGTGCAAAAGCCTTTAAATTTTAGTTGTTAGTTTCCCCGCCACTGTTGTTTTACTTCGCTTGCCTAATGATATGTTACTTCTGTTAATGTTTTGTAGGCTTCAAGTGACATCGCCGTCACTAGACGGCCAGCAACTGGAGAAAAGACTGCTCAACTGCCTACCCTACCCTACCCTGCCTCCTACCAATTCATGAGAAGGAGTGATGGCTTTCCGGACTTGTTCTAGCCGTTCTAGCTCGCATTTTGTTGTTTTGCACTCGACAGGGTCTCACATTTTGTTGTTTTACATTCTATAGGGTCTCGCATTTTGTTGTTTTGCACTCGACAGGGTCTCACATTTTGTTGTTTTGCACTCGACAGGGTTTCACATTTTGTTGTTTACATTCTATAGGATCTCACATTTTGTTGTTTTGCACTCGACAGGGTCTCACATTTTGTTATTTTACATTCTGCAGGGTCTCACATTTTGTTGTTTTACATTCTATAGGGTCTCACATTTTGTTGTTTTATTGTCTACAGGGTCTCACATTTTGTTGTTTTACATTCTACAGAGTCTAAAATTTGTTGTTTTATTGTCTAGGGTCTCACATTTTGTTGTTTTCCATTTTACAGCGTCTCACATTTTGTTGTTTTACATTCTACAGAGTCTAAAATTTGTTGTTTTATTGTCTACAGGGCCTCACATTTTGTTGTTTTACATTCTACAGAGTCTAAAATTTGTTGTCTTATTGTCTACAGGGTCTCACATTTTGTTGTTTTCCATTTTACAGCGTCTCACATTAGTGTTGTTTTATTGTCTACAGGGTCTCACATTTTGTTGTTTTATGTCCACAGGGTCTCACATTTTGATTCTATTGTTTACAAGGTCTCACATTTTGTTGTTTTACCATCTACAGAGTCTCACATTTTGTTGTTTTATATCCACAGGGTCTCACATTTTGTTTTTATTGTTTACAGGGTCTCACATTTTGTTGTTATACGTTCTACAGAGTCTAAAATTTTGTTGTTTTATAATTTACAGGGTTTCGCATTTTGTTGTTTTATAATCTACAGGGTCTCACATTTTGTTGTTTTATTGTCTACAGGGTCTCACATTTTGTTGTTTTTACATTCTACAGGGTCTCACATTTAATTTGTTTTTTATTGTTTGTTGTTTGCAAGGTCTCATTTGTTGTATTATATCCTAGGATCCAGATAGATAGATAGTTTATTAAGTCATTAAATTACAGCTACATTACAGCTGAATTGTATAACAATTTTACAATGAAAGATAAAAATACGAACTATGTAATACTATATAATGAGATATAAATATAGATAGAAAATGGATTAAAAATATATCAATAAAATTGTAAAAGTATTCTAAGGGATCAACAAGACCCTAAATACAATTACTGTAGAAGAAACTATAAATTAATTAATTAATCGATCCAGTAGGATCCAGTAGTCCTAAGCCCCGTCCATGCGCAAATTCAAAGGAAAGTGAAAGTAATTTCTTGGCAACCGATTCCCGCACAGCAGAATGTAACGCCGGTTGTCAGCTTACCGGTACTTGATTTTAGTCCACAATCGGCTTTCAAACCTCCACTTTAGCCCTCAAAGTTCCCTTTAGAGAGTAAACCATGCGATAGGATAGGCAGTTCGGCAGTTTTTTGTCCAGTGGCTAAACTGGTAACCTTTAAATGTGTCTCCGCGGCCTGCGAAACAATTAAGAAAAATTACAATTAAAATGAGACTTCGTTTTGATAGTAGAAAGCACGGCGATGCAATTTATAGATATTTGTTTTACATTATAGTTTCGGCATATGTACATCCTGTTTGGTTGGGAAATCGAACTAAACAAGAGGGACCTAAAAGCTGAGGGGTTTTCTCCGGGCGTTCCGGTTTCCCCCTCAGATGAAAGGAATTTCGGCAATTTGGTCATCAACCAAAACACAAAATTAATACTCAGTAGTGTAGGAGAGCACGCATGACCGTGGTGACCACGTCATGAGGACTGGGTGCAACCCCCAGCTGGGTAGAATGGCCTGTATTTGTGTTGGTGACCAAATCTATTGGGAATCAAATTTCCGTTGCATGAAAAAACAAATGCAGAATGACTGTATGTAGTGTCTAGTGGGATTGTCGCGCGATCCAGGACGTAATCCGGACGACTACAAAACCAAACCCGAAAGTTTCATTTTCAGAATGTGCAACACGCGTTATAGTGAATTTGCATTCTCGTGCCCAGGCTCTGGGGACATCCATTTCAGGGCCGTCGTTGATCAATCCCGTGCCCAGAGCCCGTCATCTTTTGGCGAGCGGCAAGATTCAGGGCTCTGGGGGAATCGATTTTTTTTAAACCCAGATTCTGGGTTTCCGGTTTGAACGTTGTATGAATATTCGTTACGTTTTTTTACGTACCACGCATTCTCACTGGGTACAAGATTGGTCGCTCAGTGATTGGTTGATTTTGAGCGTTGGAGCATGCCCTGAAAAGTCTTTCTCTCAGCGGCTCTCAATCTCGTTCCCAGAGCCCTGCATTTTCTGCGCATGCGTCGCCAAACCTCGTCCCCAGGGTCTTGTGGGTAACTTTCAAGATAGCGGTTTGTCCTCGAGCCTCCCCCGCGAGGTTACGAGCCGGAGAGCTCTGGGTTCGAGAATGGTGAATTTGTCGCCATTTGAGGGGATGCCAAGTAAGTTTCACCCAGCCCGCGAAATAATAAACATAGCAACACATCGAAACACAAGAGATTTACGCTAAGTCCACTTTAATTCCCCTGGTCTGCCTGTGGCCAGAGTGGCCTTTGGCTGAGGCTTCGTTTATCATAACACCGCGGCAAAACGCATTTGCCATGCGCTAAAGATCGCTTCCTGTGAAATGAAAACAAAAGACATAATCATACATAACAAAGATATCTCGTGCTCTCTTGGATTGGAAAACGTAGCTCCAGACACAAAACGTAAGGCCAACAATCTCAGAGCAACCATAATATGATCATATCTTTCTCTGAACTTTTGCACCTCGAAATTTAATATTGCACCCGAGGCGAAAATTCTGGTTTAAAGTCAAAATTTATCGTTCGCTGTTGTTTATGTAGATTTTTTCAATTGTCTTCATTTTCACAGGCCAGTGAATCTTTAGCGCATGTGAACTGCGTTTTTCCGCGGTGTCCTATCAAATTACACCAGTGATCTATTGTTACTGGTGCGTTCTGATTGGTTGAGTAGGCTATACATTCAGCCAGTAGCGCGCGAAAAGTGTCGGATTTGAAAGCTATACAAATTGACCTAATGTAGTGAGATTTTTACTAAAACAATTTTTCCTCGAGAGCCCGATCGGCCTCATGGGCTATTGACATTCGCATTTCGGTTCGGATCGGCTACCTTATTTGGTCATAAAACCGGATGGAGTGCCAATGGTACAAACCATTCCGATCGGTTCGTTCCAACTGGAATGGCGAGACAACCTCTGAAGCTGAACCTCTCGTACCAACCGGAATGACCGAAACATCGACTGTACCATTGGAATCCCAACCGAAATTACCGGTTTTTCGTGACCAATGGTAAGCACCCCATGAGTTTAATCACAAATACCCAACCTCGTTCCCAGGGTCTTCTGGGTAATTAAATTATCCAGAAAAGCGTGGAAACGACTTTGCGCCGGGAAGCCTGTGGTATATAGTCAAAATGGCGCCTTCCATGGAAGTGTACTCTATCGACTTTCTTCTCGATCCAAGTAGAAAATGCGCTGATTTAAGAGCGCAGGATGACTAGTAATCTACAAGTAAGATACAATTCTCTTCATTTGTTACATAATTGGTAGATTTAAGCTCGCTTACGTAAATTGCAGAATGAAAATACTCCGATCCAACCAATGGAGTCTACTGTTGGTGGTTGCCGTATGCTCTCAAGTCAAGCTTTAGTAACCTAAACGATTAGTTTTCGAGTTGATGGGACATTTTGGTGAAGAGTTTGTATTAGTTACATTGGGAGGAATTCTTGATTTGAGCGCGTTTTAGTCATCCTTTTCAACGCCGCGCTAGTCACTGAACTAACCCTTCCGCGCTCAGCTCAGTGTATAAAACCGTCCAGGTCCATACAAACAAAACAACTTTGGTGTGACTAACGCATGGAATCACAGAGAATGTTGGTTCTGATAGCATTAATTCAGTTATTACCTTTAGTAGTAGGTTGGAGTCAATTGACCCACCGTTTTCAAAAACCCAGTGAAATCCTAGTCAAACCCCCTTTAAAAAGTTTCCCTTTGAAAAACGCGCGCGTGCACGCTTTGTCACCATGCGTGTGCACACCTTTAAAAAGCCTCCTGGCGCACCTTTCTGGAATTCATTCTCTTTCGAAAAAATCTAGAGTTGAAATGATTTAAAGAGATGGATATTATAATAAATTAAATGGAGAAACAAACAGTGAAACAGCTAAAATCCCTCGCCAAAGAGCAGGGAATCTCGAAATATTATCGGATGCGAAAAGCCGAACTTATCGAAGCCTTGAGCAATATGCCACAAAGACCCATTCCAGCACCGATTTACGAGCAGTGTAAAGAAAAACTACGTGTTGGTACAGACTGTAGTGGTATTGAAGCACCTATACAAGCACTGCGCCAACTAGGAATTCCATTTAAGCATGTCTTCTCGTCAGAGATTGATAAGTACTGTATACAATCAATTAAAGCTAATTATTATCCTGAAATTCTTTTTGGTGATATAACAAAGCGTGATATTTCCTCAGTACCGGATATTGACTTATATGTCTGTGGTTTCCCGTGCCAACCTTTTTCTACTGCCGGTTATCGGGAAGGTTTTGATCACAAATCGGGTAACGTATTCTGGGGTGTTTAAAAGTTATTCAAGAAAAGCAACCAAAGTATTTCATTTTGGAGAACGTACGTGGACTACTCAGTCATGATCAAGGTAATACATGGAAAATAATTTGGGGAGAGTTAATAAAGCTCAAAGGATACACTGTTCAATGGAAACTTCTTAACACTAGAGACTACGGTATTCCACAGAATCGACCGAGACTATATATAGTTGGAACAAAAGAAACATTTGACTGGCCGAAACATAAAGTTCTGGAAAATGTTGCAGATTATGTGGATCATTCTGATAATTATCTTCATCCAGCAACTGAACGGCATCAAAAAATTCTGGAGCGTTTAGATGACGGTAAAATTTTTATAGAGTTTGCTTTTGGAGTATCCGGAACCCGAAAGTATGTCAATGCAGACAAATATGCTTCGTGTATTACGACTAAAGGAAGTCTGTGGTGTGTGCCGAAACACCGTTATGCAAATAATACAGAATTACGTCGCTTACAGGGATTTTTTGATGACTTTGTCCAAGTAGTTAGTAACACACAAATGAAGAAACAAATTGGTAATACGATGAGTGCTAACGTAATTAAAGAGATAATTCTCGAGTTGATGCCACAAAATCCAGTTTCTAACACGCTCTCGGGCGTAACTCTCAAGAATGATTACAAATGTCTACACGGTAAAATAAAATATTATTGTAGAGATTGTCATGGATCACAAATTTGTCCCCACGACCGCCCAAAGTCACGCTGTAAGGAATGCAACGGTGGTAGCTTCTGCGAACATAAACGAGCGAGATATATCTGCAAAGACTGCAACGGGAAAGGAATATGTATTCATGGAATCCAGAAATTCTTTTGTAAGTTATGCGGAGGGTCTCAAGTTTGTGAACACAACAGACGAAAGTCTCAGTGTAAAGTGTGTCACGCAACACAACAACAGCCCACCGAAGAGCTCTGTGGACCGAGTGCTGACAGAATGTCTGAAATTTAAAAAACACACAAGAATTAACTTTGGTGGAAATTTCAGTTGTGATTTCATAACATAAACCATGTTATGAAAAACCATTAAGTTCATCTATTTTTACATACCAATCCACATTATCTCGTAGTCCCAATAATTCTGACTGGGATTTGTGGTTTTCGGTTTCAACCCGAGCGGTTTGACAAAGGCGATTTTACCTTGCCAACCGTAATCTTTGAGTTCGAGACAAAGACGAGCAGGAAGCCATGTTTTAAATGCATTTCCCTCTTTGTCGTTCAAGACAGCAACTAATTGCTCTCCAAATTTCGTCTCAAGCTTTTCCGTGCTCTCGACGCGGTAAATAATATCCTCAGGCACATCTCTCCACTTTGTAATTGTCTGACGTTGACTCTTACTTTCGTTGAATTGTTCTGCTGTTGGGAACTCCATTTTTTAGTATTGAATATGTATCTCCTTAAACCATTTTTTGTGTTGTGATTTCACTTCCTCTGACCCTATTTCGCAAGCACTAAGCTTTTATAACCCTATGACGTCAACATTCCACACTTCCCTAACAATTTCGAGCGCTAGAGGTAAACACGAAATCTACTTTCAGGGTTGCCGGTTGTTAGGGAGCTCTGGTATGCAATCTATTGTTCTCCACGTGATTTTGATTGTATGTAAATTAGCGCCCACGTGAAATAGCCGTCTATCGAAAGCTTGTACTCGTGATTATCGAAATAGAAACCACGTCAAACCGCCCACGACAACTGTCAACGCTAAAAGATTAGTTTCATGCTGCGAGGTCAAGGGTTCTGTTTTTGGCTTTGTCACGTCTGGATTTGTTTTTGGCTTCGTCTCAGTGTGCGTTACAGGCGCGTACGCGTGCGGTAACTTTACCTTTGAAGAGCCCAAGTTATGTTTAATTCCAACATGTTTTGATTCTTCATTTAGCGAGTCATTCACTCCAAAACTCATATCACTTGTAGCTTTCAACAACTTGTTATTATAACCGGTCACACTTTCAGTATTGATTAACAAGTTAGCCGGCATGAGCCAAATTCCCGGTCCAATAGCCAAATTCAATCGTAACTTCGCCTCTTGTACAGCGAGCTGATAGCGTTGCACGCTTTTGGATATATATTCTTCAATGATAGAACTTTCAAATAAGGCCAAAAACTCCTGCTGTGCTTCAACAGCGGAACCGCTATTGCCTACAATACTAGACCTAACATTAACTTGTGCGCCTAATACACCGTAAACAAACGCTTCAAGCGACCTATTCAACCGGCCTAGACCCGCTCTAGTCAAACCATGACCATTCACAGGGACGAACCAATTGTACTGCCTTCCACCGTGATCATCATTTCTTATAAAAGACACTAATTTACCGTTATTGTAAGTTCCACCTTCATCAGAGAAAAGATTCAATTTATCAGGCCATTTATCAGCTTCTTTGTCATAACCCCTTATAACATGTACATTTTGGAATCCTCCACCTTTACCATGAAATCCAGAACCATAATCTAAGAATAAATCACCAAGTCCAAAATTTCTCCCTCCTTTCCATCTAAAATCAGGGTTTGTTAGGCCAAACTCATTACACAACCTCTGATACACCACCTTGTTGTACGGATTGTCTGTTTGATTAAAACGCGGTCGTCAGGTAGAGGACATCCCAATTCCTTTAGAATCCTCCTCACAGTGAAATAGGCATGAAATTTAATAAAACTATAAACAACAGGGGGATAGCTTTTTCCCTCGTGTAAACTAATCCCACAACCCGATGTAGCGCACCAGACTGCAAAGTTGAGTTGTTGCGGCCAATAACTAAAATTAGGGCCATTTAGCCACCGTCTCGACTGTTTTGCAGACTTGAAAGTTATGGTAGTCTCCTTGAAAATGTCTCTCATCTTGACACTGAAAGCGTGCTTAGGCGATACATAAATATCCAGATCTGTTAACAAGGACGTGATATCTGAAGCGGTGGTATCAAAATCTATCGCTGGAATAGGGTATTTTTTAGTTGTTAATTTCAAACTATCCGGAAATTGTAATTTAGGAGCCGCTATACCCAAATCATGGAATAAATCTTTACGGTCATCCACCGGAATATCTGTAAGCTTAGTCACAGCAGCAGCATGAGGATCTTTTGCCCAAATTCCATACCAGAAATGGTTTTTATTGTACCACCCGATATACCTAGGGTCAAATAAGCCTTCCGCATACCAGTCTTTATCTTCATGAAATTTTGATAAATCCGCATTTGGATATACCTTTTTAAATTCATCGAGTAACGACATCTTATTTTGTAAGTAGAATAAGATGTTTTTAAATCACCGTCGATCCTTGTAGCAACCAATCTCATAAATCCACCCTACCGGTGTTCTCTCAAATGATAGTTTTACCGTGCGGGAGCGGTGAGTTCCTTTAAAATTTCCGCACGAACCTCTGTTCGTATCTGAGTCAAATCTTCTTTTTTTCCCTCCTCCAGCCGAGCTTTTTGGCGAATATCAACCTTTAGTTTTTCAAACTTTTCCTTTTCTGCTAGGATTAGCGAAAACTCTTGGTCAGAAATTGTGTTGTCCCGAAGAGCCTTTGAGACGAGATCCTGTATGGTGTTCACCTTTGCTCTTGCTAATTGTGATGTTTTTTCATGCTTAGATATCTTTCGTGATAATTTGACTCCAACAGTGGTAGAAACAATACCGAACAGAGCACCAACTCCGCCAATAGGAGCACCTACTGCGGCTCCAAAGCCAGTCAAACTGAGGGCTAATCCACTACCGGATAATATGACAGAGATTCCACCTGTTGACCATACGATCAGTTTCCTCAATCTTGCGTATTTCTTACGTACACGCTCATAATGCGTAACCTCTCTTTCAAGACCTTGTAGAACCTCACACGACTTTTGAAGTCTGAAATTTTCCCCATTTTGAGGCACTTGTGGATAAATACTATTGTAGTCTTCCATAATTTTTTATTCTAGTGTGAAATCTTTAAATGAATTCGAATAGGTTCGTTATTAAAGTTGGGCTTTCTTCCCTTTTCATCTAAAATCAACAAAGTAAAGTAGTTGACTGGATTAATGGTTTGCTGGGCCGGGAGAGAAGGATGACTTTGAGATGGAATAACAGCAAGTAAATTTGAGGGGGTAACTTCTACATTTTCATCACCAGGAATCCTGTTAGAATATGAAGACTTTGACTCTATGAGATCACAAAACAAACTCAAAGGCTTGTCAGGTATCCATGTTATTGGATAATATCGATTGGGTAATATCTTTTCAGGTACACCAAGCTTTTTTGAGAGTTTTTCAGAAAGCCTAAGATTAATGATCTTATTGGAATATAGAAAATATCCTTGTCCAGTCATAATAATTGTAAGCTTAGAGCTTTCTTCATCTTTGAGGAAGATTTGTTGAAGTGTTTTCAATGTGTAATTCCCTGGTGGAATAGTGAAAAATACCTTTTCCGACACATTTTCTTGAGATGAAAACTTATAAACTTTTTGTGGTTCCTTGAACTTTATCCACGGTTTAGGAATGTGACAATCTAAAAGTTGTATCTCTTTTATTCGCTCCAACGGTGGCTCCAGATAAACTCTTGTTTCCGGAGTTAGCATCGTGATAGATAGAAACGTTGACATGTTTTTTACTTAGCGTCTCTTCTTTTTAAATTGTTCAACAAGGTAGAGAACCACGGCTACTATCAGCAGCCAAGCATTTTTGCCTAAAAATCCAATAACCTCCCCCGCTGTTTTGAAGATAAAACTAGCAATAGCACCTACCATTCCAGGTAATATCTCTCCAATCTTTTTACCAATTGCTTTCAAGCCGTTGCCAACGCCCTTTGCAACACTGGTCAAACCTTTTTTAGATTAGATACAATCACACCAATAACAACACCTACTGCTGAAACGACAGCAACGACTGTAAAGCCGTACTTTTTAAAAATAGCCTTGACTCTATCTCGCAAGGACATTCGCTCTTCTATTTCTTCATTTTCTCTTTCCAATCGCTCAATCTCCTCATTTCGTTCTTCAATCTGATGATTTATAGTACCCCTCTGATTCTCAGGAACTGTTTCACGTTCAGTTTCCAAATCTTTTACTTCCCTTTGATGTCCTGAAATAGCTCCTTCATTAACTATAACAGCATCTTCAGCAGTAGGGCCGAGACTCTTAGTTATCGATGTCGGTAATTTATCATTAAGTTCACCACCTGGTTTGAACAAGGCGCGGCTCTTACCACCAAGTCTCTTGAGTTTGACAATCACCTGACCATATTCATCAAGGTCAGCTGTGAAGGGAGATTTTGCAGGATCGACTTTAGGAAATTTATCGCGAATTCTATCCCAAGCATCTTCAACTCTTTCTTCTCTTCGAATCAAAGGAGTATGTTCGTCCACACTATGTATAAATGAAGTTTCGTCTGTGGTGTGATGCTGGAAAGGATCATGAGTTGAAGTGGAGGTCATCGGAATCGATTCCCCTTCACCCTCACCTGGATCACCTGGATCGACTCGATCAAAAGGATTTTCTTTATCCGGTATTTCTGGGCCAATTTCCATAATTCTTTATTTTTAGAATAAAGAATCTTTAAATTAGTACCTCTAAAAGAATTTACTAGCCATATAACCCATTGCCAACATACCACCACCTACATATGCCATCTCCCCCATCTTTTGGTTGCTACTAGGTCTATAATAATCAGAGAATTTTGGTTCATCTAGTTGGAAATCATGATGTGTTTGACTATACAATTTCAAAGCTTCATCGGTGTTCGACAAATCCTGTGAAGCCCGGTGTTCAGCATCCTGCTGTTGCGAGTACCAATCAATGAGTTTCTGCCTCTTTTCCTGGTATGAGGCATAATCTTTTTGATATTTTTCTATAGCCTTGTCGTGTCTTATTCGCTCCGCGTCTGAAGACGTTCCACTTAGGTATTTTGCGAGATATGAGCCACCGACGAACGTTGTCGCATTCAATACAGCGCCACCAATCATCATTGCTATTGTTGCCATTTACGAATCAAGTCACATATCTTTAAAGTGGTTTTGGTAAAATCTTTTGTGTTTCCAGATAATCTTTCAAATACATACTACCGGACAGTACAGCGACCCATTTTGCATAGTTTGTAACACTCGATGAGGGATCGTTGATAAATGATTCTTTCATAGCCTTTTTACCAAGGTATCCAACTCCAGCGGCCAATCCGATAATGACGGCTGAATCGGTAACCGTTTTCACAAGTTTGTTTTCAGTTGACATGATTTTATTTATACGCAAATAAAATCTTTAAATTACTTACATCATTCCAATTCTCGGTTCGAGAGGCAAGCCCCTCGAGCTCCCCTTCGAGATAGCACTCGTTGGGACAGGAATTTTTGAGGGCAGTGGTTCTTTGAATGATTCTGGAACATGAGTCGGAACTTGCGATAAATCAACTACTCTGTTTTTGTAGTACCGCATAAACATATCAAATGCCGTAAACCCTATGCCAACTATAGACAGTACAGTTGTAAAAGATAGCTCTGGAATCCAAGCTTGTGATCCAGATTCTTCCGCCGAAGCTCCTTCTGGATTCGGATTCGTCTCCGCTTCACGTTTCATTTCCCTAGCAAGTGCTTCTTTCGCCTTCTTATTATATTCTGCGAGTTTCCTCCCAGCGGCAACCTTTTTGGGGTCTTTCTCTTTAGTTGCTCTCTTCTTTTCAGGAAGAGGCTCCTTTGTAATTTGTTCAACAACTTCTTCAGACATGATTCTTTATTTTCTATAAAGAATCTTTTAAATCATATCATTCATGCTCAGTAGCCTGCTCAGTTATGCTCAAGAGTGTGCTCAGTTGTCTGCTCAGTTGTGCTAGGAAGTTCTTGAATTTTGTTGGAAGTCTCCTGTGAAGGTGTTAGTTTAACATGCTTAGCAACCTGAAAGAGACCGCTAGCAAGTGCTACCAATCTTCCACCTTTCAATACCAAGAGACCTGCAAAGTTTGATAATTCACGTTTTACCAACTCATCGTTCTGTAAGTCTTTGCTAAGCGCTTCAGCGTCATCTACAGGAACCACGTAGGAGATGACGTGAGACACTGCTTGAAGTGCCGATTCAACTAATCCACCAGTTACCTTCTTACCTAATACAGTTTGATAGCGATTATAATATTTTTCAACGTCTTTTGATGAGAGTTTCTTGATATCACCAAGATTCATCTCAACACCTAGAAATTCCTTTGTAGTCCCAAGAGACGCGAGAATAGCCAGTGATTCTCGTTTGACTTCAATATCATTTTCTTTTGGTTCAGCGACCTCTTTTTCTTCGATATAATCTTCAATGCTTGCCATATCTTATTTTATAAGTAGAATAAGATGTTTTTAAATCACTGCGTAGTAGGAATCTCTAAATACTTTTCGAATGGATAACGTAAACAGAAACAGAGCCTGGAATATTTTTCAGTTTTCAGCAGTTCCACAAACTTTTTACGAGTCTCAACGTCTAAATCTCCTCCGTAATCTTCAAACAGTGTTTTTGTGCCGACTTGAGACGGATTATGGAATGTAACCACGCAGGCGACGTTGTCACGGAAGGGCTTTGCTATGGATGTTAATTGTTGCGTCAACACCCACACTGATAATCCATCGTGTCTCCCTGAGAAGGCTAAATCTATAAACTTGTTGGAGCGTTGCTTTAGATCTTTCGATACAGCACAGTCATCCAAAATAAGTAACGTATTTGTACCAGAAAAAAGTTGTGAGCAATCCTTCAATAACTCGTTAATTTCATCAATGTTACTAGCATCTGGCGATAATACCAAGAAACGTTTATCTCCGTGAGCAAATCTATGATAGGTCTTATTTTTAGCATAAGTCGGACATATGAGAACAATATATTCAAACACATTGCGGAACGGTCCTCGGAGCTGTTCCGTGAGGTATTTTGTCTTTCCGCAATTTGTCGGTCCAGTTATAATACAATGAAAAGGAACTTTTTCTCGTAATTCTTCCATACTTTTTGTATTATAACAGTTGTTCTTTTTAATACACGATTGAATGCAAGTTGGAATTCATGACCGTCATCAACGCGTCGGCTACCACGAACATATAGCAGGTAATGGTACCAGACCCTGAAGCTGTTCGTTTCATCTCTAGATGAACTCCATCTCTTGTATTACTGATGTGTAAGCCATTACCATGTATAGAGTCATCATGATATGTTCGTAGGTCTATCCATATTGCAAATTTATCATTATAAAACTCCTTGATTGATATATTATCACTCGATCCAAACCGTTTGACAGCTGCATCATAAAAATCTGAGGTTTCCATACCTTTGCTATATAACCGGTTTGGTACGCCATCGATGTTAATTTTAACACTTGTAATACTTGGATTCACAAAACTTTCACTATCACGTGCCCCCTCTGCATGTGGTGTTATAAACAACATTAGGATACCTGTCATACTTCTACGAGGGATGTTAATATTCTCATTTAATATGCTATCCGTCCCTTTGGTAATTGTGAACGTCTTATGGAGATGAATATTTTCATAGTAAAACCCTTTTCCATTTTGATAAGTGCTCTTTGCCTCTTTTGCTAGGAAGTCACTTGAAATGTTTTGGTATTCTAGCTCAAGATTGGAAATAGCATATGTAAATGGTTTTGTTTTGTCGCTTGTTATTGTAAGATCTTTTGATTCTGGAAGAGTAACCTCAAACATAAACCCTTGAGAAAGTGCCATTGGATAAAATACTCCATGATTGTCTATAATTGGATGCTCAAGAGGGAGTCTATATTTTGTGTTATATACAGCTGCTAATGCTACTTCTGCTGCATCTGTAGACACTTTATCATCTGTATCAGCCCTCAGTTTACGCATGTTGAGACTGGAAATTCCTTCTTTGAGCCTAGTTTCTCGTTCCTTTTTAGAAAGATGAAGATCACTATATAGCTTATATAAATCATACCTATTAGTATCCTGCACTGTCTCTCCACCAAAATGTATCTTATATCTTGATTTCAAGCATGCTGTCAAATTGTTAACAAATCTATTATCCGCATGCTTACCCGTACCAGTTAAAGCAATGTTAAACGTTAGCGCTAGGGTCTTTGGAACAATCACCACATTCTCTGCAAGTTTCGGAATATTAATATAGAGTCTCTCTCCGGGACTAGCTGAAGATGGATTTAATGTGATCCTATTCAATGAAGACTCTGCCTTCAAGCCGAAAGGCTCTCGTGGGTCCCTGTTTGGATTAATGTTTTCTGATATAGCTTGTGACATCTTTTATTTAAAAATAGATGGATTATTCTTTAAATGAGTAACGAAAGAATGTTATCGAAAATATACTATTCCACAGAAGGTTACTGGAAAGGTTATTCAGCTATTCCAAAACTAGCTGAAAAGACAAAAGTCAGTGAAGCTGAGGCTAAACGGTGGCTTGAGAAACAGGCGCTATGGCAAATTTATTTACCACCTCCGAAGTATATTCCCAGACCCCATTGGACTGTGGATAAACC
This sequence comes from Scolanthus callimorphus, assembly GCA_033964015.1. Classification (NCBI taxonomy): domain Eukaryota; kingdom Metazoa; phylum Cnidaria; class Anthozoa; order Actiniaria; family Edwardsiidae; genus Scolanthus; species Scolanthus callimorphus. The sequence continues at coordinate 9,521,820 of CM066913.1, read as the reverse complement.
AAATCAGATTCACCAAGCAGACTTGCTATTTCTACCTCATGATAAAGTTGGTAGGAAAACGTATAAGTACGCGTTGGTGGTGATTGATATCGCCTCGAGATACAAGGATGCCGAAGCATTAACTTCAAAAGAAAGTGGTGAAGTGGCGAGAGCATTAACCAAGATTTACTCTCGAAAACTTAAGTGGCCAAAGACATTAATTGTTGACCCTGGTAAAGAATTCATGGGTGAAGTTACTAATCTCATGAATAAACATAAAGTAGCCATTCAGCGAAGTGAGGCTGGGAATCATCGAGCTCAGGCATTTGTAGAGCGGGCGAATCGGACTTTGGGTGAGAAATTATTTTCTCATCAATATGCACAGGAAATGATTAGTGATGATCGCTCTAGAGTTTGGGTGAAACGTTTGCCAGATGTTTTGAGAAATTTGAATAGTCAGCCTATAAGAATCACCGGCAAAGAGCCTGTAAAAGCTATTGGGTTGAAAGAAGTTGACATCAAGTCTCAAAGGTACAAGCGTGTTGTTGGGCTTGATGAGGTGAGACTACCCCTAGGGGTTAGAGTTAGATATCTATTAGCTCCAGGTGAAAGTGAAGGAGGTGAACGTAGACGTGCTACAGATCCGGTCTGGAGTTTGGAGATTTATGGTTTATCACGTAGTGTGGTGTCACCTAATCAACCTGTGTTGTATTATCTAGAAGATGGGCCAAGGCGCGGATTTAGTAGGGAAGAGCTTCAGGTTGTACCAGAAGATACTGAGCTACCGCCTAATTTTGTATTGAAATGAGCTAATACAAAGGTTTTGTGTGAATTCTGTCGTCTGCCACTATGCGTTTATCGTAATATGTGCTCAAGCCAAGTTTATTCTGAGTGTATGTCACAATTTGGTTATCGTGAACTCTAAAACCGGTATTTTGCGCCTTATCTTTGACCCCGTTCAAAGCCTTGTAGTATCTATTCCAGGACATATTATTTTGTCTTTTGGAAACGCCCTTACAACTAAACTTTGCTTTCATTGCCGTGTCTTCGGCGTAATAGCATTTGGAGGTAAGAGCTATCATTCGCGTCCCCTTAAACTCGAGTTTAAAGAGCCCTGGAGTTCTGTCGTGATATTTCGAGGTTGACAGAAATTCAGCTTTTCCGTTTTGGGAATATTCATCTTGGAGTTTAGGTTTGATAATCTCATCCAAGTTTTCATTCGAAAGAGCCATGTAAAGGCTGTCGGTGTCCATTTGTATGAGTTCGAAGCCCTTTCGATCGACATATTTGTCAAGAAAATCGTAGTAAAATTCCAACATTCGTAATTTAGCCAATTGGTATACAGCTATACCACACTGATAAGGTCGGTTTATAGTGACCTGCCGCTTTCTTTCTTTCAGCTCGTACGTGTCATTGATGACTTCTAAATCGTCAAAGAAAGGACTTCTAAAAGCCTTATCAACCCCCGCCTCGTCTTGAGTATAGCTAGTCTTGGTATGTTTTTCGAGATCTTCGATCATCTTACCATAAAAAGAGTTACCTTTTAGTTTGTAAGTATCTCCTAGCTGCTTCAAGGCGGGGTTAGAATCCCCATCTCTTCGAGCGTTGCTGACTTCGTCTGGAAACCATTTGAAGGGTCTACCCGATTTATATTTTAAAATCTTGTGTACAGCTGTTACCTCTAAACCCTGGTTAAGATACCATTTCAGTAGGGTGCATATAGCAAGATCTTCTTTGCCTTGGTCACCCCAAGTAATTTTTTAGTACCTTTTAGAGTTTTTCTGCCGGTGTCTTTTTGGTATTCTTTCATATGTTCAGGGACTAGCTCCTCTGGAACACCGTCTACAACAAACAACGGTGAAAACTCTTCAAATTTCTCTCTGAGATTTTCAGGTGCGTGGATATCCACCTGGCAAAAACCAAACAACTTGTCGGCAAGAATGTCTTCACAAACGTTGTTAACATATTCGGGATCCGTTGGGTTTTCGGCCTCAATGTATTTTTCTTTACCGCAAGGCATTTCTTGACCGGAGCAGTATAGATACAAACTGTTTGCATCAAAACCAACGACAGACTTGCATGTTTTTGGGTCTTTGTATTTATGAGGCCGAATCTTTGACTTATCCTTTTCAGCATACCGCGTAAACACAATACTGGGCCCCCCAACCATTCCTGTTTTTAGTAATTCATAAGCTTTGTTTTTCGGGCATTCAGAGCACGATTTTCTAGTCTTGGTGCATTCTTTACAGACCTTTTTATAACACTTATCAGAACACTTGTGGGTGCAAGGTTGCCCTGGAGCGTATAAGGCGGGCTCGTGTCTCTTCTTCAATTTCAAAGCTTTGTTCAAAACATAAGTCATTGAGATCCCTGGGATAGATACAGCATCTTTTAACATATCGATTCCATCGGGGTAATATTGCTGCCGAGTTTTCTCAAGAGCTTCTACGAAAGGTACAACGTCGGCCAGGTTATACTCCCGCAACCAATCCATCATGGTAACACAACCACGCTTATGGAATTCGATCTTAAATTCTTCATATTCTTGATGAGACACTGTGATTTTCTGTTGGAGGCTTGAGTAAAAGTCCTTATATTCCACAGGGCCTACGTTAGAAAGCTTCTCATAACTATCCAGCCACTCGTACGGAAAGACAAGTTTTTGCGCTTCACAGTTGTTTGCTTTACACCACTTATCAAAAGAGAGTCCCGGGGCTAAGTAGGACATCACATCTAAACATTTAAAATGGTCAGTTGTCAGGAACATATAGCTATTCTCTTTCTTTGCCACAAAAATCTCTCCAGCTTGCTCGGTCATGTGCTTTACAAAATATTCTTTAATCATATTGATATCGTACTTCCCGCTATTAAAACCTAAAACAGGTACTTGTCTACACCACTTCTCATATTGCTTATATACGTTTTCGGGTATGGACTCTTTGTCTGGCAATGGGTATTCTCTTGCTACTTTTTCGACAATGGCTTTCCGACGATGTTCTAAATCTGCTATAAAGCCTTTAATAAGCTCTTCAGGGTTTGAGTTAACAAGAAAGGTGAGTTTGTTTGTAAAATTATCGGTGATAGCAACACTAACTGGAATATGTTTGGTGTTGAAAGTCAGGTCGTCAGTCATCTCTCGGGAAAGTTTGCGGAGCAATGCTTCAAAATCGTAAACAATAAAATATGGGTATGGGGTAAATTTCTTTTCAAGTCTCGTATCACTTAATTCAGGGAAATAGGCATGCTCCCAAACCGAGACGACCTCGTATCCCAAGTCTCTAATCTTCTTTTCCATTTTAAGAGTTTCTTTGTATCTCTCTTCATCGTCACTTGAACAGGGGCAGCTGTGCCATTTACACCCATAGAATTGAAAAACGGTCTTAGACTGTGGTTCGTATCCATCAACCAAAATCTCCTTTTTTCCGTCCAAAACACACCGCTCGCCTCCATGCCCACAGAGAGCGTGATGAATGTGTTTGCCTATATGCTTAGACTGTTCTTCGATCCAGCGGCACCCTACATAACTGAATTGGGTATTACCTCCATAAAACACCTTTTCAGAGCTGTTCATGATGTGTTTGAACTTTTCCCCTTTGCATATCAATTGTGTCTTTCCTCCTGAACATCTTTTTTCTGTGACATGTCTGTTGTAATTAGCATGTCTGTTGAATCTTTGCTCGCACCCAGAACATTCCCAGTGTCCTGTTAGGACTTCGATATCCTTGATGTAGAAACAGTGGCCTTTATAGAGTCCGATGTCTACACACGGTAAGTTCTTTTTGAACTGGTCTTTGCCGAACACTAGTTTCCAAACCTTTTGGTTTTTTGGTTCATACAAGCGGATGTTAATAAAATGTCTCTTAGCAATACCTTCAAAATCAACAAGTTTCGTCGCCCTCACGTCTGCAACTTTCATCGTTTGGTCGTCGTAAAAATCACGCGCCAGTTTTAGCGCCTTTCTGGAAGTTTTTTCAGCGGGTCTAGGGATATTATCACGATATCCAAAGTAAATGGCAAGACATCTCCAAACACAGAGATTGTCCTTCTTATTATCAATGGCGTGGATACATGGCTTATTACGTAGCCACTCAGGTAAGGGGCCACACCCCATTAATGGTTCGTTGCTATGGATGACTTTTATCGAAATCTTAGTAAACTCAACCCTGCCTTCATAGACGCCTGGGGTGTCAACAACCTCTGTTGCTGGTAGATACGCTCCACTCCACACTTCGGAATTCTCCAAATCTAACCTTTTGGTCTCACACCTTTTGATATATTTCTTAATTGCAGATAAACTTGTAAAAGCCCCCTCCCCACGAAGGGTTTTCTCATACACGACTATTTCTCCACCCCCACGATAAATTCTAGCCGTAAAACCGTAAACAATCCTTGAACGCATCTCTATGTCTGGTTTGAGTTTGTTAAAAATCATGTTTGATAAGTCATTATTCAGATCAGCATTAACCTCGTGGCGATTTGGGTTTGGTGGGGTTTGAGCCGTGTTGCTCTGGGCTTTCCTTTCTTCTAATTCAGCTCTCACACTCTCAGATATACTTACCCCTCTTCTAAGTTGGGGTGGCTTGTTATTAGTAAATGCAGAGATATTTTGGTTGATGAGATCCGCAAGAGCTTCACCAACACCAACAGACTTAATTCTGTCCACTAATTCCGATGTCTTATTTTTTATCCAATTGAACGCGTTGTTCGTTGTTTGTGGGATAGCTTTCACTAGCCGATTACCACTATCTATAAAACTAGATACGATATTTCTTCTAGGGGCTGGGATTGGTTTTTGTGGCTGGTTGGGGATATTTTTTCTAGGGGTTGGAATGGGTTTGGGGTGGGGGTAAGGAATATTTCTTCTAGGGGCTGGGATTGGAAGGCTTCGCTCTTGGTTGGGAATATTTTTTCTAGGTGTAGTACCTGTTTTGAGAGGTGGTCTGACTATAAGGACTGTTGGGGGTCGTAGTTTGGTTGGTGGTGCTGGAATGGGTCTTTGCACTGGTATATTGGTCCTTGGCGCTGGAATGGGTCTTTGTGGCATATTGCTCAAGGCTTCGATAAGTTCGGCTTTTCGCATCCGATAATATTTCGAGATTCCCTGCTCTTTGGCGAGGGATTTTAGCTGTTTCACTGTTTGTTTCTCCATTTAATTTATTATAATATCCATCTCTTTAAATCATTTCAACTCTAGATTTTTTCGAAAGAGAATGAATTCCAGAAAGGTGCGCCAGGAGGCTTTTTAAAGGTGTGCACACGCATGGTGACAAAGCGTGCACGCGCGCGTTTTTCAAAGGGAAACTTTTTAAAGGGGGTTTGACTAGGATTTCACTGGGTTTTTGAAAACGGTGGGTCAATTGACTCCAACCTACTACTCCTTTTGTCCATCTGCCATTGCTCGCCCACCCATTCACTCTATGAAAAATGTGTGTTTTGATGACGTTTGCATCTGTTTTGAGTATTCTGCGAACTCTCAAGATTGATTTCCAACCTTCAAACCACTTTCTGGCTTCCGTCAATCAAACTTTGAAACTCTTTGGTATACATAGAATTCAGTTATTCGTCATCCTAGTGAAATGCCCCAAACACACAGCATCTTTTTTATCTTTTTCTAAAGAAATGCCCTAACTAAGAATCAAATTAAACCCAAGAGTTTGATCGACGGAAGCCAGAACACCATTGGAAGTCGAACGCGAGAGTTCACAGAATACTCAAAACAGCTGTAACCAGGTAATGAGGTTCTGCATTGTCTGGAAACTCATATACCACGCTTCACATCATTGTCGTCAAAATGGTGTGGACTCAAAGCCACAGAGCAGACCTTCTGTCTTCCAGGGCCTGACATTGCGACCAATAATATGTCGCCAATGGCAACTGGATTTGTGACCCTCTTTGGGAAAACGTATAATAACAATTTGCCGTTTAATGGCCAAAATAAACGAACGGTAAACGACTTTCCAAATCATTTAAACGATTTTCCAAAACGTATATACAACTTTCCAAAATGTATATACGACTTTCCAAAACGTATATACGACTTTCCAAAACACATAAACAACTTTCCAAATCGTTTAAACGATTTTCCAAAAACGTATAAACGATCTACATAAACGGATACCCTCACCAAACCGACCTAAAAGCCACCGAACAAAACTTGTGTACCCAGCGCGTATTCATTACGCGTATTTCCCGGAGATTTCAATGTCCGAACTTGACCGAACACTTATGCGAAAATAAAATAAAGTTCACGCTTAATTATATAATTCTAATATCCAGTAACTAATCTGAACATCAAAAGATGCATCTACGAAAAATTAAACGAGAAATGGAGAGAAGGAAACACCAAGGGAAAGAAATAATGAATTCGGAATGATTGAATAATGTATCAGTCAATTCCAGTGCTGACCATGCACCCCCCCCCCTCCCCCCCCCCCCCCCCCCGGGATTTTGGTCATTTCTAAAAATAAAATTGAAAATTCCCCACCCCCGGGCTAGCAAAAATGCAAAATACCCCACGGTGGGGACACAAAAAGCGGACAAATGCCCCACCCCGGGACGAGAAAAAGACGGTAAGATTCCAGCACTAAGTTCAACAGAGTGGAGATAAGGAATTAACCTTGTGTGAAAGCTAACATGCTAATGAAATGGTCACATGTGTGCTTATGAGCGTTAGCCCTAGTAAGCAGAGAAAGAGAAAAAATCTCTGACCCCGATATATTTTGGTATTTATTTTGGTATCACGTGACGCGACCGACCAACTTTGTAGTTGCGTGACAGGAAACATTAGGTAAGTACAGTGCAGTCAAGTGCAAAACTTCATTCTTTTGCTGTAATTTTTACTGTTTTGATGTACCCCATACAAACCGATGGCTTTTCTTTTCTGTGCTTGAAAGCAACTCGTTCAATCTCGCATCTTTTACTTCAGCTTCGCTTTCCACGTGAAAGTGTCGCGTCATTTGAATCATGATTCAAAACAAAACAATTATTTCACACTATATCTATACACTTTGACATTGAATCATAATTTGACCTCGTAAGTTTTAAGTCTTCCTTGGCAAATTGTAGTGGTATGTTGAATGCAGCGTAGTACTTACCAGGCTTTAAAACAACGGTGAAAAGTATTCGCTCTTCGTGCCCGAACGCAAACCGAATTATAACTCGCTATGGAGCGTGGATGCTCGCTACCTCTCTACAGCGAATTCCAATGTGGAGCGAACATCCTTTCTCCACTCGTATAAACGATTTTTCAATTCGTATAAACGATTTTGTTACTCGTTTAAACGCTTTCATCATTCGTTTAAACGTTTTCCCACATCATTTAAACAAATTTTCAAATCGTATAAACGATTTTCAAAGTCGTTTAAACGAATTGTGAGATCGTTTAAACGCTTCATAAAGGACTTTTTCATTAAACGCTAAATCGTTATTATACGTTTTCCCAAAGAGGATCACATTTGAAGGTTTGGCGACCAGAAAATTCAACCAAATGGCGATCCCCCTTTTAGCTCTTGACTTTCCAAAGAATATTTTAACTCATAATTGGGCAACAAGATTCTAACAAATAATTAGTTAGGCACTATTGGCACATTACAAAAAAGTTCATTTTGGGCCCTGTCTTTGTCAGTATTTTGAAGACCTTGGTCACAGTATTTCACAATCCATACCTCTGCAGCTGGCATTAATAACATATTAATTATCTAAACCAACAAAAATCTCTGCTCCACATTTTACATATGACTTGGCACGTAACTAGAAGTAAAGTGAACAAAGAGTGAATGAAATCTTACAAGTAAACCAACCCTCAGAATTACTGTAACCTTGGAACCTTGAATGATTTGGTGCCATTTTGAAACTAGCTCTAAAATTTTGGTTGCCAAGCCCCCACATTTAGTGGCCATTGGCGTCCATGTGGTAGCAATATTGGCCCTGAAACAACTACATTTGACACTAAACCTCCATGAATGAATGGAAAAAAGTGCATCCCTTTTTATAGCTCTAATGAGTACTTTGGCAGGCTCTAATAATAATATTAAATCTTACAAGTAAACCAATTTCTTGCTTTTGTACTCTATGCTCTCCAAAGTTATAATAATAGTAATGTTGTTTATGTTCTTGGGTGTAAATATATTTAGGGCTCTCAGTGCTCATTTCATCCCTCACTGCGCTCGGCTTGGCTTAAACAACAGGGCCCGTGGTTTGATGCGGGATTTTTTCTGAAATATGCGGGATTTTTTCTGAAATTATGCGCTAAAAATTCGAAATTATGCGCTAAAAATACGAAATTATGCGGGATTGCGCAATATTTGTGTTGTAACATATTTTGCTCTTTTCGCCCTTGCTGCTATTTAACTTTAACAACTTTTGTTTGTCTAGAAAATGCTCTGTGATGAGTTCCAATTGCATCGCTTTACTAACGTCATGACGCTACGTTTTCTTCTAGGGAGACGTGTGTTTTCGCTTTTAACAAAGCTTATTACTTTCTTACAAAAAAGCGTTGCCAACTAACTTCAGTTACACGGTAGCAAAGATTAGTACTTCGTCTTCTTTCGTTAATACTTGTCTCAGACCCAGGCACACTTTTTTCATACTGCAAGGATCGTAGCAACGCACTCCTATCCAACTGAACGGTCACGAGAGCTACGCAGACTAGCAGAGCTATCGTTACAGACCGTTACGATCTCTCATTTAATCACAAAAACATTGTTGCGTTTGTTTGCCGTCGTTCTGCGTGTAATTATCAAAATTAATCCTGATCGCGAGAGCGATCTGCACTATCGTCGGAGGTAGTGTAAGAGCTTTTATAAAACCGGAAACGTGCCACGTTATTCTGTCAGTGTTTTTGTTTTTGTTATCGTGGGAGCTGTTCGTGTGCCTGGTATTTTTCGCGTTGTTTGTGAAATGAAATTGCTGTCTGTAACAATATCTTTAATCTTTAATTTAAATAATTGCCCTTAGCATGATACTATGGCAATGGGTCAGCGTGACCCACTACCTTGCTGCTCTAAAGGCGGCTAAACTGTCGGCTTCCGCCGCCTCCGCTGGGAGGTCATTCCAATGCGGAACTGTTCTTACAAAGAACGTGTACTTGAAGGCATTAATATCAGCGCCAATAGCTCTAAACTTATATTGGTGGCCTCTTGTTCCACGAAAAGATCCACGAAAAAGCCAGGAAAAAGCGTAATGTCATATAATCAATTTGAAGTGCATTGAAAGCTGACCGTTTTTATCGTGGTTAGCGTCCTGTTTTGCCGTGATTTTTCTTTGTAAAATATCCAAAGCGCAAACATGTGTTTGAATCTATCTTGCTCAGCTGGAAATATTAGTTATTTGGTCAATTAGGCGCGTTTTATTGCTTTTCGATATCAGTTCCCAGCGCGACGCTATTAGCATAGAACGCCTTGTTATTCTCATTTCTATCGAGTTGTTTTGACGTTGGACAGACGATTTCAGAAGAAATGTATGACTTTTGTGAGAAAAAATAGGTAAGAAAGTTTAAAATTCACCAAGTAATGATGCCTTTTTGATGTTTTTCACGAAATTTTGGGAAATTATGCGCGATTATGCAGGATTTGACGGATTATGCGCATTATGCGGAGAAAGCCAAATTATGCGTTTCCGCACCCGCGCATCAAACCACGGGCCCTGAAAACAAGCCCAAGTTGGGCCCAGAACATATTTTACACCCTTGAACATCAACTGTATTGTTTTAGTATTACTCAAGTGATTATAAGAATTTTCACACGCTGATTGATCAAGAGGCTCATTTTCTCTTGCTATAATCACCTACAGGTGATTATAACATGAAAGGATTGGGAGTGCACAGGTGAGTTTTGTTATGATCATGAAAAATCCAACAAAAACAAGTTTTTTTTTGTCTAAAAACCTTGAATCGTGAATCACTTGAGCAATTATACTAAAACTATAAGTTGCCGAAGGTGACATGATTATCGGCAAATAGTCACCAAGACGAATGTCGCCTTCGGCAACTAATTCTTAAATATTGTCCAGATCACAGTATTTGCTTTGTCATAGAAAACCCTCTTTGTTTAGTTTTTCAGAACAAAATCTTACCCTACCAGCTGCAGTAGGAACCACACAATAGTTGTTTGAGGGTTGAGGAATTCAGCGTTGGTGCCAAAGTCAAATAGGATTTCATGTGGCTAACCAGGTAATAGAACAATGTTAGAGAGAATTTCTGGGGTGCATACCATTTGTCAAGGAAAACCAATTGGTTGATTGTGTGTCCACTGAGTACAAAGCATTCCAATGGATGATTCCAGCTATAATCGCACAAGCTCTTCTATATTCAGAAATGCCCAAGATGTGTTGCACAACTACTAGCTTGCAATGCGCTGTTGGTTTGTTCCAACAGAAAGACTACCTCTAGAGCTTATCTACTCATTTCAACAGGCGAATTACCCAGAAAAATGACTGTACCAATTCAGAATTTTTGTCACTGTAATTTTTTAGCAAATGGTAAGCAACCACTGGTGACTGGAATACATGGGACACGAAATGGCCACTGCATGGCATGGGGCCTCCACCTACTTGTGCACATTGAGCTAACAACATCATGCAAAATGACTGACTAAACCAAGCAACTATTGCTTTAACACAGTCCACTACACAATGCCCTTTATGGCACAGACATGTTATGGAACACTCCTTAGCTTTTTCAAAGTCATACGAAATGTGTGCTATAGAACTGGTAGTGGTAGTACTGTATGCTTGCCAGCATTTAGCATTTGACCAAAGGGTTTCAAGCTGGTTGTGGGAGATTGCTGTTTTGAAAAAAACTACCCTTAGCATAACCTCATACCCAGGCATCTATATTTTAGGGGACAAGCTGAACAGAAAAGCGACAAAGCAGAGCGAAATCCAATATGCAACATGGAAAGGCCCTTCCTGCAATCTCCCTTCATGCATATACTGTACTTGCACAACTCTGGTTGAAATCACCTATGGTTGAAATCACCTCTGGTTGAAATCAAGCCTAGATATGAATGAGGTAGTACTTTTATATAAATAGCATTTGCCAAAAGAAACTCACTCATAGTTGTAGCAACAGCAAAATTCCAAACCAAAGACCAACAAACTGAGACCAATGTGAATAATTATTCAATCCTAATTTTTTTACTTAAGTTTATATACCCGTGCATTCTTTCAAAGCATTTGCCATCAGTAAGTTTTTTTTCTGTTCCTGTGCATGCTTTCAAAACATTTTTCATCAGTATGGATTTTTTTCTGTTGTGCAAACTTGTATTTGGGTGAGTCTCTTTCAGTGAGTGCTCATGACGGGCATAAACATGCATCAAAATCGGCTTGGTTGTTTCTGTATTAAGAGAGCTTCTAATTCTGCTTAAAATCGTTTGGGCACAAAAAGGGTCTGGGCAATATGATTGATTCATTTTGAATTCTTACAAAATTTTACTAGTAATTTCTTTTGTGGACAAAAGAGGTTGGTAATTCTCATGCAAACCCTTTAAATTAAACCTTTTAAAGCTGCTAGAAGTTACCGGACATAACAACTATGCTGATTTTGATGCATTGTTTGCTCATTGCTGCATTTTTTGCTCATTGCTGTTCAATAGCCTGTGTAGCAAGCATTCCTGTGAGTAGAAAGAGTGCAGCCCAACACTTAAACACAAGGTTCTGGTATAAAAAGAGCGGGCCGATAGGCCTTAGATTGTCAGTTGTCACTCAGCTGTCATAGGGTTAGGGTTAACACAAATTGTTTGAAGAAATAGATATATTTGCTTTCCAAACTGTTTAGTTGCTGCAGGATGTTTTTATTACAATACTGGTTTGGCTCAGATAAAAGCTTTTCATGTGAAGAGCGAGACTAATTAGTATTCACAAGAATCACAGTATTCAGAATTGTGAAATTCAAAACTGAACTGAAACCGCTAGAAGAAAAAATATATTCAGTAATCTACAAGGAGTTACCTTTGCCATTAATTTATGCAAAAGGAATATTATTTAAACTTGTTGGGGTCCTATAAAAGCACTTTTGCCAGAGACTGGAAATTCTGAACTTTATTCTGTTGAAATAGGAGTTTATTATATTGACGACTCAAGTGTGAAAGCGGGGGAGGTCTTGTCCCTTTTCCCGTACGAAACGAGAAGCGCTTAAAAGCGTTTCCAGAACGCTTTTGGAAGCGCTTCCAAAGCGCTTCTAAAAGGCTTCAAACAAAGGGGCTTCGGAAGGTGCACATTTTGGCTTCCAAAAAAAGCGGTTTTACAGCGTTCTGGAAGCGTTGGAAGCGGTTTTGAAGCGGTTTAGTTCGTGGCTGCTCGGAAGCGATTATGAAGCGTTTGGCAGCGCTTAGGATGCTACGTGATATAGGTATTGATAGACACGATAATAATTATTCACGCAATCAAGTCAGTGCACTGCAAAGGTAGCTATAAAATGGCATTTCAGCAAAAGCTCAAATTAATAACATGATTTCAAACTTCTTTCCTAGCAGCAATCTGTTTACAACTTTCTTATAACAGTTGCTGACACACGCTTCTAGTACAAATGATATACTACGGCGGTTGTTACATTATTAAGCCAGAGAAGCGTATTATGCCGGTTTCGCTACTTCGGGTTATAACACAGAGAGCGCATATTGAACAATGCGTCACAGTTTAGTGTAATGAGCTAAGTAAGGCGATAAAATTATAGGATTCGCCACAATTTTACAGTAAAGAGAAAACAGTTTGTTGGTTCCTCGGGCATAAGTTGATTATTCGACGAGCTGAGGCTGAAATGTGTTTCGCACTTAGTAAAATCTAAAGACGGGTAGTTTGTATCAGGGACGTGTTGTATCTATTGACCCAAAGATAAAATAAAACTGAATGCAAGTACTTTCAAATAAATGCCCTAAGAGAGAACAGTTTAACTTGGCAAACGTACCTGATAAAGCTTTGATTTCGGCGTTATGCTGAGACGCGAACGTTCCACGACCCCTTTTCTAGGGTTTTCTAGCTAACGCGAAGTTATAACTGCAGGATACATCTTTCCAATTTCTATTTTGTTTCCTTCCCCGGCGCTTCCCCATCTTGAACAGAGATATCTTCACTCCCCACAACAGTACATTGAACTTATCCTCGTCTATCCATGACACTGCTGTAAACATTGCTTTTTGAAGAGAATTTCAATTGAGAGAGACGATCGTCTTTAAACGGTTAACGATCTCTCACCAAACGAAAAGTCCGCCGAGATAGGATACCTTATTTGATTGGTGTAGAATTTGTCACGTGAAGAAAGCTGATCCTTAACAAATACAACTGCTGGTCTGTTATTCGAGATATTCTAAACTATCTAGCGAAGAAAATTGATAAAAATTTGACTTTGGACCCGGTCTTCTCGCTTGTGTCTGTTAGCTATCTAACATCACGGGCGGAAAACCTCACGCACTGAAAACGTACGACAGTGACTAGTTGCACGGCGGGCCGTCTCTAAACGCGTTAACCATATCTGGGATTGAAGCCGCAACTCGATCATTTTGGACTTCAACTGTTAATCTGATAATGTGTACTTCGCGGGAGAATACATTTCAAGCCATCGGATCTTTGGAAAACAATAACACGGAATAGTTTCAGAAACGAGCACCATGGCTATTATTAGTACACGGCGTGTGTAAGTTTTTTTTTCCTTTCCTTTGTTGAAGTGGCCTGAAGTGTTTTGCAGCAATGAGAAGCCCTAAGCTCGGCTGCTAAACCGCTGCAAACCACTGCGAAAACCACTGCCACAGCATCTTCTACCGCTTCACAGTGGATTTACAGCGGGCTGCGTAATGGCTTCCGACGTAAAAACACTTTCAAAGCGCTTCATTTGAGCTGCTTTTTGGCTGCGAAGCGCTTTGGCAGCGTTTTAAAAGCGCTTTCAAGCGCTTCTCGTTTCGTACGGGCTTTTATACCATAACCTTGTGTTTAATCATCAAGCTCTTGCACATCCTTTGTCACATTGTTTTGGTTTCTTGATCTGCAACTCCACAGGAATACTTGCTAAGCAGGTTAACCACAGGACTCACAGGAGTGGGAAGATACTGATGTATAAAAAATAGAGACTTTTTGAGAAAAATACTCAACCAGCAAATTTTGATTAAAGGGAGCCTGTTATGCAACTGTGCAGCTACTCTGCATCTCACATCAAAGATTGAAGTATCATCCCATAACAATGGACAGCGAAGGCTAAAAACCTCGAAAACAAATCTCAATCTTTTTATATTGTTCTTAAATAGTTCTCTGATAATCTGATAATCGAGTGATTGCTCCTGGCGCATGCACGTATCATGGCAGGCTCCCTTTAAGTGCTTTTGCGCCTTGTTTATCTGGTGATTGTCTTGTCTTCTTTCCTGGGAAAAGAGCCCTTTTTGAGTGTGAAATCCAATGCAGTTACTCTTTCCTAGCAGAACGACACTCGTCTCGTCTCTGGACTACAATCATTGGATTTCTCGCTTCAATAGAGCTCTTGAACCCCTGGAAACAAAGAGCAAAAGTACTTAATTTGATTTTTCTCAAAAAATGTCCATATTTTTATAGTACCTTCACACTCCTGTGAGCCCTGGGGGCTAACTTTGCAATAGCCTGAGTTAACAGCTAGTCAGACGCCCACTCAAAATCAAATGATTTGAGTGACACATCTAAGCAACATAGCCAGATGTCATGTACTGGGTGGCGTAACACTGCACAGATCTGAGTACTGATTCTGATTGGTTGGCACGCTTCGTCTGTTTTGCGTTTATCTTTGTGAGGTCAAGATGGCTTTGACAGCGAGCAAAGCTAGATATTTGAAACCTCTTAAGGAAGTGGTTTTATCTCGTTGCAAGCATTTTTAAGTTGAGAATTTTATACTAAGACCAGGTTGCAGCACATGTGTTTGTTGACCAGGTTTGCCACTCAAGCTTGGCATTAGTACTGCATTATGTTAGTTGAGTAAATTATGCATCTAGTAAACAGTGAAGCTTGGATACTCTAGTTCCAAGGGTAATGTTGCCGCGGATCAAAAAGAGTGTCTTGAAACAGATACCGGTAGGGGACGGACATTTTAATTTGGTGTTTATTTCTCCAAAGTCCACTCTAGGGGATTGTGAAACCCTTGAGTTGGAGTTGGAGTTTAGCATCGCATATTGTTTAAATGGCTAGACTGGCTATCCTTCATAAGAGAGATAAATGGACTTATTAGTATGAGCGCTTGCAATGAGATAAAACCATTTCTTCGAGAGATTTCAAATCGACCAATCTACAGCTTGGCTTGCTGTGGAAGCCATCTGAACTCGCAAAGATCAACACAACACAGGCAAATTGCGCAGACCCATCAGAATCACTACTCAGATCTGTGCAGTGCCATTCCACCCAGTATGTGACATCTGGCTATATTGCTCCGACATCCCATTCAAATTGTTTGATTTTGAATGGGCGTCTGTTAACTCAGGCTATCTGTGCAAATAAGGTGGAAGGTTGTGGGAATTATTTGCTCTTGTTTCCCTGATACTGTATTGGAGGTGTAAATACTTTGTAAATAAAACAATGATGTTGAGAGTGTGATTCATATTTATTCCAAGTTTATATGGTATGTAAGTACCTTTTCTGAATTAAAAAAAAAAGTCCCACAAGGCCCTTCAGACCCCAGCTTGTGATGCTCCTGTCAGCACCAGTGGTGTACCAGCTCACTTCACTCAGTACTGAGACTCCAAGCTCCAAACCTGATCATCAGAGAGTACCTCCTCATCTCTCAAGGCTGCAACTCCAGTGCAACCGGGTATTACCTTCTAACATACCAGGTCTCTTGCATGATTGATGTTGCCATGGTGATAGATACAAATACATGCAGTACATGTTACAAAGACTGATAACATTCTGTTATTAAGGGAGCATGCCAGATAACAAATCACTCCATATCCTTCCAACCCCCTGTGGGATTATTCAACTTTTGAAACAGAAATCCTAACTTCCCCACAATTAGGGCTGGAATGTCTATGACTCTGCTTTCATGAAAGCCAATCTGCACACATTTCTGTGAAATTAAGCTTTATTAACTATTAATGTTAAGTAACAGTACTTAGGCCTACAGCAAACATCAAACATGAGTCAAACTTCTTCTCTTTTTCAAAGGATGCCACATCATTTTAATTTATGATAGAAAAATGTTTTCGATTGGAATGGCATGACACTGGCACAACATTTGCTGTAAGCCTTAGACACTAACAGAAATTTAACACGTTTATTTTCATGATTTTACATTTGCACAATTTAATAAGAAAAAATGTCTATTAAAACTGACACTTACTGACACACTTATAGCAAATTATGTGTTTATTTCCAGTTAAGAAATATTATGTTAACTAGTAGAGCAAAACAAATCTTAAAGTTATGAGGAAAGTATGATTCCACAAAATATTAAATACCACCACCTTGACAGAAGGGGTTGTACAATGGAACTCCTTCCCCCCTGTAATTTGCTAAATTTAAACATTCAAATCAATATTGATGAAACAAATCATTTATGCCCAATTTGGGGGAAATTGCCCTCCCCACAACTAATTCGAATGTCCTAAATATGAATATTTCATGGAATCATGCAATTCAATGTTTATGTTACAAGGGTGGATCCAGGAATTTCAGAAGGGAAGCCCGATAGTGAAAATATGGGTCGAAAAGTACATTCAGCATACAGTAAATGTATATGGAGAATCTCCCAAAGAAGGGGGACGTGTCCCCCTGGATCCACCCTTGTGTTAAAATGTGTTACAACATGCAATATAAATGGTTGAGAAAAAGAAGTACTACTTAATTTAATTTGAAAAATTATTTTAATAATAAATAATAATAAAGTCACTAAAATTTGTTATACTGATTTGTCATTTATTGGTTTCATTGGCTTGTCTTCGACTGACTATTTGATAACATTGAAATTGACTGGCATGAAACTCTAAAGAGAAATGCATATTGACAATCACTCGATTTTATTCGTAACACGATCTAGTCAATTCTTTGTATTATCAAAATCATTAACTAGTGGTTATATTATTTTGAGCTTCTGGCTGTATTTTATAATTACGACAATAATCAATAACAATAAATTATTTGTCAAGTCAGTCAAAAGCACAGCTTTAATTATTTTAAGTATTCTTGCCGATGTCTATGTGGAACGTTCTGGACTAGCATGAAAACTTTAAAATGTAGGGGTAGGCAAAATGATAAATATCACCTTTAATTTTTTAATCAAAAAGACTTGGGCACCTCAAAAGGAAATCTAAGATAAATTATTGTTGATGATGATGAGTATCATTTATTTAGATCTTTCTTTTTTCATTTTTTTAATGCAGATTTTAATCACTGAGTCCCCGAAATTGACAACACTTTTAGTGTTTCTATACAGTTATTCTTAAAATTATTAGTTATTTTTATCGCCTAAAAAGTGTGCAATTTGTTTTTGTTTTTGTTTTTTTTATTTTATTTTTGAGAAGTTGCAACCCATCCATCAATACTCGTTTTAGTAGCAGAGCTTCTCATCCGAGCCCGCCAAGGACTTAGATCATATTAGGATGCCTTACATGTTTCAAAAGTATTTTGAATAATTTAACCCACCATCCATAAATATGTTTGATTTGGGGTTGGCATGCTACCTTTATCTGAATGTGATCAGTCATGTACCGAATATATTTGTACCTACCATCATGACAACATCAACCATACAAGAGACATGATAATGTGTGAATGGCATCACCCTGTTGCACTAGAGCTGTGACCTTGGGAGCTGAGGAGATACTGCCTGGTGAGCAGGTAGGAGCTTGAAGCCTCAATACTGAGTGTAGCAAGTTGACACACCTACCAGTTTTGACATCTGTAGCATCATTTTCAGCTGGGGCCTTCGGGCTTTGTGGGACTTTGTTTTCTTTACAATGCATACCGGTACATAAACTACATTCATGTTCCCTACAACAAGAAGTAGAACAAAATTTGTGAAAATATTGTGTGATTCCAGAAAAAAGTCCTTGCCCTCCCAATGGAAAGGATTGGAAATCCTGAAGAGGTGCAGGGGACTGGGGTGAGGTCAATTTGCCTGTTTTTCCCATCTAATCGTATATTTTTTTACTCGAAATTCAAGAGTGGTAGGGGAGGGAGTCATGTGGAAGGGCCATGGATATTTTTCTGTAACTACACATTACAAAAATGTTGTGCTACAGCAGTTGAGCCAGCATCCTTCTAAACAAAGTCCTGAGTTGTACTCTGTGTCTTATGGTTGCTCTTTGACTGAACTATTGTAATGTATCACAGTGGAGTTACACGTAAACCACCCAATGAAATCATTAGCATCCACAAGCTCTTCTACAGTATTTCCTAAAGTCACAAGAATGGACAACGAAACTACTTTTAAAAGTTGTCAACTTCACTTGCATAAAATGTGCATTTTTGCTACATGAGTTCTCAGCTCCCAAACTGACTAATTGTTTCTCTAGTATAAAAAATGTCTGGCTCAACTACTGAGGCAATAAACAAAATGATGAAAAATGAAAAGGCTCTAACATTTTGAGGTT
Source organism: Scolanthus callimorphus (assembly GCA_033964015.1). Taxonomy (NCBI): domain Eukaryota; kingdom Metazoa; phylum Cnidaria; class Anthozoa; order Actiniaria; family Edwardsiidae; genus Scolanthus; species Scolanthus callimorphus. Next base: position 9,503,311 of record CM066913.1, on the reverse strand, counting down.
TAAGTTGTATGAAAATCTTAGACTTCTGCAAGAGTGAGGCAGCTTGCCCTATAGTTTAATATTAATTTGGAAATTGAAAAAGTCTGGTTAGGCTGCTAGATGAAACTAAAGATGTTAAATAATACAGTAAACAGCAAACTAGAGCCTGGGAATTAGCATGTTAGAGCCTTTTCAAATGTGTTATTCCAGAAAAGATCCATAACCCTACCACAAAGAAAATTTGAAATTCCAGGGAGTTGGGAGTTCAATGAAATACACCTGTTATTTCCCATATAATCAGTAAATTTTTATTTGGAAATTCCATTGAGGGTAGGGGTGCTTAAAGTAGGTAAATTCACTTTGTGGTATGGATATGGGTCATTTTTGGATTAACGCAATGAAAAATTATTCAAGATTTTACATGAACCATGCTGTATTTTTCATCTATCCATGAAGTGTTGCCAATGATCTTTTCATTGTTCTGTTGTCTTTTCAGATTCAATAGTTCTTAAGATATTTGAAGTGAAATTCTAGAACTTTCACAAAAATAAATTCATCATAAAACCATGTGTCATTGGTTAAAAGTGAGACATGTCCACCTGTGTGAAAAATTACAGCCTTCATGGATGGATGCGAAATGGGCCACAAAAAATCCACACACCTCTGTCGAGGACCCTATCTTACCTTTTAAACCACCCTGGAAATTTTTAGTTGTCCTAACCCACCCTGGATTTCTTCATGACCCGGGAAATTATGTTTGCCCGCTCTAGAATTCCATATTAAATTAATTTTGTGAATACCTCCTCTGAAATGTTACTGGTAATAAAGGGTACCCCAGCAAGAATTTAATTCCCAACCTTGGAACTCCAAAACTACCTGGATTTTCTTCTTGACAACCTTCCAAATTTTGAGAAATTTTTTCCCACCCTGAAACTGTATTTTGCTATTAAGGACCTCTACCCAGGATTAGGATTTTCTTCTCGACAACCTTCCAAATTTTGGGGAAATTTTTCCTGGAACTGTATTTTGTTATTTAAGGGTCCCGCCCCAGAATTACTGGGTGCACTATCACCAACCACCCTGGAAATCTTGATCTTTTGACTGATGGCCTTGCACTATTGACTGGTTGATGGTGTGAAGGGCTCACTGTGGTCTGGTTAATGGTGTGAAGAGCTGGCTGATGGAGTGAAGGCTCACTGTGGTCTGGCTGATCCATGGACTGGAGGCCTTGCTGTGCTCTGGCTGGTGGTCTGAAGGGTATCACTGCTCTGGTTGATGGTCTGAAGGGATCCCTATGGTCTGGCTGATGGTCTGAAGGGCTCACTGGTCTGGCTGATGGACTTGAGGACTCTATATGGTCTGGCTGATGGTCTGAAGGGCTCACTGTGGTCTGACTGATGGTGTGAAGCACTGTGCTATGTGGCTGATGGTGCGAAGGGCTCACTATGGTCTGACTGATGGACTGGAGGGCTTGCTGTAGTCTGGCAAATGGCACGAAGGGCTCACTGTGGTATTAGGTGGACTGGAGGGCTTGCTGTGGTCTGACTGATAGACTGGAGGGCTTGCTGTGGTCTGGCAGATGGCAAGAAGGGCTCACTGTAGTATTAGGTGGACTGGAGGGCTCACTATGGTCTGACTGATAGACTGGAGGGCTTGCTGTGGTCTGACTGATGGACTGGAGGGCTTGCTGTGGTCTGACTGATAGACTGGAGGGCTTGCTGTGGTCTGGCAGATGGCAAGAAGGGCTCACTGTGGTATTAGGTGGACTGGAGGGCTCACTATGGTCTGACTTAAAAATAAATATCAGGAAAAAGATCCATTCACAGACAATTTTGTAGGTAAAGTCAGAATTCCTATGTTAGAGATTTTGGATTACAAAACTTTAATTTTAACTTAAAAGTTGAACATATTTTTGTTCATTATCTGCGGAAGTAATCCCAAACCAATAACCTTTGATGACCCAAGCTCAGTATTTATCTCACAACACTACATGCAAATACAGGTTGCGTATGGGTTTCATACCTGTCAATCCAACTTCGTCAAAAATCTTGAGATTCTCCCTCATGTGGCAAGTAAATAGGGAAAATGCCTATGAAAATTCTGAGAGTGACAATGCGGGTGATATACAGTAAATGTATGAAAATTTTCGCAAACATTATGCGGGTGACAGGCTTCAAAATCTGGTGACACCTGACAGCTACGGGGTTTAATCATAGTAGAGGAGAATGCCTAAGCTACCAGGTCTCGCTCTATATGCGAGGGTGAAGTTGAGCAAATCATTTCTCGAAACTCCATGTCTGCAATAAGGACAATATCAACTGATAGCAGGGTATAAAACTCATAAAAGTACCTTAAATCGCCTAAAGCTTCTTGTCCTCAAAGTTCCTCAATAAATCTGGTAGCTGGTAATCTGAGTTAGAGAGTAAAACGTTTAAGAATATTAAATCGTTTCAGTTGCAGAATAGGACGCGTACTTACCTTAATCGCTGCTTTAACGTTTTAGAGAGCTAACGGTGTTTCGAGCTGTGAAGTCGAGCAGGAGTTTGTCTTGTTTCCTGGCTCACAGAATCGACTACATCATGGCGGTCATTTCTATCTCGGGACCAAGCGAATAATTTGCATTTTAAATTTCGCGCTCTTAGTTCCAGTCTCGCGCGATTTTCAGTATCGTGGTATAAATTCTAACAGTGAAAGAGTTACTATTTATTGGTACAAATTTTGTTTCACACCTATGTATTTTTACATTCGAAGTTAGAAGACTTGTGTTCAGAAATCTTGAAATAATGATCTACAAATAATGAATCTAACGATCTGTAGTGCTTCAGTCCTTTTGAGAAATGTGCACTGAGCCGAACTTTCCAACCCCAAAATTTTCCAATAAAATCAGGCGTTTCATTTCATCATTATCATAGGCGGATTTAGGGGGCTCAGCCCCCCCCCCCCCTTTTTCGATAGATTTCCCCATACATTTACTGTATTTGCTAGAGCAAGGTTTCAACTTTGGCCTCCATTTTTTTTTACTTTGGGCCCCCCTTTTGGAGTTCCTGGATCCTCCCCTGATTATTATTATTATATTATCATTTTTCTTCTTTACACACACTAACCCCTTATGAGCGTACATACATTTTTTATATACATTACTATTTGATAGCCTCCTCCACATGCAACTCAAAAGGAAAACGGAAACAATAAAAACCGTGGGTCTCCTGTGGAGAAACTCACGGAGAAGAAAGGGAGAGAAAATGAAAGTGAATCACCGCACGTACAATTCCCAAAAATCTTCGGCATCCAACTCATTCCTGTCGGAAATTTTGTCGTCACATAACAGATTAGGCACCGTGTCGAGGCGTATAAATAATTATCTGCCCACGCAAATGGACGATTATGAATCCTGCCATTTCCAGTACCAAGTATAATAACCCCATTTACCAATTTCTTTTGTTGTAATATCACTAGTTCCCCATTTTAGCGCAATTACGCGTCAGGGTAGAATTATCACTGGGAAGTCTCAGAAATGAGTTGCAAGCCGGAGGAAAATTGAAGGATCCACAAGCATATGGGACAACACTTGATGTCCAGTGCTGTCATTTCTAGTCATTATGTCAATCATCCGACCGACCGCCTTTTTCCAACATCGCCATCGCAGCTGATGAAAGTCCATGACCTCCTGAAGACTTTGCAATGCGCTCGTTAGGCTGCATTCATTATGTATACTACAGGGGGGGGGGGGGCAGAGGAATTTTTTTTGACAATGCAAAATTTTCAGATCCCCCCAAGGCACAACATATTTTTTACGAATCCCCCCTCTTGGTCAAAAGGAAAAAACATGCCCCCCCCCCCCCCCCCCCCCATCACCCCGGAGACAATTTTTTCAATTTATATTTATATCAATTTTACAAAAATAAAGAACAAGGCTCAATGATAAAAAAAATACAAAGCGTAAAATGCAAATAAAATCCTAGGTGGCTTTACTTTTTTGTGTCGGTAGTGACTTTCTACCAAGTGATCTGGTGCGCTCCTCGATTGGAGCCTTACTACACATTGGCTGAGTATCAGTTATTTTGTATTTGATTGTCTGGTATGTTTTCCGTTGTGCGCGCGAAGCGCGCCGCAATTTTGACAATGAAGCTACAAGACTATTAATCAAAAGTCCGAAGGCGTTTTGTCTGGCAGACGAAAGCCACTGAAGAGGACCTCGAGGAATTGTAGTAAAACAATAAGGCCTTTCACGATCCTTTAAGTTTAATATAATTCTTTATGCGCGCGAAGCGCGCAGTTTTTTTCAACATATCAGTTGAAAGAGGGTTAATACACGAGAATAGTAGTGCAAGTGATATTTCTTCAGGAAGGAGGTTCAAACTCGGTGTTCAACAATTGAGCCTTCCTTCATTTACTATCAAACTGCACAACCTTGTCTTAAATATATATAATACCTCAACAAAAATATGCATCCCCCCTTCATGTTATGAAAAAACTTGACATCCCCCCTTTTCCAGTTCCTAAATTTTGAGATCCCCCCCAAAAATCCTCTGCCCCCCCCCCCCCCCCCCCCTGTAGTATACATAATGAATGCAGCCTTACAATAGTTGTTCCACTCTCATACTCTGCGATCGCGCGGTAGTCATCGGAGTTGTGTTGCTGATTTGTGATGGACGCCCTTGTAATTCGAGTCACCAAGGTCCAGCCACCTGTAGAAATTACAACACGAAGAGAATCAGGAGTTTAGAATGTATGTTTAAAGTGACTACAGTACCGGGTATTTGATAGCACTGCACCCGCGCGTTCTCTGCACTTTGTCCGTGCGTTGTGAAAGTATCTGAGCCTGCACCTAGAGCAAATCACAATTAGAGCACATTCTTGAAGCCACAATCAAATTATGTGGAAATACGATAAATGGTCCTTCGAGCCGGATATTCCTGGCACTTTGATATCGGCAAGCAACGCGCGCACACGTTGCAGCTGAGCTGGAATCATTGCTGCTGCAATGAGGAAATCCTCGCCTTGAAATACTTGCCAAGCCCAAAATACAAATTATCAAAATGTTGTAAATGTATTTTATTCGGGCTCACATTGAAATGTGTGTTACCTCCTTCCGTTTTCATATCACAGAATACGCGCACTGGCTGACGGGTACCCGCGGGATCGATCCACGGTTTGCCTGTCCCTCGGGACGAAAACTTGCATGATCTAGGGATGTCGATATTACCTTCGAGAGAATAGCACAGAAGATATCATAATAAATAGGGAAGGAACCACATTAGAAAGTTACACCGACAAACTGCCAAATTCGTTGTTTTGCGCTACATTTTCGACATATTGCACGTCAGTCGGAATTAATAACAACAACAAGTTGGAATTTATAGTACGACGGGATCCTTTGGCAAGCAATCTTGGAAATAAAATAATTTGCATATTTTTAGAAACTTCTATGTTACCGTTTTCAATTTATAATTGAAAGAATTGATTTCTTACAGCACCAAACCTCGAACATCAAATCGTCAAAATCAAATACAGAAACATATGTAGAATGTAAACCACTGGTCATAATTTTTTTATTCTTTCTTAAGGTGTTATCACGACATTTGCCTTTATTATCGAAAGCTTTTCTGAAATATTTATATAGGTAAGCACTGAAATCAGAGTGAAAATACTTTAAAATATTGGGACACAGGATGCTTTCCACACAAAAAACAGTAACCTACAACTCGTCAAAGTGTAATCTATGTTGGGCGAAGTCTTTTGTGAGACTTTTTGTGACTGATCTCCAAGGGCGTCCTTTCATAATTCATAACATAATCGGTAATTGGACTTGAAAATTCATTAATATCTCCTGAGAAACTAACAAAAAATAATGATAGATTAATTATTTAATAGAAATGAACGCCAAAAACGTTTTAAATTACCGCTATTGGGCTTTTCCATGTAAATTGTCAAGGAATACGAGACGAGTGATGAAGCCTTACTATGTATCTTGTTATACTCGCACAACTTGCTCGCAAGATTGTGTTAGTTTGAACTTTGACAAGCGGGCTCAAGAAAACAACTTTCAAAACACTCCAAAGATCAGGTGAAAGAAACTTGTGGAACGTAAAACCATACAAGCGTTTCCCGCTTTCAGAGTTGAAACTTTCACTGCAGCTGCTTGCAAAAGAAAGAGCGAATATTCCAGTAAAAGCGAGAAAATACAAAATCATCGGAAGAGATTTAGTCTTAGGGACCGATCGTTTATAACGTCTACGGGGGGGGGGGGGGGGGGCGGTGGAATTTGGGTGGGGGTAAAAATTTAGAGGACATAGATTTTAGGGGGGTAATTTTTTGGCACCCTCTCTCAAAAGAGGGGTAATTTTTTCAGAGACACTGTGGTTCAAACTAAATAATAATATTTACAGCTATCGCGTCGTGGCATACAACGCTACGCCATATAGCAAGTACGCCAATTTCGGCGCGCTTCGCGCGCAACGGAATGTACAATATAGTTTTTGAGTACGTGCGCAATGGAATGGCTACGAATGTCATTACAAGAAAATATATCTTAGCCAGGAGAAAAAAACTAACTCTCCCCAAAAAGACGCTCTGCAGTAATAAGCATCGGAGCTGTCTCAGTTCGAAAAAGGAGGCCTAATTATTAGGCATTAAGCGTGAGTTCCACTTTACGAGGATAGAGATTCGTCATTTTGACCCTGCTTTACGCACGTCATTTGCGATCTTTGTTACTACACACAGCAAATGGAATGTTCATCTACATTTTCTTTGAGGTTTGGTGAAATGCGTTCATATCATGCATAAAAATTAGGGCGCGCTTCGCGCGCAACAAAAAGAGAAATTTCTGTAAATTGTCTTCCATTAGTTCAAACGGGGATCTGGTTACAGGGTGGGGGGTAAGCTTTTTAGAACATCGATGTTATGGGGGGTTATTTTTGTATCGCCTTTTTAATGAGGGGGGTGCGAAGTTTAACATTCAATAAATTTAGAAAACCACCACCACCCCCCCCCCCCCCCCCCCCCCCGTGGACGTAATAAACGATCGGTCCCTTACCACTCGTTGATTTCGTCGCCATTGCAAATGATGCCGCCAGAGAAAACTGATTTTCAGGTGTTGATTTGAGAAATTTTATTACTTTTTATAATCTCACCTTTAATTACACGCTTTTGTTAGTGAAGTTTCGCTGTGGTTGTGTATTTATATTAGTTTTTTTTTTTTTTGGCTTTTCCTAATGTTATACTCAAATATACTAAAAAACGTATCGGAAAATTGTTATGCGTCAACTGTATATCATTTATGAACACCATGATTTACCGTTTGATGTTTATGGAGTATGCGGTGCGGTGCTTCAAGGCCGTAGCTCGGAGACGGGCGGAATGGGTGTGTACAGTCGCAATTTGTAATACCTGTCGTAATTTTTAATAAAGTTTTCGCAATTTTGTTATCAAGTCGTCGCAATTTGTAATGCTGTCGCAATTTGTAATACACCTCCGTCGCAATTTTTAATAAACATATCTGTCGCAATTTGTAATATTCGTTGTCACGATTTGTAATAATCAACTATGAACCGCTCAGGTTTGAGACGACAAATGAAATAGCAAAGTAATTAAACTGAGTATGGCTTCTGCCATTGAACTAAAATGATTTTGATATTTCTGCAAGGTTTCATTCATAGAAAATTTTGCAGACAAGTCAGAAATGCCGCGTAAAGCATGCTGGGATGGCAACTTCTCCAGTCTCATATTTGATTCTCCGTACTCTTTCCTTGAAGCTTTTACCTGCACATCTGCGAGAGATTTGCACGAGGACCACTGGGATTTGCGTTTTCGGAATTCATGTTCAAAACAAGGCACCCAAAATTACACAACACTGATTGCACTGATGGCACACCAAGCTCTGAATTTGCGCACACAAACGGGCGTACACAAACGTGGCTGCGTATGATTAGAAATAACAAATTGAATTTCATTTTGATCTTCTTTCAGGAGTCTGGGAGTAGTAGAAACAAATCACAAAGCGAATGTACACGCTACGATCAATTGATAGATAAAATAAAAAGTGATAATTCGCATGCATAGAAATCCAGATATCGAATTTAACGCCTTATCCAGATTGTTCCAAAAAGGCATCACTGAATGATCCACAAAGATTGGAGAATGAACCAAGTCGACAGCTGATGAAGTTTTAAAGGCAACCACGAGCTCACTAAAATCAAGTGTCCCACATGGAACACGCGATCTTCAACTAGACCTATAAATACCTAGACGGATGTATAAAGACCGTTAGTTGTTCACTACTCATTACAAGGGGCGTCTATTTAATGGTCTGGTGGCCGGGCGTTCCCTCACCTAGGTCCCTGGACCGAGTCCCTGAGTCGCTGCTGAGCAATTAACACCGAGGATAGCGACTGTCAGGGCAGAAATCTCTGGCGTGGGCGTAAGAACCGTACGGTCGCCATACGACGCTTCAGCTCCGTCTGGAAGTATGGTCCTCGTATTTTTGGTTAACCAAACGAAATTTTGTTACGTAATAAGCTTCAAACAACGATTTTACAATTGCTAATGATTTTGGGCGGTTAGTTTCAGTCGTTTTTTGCAACAAAAACACGATTTACAGCTGATTGCGAAATATTTTGAGCGATTTGGCTATAGAGCAACTTGCCAATGCGTAGTGTATCTGGCTAGCTGCACTCACTGTGGATCCAGTAAATCCCGCAAATGGAACGTGACGAATATTATGATACTGTATTACATATTACGACAACTTTATTCCAAATTGAGACAGGTATTACAAATTGCGACAATTGTTACTGAAATTACGACTGTATTGAGTATCCCGAGTCGGATAAATGTTTTCCATACCAAAGTACAGAAAGTAAGATATGATTAAATGTGCGCAAGTGCGGCCTTAAACACCACTGAAAAAACTGAGAAAATATCCGGCATAGAACAGAATGTAAAGCAGAAAATAATCGCTGCAAGTGCGGGTTTCACGAGTTATTCTTTGCAATTTCTTTGGTCTGTTCAGTCTATTTAAAGTGAATTTATATATTTATTTAGAAAATAACACCTATGTTGTATTGTGAATGTGCGCATTCTGATTGGTTAAAAAGCGTGTTTGTAAGAGACCTGAGAAACACGATTGTCACGCAACGCTGTCGCGCGTGTGTATGTTATTTTCTAAAAGCAATAAAAATACTTTCTGCGTGCTCTCTGGTTTCTTACAAACACTCGGGGAATGTTGGTCGAACTGATAAAACTTGAAAGACACTCGCCTTCGGCTCGTATCTTTCAAGTTTTGATCAGTTCTCCCAACATCCCCCTCGTGTTTGTAAGAAAGCAGAGAGCACGCGGAAAGTACTTTTATTGCTTAATTATAATCTCCGCCAAGATTGCAGGGAATCGGCCTTAAACACTGGACAAAATAATGGATTTGCTCAGGTTTGTCGTGCGAGCAAATTTGATGCGAATTTGGTGCTCTATATTTGCCTCGAATGTGAATTTGAGCAAACATGACAGCAATTATGAAGTTTAGTCCTTGAGCAATTGTCAAGTAAAGTTTAAAGTTTGCTATAAATTTGCTACACTTTTAGTTGAGAAGGCGAATGTGTATGTTTGCATCATATACGCTGCATGTTTGTTTCATAGCAAATATGTTTTATCTTTGCTCCAGTTTTGCTCGACTAGTACCATACCGCGCAAATTCGATGCGAACGTTAAGCGAATTCGATGTTTGCCTCGAATGCGCTCTGCTAGCAACACTGTACGTCCGGTTTACGTCTGATAGTCCCACGTGACCTGGAGTATGACTTAGGTTTCCACTCTGATCGAGTGACGGTTTGTATTCATTCGAATTTGAGCGCCATCGAAGGCAGACTTTCGACCGTATGTCATAGAACTTTATCACGTAAATTGTTGCGTTTTCAGGGGTGTACTCGCAACAAAAGTACCACATGTAAAGGATTGCTAATTTCGCAAGCAATAGGACATTCACATGGCACTGCTTTGTGGCAATCCAGCGAGGACAGGACGGTTATATTTCAAGGTAAAATGAACGGGTTTATGTGCCACCATAGCTTGTTGCTTACAAACTGTCTCTAGAAATTACAAGTCTGCATAATTCATAGAACAAATAATAATTATCCTTTTCTTGCTGGATTTATTTGAATGATTTCCGAATGAAGTCTTCGTACTGTGGCCCGAATCGTCGTCTTCGTTCCGCGGGCCGGGCGCCGACTTCAAGTTCGTTTTAAACGGAGTTATGTTTGGTTTACCGGCATATAGAAGTTAAATCTTTGTTCGAAAATATGTGTTACTGTTAACTAGCTACTAATATTTCCCTTTTGAACTCCATTAACGCGAAAAACGACAAAAAATCCTTGGTGTGCTGCAAAGTTCCACATGTTTCTCTATTACAGTGTTTTGGTTGTGCACGTTCAATACCACGTGACAACCCATAAACTCAAACAAAGACATATTTCTTAACCAGTCCCCTCTACTAACTATGGTGCCACAGAAGTTTATCTACAACAACACTCGTGTGAAGAAACTTTTGCGTATTTTTGCTGCCGAAAGTAGACATAATTCAACCGAAAATTGACAAAGTCAAAGTGCTGCTAGTTATTTAAAGGCTTTAATTTGAGTTGTGCAGTCAGAAAACCTGAGAAACTTATTCTAGTCGATTCGATTTCGCATTCGCCATGTTTGTTTCAGCTGCACAGTTAGCAATAAACCGGAAAAGCTTTAAACAAGTATTCCTGCTTTATTTCTGATCGCACAGCACAGAATAAACCTTATAAATTACTATCAGCATTTTAACTGTATCAGTTTGACAATTTCCGGTGGAATTATTGTTCATTTTGGCAGCAAATGTTTATGCAAATCTCGGCTTCGTGTGAGAGTGTTGTTTAGATAAATGTCTTTGTGGACGGCCGCCAACCCACAAACTCGTTCGTTTTAACTTCAAGTTACTGGACTGCCACAAAGCAGTGCTGTTTGAGGATCTTAGATTGACCATAGATCAGATTGATTGTACGTTCGATTATATTTCATTTTGCAAATAAATACTGGTTATCCCGTGAACTTACGATTGAATATGAACGGTGCAAACAATATGTAAACCGGGATGTAAACATAATATTCTCTATTAAATTTGCCTTTGTGCAATGATAATGCAAGCTAGTATTTGCAGTACATTTGCTCACAGTCTAACTTTCAACTTTGGCAAACGTAAACATTCCGCAAACATAAAGCAAACGCGATTGTTGCAGGTATATTTACCGCTAAGCAAAGTCGATGTGAATATACGTGTTTGCATACCCTTTTGTAAACCGAGCAAATCTGATGTAAAAGCGGTCTTCACCAAATTTGTATGATGGTAAATATGATGCGAATTCGAAAATTGCATTTGCGCAAATGTATGCGAAGAAGAGCAAATATGGAATTCACTTCACATTTACCACTACTTTACGCATGAGTGAATCCATTTTTTCGTCCAGTGAAAATAGAGCAAGTTCCACTCAGAGCTGCCCCCTCTCCCCGTGTATATTTCTGTCAATATTGCTTATACAGTTATTTTAAACCTAATCTGATTCTTGCTACATCTTTAAAACTATTGTTACACATTTGTTTACTGTATTCCCCCAATTTATACATTTTTATTCGTCATCAAAAAGCACCAATGCGTTGTTCATATGCAGTCCGCTGCCTCGTACCCAGGCGCGTTCTAGTGATTTTCGAGGCGAGAGCGACTGGGAGCGAGCTAGCGCGAAAGGCATCATGGGAAGGGCGAAGAAAATTTGCCTCGAGATTTTTCCTTTCGCGGATCGCCCGCGGGTTTTTGCCCTTTTTTGAACACCTGAGACGCCTGGGTACGAGGCAGTGCAGTCCGTTTGCTCTTTGTGTGCTTTGAGTGGCAAAATTATTTTCCGGGGTAGCTTTCCTTTGTTATTATTTTCGTTCGATATTAGAAGACGAGTTACGTGTATAAATTTCTTAATAAACATCTAAAAAGAAAGTTTCAGACTTGATTTACTAAATTCAATCGAGAAAATTTATTTATATTCTTTAAATCAGCCGATGGAAATGGATGCCTTCTCCGACTTCGTATTGCTATGCTGTCAAAATGGCGGCTGACACAGGCTATTTAATGTCGAGCTACCAATACGCAAAGTACGCGACTGCGTACTTAAATGTTCACTTTGTTCTACTTTTTCTGCTGTTTTTCTGATGATGGTGTCTATCAGACTACTCTCTTGCGTAACTTACAAAAAACCTGTAGCTACGCCCTGGCAAATATTTATCCATGTGCGCAATTTATCCATGTGCGCATTTCTTCTGGATCGTAAGGGCCCCTCTGAGACATTCTCGTACCCAGAGCTCCCCGGCTCGTAACCTCGCGGGGGAGGCTCTGGTGACAGCCACTGACGCATGCGCGTGATTTAATGCAGAGCCGCTGAGAGAAAGACCTTTCAGAGCATGCTCCAACGCTTAAAATCAACCAATCAGCGACGGCCCTCAAATGGATGTCCCCAGAGCCTCCCCGCGAGAGCAGACGAGCCGGGGGGAGCTCTGGGTACGAGAATGCCTCTGAGAAGACAAGAAGACTCGTTTGCGCATGTGCTGTACGTCAGGTGTTTTAACAAGTGGAGGTGCCTTCTACATATACAACGGCCACGTATCCCGTACTGACATTAGCAACTGCAGGTTTCTTAAAATAGTCGAGTCACCGCACAAACAACTGCCAGGTATCTCCCACTGATATCGCCTTGTAATTAGCACCAGTGAAGTCATCACAGAAGAAGTTAGGGAACACACCGGTAAAATACCTTTTATGAGATTCCCAAACCATGGCATTGTTATAAATCCGCCAGTCTCCCTGGTTGCTGGATCTTCCCCATCTATTGAATACATTGTCCCCCCACATGCTACACTTTTGCGTCAGCAGTGCATCATCGTCCGGGAGCCTTGTAAATGAGTTACAAGCCGCCGGGAAAAGGGTGGGGTCGTCTAGGAAGTGCTTCAACACATTAGCTCCCGCAGAGTTATTAGTTGTCATTATATCAATGGTTCTGTTGACGAGCTTCTTTCTGCAGCGCCATCGTAGCTGAGTAAAACCCATTATATTTCTGAGATTGCACAAGGCAGGAACTTTTACTATGTATTTTCCCACAGCGTAATTAACTATATCTCGGTAGTCATCAGTGTCTATTCTGTCTGCAATCGTCGGACTTGTAGTATTTAACGTTACTTGCGTTACCAGAGTCCAGCCCCCTGAAAACACAAGTCGAATCATTATTGAGTCAAACGTTTTAATAGGATTAATGATTCCGAGAAGCAAAATGGCAAAAGAAAAACTGAAATAAGTAGTTAATCAAGTAGATTTCAGTGAAGAACAGAATATTTTTCTTTCTTCTTTTCCTTTCCTTTTTTTCTGTGCCCTTTCCGCTTTGCCTTATTTCCGTGTGGGGATGGGGCGTGTTCGTGGGCTACAGGTGGAGTTTCGTTTCGGCAAACCTTGCTTACATGTTACGTTAAAAATTAGGCAATTCAACATCATTGAAATCGAGCCTTGCAACGAGAGTAAGGCTACGTTCACATTTGTAATGTAACCACACCAGTGCTCAGGACAAGATTCGGGCACAGCGCTGTGCCCGAAAAATTGGCTCCGTTTTTGTTCATTCTCCTGTGACACCTACGTGGACATGTGCTTGGTGAATAGGCCATTTGCACTAACTTGGTCACGTGACCCAAATCCCATACATTCTGAATAAAATCTTGAAAATTCAACTCGCTGCCATTTGCTCCAGGTTATAGATTTTAAGCTGAAATTTGGGTTTCTGACTAATATCGATTGGTTCTTTGTATTTCTGGAATGGATTTCGACAAAGCACCTCGTTGAGAGGTAGTGGGGGTCACGTGACCTGGTTAGTGCACATGGCCTATTGAATGTGAACCAACTGTACTTGGAATCTAAACGTCTACACACAGTACTATTTCGTGCCCGTTCCTGGCATTAGTGCTCGGGCACCAAGTGTGAACGCAGCCTTACTAACCGTACCTGAGTCAGTGGTCATGTCACAGTACACTCGCAATGCATGTTGGGTACCCGCTGGATCGATCCAGTACTCGCCACTTCCGGTTGATTCGCCAATGTCCCGGATGTGTTTACATGACTTTCCTGGTAATTCTGGGTGGAAACCAACCCGGCCTAAATAATAACAATATTGCCTAAATACAACAACGCTAACAAAACTGATTGAAAACCAATCTTCGCCTAATGCAGCCGATCAGGTTGTCATCGCAACGGGTGTAACAAGGCTGATTATCTTATACCCCATTCACACACATTTTCTTCACTTCACATCATGCCAAATTTATCCGACTGCAATAAACTCTTACTAGCTAAATGATCACTTAGTAACATGTACAGTACAGTCTGTTCGGTTTTGTCCTTGGAACGCTCTCCTCTTGGGAGATTTAAACCAGTTCAATTAAACCACCTTCAAACTAGTTTAAGCGTTTGTGTGAACGGGGTGTTAGATGGTTTGACTGGCGGAACGGAAAACCCGAAAATCCAAAACCCAAAGCAACGCTTTGAAAATAGACACTATGCGAAACGACAATATTTTAGCTAGAATGTCCAAGAAGTGGTTTGGATTTAATTATTTCCATCCTATAACACGAAATCGACATGATTTTACAAGGATCAAATGTACTCAACATGATGTTACCACAGAGGCATGCCCTATGACAAAGAATGGGTGTTCTGGGAACTTTTTCTCTCGAAGTTATCACGCTAAGAGCTGAACGACCGACTACAAATGCGTGAACAGTTCCTGTTTCATTGTGACAAGCGATTAAGTATTCACGCGCCGAATGCATTGAGCCGTGCCTAAGCCGTTGCCGTTTGATTGATTTATTTCGATTCTGATTGTCAAAAAACGATCTGAATATCGGCAACTACCTAATGGTACGGCTCATTGAATTCGGCGCGTGAATATGTAATCGCTGTCACAGCATTAGCCATGGTTCGTAGCGAGTTGTTCAGCTCTAAAAAAACTGCGTGAAAAAACTTCAAAGAACACTCTTTCTTTATCATAAGATAAACCTCTGTGGTAACATGATTTTGAGCCTTAGTTTTATAAAGTGTGATCAAGATCTTACGGGTGGATTTACCTATCTTTTTGGGCCGTTGCTAGGGAAAATTTAAAAAATCAAAACTCTGCGAAATGAATATGTTTAAGGATAATATTTTACAGGAAAGGTCCATTTTGGAAAAGCTTTGAAAAATGATGACGTCATCATGTGACGTCATAGTGACGTCATCGAAACAGAAAAACCTATAGTTTGTCTTCCAATTCTTAGTGGAATCTGCCCAATCTGTGGCTATATAACCGTATAGGCATTGTGCATAAGACCTAGCAAGGATTTGCAGATAAATTACGCTTGATTTTGTGTGTTTTTAAACCATTCAGATGTCATAACTCAAAAAGTTTTCACATATTCGCCAATCCCATGCTAGGCTCTATGGAAAATAAGTTAAACAACACTTTAACATTTTAAAAATTCGGGTTTTCTCTGATTTGACATAAGAAGTACAGTGTTTTGTTAAACCGGAAGTAAACTGTCGTCCCAGGCCCCCTAGCTCATCGGTAAGGCATGCATGGTTACATGGCTGGCTTTTTATTGGTGGAGACTGGCAGGGAAACCATTTCGATGCTTGCTCTTCCGAGAACCGGCACTTGTTTTTTGAGAGTGTAGGTTTTGGTCGAGTGTCGAGGGTAAGACGTCGAGTGTCGAGGGTAAAATGTCGAGGGTCGAGGGTAAAATGTCGAGGGTCCAATTTTTTTCTGCAAATAAATGAAATAATTTTTCCCCGTGATACATGTTGAATGATATTTTTTAAAGAATGCAAATTTTAGGCGTAAATTTCGGGCAATCTTTTTCAAAATCAAATTCCCTAAAACTGTGGCAGATTTGTTGTGCTTTTTCGCCAGGAGTTCTCAGAAAGGTTTCCTCGCCACGCTCGTACCGAGCGTGTAAGCACGCGGATCTTGCTCAAACAGGAGAACACAAATGAGAACAACAAGAAAATCTTTTGGTCTGAGATAATATCAGACCAAAGGAAGTCCACTCTACGTTCATCGAACTGGTGTTTTTCGAAGATTTTGAACACGGCGTTCTTCAACTGGCAATGAACTGGAGTGTTGGTAGTCCCATTGCGATATGCTGCCAGCGCAGAAAAAGCAATCGCCGACGTGATTTTATACCCAGCACTTACTAGTTTTGCTTCCATGCTACTCATTATACTACAGCTAACTTTAGGAGACTCAGGGATAGGTTGCACAATAAAACGAAGCGAAATGAAGTAGGTCGAATATCATTTGCGATCTTTCACGAAGCACTCTAGTGAAGCGAGCGCTAGAAATAGGTTGTGAAAATGCCGCGGAAATCTTGGTTTTCCCGAAGATTGAATCAAAGCAAAACATTAAAATCTTTTCTTGCCCAAAATACTCAGACTCGACAAGTTTGCTTCGAATTTTGCTGTTTAACTTTAGAGATTTCCACGGTTAAACAGAAGATTTTGCTTCCCTTCACGTGCAGTCTAATTAGCGAAGCAAAAGGTTTGATTGACAAATGTCTGCGATAAGAAAATTTGTAGCGGCAAGTCTGAAGAAACATCTGCAAGAACGCTTTCACCAGCATGCGGGCATGTGAGCGAATAAAGCGGGGGAAACCGAGAATTTGCATTTAAAAAAGAAATCGACCCTGAGAAAAAGAAAAAAAAAATGGACATTTTACCCTCGACCCTCGACATTTTACCCTCGACCCTCGACATTTTACCCTCGACCCTCGACGTCTTACCCTCGACACTCGACCCTCGACCAAAACCTACACTCGTTTTTTGAAGGTTGTGATGCACTTTAATATGGCGAAAACAAGCAAATATTATCCTCAAATATATCAAAGATAATGATAAATTCGACAAGAAATCATAAGAAAGGATCAACAATCTGCATGTGTGTTGGAAAAGGCGAAAAAGTCAAGAAATTTGCCTGTCATGATGAGAATGTACCGGGCCGGTTTGGCTTTAGTTTTCATGTTCGCGTAGACGAAAATAAAGACAGGTTTATATTTGCACTTGACGATTCCTCTTATGGGCAATCATAGAACTGAAAATGAAGAGAAAGAAAACAAAGAGTGAGTAGTTTCAAATGTAGTCAATCACGATCTGTTTACACTCCAAAAAGACTCCAAAAAGACTCTCCCCCTTCTACTACCATGATCTGTCTCGGCATCGAATTTGATTCTTATGAAATGTCAATGCGCGTACCACAGCAAAGGCTGCAGGACTTGCAAACTGAACTGGATCTATGGCAATCACTTTCTCAATATTCTAAACGTGAGCTTCAATCGTTACTCGGACGCTTATCATTTGTCACCGCTTGTGTCAAGGCAGGTCGCATTTTCATGTCTCGTTTGTTAAATAATCTCCGGAATTTCCCTAGCAATCGCCGTTATGCGACTATAACACAAGATATGCAATTGGATCTGTCTTGGTGGCGTCGATTTCTCCCTAAGTTTAATGGCGTGTCAATCATCAAGCAGGACATTTGGGATTTTGAGGATTTGCATTTTACTACCGATGCGTGCATGAGTGCTGGGGGTGCAACTTGTTTAGATCAGGCTATACATTTCCCATTTCCCTCTTTCCTGACTCAAGCAGCTCAACACATATCTGCTTTGGAACTTTGCGTGATCGTCGTGGCGGCTAGGGTGTGGGCTCCATTCCTAGCGGGTCGGCAGGTTATCGTTTCTTGCGACAATCAGGCGGCGGTCTCTACAATCAACTCTGGTCGCGCACGAGATCCTTTCATGCAACGATGTTTACGACAACTATGGTTCACGGCTGCAAGTTACGATTTCGAGCTCCGCGCCTCGTTTATTCCCGGCGAGCACAACTCACTTGCGGACGCGCTCAGTAGATGGCACTTAGGCAACACTTATAGAACCATTTTCCGTAATCAAACTCAGGCACGGGGCGTAACTTACACCCTAAAAGAGGTGCCTGATAGCGCGTTTATCTTTCAGGTAGCTTAACTAGTTTTAATTGTTTATTCTTCGTATCTTTTCTAGGTTTGTCAAGCTGTCCCGAAGATCTTGATATTTTTAGAAAGAAGTTAATTAACATGGCATTTGCTAAATCGACAATGGTCAACAGACATTCACACTTGAAAAGCTATTTAGCATATTGTGTAACTTTCCGTGCACGTCCTTTTCCCGCAGACGCGGTAAACGTTTCTCGTTATGTCGCCTTTTTGGTCTCTAACGGCCGCAAGCTCGGTACAATACAAAACCACCTCTCAAGCATCAAACATTTCCATCAAATTCGCGGTTTTGCCTTAGATTGGGACACGGATTACTTTCTCCGGCTTACGCTCATGGGCGCTAAGCGTTATCTAGGGAATTCGGTAAACAGAAAGCGAGCATTCACCCCGCTCATGTTACGTGCAATGGTCCCTCATTTGGATTTCAGCAAACCTTTGCATGCGGCGATGTGGGCTCTTTTTCTGGTTGCTTTTTACTCCTTTTTACGTAAATCGAACCTAGTCATTTCGTCGCGTCCACCCTTCACTAAAGTGCTACGACGCTGCGATCTGACATTTACAGAGGGCGGGGCATACTTGCGGGTTGCCGCCACAAAAACTATTCAGTTTTCGGAACGCGCGCTTGTCATCCCTTTGCCATCAATACCAGGCTCTATTCTTTGCCCCATTAGGGCCCTTCGCAACCATCTCTATTACAATCAACTCTCACCGGACGCTTTCCTGTTTTCGGCCTTTCAGGGTGGTTCACGTGACCCACAACCTATCAAATATGCGCAATTTTCACGCTTCATCAAGCTTTTAGTTGGTCATTTAGGGCTAGATCACACATTATTTTCAGCTCACAGTTTTCGCCGAGGTGGCGCAACGTTTGCTTTTGATTGCGGTTTGCCTTCTGAATTGATCAAAAGTCATGGCGACTGGCAAAGCGATGCTTATCTAGTTTATCTCGAAATGACCGATAAACAGAAGCGAGCGGCTGTCACCGAAATGGCACGCAACATCCGAGAGCAAGGCCTCTAACTTTCCCGCCACCTTATAGATATATCTTTCATTTTTGTTTACGTTTATTCCATTGTTCTTCCATCCCTCTACACATTCATCCTTCCTCGTTTGGGTTTGGGTGCCGGAGATTTAGGCCTAGTCTAAACGTCGAGCCAGCGTCGTGCCGAGCCGAAATATTGGATTGAACTCGACGCTGGTGCGACTCTAGCACGACGTTTAGAGCCAATTTTTAATTCGGTTCGACCGAGCTATTGGGCTCGACATTCTCTGTCGCGCTACCCGACTGTAGCACGACTTGGCTCTAAACGCCGTGCCATCGTCGCGCCGAGTCTAATGCATAAATTATAGAATAAATTTAAAAAAGTGTTTTGCTAAGAATCCAGGCCTGTCACGTGGCCACAGGAATCCCCAAAACTTCGCATTGCCGGCTCGACTCTGGCTCGACGTTTAGAACCGCTACCGCGCCAGCGCCGAGCCAAATTAGATTCGGTTCGGCACGACGCTGGCTCGACGTTTAGACTAGGCCTTATTGTTATTAGATGTTTTTCTATCTCGTCGATGGAACAATAAAAACTCCGTTTATATCCCAAACTCGCCTCATCCTTGTGTAGCGGTATGAGTAGAACAATTGGTTAATGATTACCCTAGTGATAATGTTTAATTGTTTGAATGACGTCATATTGTAACGTATTTAAGACCTTGACGGGGTCACGTAACTCAGTCATAATCTCTACGTGTTGCTACCCTTAACCCTCCCACCCGTCAGGTGCCGGAGATTTATCGTTATTAGATGTTTTTCTATCTCGTCGATGGAACAATAAAAACTCCGTTTATATCCCAAACTCGCCTCATCCTTGTGTAGCGGTATGAGTAGAACAATTAGTAAAAAAGACGTTTTGCAAGAATGTACTCAGAACAAAAGGCAAAAGCGCATTTCGTTTGTAAATCTTGACTTTGAATCCAGGTTAGTGAGCTCTTGTAGCTGTTTGAATATTTACTGTGATCTGTATACTTTGTTTCTTTGTATCCATTTGTTTTTTTGTATCCATTAGCATTCCTAGTGTTTCAAAAAACTTTTATCTAGTTTGCAAACCGTGTTTAGTTTCATTCGAAAAGAAAAATGTTCGTTATTTACGGGAAAACGAACGTTCGGTATAATCAATCAATCAACTTTATTTCTGTGCCAAGAGCAACCTGTAGCTTGTAACAAAGACTCATACTTATATGGGGACACAACAAGAGAGTAATTAATAATAGTTACCACTTTCTGGAATCATTCCTCTTCCAAAAACGACAAACTTCATCTGTCTCTGTACATCTTTTGTCAAACTCAACTCTCCAGCGGTGCTGTGTTGACTTTTCGCTTGACTGTCTCGTCTCAAGTTTTGTGACAATTTGAGTCAACAAAAAAAAAACTAGTTCTACATTGTTATTCGGAAGAATTAAGGTAAAAAGCTTCTTGAAAAGTGAACAACTCGTACGGGTTTCCCTGAAGAAAAAATACCGGAAGTAAATAAGATTCCCGCTCTTTTGAGCGCGCGCGTCTTCAGCCCTTGACGACGATCTCCATGGCAACGAGATAGGTAAATCCACCCTTAAAAGGGGTAAGTGCTTCCGTGAACAGCAAGCCTGCTGTCCTTTGAAAGTGGGCCGCATCAGGAGTCCATCTAGGGATAGATTGAAGCAGGTCTGAAGGTATTTTTAGAACAATAGATTTGTCGCTTGAATAAACTTCTCTGAACAAAGCATACGCTATCTGCATTTTCCGCTGTTACACTGTGATAACATGGAAGATGGACGCTCTATGGTCTCCTATGACGTGGGTTCCTGACTGCCAAATTTCCATTTGTTACCGAGGATGGAATTGGATAATGAATTGGAAATTTTACGCACTTCACTCACAGTCAGATTGAAATTTCTGCTCAATTCTTTGCTTGACAATATATTTAACCATTATTCCTCGATCCCAAATGGGCTCTAAGTCAATTGCGGACTCAGAGGCCATGAGGGCGAGAGGAAGTAATTGTCTTAGTCAAATTTCACTAGTAGCACACACTTATAATTCGTGGTAGCGGCCAAATTAACAAAAAAGCGGATTGAGTTTATCAAGGGAAACTGTTTTTAAATAATGCAATCAAGGTCTTTTAGTGTAGAAGCAGATTTGTTTTCAATCTTTTTAAATGCATGGAGTTTCTTTTCAAATGCATGGAGTTTTTATTGTATGGCTGGAACTTTCACCTGTTCACACTTTACATTTTCACACAGCAAATGCATTCCTCTTCCTTTTCTGTTATCTTAGCAGACTTATAAACAGTATATCGTGAGCGATGTTTTGAGTCTGGAACTAATTTTAAGAGTCATTTGGCGCACGAATTTGATTCAAAATCCAACTTTTTTTGCGCGATGTTTCCGTAAATATGTAACATACGCGGTTTTGGAACTCATTTATTCATTTGCGAAATCCGATCGGGTGTGAATGTTTGTGTTATTTGTCAGGGGCCGGTTCCTAGAAGGCCAGTTAAGAGTTATCAGTGGATAAACGCTTATCCAACGGATAAATCCTGAACAAAACCTATACAACAGATAACTTTTATCCGTGGATAACTTTATCGGACCTTTCAGGAACCGGCCCCTGGTGTATACACTAGCACGACATATTACGGCATTATGTCACAACGGTTAAAGTTTGGCAAAATAACAGAAATGCCCAGGACTTTTAATGTTACATTTAAGTAAATTTCGTTAGTTTCCAGTGGGATAATGTGTTTGTTATGTCACTAATATGCACCAGGCATCTGTGAAAATTCATCTCACGAGTGAAACTTGAAAAAACACCTTAATGGGCATGGAGCACTGCAAGTTATTTTCACGTGTTTATTTTCACGTGTCGAAGATATCAAAGTTTCGCGCAGGAGATCAACCGGGATAATAAAATTGTTACACGAAATTAATTAGAAAATTCTTCCAGTTTAAATATATAGCTTACGCCCATGGCAGAAATTGCGGCGCGCCGAGATTTTTTTCGTCAGACATCTCTCAAAACCTTTTTTTGGTCATTTGTCGAGAATAGACCTTTTTCCAAAATGGCCGCCGCAAATTCACATGTCTTGAAATTAAACTGACTGAAAATCAAATACTGGCACTAGAAAGAGTATCATCACATTAGTACTTCTTTAAATTTTCGTTATGCCATATGCCATGTTGGCTGAGAAAGCACAGTCTGAAAATTGAAACTTTTACAGAGATTTGTATGACTGGGGGTATGACGCATACCCCCAGTCATACACACGTCTGTAAACTTTCGTTTTCTCGAAAGATATTGGATATAATACAGCGACATTTTGTAGTTTTACTAAAATGATGATGTGTGTTCTAGTGCTGGTGTTCAATTTTAACAAAAATTGATTTGAATTTTCGGCGGCCAATTTTGAAAAAGGTCTATTACCCTGCGAGCGAGAATGAAACCTTAAAACAACACTCTTAAACATTAACTGTTAGAAATACCAGTTTTGGTTCAGGGTGATACTAATTCTTCACGCGTTCTTCTTTAAAAACCATTCGTGAGCGTTGGTGGGTGGAACGCATCTTTATTAAACATGCAAAAGGAGATCAAGAAAAAATTATTACGAAATTCAAATGGTATTTAAAAAAGAACCACTTACCTCTATCTGGGTTCTCCATATAAAACGATAGGTATTTTTCTTAAATTTAGAAGGCTGCCTTGTTTTGGTTTCTTTATTAAACTGGCATATATTTGTTTCCGTGTTGTAGTTAAAACTTTGACATAGTTTCTCGTTTCTGCAACTCTCAAAACACAACCATATTTCCATGTCGCTTGCCGTCACGCTGCGAAACACATGATCTGTTAACTCGAAACCGGATTCTGACGTACGACCAATGTTACACATGGCTTTTGCACTTAAAATTATCCAAAACATTCCTAGAAATCCTGGAAAGATGTGTTGAGGCATCGTCAACGCCAGAGATCCTCGGAATATAAAGATATTCATGTCGACAAGCAGGTGCAGCACTTAACAATTCTGACCATGTACTCGCGTAAAATTGAATAGGCATTATTGAACATAGAAATGCAAACAGCGAAACTGTTATTTTAAGTTCTTAAGTTAATCTTAAAGCTTCCCTATTGCGAACTTGGCGGGAATAAATATCGATTATATTTTTTTCGAAAGTCAGCATGTTTCTGTGTTTTGGGGATTCAAGAAAATTAATAAAGGAAATGTGGAACTCTGCAAGATGGCGTAGCATAAAATTATTCTCGTTCATCCCAACAGAATCATAAGCGGTACCTGTTAAACACTTCACCTTCATAGTCATT
Organism: Scolanthus callimorphus; assembly: GCA_033964015.1. NCBI lineage: Eukaryota > Metazoa > Cnidaria > Anthozoa > Actiniaria > Edwardsiidae > Scolanthus > Scolanthus callimorphus. The sequence goes on along the minus strand of CM066913.1, from coordinate 9,479,902 downwards.
ACTCAGTGCCTAGTGAAATCACAGAGCTCTGATTGGTAGAGCCCTCCAGTGTTTCTCTTACGCATGTCAGCCTAATTCCCCGTGAACTTCCCCAAGTGTTACTTTTACGCATGTTAGCCTAGTTCCTAGTTAGCCATTCTCTCAGTGAAGTCTTTGCAAGAGGCTCGGGTATTTTTTCCTGGTGAGCTGTAACCATGCGAGCAGGTCGGGCAGCTCAAGCGGGAAAACAAACGGGGAAAAGCTGAATGTAAATCTAGAATCAACAAGAGCATTATGCCGCTTTTGCTCTGGCTTACGATGATATCTATATGACTAGTAGGGCGAGTGAGGGAAAAAAGTGCCTCGATCGTCCCGTACAGGCACCAAACTTGGCACAAATGTAAATTGGATAATACCATGATACTCAGTAAGGTAGAGATAGCTACTACAAAATCAGGAGGCACAACCCTTCCGAAATTTGAAAAATAATTCGGCGCCATGGCATATCGCTATTCGTGGCGGCTACCTTCTTTCGTGAGATACTTATCGGCACCCTGCAAAGCCATAGTGCTTCTCAGCAAAATCATTACTTAAATTCTATAGTCCTTTAACAGTTAATAAATGCCTTAATTGCGCATATGAGTTTTAAAAAGTTCTCAGAATGTTTAAGGCAAGGTTGTCGCAAAAATTGGTCGAAAACACTTAGGGGGTGGTCTATATTCCAAAGTCTTAACAATATCATTGCAGAACAGACTTCAAGTTGTAGAGGTTCACAAAATTGATATATTTTCGGTAACGTTTCTATGGCAACATATAATGTGACCTTTGAACTCTGTATTTCAACGGTTTTTAAAAACTGCCTTTGTGGACAAGGAAAGGCTAAAATTGCTGAGAATGTTGAACCCTATTTTAGGACAAGTGAAATTTGATATCCTTTTAATAACTTTGTAATTATAAATGCTGTGCACGATTTCCAATTAGCTTAATGAACCCTTAGGTAAGTCCCCTTATTCGCAATAGAGAAATGTTCACTAGCTATGCATTTTCCTTGTCTACAGTGGCAGTTTGTGAAAATGTTTAAACTGTGAGTTCAAAGGTCATATTTGACGTTGTCACAGAAACGTTAATGTAAATATGCTAATTTTGATATTCCCTACAAGCTGAAATATTTACCGTAATGATATCTTCAAACGTATGGAATATAGACCACCCCCTAAGTTTTGTGACCATCCTAGCGAGTGCCTTGCCTTAAACCTTCTGAGTTTGTTAAAGACATGTGGCAAGTTGATATAAAGCTATGTGCCGAAGATCATTCCCATATTGTTTGGCTGATATTCTGATATATTATTTCGAGAATAAATGAAAACACCTACACAATATTTACGTGATCCTCACTTTAAGTCATAAATGTCACCAGAGCCTCACCCGCGAGGAGACGAGCCGGAAGCAGCTAATGGTATAAGCATGACTCTGGTACACTGAACACTGTACATACACTGTACATAAACTCAACAGAACTTACATCACCACACGTACAACTGTATCCTGTATCCTCTATTGACACCTTGTAATGATTTCCGTCGCTTTAGAGACTGCAGGTTCCTAAAAGTACTCATCACCGCACATACAATTGCCACGTGTCTCCCAATGATGTCGCCCTGTAATTAGTACCTGTGAAATCGTCACAGAACAGGTTATAAGGGGGCACGCCGTTATAATACCTTTGATATTCCCAGACAATGGCATTTTTATAGATCCTATGATTTCCTCGGTTGCTGTATCTTCCCCACGTATTGATCTCTGTTAAAGTTCCATTGTTCCCCCACAGTCCCCCACATGGTACAGTTTTGCGTCAGTAGTGCATCATCGTCCGGGAGCCTTGTAAATGAGTTACAAGCCGCCGGGAAAAGATACTGGTCGTCTAGAAAGTGCGTCAATACATTAGCTCCTGCAGAGTTATTAGTTGTCATTATATCAATGGTTCTGTTGACAAGTTTCTTTCTGCAGCGCCATCGTAGCTGAGTAAATCCCATTACATTTCTGAGATCGCGCACTGCAGGAACTGTCAGCAGGTATTTCCCCACTGCATAATTAGCTATGTGGCGGTAGTCGGCATAAGTGCTGATTCTCTCTGCGTTAGTTGTACTGTTTAGCTCTATTTGAGTAACCAGGGTCCAGCCCCCTGAAAAAGAACAGAACAGAATTATGTAAAAGTATTATTTAGGTGGCGAACCCGGGATGTTCTTTCATACATTTGACACTAAATTATCGCTGCTACGTAGACAGTAAACTTTACTATGGCAATCGAATGGTTGTTGGCGACTGCTTGTGAGTATAGTGCGAACACCCTGAGAACGAGCGACGAGCCCTTTTTTGACGAGGGACTTAGAAATGCACTTATGCTAATACATACTAAGCTGTCACTCTTATTCTGTCGATGGAATAAAATTACGAGCAGAGCTTTCTTTCTGTCAGTCTCATTAAACGAAGGCGTAGTCGCGTGTCATGCATTCGCGTAGATTTTCGGGAACGAGATAAACAAAGAAAATCAATGCGCTACAACAAAACCACGAAGGCTAGCAACAAAAGGATAGCGAAATACCAAGGAAAAGCGAGCAGAGTAAAAGTGTTGTTATCTCTGCTTCTAGGGGTCTGTTGCTATTGTTTTGTTGTTGTTGTTGTTGCTCTGTTTCTATATTGTTGTTGTTGCTCTGTTTCTATATTGCTGTTGTTGCTCTGTTTCCATATTGTTGTTGTTGCTCTGTTTCTATATTGTTGTTGTTGCTCTGTTTCTATATTGTTGTTGTTGCTCTGTTTCTATGTTGTTGTTGTTGCTCGATAAAGAAGATAAATTCCACATTCCTGCGCGTCCATGCATTATTTTCTTTATATGCTATATCTGGCTATACACAACAAAATGCGGCTAATATATGATAAAAATGTTATCAGATATGCAAAAGGTCTATCTCACCTGAGTCAGTGGTCATATCACAGTACACGCGCAATGATTGCTGGGTACCCGCAGGATCGATCCAGTACTCGCCAGTTGTGGTTGATACGTTGAGTTCCCGTATGTGCTTACACGATTTACCGGGAGCTTCTGTTGCGCTACCCACAACTAGAAGTCATTCCAAAATTTTGATATCTGAGTACGCGACTGTTCACCCAGAGTTATTATTTTAAGCATAAAATTTTCAATATCGAATTGTGGAATGGATTTTTGAAAAGGTGCTTCTAAACCCGAAAGCTAGAAACAAATGCATGCAAAATGTTGGAACACTTTGCAAAGAGAACACGCTCTCCCTGCCTTCCCTTCAATATTGTCCAAAATTGTGTCCAGTATTTTTCCCGCTCAACATTATTTTTAGCCTGATTTTCAGCCATGTTTTCTTCCTTGTTGTAGGAAGAAAAGACCTGAAATTCAGGCTACATTATATTGTGAGGGGAAGGACGGACTAGGTTTTCCAACAAATTATGCATTTTGTTGTAGACTAGAACTGACGTTGACGTCTTTGCTAATACTTTTAGTATTAGTGTTTCAGATGTCAATACTTAGACAACAATTCAAACTTAGAGTGAACCCATCGTTTTTGGTTTATCTTTTAATAAAGAGCAAAATATAATGCAGGTGACCTCCATAAGACCGTCATGAGTAATAACTGAATCAAAGAATGTGACAAGTTTTGGGACTCCTGTGGCTCTCACTGAAAGATGACGACGGACAAGCCCACAGGAATACCAAACCTTCGAAAACAAACTTTTTCGGAATCTGAAACTCATAGGACAGCCTCGGCAAACAGGCTACATTGCTGTAAATGAGGCGACAAATAGTCTACTCAATCCATTCAGTGTCCTACAGAATATACTTCAACTATAGTCCAAGAAAAAATCAGAATTGCAATATATAGCTAGATGGGATTGGGAAGCACGGTTGGTCCAGCGTTACGGCGTTGGGTCTCTCACCGCTGTGGTCCGGGTTCGACTCCTGGCCGGGACAGAGGAAATTTTCTTTCTGTTCGGGTCGCGATCGAAACTGGTTCATATTGTGAGTTGAACTTTGTTCTACTGTGTTTCACGTCTTTCGGATGAGACAATAAACCGAGGTCCCGTCTCGCCTTTCTACCCTTCCCAGTTCCAGGGGGGACGTTAAAGAACCACTGGGGACGTAATAAACCCTCTGGCAGTGACCACCCTCAGTGTCTGTGCTTATGACCGCTTGGCTGCCAGTGGCGCCCTTGGGACCCAACGCAATTCAGCTTACGAGCTGCGAGTTTGGGGAGTCGGTCGCACATACGTTATTTTTTTTGATGATTAGCCTGCACTATCCCTTTAACAGGGAATGGTAATGAACATTTGGTGACGAATGAACATTTGTTAAGAAGTCGCGTGATTCTTACCTAATTGGCATTGGTATCCTGTAAATCCAGTTTTGCACTCACAAATGTACGTGTCGTTTTCGTACTGCTTTTGGCACACCCCGTCGTTCAAGCATGGCCATTTTGAGCATGGGCTCTATGAATATAAGATGTGCAGTATTTCGTTTCTCAAAAATAAATTTCCATATGCATGAGAATCTCACAGGTTTAAACTGCAGGCCTGCAGGCAAATCCGGTATTCAATTCCACACATCCGAACAGTAAAAACCCGCATAAAAGAACATGTGGTTTAAGAACACTCAGGCTGAAATTTGGTCAAAAAGGTACCTAATACATAAGAGCACATGCAGCAACTTCAACTTCAACTTTATTATATCTTTTTTTAAATATTACAAGGACAGCACACCGCCTGCAAATAGCATGGCTAGTCGAGGCAGGCGGTGAGAGGACAAAGAAGCAGAGAGAGACGAAGGGTAAAAACGTGAGAAAAAAAAACCGCTAATAACAAGCGAAAAAGAGAAGGATGTAAATAGTTCAAAGTTCCAGAAATAGAAAATAACAATTATTTGATCTTATTCATTTCATTAATTAATATAGAAATATCAGCATAACTATCCTGTTCTTCCAGGATACTAAACAGCATTCTTTTTTGAAAAGAGGCTTTGGCGAGCTTTTGATGTCTTGAGAGATGCTATTCCAAATTTTTGCTCCAATCACAGAAAAAGAGTTCTTGTGCTGGTTTATCCTAGAGAAATTAATGTAATAATTATCTGAAGACGACGATCTGGTTTGATATTGATGTACATTGAGATATTAGGCGGTGCAGAAGCATTGAAGACATCATACATTAATGACGAAGCAAGTTTTAAATAAAGTAGTGTTACAGGCATTATATTGGAATGGATGAAATAGGGAATAGCATGGGAGCGAAAGGGCGCAAAGTGGATTAAGCGCAATGCTCGCTTTTGCAGCCTGAAAAATGAAAATGTTTCTTGTATAAGAAAATGCTGCCAGTTAGATTCGAGTACAGTAACCCACTGTGTGGTAGAGTACCCAGGAGATCAATATGATGCGCTAGACCATGCACACGCAGTTCTACAGCAGGAATTCCAGTATATATTTTTAGCAATTGTTTTTTAGACTTAACAACTAATTGTTGTTACTAAATGACTGTCACCTTTCTACCAATCAAGTACTTGATGTTAACAAACAACTTTAAGAACACCTTAAGAACATTTTCAGGCTGATTTTGCAGAATACACCCAATATACAAGAACAAAATCAGCCTGATTCCCAAAAACACCTGTTCTTTTATGCGGGTTTTTTCTGTATTAGTAAAATTGCAAAGTTTGGTGAAGATTGCTTGAATACTGACTGAAATATGAATTTTCAAAACTTCGTGTTCCGGCTTATTTTTTGCAAGAAATGTATGGGAAAATACATCGAAACGAGACTAGAAGGGCATAGATGCCCGTCCAGCCTCGACTTGACGTATTTGCCCATACATTTCTTTGTAAAAAGGAGCCAGAATACGAAGTTTTGAAAATTCATATCTCAGCCAGTTTTCACGTAATTCCTTTGAAACTTTGCAATTTTACTAATACGGATGTGTAGGAATTGAAAACTGGATTTCATTTTCTGATAACTATTAAATATTATTAATCAATTTTGCGTGATAACGGCCTATTGTGTGTATTGTGCCACGACTTTGATCGAAAGAGAGCCGTACTGAAATACATACCCTACCAGCGACCAAACAAGCGAAAAGCGATAGTACCCTACCGTAGACCTCAGGGGCCCAAAAACCATACCCTATAGGGCGGCGCATACCCGTACCATATATGAGGGAGTACTGGCCAATTATTTTTCTCAATACCACGCCCTTTAGTTTATTCAGGGCATGCTACTATGGCCCTTCGCGAAGCGACAAATCGAAGAGCAGGCGTTCTTGTCACCGTGTAGAGGATTTGAAAGATCGAAAATACTACTATGCATTGCTACGTAACCTGTTGCGATCAATGTTGCGATGGGCAATGGGCAATCTAACCATGGATTCGGCCACTTCAATGGGTCGAAATTGATTGCCAATCAACCAAAAAGTTTTAAGCTATCCTTTGGCTTCCTTGCCTCGAATGTTTTGCTTTCTGGTTCAAGAAAATTGGCATTACAATTCTCTTGCGTAAAATCGCCAATCGCAACAGTGAATTTTGAAGTCGCGTAGCAATGCATACGGTGGTAAAACATGGAGCTCTATATGAACCCTATCTAATTGTAAATACACCATTGGGGTTAATACCAAAATTGATTTTCCTAAGATAGCGAGCAAATCAAATCAAATCAAATCAACTTTATTTACTCATAAGGCTATTATCAGTTTGAGTTTTACACAGAGTATAGGTTTGGAGTGAGTTTATATTTTGGTGGAAAAAAAAAGTGCGAGCAGGGAGACCAAGTGAACTATCCAGTTATCTAGTTAGCCTCCCTAACTATTAAAAGTTTGTTTTTTGAGCAGATGAAAAAGAACGCTGAACCCTCCCCCCGAAAAGAAAGAGAAAAAAAAAATATATATATAAGAGCTTATCAAGGTTATTAGTACAGCAGATAAATAATTTTATGATTCTCTATTTAGTCATTGAACAAACAGTAGATGATTCTTAGCAAGTTTTGGAAAAGCAAAGATGCTAGAATCCTTAATCCGAGATGGTAAATCTTTCCAGATATCAGACGCCATAAAAGCAATTGATTGCTTGCCTATATTTGTTCTTACTCTGGGTTTGCAGAGATTTAAAAAAAAGGGCTATGTATCGGTCCCCATGGGGGAATTTTCAGTTTTTCACCCCTAAAAGATACCAAAAAGGACGTGATAAAAATCCTTTTTTTAGGGTAAAAATAATTTGTATAATTTCCGTCTTTGATTGAGATGCTGCCTTTGATGTTGTGTTGTCTAATTTATTATATGCCACCGTGTTAGAGCCCTAAACGATACCAATCTCCCTTGAATTTTATTGCAGATCAAGGTTACCCCTAAAAGAGACCAGAACCCGTGATTTTAACCCCTAAAAGATACGACGATCATCCCCGACCAAAAAATATGGGGAGGAAAATATGTCCCCCGGGGGATCGGCCTGAGTTAGTATACCAAATTACGTTAATAATTATGATCTTCTAATACTTACCAATATATTGTAGTTATGATAATGTGAGCTGTTGGAATATTTGTCCCGGGAACTGTTGTACCTATTCACGTAGAGAATCACTTCACATCGATACGAACCACCAACAGCCTCCACAGCGAAGTTGAATGATTCCGAATTGGGTTCGTCCGCGCATTTCTTCGCGCAATGTCCCAACTTAGCAACCCCAAATGCCTGCTTATGTTCGGGGTTAGATACGTCCAGATATTTGTTACTTTCTTTCTGGAATCTCATCCCTAACATTTCCAGAGAACAAGGAATTCTGAAGTACAGAATCCACAAAGTAAGTCGCCAAATTGTCTTTGCCATGCCTACGTTTCAATTTCTGTTTAGTTCTCGAGCTAAATTTTGCACCCGAACTCGACAAAACAAGGTTACGATTTCACTTTCTCTGCCTATTCAGATGCACCTGCTCAGTTGTTAAGAAATCGGTTCAATTGTACCTCCGATCTTTAATTAAAAGAAACAAACGGACACAAGCAGTCTTTAGTGCTTAATCAAAATACGAAAATTGGGAATATGATCATTATGGCCTGAACACAATAAACACAGGAGAGGTAATGCATTTGCCTTAATTATTATTTACCTTTTCACACCAAGCCTACGATTTTGGTGAATTCCACTGAAGGTTTTGCACTTAAAAATGTTTAGGATATGGCTGAAACATGAGTGGAAAACATAATCCGTCCCTGGCGTTCTGGGCGGGCTTCCTGTGGTAGAAGCGCGACGTCACAGGAACGTGACGTCACAGGAAAAGCCCCCTTGAGCCCGCGCACATTCAATCAGCGGTTTACCTTATCACTGCACGCATACGCATTGACATTTCGCTGGCTCGAGTAACGAAAATAAAAGATTTTATTAATAGACGGACACACTGGCGTGGAGCTGATCCTAATAGAAAACCCGTTCCTCACCCCCTTTCGCTGCTTGCTTGCAAAAAAGTCAGTCACTCGCTGGGAATTTATTTTGCTGGCAAAAAAAAACAGGTCCTGGCAAATTTATTTTAAACTTGCGTTTGGGAGAGAAAAACAGGTAATTTTTTTTACCAGCAGCCCAGAGAAAACCAGTTGATTTTTATGCGCTGGTTTTAGCGCATTTTTTCAATTGCATCGAGGGGGGTTCGTTATGTGGCGGATTGCTCGCTCACGGGCTTCCTGTGGTAAGTTGAACCTCTGATATTTGATCTGACTGGCATTATTTCCGCATCGTCACTGGATGTTTGTCACTCGAATTCTTGCGCATTATTCCCTACTCGATTCTTCGAAAGATCTCATTGGTATCAACTGACAGGGAAAGAAATTTGACTGATAGACAGTTTGGCTAAATGGGTACTTGTTGTCCTGGGGTCTCTGTGCGGCGGAATCGTTGTTGCCGGAAGCTCTGCTGTATAAAAGGTCAGTCACATATATCTGCAATCCACTCGATTTTAGACAGAAAGCCGGGGTCACTTCATAATTACTGCTAATGCGACTCGTCAAACTGAAGTTCTAATGGATTTTATGCTATATGCCTTTTATGTTACGCTGTGAGATCGTTTTGTATCATATCTGGCTGATTGGGACTTGATGCGTTAATGAGCTGTAAGAGCTGCTCTGGCCTTAAATATTCCATCCAGACACAACAAAGTAAGAATAGTATTACGATTTTTCCGATTTTCTTTCACCTTAGTACTGCTAATAGAAAACCATATAATGGAACTATTAAATAGTTCCATTATATGGTTTTCTACTAGTAGTACTAAGGTGAAAGAAAATCGGAAAAATCGTAATACTATTCTTACTTTGTTGTGTCTGGATGGAATATTTATGGCCATCTGCTCTAGTATTTTGCGACTTATCTGTTATGGTCCTGCTTCCCTAAACATCCTGTGATTGGCTGACATTTCTTGGTATTATTGCTCATACTTAGATATATTCAGTAGCGATACTGTGCTCAGATTGCTGGTCCATGTAGTTTACGCCATCCCCCCACAATGCCTCATGAAGCTCAGCCGCGTCCGCTGGCATTGGTCAGCAGTCTCCATCATCATGGTCGCATTACAATGGATGGCGTTTTCCGTAGAGATGTATATTGCTAAGACATACTGGAGCGGTGGGAAAGGCAACGTTAAAATACCAACCGAAGCACTTTTACTGGTCATCTCGCTGATGCTGTCTGGTGCATTCTCTTACACGCTCATCGTGGTATATTATTACAAACCTAAATATGTGTTTGAGTACCACGGAAGAGAGCGCTTAATAGCGCAGTTTGAGTTCTCTCCTTTGGGAAAATATCACCACGAAACTGTTATCCCGTCGCGTGTTTGGAAATGTGTTAATGCACTCGTCATCCTGGGTTTTCTTGGGATATGTTTGGTTGCTTATTGCGCAATGGCACTAGATTTATTTTTCGACTTTTCCGGGCTTCATGACTTCACAAAGAACATCAATGGATTCGAGAGGGTAGTTTACTTCATTTCAATCTTCATCATCAACTGGGGGTACCTTAGTGATATAATTGCTTGCTGTGTGTTCTATGTGATTTGCGTGGATGTGATTCGCCACGTGCAGGAGGCAGAAGAACTAATAATCAGAGGAGCAACAGATTTTGTCTCCGCTAGAAACATACACGAAAGCCTTCTGAACTACATCCGTCAAGTCGTTCAGAGCATCAACTCATGGTTTGTCATTCATAGTGCGTTTTTTGTCATCATAACACTCACGATAGCAGTTGAAGTTGTAGTTGCGATTTCGGAGTGGAAGGTAGATGTATTTTCCGCTGTTTTATCACAAACGGCAGGCTGTCTTCTTATTGCCTTCAAATACGCTTTCCCCTTCATTTCGGCCAGTCGAGTTACAAGCAGGCTGGATCAAATGTACCATAAAATAAATGAGAAGTGCTGCCCTCTGACATTCCCTGAGGTCGACATATTCATGAGTTACTGTTTGAGGTGTAAGGCGGGATTTTCCATATATGGAGTCCGAATCACTGCTCAACTTGCTGTTATATCTCTGTTGTCGAGTTTTGTTAGTTTCTTTCAGCTGTTCAAGCAAATAAAAAAAGCGCACATGCTTTCTTAGCAGGTGAATGCCGACATCGAGAATAAAATGTTCCTTGTGCGTCATTCCGTGTTATTTGATGAGAATTCCGAGTCTGCTGTATAACTACATTTAAACTCGTCGTCTGATTTGTTTGCCAGCTACCGGTACGTGAGTAGGTCGTCCAACCAAGCGCACTTGAGGAACCATGACGACTTATTACTCTTCGAAATATGTTTCATGACACATCTCAGGATCTAAAAACGTATGTTCCAAGGGAGAGAGATTCTCGAGCCCCTCTGGTTAAGGCTAGTTCACACGAGCGACATAAACGCATAACAACGCTTAAAACTCCAAGTGTTATTGCTTTATTGCTGCAGTGTTATATCGTCCGTGTATTTTAAACGACAAAACTCGGTCGCTTGTTGTTATGACTATCTCACTAGTGTGAACCAGCCATAACGAGAGTGTCAATTGTCGAATCGATTTTTTAACAAATAAGAATAATGATTTGCGCATGCGCTAATCAGCACGTCAGCGCTTTAACAAGTGGAGGTACCTTGATCACCGCACATACAACTGCCAGGTGTCCCCTACTGATGTTGCCCTGTAATTAACACCTGTGAAGTCGTCACAAAAGAAGCTAGGGTACACACCAGTAAAATAACGTTGGTCTTCCCAAACCATCACATGGTTATAAATCCTCCAGTCACCCTTGTTGCTGTATCTCCCCCACGTATTGATCTCTGTTCCGTCAGTTGTATTTCCATTGTTCCCCCACATGGTACAGTTCTGCGTCAGTAGTGCATCATCGTCCGGGAGTCTTTTAAATGAGTTACAAGCCGCCGGGAAAAGGGTGGGGTCGTCTAGGAAGTGCGTCAATACATTAGCTCCTGCAGAGTTATTAGTTGTCATTATATCAATGGTTCTGTTGACGAGCTTCTTTCTGCAGCGCCATCGTAGCTGAGTAAAACCCATTATATTTCTAAGATAGCGCAAGGCAGGAATTTCCACCAGGTATCTGCCGACTTTATACTTATCGATGTCTTTATAGTCGTCCGAGTTTATTCTATATGTGCTGCTGGGAGTAGCAGTGGTTAGGTTTACTTGGTACACCAAAGTCCAGCCTCCTGTAAATTAAGTCAAGAATGAGTGACAGTCAGACTATCGTCTATCGTATGATGTGTTTTCAGGCTCTTTGGCATAAACAAACATACCGACGTCTGTGAACGTAACATCTCCACTTATGTATGTATACTTTTGCAGGAAAAAGGTGGCAAGAAAATGATCTGGAATTCTAAATATTAGAAATTACCATAACATCGCCCAGAAAAACGCGACATCGCTCGTCACCGTGACATGGAGTTTTCGTGACCGCGTGACATGGCTGGAGTCGGATTCAAGATGACAGCCACTCGATTTTCGACGGTTTTGGGGTTTTGTTGCCCTTTCCGGATGTTTTCCAGAGATTTTATTTTCTATTAAACTCGTTTTTCTTCTGTAAAACTCGCTTTCAAATTTTGCCGCGAGTGTCTGAATCCGCTGACCCGCTGTGGTTGTGACTGTGGTCGTGGATTTCGAGACTATTTTCGAGTGGTACAGATAGCACGTATCCCGAAGCCCTTTACGGAACGTTTTTTAGAGGAACCTAAATATTTCAGGTCTCCAGAAGAACGTGGAATAGTGTACCTTCAAAATGGTGGCTAAATTTAATCTGAACGAACAGTTTCAAAGAAGATTTTGGCCGGCGAAGTTCATGGATTTTTCGTACTTTAGCGAGGAACCAAAGGGTTATTTCTCTGTCGGCTTTTTTCAGCTCTAAAAAGGTAAGACGAAATTTCAAGTTTGGGAAAGCATTTGTGTTTTATGAGCTTCTAGATAGATGAAAATGCAAATGTGATACGAACATTTTTCCACAACCAAAATATTGTTTCTGCGGACCGATTATAAACTATACATGATCATCTCCGATCGTGAATTCTGATACATTCCTCTGTAGATGTTTGAGTTCTCGGGTACTAGTTTTAGATTTCAAAATGTAACAACTCGTAAATGGACTGAATTCACCAATATTTTTTGCTGGCTGTCTTACTCGGTAAATAAATAAAACTTTAAAATACGAACATTTTTTCCCAACTCTCATAGACGGGAGATATGAATGTGTTTTTCTCCATACATTTCTCTGTAATCAATTTTGAGCTTCAATTCACCTCAGCCGGTTGCGTGACACACGGGATGTCGCGTTTTTCTCGCGATGAAACAACTTTTTTTCGATTTGGGACAGGGTGCAATTTTCAGACGATTTGTCAGCTTTTCCAACGATTTGTCAACTTTTCCATCGCGTCGAAGGGCAACGTAGCAAAACATCTATCGCCAACTACAAAAAAGATCATGCGTGCGAGGTCCCTTTCCCGACATTCCAGTTTAGGGTTCCCCGGTAAGTTTGACTGTCTTGTCAATGATATGCTTCTCTCATTCCCGCCATGCTGACCCGTTCGGTCGCGCCAGGAAGGTGTGAGACTGATCAGATGGATTGTGAACAGGAGAGTACTCGGCCCGTGAACGGGGTGGACCGTGAAGCCGGGTGTCCCGCCTCATTGAACTAACTTTTTCAAGCGCTTTTGTGAGGAGACGTTGCCCTCGTTATCGTAAAAGAATGGGACTACCCAACATCCATGAGTGAAAGTTGGACCGCGCAGCTGAGCAAAGGTGTTTATTTGAAAAAAAAAGCTGGATATGCTAAGCGCCACACGGTCACCCTGGCTAGGGTGACCCGCCTCAGCCAAGCAAACTGTGTTTTTCTCGTAAACAGTCCGTTGCGCTTTGTATAGACATGTGTCGAAAGTTGGCACACCCAGGCGTGACGGTCACTGGCTATACCAGAGCCAAGCTTCTCTATATAAACAGAACCTAACACCATGTGATATGCTTGCAGTTTGCGTGAAGTTGACGAATGTGATTGGTCGAGAAACAAAGCGCCAGGCTCACTTGGCTCGGCAGTAATAAATATGCGAAACATCTTACCTGAGTCGGTAGTCATATCACAGTACACTCGCAATGATTGGTCACCCGCGGGATCGATCCAGTACTCGCCATTTCCAGTGGACATGTTGAGCTCCCGTATGTGCTGACATGATCTACCAGGCGCTGTTGGCGGAAAAAAGCGAAGAGGATTCGAATAATTTCAAGATCATGTATCTAGGACAAATCTCTGGGCCGTTTCCCAGTTTGAACCTGGCGTGTTTCCATGTGTGTTTCACAGCACGCAGAGAGCTTTACTAGGAATACAACAAAACACCCTGAGTAAACAGCGTACTTTAAAGAGCCTGTGTCAGCCGCAATTTTGACAGCACAGGGCAACATACCAAGTCTGAGAAAGCATCCATTTCCAGATCAGCTGATTTAGAGAATATAGAGCAATGTTCTCGATTGGTAAATCAATCGTCTTCTAATATCGAAACGAAAACATAAGAAAGGAGTGACTGACACGGGCTCTTTAATCGCACCTGTCACTTGGTTCCCTGTGCGAGAAAAGACGTCCATCTGATGACGCAGGAAACTTGCTTAATTATACACGCGAAGATTGTCTACATTACGGACAAGAAATAACAACCTAAGGAGGTCAAGGTGATTTTATAGGAAGTTCAAAGAAATAAATAAACACAGCAAAACTGCGGCAACAGTCTTAAGGGCTGGCGTACACACAAACCCAAGCGCAGGACGCACGCGCAAAGCAAGTGTAAATCACAGCGACGCAAGCACAAGCTCAATCCAAAAATCAACATTATTTAGTTTGTTTTGCACTTGTGTTCACTTGATTTACACTGGACGCAATCGCAAGGAACGCAACGTCTCAATTTTCTTGCGCTTGCTTTTGTGTATAAACCAGCCGTAACGCTGGTTCTCACTTGAACGAAAGCGCAAGGATATCAAATTCATTTCCCATTGAGTAACCTTTGATTAATGGGGTTTTGTAGCGGGCAGCTTTTTGAGTATATCAATGAATCAGTGTTTTTATTGTTGTTATTATTATAGCACTTGGGGGACTGTTTCGGGAGTGATTGCTGTTGGTTTTCTAGCGTGTGCTCTATCTTATGAAGTTGTTCACAGTTTAGTGAAGTTTATTTTTTTCTTGTATTTTCAAGACCCCGAACTAAAAACTACCTTCCTACCAAGCAAAAATCAATGATGGTCAGATCGAGCTTGAGTCTCTGAAATTCCTGCAAGTTTCCATTCAAAATTGCCTAATGCAGAATCACATCTGTCTCGGCTTCAATACACACGACCTTGTGTTCATTAGCGAGCCGATGGTTTTATCCCCCATCGACACGAATCACACCGTACAGACATGATTAGCGAATAAATTGTCGGGCTCCCATGGTGAGTAAAGATGGATCAGAGATAACAATGCTTACCTTCTTGACAATGGTCTCCCTTGTATCCACCCCTACACTCACAAATGTATGTGCTATTTTCGTATGGGCTTTGACACCCCCCACCGTTCAAACATGGCCACTCTGAACATGGGCTCTAGGAATATAAATATACAGTAAGGGACGTCAACACTCCCGTTTGCCGGGAGTCTCTTGATTTTTCGCTTCGTCTCCCGGGAAAAATTGAAGACGACTGACATACATTTACTGTATTTCTCCCGGGAGAATTGCACGAAATTCCGCCAAGACGCGTCTCCAGATTTTTGAAGTCCTGGGGTTGATGTCCCTGCAGTAGTTATCGGGCGGCCTCATTGACCACGAGTCGTAAAACCTGCCAAATAGACCCTTCCATGGTTTCTTGATGTTTGGGAAATCAGCAAAAGTGACGAAAATCCATCCACACAACTGAAAAGAGCACTTGAAAATTTGCAAAATTTACAGCGAAAAATTGTGAAAATGGCGAAGGAACAACACTAACAATGCGCAAAATTTAATGTCACTTCGTTCGTGCGAGGAAAATGCCACCCCCACCCCCCCCCCCCAGCCCCCACCCCACCCGAACGAAACATTAAATTTCACAAATTCACGGGCCTGTATCACTAAATTAGTTTACAAAATTTCGTCCTGAATCTTGGCAAATTTAATTGTTGTCGTGTGCTCTTTTCTGTGGTACGGATTGGTTTTCGTCAACTTGCTGATTGGGAAGGGCCTATTGGCTGGTCGTGAATAAACTTAAATGAAGGTTTTGATTTTCTGTATCTGTAATCTGTAAAGCCTGGTGCACACTAGCGACATAACGACATAAGGACGTTATGTTGCAACGAAAAAAGTACGGGAAAATAATTGAAACAATCAATATTTTCCATGGATCTTCATTAGATTACTTCACCAAAGCAATCTTATGTTATTTTTTGACGACTTCAACTTCTTGAAACCACTAGATTTTGTTCGCGTGACATGTTTCTTATGTCGTTATGTCGCAAGTGTGCACCAGCTTAAGAGAAATTTAACATAGAGGCCATGGGCACACAAGGATCACTTGGCTAGAAGTACTAGTTTACTACAAGAAACTGGGCAAATGCGTTTCAGCGTCTTGTCCCCAGGATAAAAGAAATTAGGACCATTAGGAATAATATAAAGGTCATATAAATCATGTGGACCAATTATTAGTTTACTCTTGTTGATCCTCCTCATAGGGCGTTATAAGCGGTGCTATCCTTTTCTTTACCGTCGTAGTGCAATCAGTGACCTTGTTGGAGGTCCATGAATTGTATCCCCCAAAGCGGGTGGGAGGAGGGAAGGGGGCAGATTCATCTTTCAAAGCACATTCTTTGTTTCATGTTCCATTTAGCCGCAAAGGGATTAATAAAATGAAAAGCGAAATATGCACCGTGAGAGCCACTCCCCCATGAAGATCCCCTCATTATTTTTAGAGGTGCATTCTATTGGAGCTTGCAGTTCAGTTCATCGACTTTCGCACCCCAATCAGTGGAGCCATATAAAAAATTTAGATAAAAACATTTAAAGAGCGGTCCAATTAACTTGTTGACACGAAAATGAATGACTTTGCGCGGTTTGTTCGTTGGTGTAGAGTTCGCAGAATTGTGAAGACTGCAGTACGTATAAGCTACGTATAAGAGCGGCCAAATTATGCAGGATGTCACTCTTCGAAAATAAAGAAGAGGTGGAGAAAGATCTATCTGGTTTGGCCTCCTGTATTTGATCAATAAAAACTGCGACTATTTTCCCGCTATTGTCCATTCTATAACGCTCCAAAAACGGATAACTAAGGTCATGTCCGAAGATAAACGGTCGAAAAAGGTTTAGAAAGGACGTGTCCATCTTTGTTAAAAAGCATTCTTTTTCAGATAATTGTGTAATTATTTCTGGCTAAGCCACTGAACATTAACACAACATGACTATGTTAAAAACTTACCAGTTTATTGTAGTTGTGATAGTGTGGGCTTGTGGAATATTTGTCTCGTGAACTGTTGTACCCATTCACGTAGAGAATCACTTCACATCGATACGAACCACCAACAGCCTCCACAGCGAAGTTGAATGACTCTGAATTGGGGTCGTCTGCACACTTCTTCGCGCATTGCCCCAATTTGGCGACCCAAAATGTCCGTTTATGCTCAACATTTGAAACAGTAAGGTGCTTATTGCTTTCTTTTTGAAATCTAGTTGCTAACATTGCCAAAGAGAAAATAAATCTCAAGTGAAAAAAGCAAAACGCAAATCCCCGCATGCTTGAGAGCCTTTTCTGATAGTCCTGTATCGTGCAGTTGTGGTCAAGTTTTTAAGCTTTGAGTTTTCCACTCTTGACACAAAACAAAATCAAGTCCGGGGTTTTGATTTCATTATTCTAGCCTTCACATTCAAGAGCAGCTGCTTGTAACATAAGATCAACAAAAAACATGATTACTACTGGTATATCATTTATTAACTTAATTAGTTGCCATTCTTTAATACTAATAAGTCACCCATCACCTCATTTCTATAAAAGTGACAATTATGGCGAAAACAACACTTCTTGACTAAAGAGATGGCCGGGTGCACGAAACGGAACTTCCTTTCGCAAAATATCTGTTACGCAGCCCGCCTGCCGGGAACATTTTCAAACAATGTTCTGTTAGGGATGTTTGCGACATTTTCTCTAGCCTCCTTTGCAGAACGAGCGACACGCCAGCGGCCGCAAAGGAGGCTAGACATTTTCGTGCTGTTTCTGCTTTGCTGGAGAACATGTTGGTGGCCGTACAACAAAGGGAATTTCTCAAATATTATCATATACTACAGAGTTTGATATTTACTGTTGACTGGCAGTAAAACAATAGTCTACCTCCTTGATGACTGGGGAAAATTGGAGCTGAAGTTCTCCTCTGAAAAAATCACTCAGTCTAAGAGCCTCCTGGCAGAAAGGAACTAAATGCCTGCCTCGTATCCAGGCGCGTTCTAGTGATTTTCGAGGCGAGAGCGACTGGGAGCGAGCTAGCGCGAAAGGCTTTTGTGACGTGACAGCGCCAAGCCTTCCCACGATGCATTGCGCGTATTTTTGCCTTTCGTCGCGGTGGGGGTTGCCCTTTTTCGAGGCACCTGAAACGCTTTGGTATGAGGCAGACAAAATACAAATGAGGAAGTCAAATAATTATAAAGTGTCTGTGGCATAAATGAGTTTCTTTATTCCTTTAAAAGTACAGTTTGACTATTCAAAGATAACAAATAAAAAAGTAAGAGCGAAAAACAAAGGTTTTCTTCTGCTTGCTTCACTCTACTTTGTTAGCTTCACTGGTGCCTTCACGGTTTTCCTTCGTCTGGTCTTCTACGCTTCCTTTTTCGTTCCAGATCTTTCTGGTCACTAGTTTTCTTCCCTCCTTCTCTCTTCTTCTTTTTCCTTTCCTTTTCTTTCCTTTTGTTTCCGGACTGCTCTGTTCCCATTCCTGAGTCAATGCTCTGCTCTTTCGTTGCTTCAATATCCTTAGCCCCTTTGCTAGTTTTTCCTCTGAAAAGAGGGCCCAAACGCAGTAGTTATACTGACAACGGAAAGCTTTACACCGATTTATGGCGCCCAGTTCGAAAAGCCATTGTTCTGGACTGACTAGCCTTGAAATCACTTGAAAACACAAAGGCGTTTTTGCACGAATTCAAGGCTAGTCAGTCCAGAAGAATGGCCTTTCAAACTGGGCGCCATATTTGAATTCGGTGTCAATAAAGCGAGCCACCGTATAAACCTAAGCACCGTACGAGTACCAGGCAGTTTTCCAAATCTGGGGGAGGGGATTTCATACTTTCTCGCGCACTCGAAATCTATCTCACAAACCGAACATTCCTGCGTCCTGGACAAAGAAAACGAAAAGTCTTCGCGAAATTCAGGTAAGGACTAAAGACGCGACCTGGCCGACGGATAGGAAACTGAAGAATAAAGGACCCAATGAGAAACTTTTTATATCGAGTTTAATTTCAGCATTTAGGTAGCTAATGTATGTATCTAACACTGAACATGTTGGTTATCCAATTTGGTATGGCAAAGGTGAGGTTTCGCAGTCGGTTTTGAAATTCGGTGTAAAGGCCGTTGCGCTTGGGATTATTTCGGGAATTTCATTGAGCGTCTAATAATCAGCAAAAAGGAATGCGGTCTTTCTTACCTGTAACAATAAACATACACCACGATAGACAATATTATAAAAAGAGCAGCACTTCCGGCTGAGGCTCCAATAATAACAGTAGGGCCGACAGTAGGGTCCTTTTTCCTAGACTTCTTAGCCTTATGATGCTTGCTCGTGCCAGTGGTTTCCGGTTCATCTACTTCCGGTGCAGCCTCCTCAGATGGAGAGGCAGGCTCCATTATGGATACAGTCTCAGTTGTAGGGAGAACAGTTGTGGGTGGAGTGGTAGGGCGCTTGGTTGTTGTCGGGGGCAGAGTGGTGGGGAGATCTGCGAGGCGATGAAGAAAAACTATGAGATTTTTTCCTTCAGCAGGGACGCAGAGTCTGTATCTATGTAAGGCTGCCTCGCTAAATGTTAAGCTAAATTTTTATGCCTTTTTACGGAGTCCCTCAGGTTCTAATCTAGAACCACATAATACTCTATACGCGGCACCTTTTTATCCACGCGAGCCCGACTCGCGAATAGGTGCAATCTGTATCTACGCAAAGCTACTTCGAAGCTGAATATTATGAACACTAAAACTTACGGAATCCCACAGGTTCCAATCTAGTACCATAGAATACTGCATAAATACGCGGCAGCTTACCTATGCACCTGAGCTCGCCCAAAAGGGACGCGGGATCGGTATACACGGTGCAGTTCTGGTTTGACTTACAGCCGTGCTGAAGCTCATCGCACCAGTATGCCTGTGGCGATCCTGTTCGTGAGGAAAGTTATAGAGAAGCACCATAAGAGTGATGTCCAAACATCCCGAGCAAAGCACCGCCTGAGGATCGTCTGTCTATCAATGCCTACTTGGAGTTTGAAAGTCGTAGTCATTGATCCTGTTGCCATGGTTGTGTTCGTCATCTTCATTTTTGTTGCAACTGCTGTTGTTGTCACGGTTGTCGTTGTCGCCCTTTCGTCGTGACGCCGGTGCTACTGCTGTGTTGTTGTCGCCATCGTTATTGTTGCTGTTGTTTATTATGGTTGTTGCTGTTGCCGTCGCCCCGTCGTCATTGACGTTGCCGTTGTTGTATCACTGTTGCTACTGCTGCTGCTGTTACTGTCGCCAGACTCTTTGTTGTTGTTGCTGTCGCCATATTGTCGCTGTGATCATTGTTGTTGTCACCTAGTCTTTGTTGTTACTGTCGCCATTGTTGTTGTCACCTCGATCGCCATTGTTGTATTTGTCGCTGTTGCCATTGTTGTTACTTTTGTCGCTGTCGCCATTGTCGTCGGCCTCTTTTTTGTTGCACTGCTGTTGTTGGTTGATGCTGCTGTTGTCGTTGCCGTCACCTTCACCGTCTGTAATGTTGTTATTGTTGTTGTCTTCGTTATTGTTGTCGTTGCTGCAGTTTGTTTTGTTTCTTATTTTTTTGCTTGTTAAAGTATTACCCACCTGTGATCCGTATTCTGTGCATATCCTTCTGACTATCCAGCCATATAGGCGGGTACTCATTCTTAAGAAGGTCATTCTGTTCCGCCCATTTGCTTTCTCGTGTTCTGCCAACTTTGATCATGTACCTGGCCCGCTCTCCGAAACCAATCTGTGTTCTTTCCCAGACATAAGCAGGTAAGAACCAGTTCCTTTTCCATGTCACAGCCACAAAGGCGCTCACTAGTACTTCGCTTGGTTTTGGGTTGACATCGGGGATGAGAAAAAAACGGAGATTTTGATTGTTCGCTATCCGGTAATTCCTCCGCCCCCAAACTCCCTTGAAGTAGTAGATGGAATTGTCAAGTTCTCGTGCGAATATATGCCCCTTGAAGAAGCCCTGATGATCCACAATACCCTTTTTCCAAAAAAATATCATGAACTGCTGCTTCAGCGAGACTGTAAGAAAGGAAAAACAGATTGAGCACGCAGTTGTGACAGACCTTTATGGTATTGCGCGCTCAGACGTGCTAAAACACACGGCACGATTATCGCTGGGGATGAAATGCAAGTTGTTTTCCACTAAGAATAGTGTAGTCGCGGCAATATTTTCCATCAACGAACATATCACAACGTGGAAAGAACTATGTTGTAAACAAAGTTCGATCTTCAGATCAAATGAAATGCAAAAATCGTAAATGCGCGAAAAAAAACTTCCGTCACTGCGCACAACATAGTAATAATTTTATGGTACAAATAAAGATTCTGACGATTTTACGCACCTGAAGCGCCGAGTGTAATTATGAAAAAATTGGGATGATAACAAATCTGATTGGAAATAATTCAAAATTTCGAAACTTAAGTGCTGTGTTTCTGACTATCTAGATGGCATTATTTAGATACCACTAAAGCGATAAAGTGGGGCGAACTCATAAGCGATCTGAAATTTACTCTATATTCTTGCTTGCGTTCGCATTTTATGCCTAGGCTCAAGCATGCAACGTCTTTTCAAGCGTGAATAATGTAAAAAAAAATCATCCGTATGCCTGCGGTCAAGTGTGAATGCATTTATTTGCGGCTGAAAATTGCACTTACCGCGGGTTGCCCATCCGTGAGCGGCGTAGGGACAGCAAGCAACGACGAGGACCAACAGAAATGCGCTGCATTTCATGGTTATATAAGCGCTTCTAAGCGCGCAAACTTGAGTGGAAACAAGCGGGAGCGCGCGTGCCCCTCGAAGGAAGGCGCTCATTTATTAAGGATGTGACGTCATAATAGATTGACTTTGATAGTTCCCACAAATCAAAGCGCGACGCGCGCGTGGAATCGAGGTCAGATCACTACCATCCAGGATACTGCACAAACAATGCAAAACTCAGAAAAAAAGGTTGAGCGCGCTTGCTTGGTTTTGTCAAGTTTAACAAAACGGAATTTCAGAGCCTTTTTATAGTCTTAGACTAGGTAAATCTTACCTATTTCTTTCTTTAACGCTCTGTTCTTATGTTTGACCAGTGGGTAGACACAAGGGTAGTTGACAGACAATAGTCCTCCTCGGCTTGGGCATAATGTTTTGCCCATTTCAGATCACGTGGCATTCCCATGAGTATTCTCTATTTGTTTGGAATGCATATTCATATATCCTTCGGTGCGTAGCAGAAGAAAGAGAGAATACTCATGGGAATGCCACGTGATCTGAAATGGGAAAACATTACGCCCAAGCAGAGGTCTATTATGGAGCTAGATAGATAGATAGAATGCTACTGAGCTCTGCTACTGAGCCCCGGCAATGCGTTGTTAGTGACCAGGAACTCATCATCAGAAGCCTGCATATGTGATGTTGGGTGTCCCCAGCACAGGAGCAGATGCGGCTATTTTTAGACTTCGAATCTCCCGCGAAAATTAGTTGTCATGGTTACAATACAACGGCTTTCATTACTCCACGAAGAATATCACGCATACTAATTAGCTGTAACGCGCTGTCACAATGAAGCCCTTTTATTGGTCGAAAGGTGCTCATTGTATTTTATTTTAGTGCACTGCGAAAAAAAAAACAATGGAAAAATCGTCCCCAAAATAGAATCACCTACTCCTGTGCCTGTAGCCAAACACAGAAGTGTAGATTCAGGCCCCTAGTAATGGACTCCTGTAATCATATATCGTACAAGTCAAGCGAAGAGGAATTTCACGAGAATACTTTTCGTTATCAATTCATTTCAGTCCCTTGCTTTACAAATAATAAATTGTGATACATTATCTACAATATCTGGTATACATCCATGTTCCACACTAATGCCTGTGCAATAACTTATTATGGGGGGAAGGGAAAGCGGTCAAAACAATGGTACTTCTAGGTCAAGTGGCCTTCCACTTTCTCCCTCACCTCCCCCCTGGGCAAAGAGGGGGAGGTCAGGGGAGGACTCTGGCGCGCGAGGATGCCTCATTGAATAGACTGGATAATAAGTACAACTGCTGGTTTTGCCTACTCCCAGTGAGTAAGGCTCTCTTTACTGAAATGTTATCATGCCTTTTAAATTCCCAAACTTTCACCTAAATTTTTTTTGTCTTGTATTTCTCCGGCTCAGTATTTCCTTTATTACGGATGTCCCAATTTCACTCATTCTATTTGGATTTTTGTAATAAGCAACATTGCTTGTATTCCCGAATCGGTCACTGTTTTACTGTAGTTTTTGTGTTCTTACGGGTTAAGCTTGGTGGCCCTTGCAAGTTTCTGCCGTAACTTGAACATCAGATAAAAGAAAACCTGCGACGCCAAAAACCCACCGATTATGAAGATGGACAGCCAGGCAGTGTAGAGGACAGGCGCGTTGCCGAACTCCAGGGAGGGGTAGGTGTGGGGATTTGCACGGAAATCTACATTCGGGATCTCGGTAATGATGTATATCAGACAGAACACAACATAGGCCGCGCCAAATATATTCCCATAGATCACGTGTAAGATGCGCACAGGGATCCCAGAGACGAACAGATCGACGAAGAGTAACAGGAACGGAAGGGCGTGTCGTGGGATGTTCAAAATTCCAGGAAGTGACCAACTGAATTCGTACCAGAAGGAGAAATAAGCCACGAGCAGGACAAAGGTAGTGTCAATTGCAAGGGTATGCAGGACCCAGAGGACTTCGTGGTGCCATGACAACAGGTTGAGACCGCTGTCTTCAGGATCGTCGTCCGTCTGCCAGGGCTCCAATGCGCATGACGTGTCTTCGTCATCCGCTAACGGGTTGTATCGCTTTCCTTTACAGCCGTCGGTGCATGAGCAATGCCACAGGGATACCAAGGCTCCGATGACAAAATACAGCCCAGCGAAGGTTAGGCACCAGTAGTTGAAGTGAAGAAGCATGTTGAAATCGGGGTGTGTCAGCCCGATGTATGTGAGAGCGGCCACGAAAATACAGCCGAATAAGGCTCGATAGGCGATAAACAAGGGGAGGGGTAGCGCCTGAGAAGAAACAAACATGTTAGGAATCTGGAGGTTCTCTCTCTCTCTCTCTCTCTCTCTCTCTCTCTCTTTCGTCGCGCCAAGGAGGTTACCGTTAACAGGGAAACGTACGTAAATTCGTATTTGATTCGTTCAGACACATTTGAAAAACGGGAACCAGCTTTAACGGTACAGATCATTCAACACATTCAATCGTGCGTAATTTTCGCTAGTGCAGCGCTTGCTAAATCCGTTGTTTCGACAGATTTTAACGCTCCGAGACGGAGACATTGGGGCTTGCGGTTCTGGAATATCAGCCGTTTTTAATTGTCGTTTCTCTTATACTTTCAATGCCGTTTTACTCGGTTTCAGAAAAGCCCGTGGATCGAGCACGGTTGACATCTTTTAATTGTGGGTTTTTTTCGGATTGCGGTTGATGCGGTTTCAATTTCTATAGAGCACAGACTGTCTTTTCCCGTCCCGTTTGCTTAAATTTGTGAATTGCGGTTGGTTTTGACGTAATTTTTAGGCGCCGGGTTTTGCGGTTTTTATACCTCCCCAATGTAACCCTGTTTATGACAAAAAGCACGAAATATCGGAAAACGAATGCCCTTGCCATGACATAAAACTCGAAATTTTGAAAAATCGATAGCCTGTTTATGACCGCAGACTTGAATCCGGAAAACGTATACTCTGTTTATGACCAGAAGCTAAAAAACCCTTCCCTGTTCAGCTAGCGGATCATCCCTGTATAGACAGACAGATATTTTATTGGCACCTTATAGGAGTACCCCCCCCCCCCCCCTCTCAATGACCCAATACACTTACACTTGATACTTTCCAATGGTCACGGAGCAGTCACGAATACTTGGCAAACAGGCATGCATGACTAACTTTTTCTAAGTCGAGGACTTATTTGACTTTCAATCATACTTTATTCAGCTTTGCAAATTCCTGAGTAGCATCGGTCAACTAAAAAAAATCACATAAACTGAGGTTCTTTCTTAATGGTCTTTCGCAAAACATCTGGTTCGGGTGAGAAAAAGAGTTAAAAAGGCACTCGTTTGATCCGGTTTATGTTTCCTAATCTGATCTGCGAAAAGGTCAAAAGATTTAGAGAAATTAAAAAAAATTGACGCGATGCCGTTGTTCACAAAATTGTCTGCATTTTTCTCTTACCAACATACGTTCATATAAGTCTATTTTATAACGTGCAAAAATCAAATATTTGAGCTCGCAGGCCTCGCATCTTTAACAGCAATGATGTACTATAATTTTCTGGGATTGTGCTAAGTTAGAAATATTAATTCTGATCTGCCCTCAGAATAACAGTAGAATTCGAGGCCCGTTGATTGCTTTCTTCACGGCTAAATTTTAAAACTTTAGTCAGAAAGAGCGACCATAGAAATTGCAACTATTAGTCACTATACTAAGCACTCTTAATAAAAAAGCAATATCTTTTTTTGTAGTCAAGTAAACTAGGATTTTTCAGCTTTACAGCTTACTCAGCTTTACGCGTTCTGTTGTAAGCCAATGAAATTCTTTCAAGTTGGGGGAACGAATCCCGGGAGCAGAGGAACAAAACTCCGAAGAGAGTTGGGCCGAAAATAGCAACAAATATCCGACTTTTCACGAAAACGTTTTGCATTGCAGTACGGAGAAGATGAACGAAGGCTACACTAATATAAACTAGCGGCCAATTAATGTGTCTTGAAGATCAATGTTTACCGTGACTACAAATGCCATAATTCAAGGGAGTCACTCCATGTTAACTCCAAACGCCAACTCTGCTAAATTACTTACCGACGACTCTGCGAATGCTCTTGGGTCATGATATTTCAATCCAAGATTTCTTATTTCCAGTTCTCTACAAAGAGCGCCACAACAAGCCCCCATTTTGGCTCGTCTTCAACGAAGCATCTCGATAAATTCAAGTGAAGAGTTCAACGAGATTTACATGATAATTACGCAAAAAGAGCGGGAAGGGCACTGATTGGCTAAAGTATCCGTGCCTATCGCTTTACAAATAACACAACAAAAAGCGCACGTCACACAGCCATTGAGATCTGACCTTTTTACGATATTGTAATAAATTTCACCCAAGAAATACCCAGTGAAATAGCTACACGTATCCTTATAGGTTTCTTTCGAACCAAACAGAACTCGTCTTAATTGCATGTGACGTCTCTGGCGGCCATTTTGGTGGCGAAAACAACAGAGTTCCCCTACATACCGCGATCAATTGTATGTGAGAAACAATGCCCTTTTTGCTAGTCTTTTATGGGAATCTATCGAACCAATTAATTATTTTTGTAAAAATGATCTGTTGTACTCAGCATATACTCAACAAGCCCCAATAACTGACCATAGCTCCAATTTGATATTATTCTTATTATACAGATAATATACCTTTTTTTAATATCAAGCTTCATGTTCTTCAATTTTGAATTTGAACTTTCGAGGTGTTCCTCTTTCATTCTTTCGTGTTGTTTGCCCATTGGAGTACATCCGCGCTTCTCCAAGGTTCACTAGTTCTTTTGAAAACTTTGCCGCAATCTCCCGAATTTGCATTTAACGGTGGAAAGCTTTTCTCCTTAGCAAGTAAGTCAAGTGGAACCAAATTATATAGTTGTCTTCACTAGTTATACCCAAAACAGCTCCAGGAAAATGAGTTATGGATAGGAAAATCACCCCAACATGACCTGCTCTGAAACCAAGGACTTGGTACAAAGGTTAACACGGGGGGAGCTCGGTTTGGCCAAGCTTAAGCTTGGGTTTCATGATGGAAGGGTCTTCGGAAAATCGCCGGTAAGTCCTTCTGCTTCTCGACAACTTTGGGTAAAGTTTTTACAGGATGAGCATTAGAATTTAATGTTTTGGCAGAGTGAAATGTTAAAAAGAAGGGGCACATGTTTTCATAGAAAGAGACAGATTGGCTCAAGAACGAATGTTTGCGCCACTCTTGCGGTTTTGTGATTAATCTAGTGAATACATATCTAATTCTCTCTAACTCTTTCAATGGAGAAATTATTTGTTCCGCTTATATCTGCCATTTCGCCCTCGAAAACACTGCTGCGCACTACCGCACTAAGCACGCACATAATTCTGAAAGCTGTATCAATGCTGCTAATTTTTCTAAACTGCTAAATTATAAACGTCGGCTTTCTAGTTTTGCGAATACGTTATTATATTTTTTTTTGTTAATAATAATAACTTTATAACCGGCGAGAGATGGATCATTGTGGTCTCTTGTATCGCCAATATGGGAATATTAGTCCGGCGGAGTAGCGTAAAAATTGCGCACTTTTGGCTAAAGACACCAAACTTTGCATGTCAATAGTTTTTAGTAGTTTATTGAAGATAAGATATGGAGGCACGCTAAATTTTATTCGTAGCGAAAGCTAGAACAGTTTTAATGTGAACCATTGTTTTGCCATTGGCAGCCATCTTTGAATCCTTTGTTATTCATGAGCTCTGCGGCACTTAGTGAAATCTTCTATCGTCCGTGTTTATTGAGTATAGCACAGTACTAGGCAGAAAATATCATGTGAAAGTTTCAGAGACAAGCTTCTTTTTACATATTCGACACATGGTACCAATTATCTTGATATTTTTTTAGAATTTGTTGGTCATTCTTGAAACATTTTATCAAATCTCAGTCAGGCTATTGTTTTACAATATAAATTATAAACATTCCCAATGTTGATACTGCGAAAAAGAAGCAAAACCGGCCGAACGATTCGCATTATCTAAGCGAAATGGAAATTTTCGCCGTCCATCACGGAGCGGCAAGAAACAGTAGAATATGGTATTTCTACTCACAAGCTTAAAAAAATGGATACATTTGTCTGCAAAAAATGACTTTCCCAGCAATAGAGTTCCTACAGTAGGCTTTTATCAGCAACCAGGGGTCCAGGGCCGCGAGGAACAGGTTTTCAGGTCCCGCTATTTGTAGCCCGTCACAAACCACGCCCTGTTCCTATTTACATTTTGATGATTTTCTTTTTAACTTTTTGCCTTTCAGTGGGGCCCACCCGCCATGTTGGCTATTCTTCGTTTCGTAATGTTTTCCTGTTGTACTACATTCCTAGCAAACGACCTTCTGACGGCCCCCAAAGCCGAGTGGCTCGTCTACCTGTCTACCTGGAATCTAATACTAACCCTCCTTTACTTCCTGGCCACCACCATTCTCTCCTTCATCCAAACTGTCAAGGAATGCTTCGCTGAGACTGCAGACCGAAAGCAGGAAAGGGAGGCCCAGGAAAGGAGACGAAACTATGACAAGAAATTTACTTTAGACGTGTTAGAAGAAGAAGAAGATGAAATCGAGACAGATGACAATGATGATACTTCATCCGAGGACCACTTCTTCATCGAACTCATTCCCGAGGACCAACTTCCCTGGTATTTGAAAGCACTCTGGCTGCTATTTACGGTGATCTCTAATACAAGCCTGATCGTGGCTGTTTTGTATCTCTCCATGACGTCACAATACAGGCCCATCCTTGTCTTCCTCTATGTTTCCCTGGTAATCTTCATGTTGGTGGAGACTTCCTTGAGCCACGTTCCCATCAGGTTTCTGCACATTGTCTACGCTTATGCCTTCATTGTATTCTACATTGCCATAAAGGGCCTGGTGGTGGCTGCCACGGGCGGTAGGTGGGAGAGTGCGTATTATAGTATACTTCCCCTGGAACCTAGATTCCTTCATGAATACTGGAGCTTATTGTACTTAGCAGTGTTCTGCATACCGGGAATACTAGTATTCCAGACGGTATTCTATTCAGTGTTTGTAATAAGGGGAGTGACATTTTTAACGCATTATGACTACATGCGCTGGGAGAGAATTGCCTCAAAATCGGACATGCGATAGGGAAATTTATGATAAGACTATGACGTCATTAAAAACACCTAGTAATACAAGATCTAATGCACATAATGCAGACATAAGCATTGCATTCTACTAAAGCAGTGGCTCCCGGATCCAGGTTTTTGGAAACTGGTTTGAAGAACCAGATTTGCCAGTTAGATCGAGACTAGAACTTAGTTTTTAGGACTACATTTTGCCGTTTTAAACCAATTCTGGATTTGTCCGCAACCAACGCACCCCCCTCCCCTCCCCCTGTATCCGCCACGGTACTGCACAGTATGCGGAAAAATTTATTTGACAGAGAACTTTCGGCAAATCAACGTTTTGTTTTTGTCATTTTCGAAAAGCTTTTTGTTAAACACCAAAATGTGAAACACCAACATGAATTTGAAAATATATTCAAACTTATGAGCGACTGGTTTTAGCTGTTACTGTACATTTCATATTGCTGCGAGCTATATAAAATGTATTAATTTGGACGATTTTTAGATTTGACTTTAGAGGTTTGGTTTGAAAGAAATCGATCCTTTCAATTATGTATTGAAATAGAAGTTTCTAAAAGTATGCAAATTATGTTATGGCCAAGATTTCTTCAAATCGTTGCTCATTTCCCAAATGATTCCATCATGTGTTCAACATCGTTGGTTGTATTTGCTAGATGATAGTTGAAGTTTCAATTCATATGACACTCTTATTCATTAAGTAAATGAATAATAAGTCACATTGCAAAACTTGCCCAATGCATATTTGGATCTCCTGTATCCTCGTTACCCGCACAGGGAACCCAAGCAAGGATCAGTGACCTCAGCTGACGTCATCCATCTGTTTTCACTGTTTCCCTAAGACAATGTTTTTATCGCGGAAACCCGGCCCGCTCCCTGATCGGCGCCATCTTGGAATTTTGAGGCGCGCGGTCCCGGGGGCGAGCGCGCGCAACGAACGGACCGGGTTTTCCACGATAAAAACATCCAGTACCGCCTGCAAAAAGCAGGTTACTCTAATACCAGCAAGAAATTACTGGATCAGGGGAGAGCAAAAGGCTCGGGCGGGCAAAACCACGTCTTTCTCTCTATATCTCTCACGATTATTCCTCCGAAATCTTGCTATGCAGACCTTAACAAATAAATCAAAATACTAAACTTAGAATGCGTACATAATAGAACAATTTTATTTCTATAAATCCATTCACACGGTACACGAGAGACTGTTTTTACAATATACCTTCCTCATAGTCAGACACGTCATCCGGCGTGTAATACAATCGAGGCAAATCATGTCTCTTTTGAGGCTTCGCCTTGCTACAATACTTACTTTTATCAAATGAACCCTTGAGGACATTTTTCATATATTTCTGACGATAGTTTCCTGGTAAATCGTACCTCCCTACACTGAAAGTACACGGGTAGCCTTGGTATTTTCCCTCGGCAGTTCCGTAACCAAATTTGGCGCTTGTTTTCCATATCACCTGGGTAAAATGACCAGCTCCGCCTGGGTTGTCGTGCTCTTTCTCAAACTGGTAACCAGGCTGGCAAATCTCGTTATACCTGAAAGCAATAAGAATTTGTCCTTTTCTCTTGGCAGATCGGTCTACAAAACTAAAGCATATTGAATGTGGGACTTTAAGTGTGTTATTCTACATAAGTTCCACAATATAATAGTTTTCTTTAAAAATGTCTACTCTTGATTTAAAAATGTTCCGAGGTACGCCTAGTCCCGCAGTCTGCGCGCGCTAAGGTCAGAGACAAGCTATACCTCTCTTGGCAACGCACACACGCGCGCGTGCTTGCGTTCGCTTTATTAACACTAGACGCAAGCACAAGCGCAAGCACAAGGCGAACGCAAAGTCTCGATTTTCTTGCGCTTTTGTTCCTGTGTAAACCACAAAAGGGAATGTATGAGTTTGATATCCTTGCGCTTGTGTTCCTGTGTAAACCACAAAAGGGAATGTACGAGTTTGATATCCTTGCGCTTGTGTTCGTGTGTAAACCACAAAAGGGAATGTATGAGTTTGATATCCTTGCGCTTGCGTTCGTGTGTAAACCACAAAAGGGAATGTATGAGTTTGATATCCTTGCGCTTGTGTTCCTGTGTAAACCACAAAAGGGAATGTATGAGTTTGATATCCATGCGCTTGTGTTCCTGTGTAAACCACAAAAGGAAATGTATGAGTTTGATATCCATGCGCTTGTGTTCGTGTGTAAACCACAAAAGGGAATGTATGAGTTTGATATCCATGCGCTTGCGTTCCTGTGTAAACCACAAAAGGAAATGTATGAGTTTGATATCCTTGCGCTTGTGTTCGTGTGTAAACCACAAAGGGAATGTACGAGTTTGATATCCTTGCGCTTGTGTTCGTGTGTAAACCACAAAAGGGAATGTTGAGTTTGATATCCTTGCGCTTGCGTTCCTGTGTAAACCAGCCCTAAGAAGGCTCTTGGGAGGATAGAACTACAACGCACGCAAATTAGTAACGCCTTACCAAGTCTCCACTGCAGCTTCTGGCGACTTTTTCTGCGGCCTACACGCTATGTTCCAGTTCTCTCCAACATCTCCACGCTGTTTGTCGTGCTCGCCCTTTCCTTGCTTCGCTATTTTCTCGGCCCAGGCCTGCGCCTTTTTCGATAGCTCTTTATCAAGCACCATTGGCGGTTCATTATGGATCTTGCGAAATTTGTTATGGGCGCGCAGAGCCTTTTCGTCTGGCGATAAAAGGCAGCAAAAGTAGCAAATTCATATAGTTTTAAAAGCGTTTTTTTCGGATGAATTTGTCGGTGATAGAGGGGAAGAGTCAAACCTAATTAGTTAATGTTTGTAATCACTCCGAAAGGTTTGATTCAGAATTGGTGTGTAATACGACCGAATAAAACAACACGTACGGAGGCAACTCGGAATCTTTCGTGCGCAAACACCTATAATTAACCAGCTGCATCAAAACGCCGCTGACATCCACGTGAAGATCTTGGCTAAAGATATTCAGTTTAAACTTGCGCCTTATCAGCGCGCGTGTTTCCTGCGGACGCAGTGCAAGTTCCGAGAATATTGCGAGTGTAGACCGCGAGCGTGTAACATCCCGCGGCAACTTGTAATGTTTCTTTTTTAATCCCTCGTCGTTGCTTTACGAGTTGCCCAGTGCGACACTGATTCAGGAATAGCTATAGTGTTAATGTGCGTGTATTTTGAGAGAGATCGAGAATTTTTTTGAATTTGTATTGTTTTACAGCAAGTTTCAGAATTGTAAAGGGAAAGGCTTCCTTAGCAATATCAAGTTTCAAGGCATTATGAGGTTTTAGTGCGGTGTAGCGCTATAGGAAGCCAGTTGGCAGGGTTTCGCCTTCTGTGTTATAATGCTTGTACTTGTTATTTATCCTCTGATAGCTGCAGTTTTGTGCCATATTTAGTCATGATACCCATATGTCAAGTTGTGGTCGCGGTTTGTTATTCCTTTATAATTCGAGTCATCCTCAAACGAACCGGTATAAAAAAAACCTCCGGTCACACAAGTACTCACCATCTGCTGATCCTGTTGTGGTATTCCCAGCTCCTCCTTGTGTTGTGGTATTCCCAGCTCCTCCTTGTGTTGTGGTATTCCCAGCTCCTCCTTGTGTTGTGGTATTCCCAGCTCCTCCTTGTGTAGGGGAGGTCTCATCAGGCTTCCCTTGGATTACGAGTCTAATTTTCATCTTTGACCTTGCTTTGTTGATCTTTGCCACGCCTTGAATGGTTAGCGACTTTATCTCTGACGAGTTACCGTCACTGAATTTCAGCGAAGGAGGGACAGGCAACATTATTTTGAGATTTCCTGGGAAATATAATTTGTTCTTGAGGAAACAGGATAAGCATGACCGCAGCTGGGGGGGGGGTCTGTCTTAAGAATCAAATGTCTGATGAAAAATAAAGAATCGCGTGATTTCAAAATCGAACGAGCGCGCAGCGCGAGGTCGATTTGAAATCACAAGTATGATTTCTGACCAAAATTGCACGACACGAAGGCCAATTGCCACTTTATTATAATCCATGTTAAAATCATTCCCATAGAAAATACTTTTTCGCACCAAATTAAGGGAAATAATCAAACTTGAAAATGTAGCGCGCGCTAGAAATAGAACGTTCCGCTCGCGCGAGGTCAAGAATCTCAGGTCGAATCTAATTCAGCCGACTAGTTTTCTGTATTTTACAGGCAAAGGAAAAATAAACAAGGAAAACAAACTTTACATTTCATGATATTCGGCTATGGTTCAGCTAGATTTACCTTTTGTACTAAACAAGTGTCCTCTAAGTTGGAAATAAAATGTCTAACAATTGGATTCGACGCGGCAAAAGATCGACGTTTGAAATGGGCCTTAGCGCTTAGGAATAAATTGACCTACTGAGAGCCAAAAATCAGATTGCAGAACGCGCGCGTGATTTCATCATGGATATAACAAAGAGAATAATACATGGACGCGCGGAGATATGGAATTTATCTTCTCGTGTTCACATTTGATATCTCACTCGTTCGCCCAAGCGACCATGTATTATTCTGTTTAAACCCGGGATAATGTAAACAAACGAAACACTGCCATGCTCCAGGGAAGCGCCTTTTATTAGCCACGAGGAAGAAAACATATTGGCTGATATTTTCACATGTAAAAATATCGTTTTTTCACATGTGAAATTATACGGTTTTTCTCAGTGGCAGAAATCCCGGTAAAACACTGAGGTTTACATAATAAACAAAGTTACAACGTTCCGTATGGAGATCTGCAAACTTGCATGGTTAATGAAATTTGTTCATAATAAGAAAGTTTCACTTGTGCAGAGTTTATCATATTATGGAACCCTCAATGCAATTCCAGGGTCAAACGTTGCTATTCCAGGTTAGCCTGCATAGCAAGAGTTTCCGCCTGGGGTTTCAGGGTCAGAGAAGTCCGTGAAAGTAGTGAGATTTTCGATGATTTGGCCGCGCGAAATATGGCGAAAATCTCAAAAGAAAATTTCGCCAAAAACTGTCGATTTGCCGACGTCGCAAAACTTCCTTATTAGGAAATTCCCCCTTACCTTATTTGGAAGGTCTGTAAGTATTTTCCTCATATCTTAGTGAAAAAAGCAGAAAAATTTGCTGATACTCGAGAAACATCGCTCTCTTGGCCGCCATTTTGTTTTTGTTCCCCGCCGAGGGGCCACCTGAGTAGAGATTGGAATACCACAGGCAGCCCGCGCGGATTTGCCATAAAAACGACAGAACTTTCTTGATATGCTTTCAGGCTTCTCTGACCCTGAAAATCCACGGAAACGCTTGCTATATACGCAGGCTAATACATGCTACAAGGTTCGGCCGGTTAACAACATTTTCGGGTTCCTGCTGGCTTCAGGACCAAATATGAAGGGCAAGGTTCCATAGTAACGGTTGCTCGTCATAGACTGAGATGGCGCTCCAGAGAGAAATAGAACACTTTTAAATGCGGGTTCGCGGACTCCGAGGTAGCGAGGCGCGCATGTACACCACGCGTTGTGAGAATGTAACCCGATAACGTTCATCATCAATTCTATGTCGTGTGAGGCTATAACAACTTACCACTGCGACTGAAAAGTGAGGCCCAGGTGTTGTTTGATGATAATCCACCTTCTACTACGGTATGGCTGTAGAGACTTGCTAATGTAGCAATCACCAACATTAATCCATCCATGGTGGTAGGGTTAAATCTAATGAATGACAATATGCATGAGCTTTTGCTCCGTTGTACAACCCGCGTCAAGGGCGGGCACCCAGGGACAATTTTCGGTAAAATAACTGTTCGGAGGCCTTCTCAAAAACGTTTGATCAAACTTGTTCTAGATGTTGCTCATCAGTTGTTCTGTGTAGTTGTTTCCTAGGAGTTTCGAACTGCATAAATTAAAAACGTGAAATTGGTGCAGTCATTTGTCGAAATCTACAACGTAAAATGGTAACCTTTAATCACTTATGACCTTTTTTTATGTTAGGTTTGCGAGGTTGCACGTCCTCCGAGGACAAGTCCCGGGGGGGGGGGGGACCATATTTTTTGGGCGGGGGTGCTCGTCGTACCTTTTAGGGTCTAAAATCAGGCCTCTGAAAGCGTGTAATTTTTTTCCAGATAGGTACCTCTTAGAGGTCCGTTCTAGCAAATCAAGCAAATGACACTTGTTGGTAGCCTGAATTTCTTCCTTCGTAAAAAATACGAGAGAAAATTATGAGGTAAAATACGTCTTGTTGGTACCTTTTAGGGGTCAAAATCAACTAAGCGACGCCATGTTTAGTACCTTTTAGGGGTAAAATCGAAAGTTCCCGACGAGCACCCCCGCCCCCAAAATATGGGAGTCCCCCCCCCCCCCCCCTGGGGGACAAGTGGCACTATAAAGCGTCAGTAAGTCCACTCGGAAGAGGTGATAAAGGGCTGCCTTGTCTGATACATCTTATAAGTCATTATTCGGTGTTTATTAACTAGCAAAACAGCTAAAATTTGTTATCAATTTGTATTTTACCATGCCACTTTCGAAGCTGCGTAGCATGTGATAATATTCAAAAGCCATATCTAGTTTCATTACTATATTTTTAGTCCATTATCTTAACAGTAATATTACATTTCATTGGATCATAAAAACAATAATAATATCTCCACATGGCGTGGCCATGGTTAAGAGTAAAGCAAACATAAACAAAAAATTCACCTAATAAAATTCAAATGAAATATGAATATAAAATAAAATCAGAAACGATAGAACGAAATTAAACAATCAGTAAAAGAAAACGAACTACACAATCTCCTCACCTTTTCTAGAATACGATCAGTGCATATTGTAGCTTACAATTGTAGCTGTACATTTGTTAAAATCGTTCTCTATTAATTTTGGAATGGGCTGTTCTAGTTTCACTGTGATCATGAATAAATAATATGAATTGTCTTCGAGTATAATTAACAGCCTTCAAAATTCACTAACCACCGGGTGACATGTCACATGTCATGCTATGCACTAGACCTGCTAGATCAACCCGGCAAAGATTGACTAGCAAAATAAGAGCATCGCGAATTACAGCAAGTCACATGATTAAAATTAGGGCTTTTACGGTTGGCTTCTTAGTCAATAATACGCCATGATCACGAAACTTTCATCTCATCCAAGGACAGTCCTTGACAACAGGTGGTGTGGTCATGGGGATATGGGTCATTTGGTGAACTACCCAAGGGTAGGGACGGAGACAGGTGCAGTTGGGTAACACTCTATTTAAAGCCGATACAGATGCAGATTATAAGCCTTGGGGGTGGGGATGGAGGGCCGGAGGAGGGGCGGTACAAACTATTTTTTTTAGATTTGAGGGTCACAAATTTATTTATGTGTTCAATTATTATGTTTGATTATTTATCGTTAAAGTAAGGTATTTATTATCATTTTTCCTAAAAAATACCGTTGCTTTGTCATTTCGCAAATACTCAGAAAGAGATTGTAGATAGGGATAAAGACACATGCCTGCAGATTGGGGAAAGCAACATCCGAACCCTCTTTTAGCCTTAGTTTCTCAAGTGATTAAAACTATATACTTAATAGTGGTTTAGAATTTGATTTTACATCCATCAAGTTGTCTTTGCCCGGCTCTTCCTATTTGAAAGAGTCTTCACATGAGTCTTGCTAGAAGTTTACCGACGACCGGTTAGCGCAGTGGTAGAGCGCCGGGCTTATGTTCGGGAGGTTGGGAGTTCAAACCCTGGCCGGGCCAACACTCAGGGTCTTTTCTAATAATTGAGGAGAAGGTGCTGCCTTTGCTCTAACATCTGCAAATGGTTAGACCTTCGCGTCTTCTCGGATAAGGACGTCTCTCACATACACTACACTAACCTCGTTCCCAGGGTCTTCAGGGTAATATTCAAGTAGCGGATCACTCGGAAGAAGACCCTGGTAAAGGCTGGGGCCTTTCCACAGGGAGACCGCCTAAGAAAAATAGTTAAAATCCGATTGGCTGGCAGACAGCCGGGAAAATGACACAAATCATTAAGTCAAGTCATTAAGATAAATTCTAGCTCCGATTTCCGCCCTCTCTTCCCGTTGTCCGCCCGCCATATCGGATTTTAATTGTCTTTCTTAGGCGGTCTTCCTGTGGAAAAGCCCAAGCCTTTCACCAGGGTCACCCGTCATCTTGAAAATTACCCAGAAGACCCTGGGGACGACGTTGGCCAAGATAAATTATTTTTCACAAACCGTGTCTTATAGGCCGATTCCAGGCGACGTCATTGTTTACATATTTTTCTCTTTAGACATTTCAGCCAGGCTAAAGCATTAGAGCATAACTTTCTATGACTTTATTGGCGCAATAGACCACTTGTGATGTTGGGAGAGACACGAGAACGTTGTAAAATCACGAGCCGCAGGGAAGGGTGACAAATGGAATAAGTAGAAAATCTCAGCTCGATATCATGTAAAATAAGCGCGCGGCGCGAAGTTGATTTGCAGAAAATGTATGGGCTAAAATATGAGGGTCAAGAGTTGTCGCTGCGGAGTTTTCGCTGTCCAAATTGTCGCTGCAGAGTTGTCGCTGCGGATTTGCCGCTATAGTGGGGAGGAGAGGAGTGCAAAATTGTATTTATAACTGTATGGTGTATATTATGGCTATAGGTAAACGTCGACCCTTCAAAGGGAGAGGGGGTAGGGCGTTATTATCGCTGCAGAGTTGTCGATGTGGAGTTGTCGCTGCAGAGTTGTCGCTGCAGATTTGTCGCTGCGGAGTTGTCGCTATTAAGTTTTCGCTGTCGAATTGTCAGTACGGAATTGTCGACCCCTCTGTTGGCGAAGCCCGCGCGATTTTTCTGAAACTTCTGATTTTATGTCGCTATGAAAATATGTTCTGCAATTTTCGCTTGCACAATGTTCTTCAAACACGGGCACACAACGGAGCTGTTCCTCAAAAAAGCTGTTCCTCACCCCCTTTCGCTGCTGGCTGGCAAATATTTATCGCGGTCTCTTGCTGGCTGGCAAAAATTCATCGCCTTCCGTTCCTGACAAAAATTTATGCATATCGCCTTTGCTGGGAAACACAAGTTGCTCATGGATGTTGAAAAATGAAATTTTAAGTGACAGCACTTAAAAATACACTTAGTTATTTGTGCTCGTTTTTAAGGATACCCGATTTTTTATACTATTTCGGGCTTCCTGTGGTAATGTTACTCTCCTGGCTGGGAAATTTTTTTAACACCCAGCTGCTGGCTGGGAAAAATTGAGACCCTCCCCTGGCAAAAAGGAACAGCTAAATTTTTGCCAGCAACTTTTAAAACATGTATTTATGTGCTCTACGCGCGTAGAAATGTCCAAATACGCCATTTAAACGCATTTTAACCAGGGGGGCTCGTTGTGTGCCCGTGTTCAAAGAAAGAATGGAATCACTTACTGTAAACTTTTGTGTCGAATAACGAGAACAAAGGTAGGGTACGGCATCACAGTAAGTAATTTAGCTCTTTCTTATTAATTCGGTCTACTGGATGACCGAAAATATTCATTCTCATTAAAGTAAGTCTTCAAACTTCAACGACGAATCAACACTAAGAGCTCGGCAAACGACAACTCTGCGGCGACAACTCCGCAGCGACAACTCTGCACCGACAAATGGACAGCGAAAACTACGCAACGACAACTCGTGACTATGAGTGTACCTTTGCGGCCATTCAGCATTTAGTTTCGTTTATTCTGAAATTATTTTCTTTTTCAGAAATTATTTTCTTTTTTCAGAAATTATTTTCGCAATTCAGAAATTATTTTCTTTTTTCAGAAATTATTTTCGCAATTCTCAAATTGTTCTCGTATTTCTGAAGTTATTTCTGTATTTCTGAAATTATTTTCGAAATTCTGAATTATTTTCACCATTCTCAAATTGTTTTCGTACTTCTGAAATTATTTCCGCATT
Organism: Scolanthus callimorphus; assembly: GCA_033964015.1. NCBI lineage: Eukaryota > Metazoa > Cnidaria > Anthozoa > Actiniaria > Edwardsiidae > Scolanthus > Scolanthus callimorphus. The sequence continues at coordinate 9,441,187 of CM066913.1, read as the reverse complement.
TCTGAAATTATTTTCGCAATTCTCAAATTATTTTCGTAATTTTCAAATTATTTTTGCTCTGTAAATGTTCATCACTGATTGTGGAACGCACCTTCCACCTTTGTTCCTTATGTACGGCTGAGCTTTGGAAAGGAACAATCCCATTGTAGCAGGGTAGGGAAATGCGTGTAGTTTACTGCAATTCGTTTTTAATACCTAAAATTTACATAGAAAAACGGATTTTCACCATTTTTCGTTTTACGTTTCGATAATAATTTTTGAAAACGGAATTTGAATCGTGACTTGATATGGTTGATTTTTATATTTTTGCCGAAATTCAAAATTGGATTTTGGAATCTGAATTTGATTTTTCGAATTTTTACGAGAAATTGGAAAATGGAATTGAAATTCAATTTTCAATAATTGTTCTTTAATGAGAAACGTTTATTGGTTTCATTTGATAGAAAAGAGTTGTAGCAGTTTTGTAGTGGTCTTCGTTTAGGTGCTTTGAAGAAAAAATACTCCTCACCGGGGGAGGGGCATTCGCTAGCTAAAGTGGTTAGTGGCCACATGTTGACCTGGTCTACGTTTGCTTGTTTCTCCAGTAGTAGAGAAGAAGTTATGAGTCGATACAAGCGCAAGCTATTAAGTACCGGAAGGAACGATGTGCATTAGAAGAAACTAATTCGAACTCTAATATTTATTAATTATAACCCACAGATCTGTTAATAAAAATCGTATATGGTGTAAACTTGTATACAAACTGCCATAACGGGCATGGTTGTTATAGGTGCATGGGCGTTGGCTGTGGTGGCCAAATACAACTTGAAACGTGCGAGCTGAGACAGCCTTCCTTCACAGCTATATATAGCCCTCCATTCCTAGCTCTTAACATATACAATATTCTCCTCTTTAATCTCACTGACATTTGGGTTTAAAGGCACTTGTGAGAGTAGTTAGAAAATATCACCCTCCCCCTCTGAGTAGTGTTCTTGCCCTTCGTAGCACCTACGGTGACGTTTACAAAACTGTTAGAATTTATTTTCTCGAAATGAAACTGATTAACGTTTTTCATTAAAAAACAGTAATTGAAATTTGAATTTGAATTTCGTTTTCCTATTTCTGCAAAAAAAATAAAAGACAAACTTGAGATTTGAAAAATCTAATTTTTAATTTCGAGAAAAATATCAAAATCATCAATATAAAGTCAAAATTCAAATTCCGTTTTCAAAAATTATTATCGAAACGTTAAACGAAAAATGGTGAAAATCCGTTTTTCGATGTAAATTTGATGTATTAAAAACGAACTGCAGTAGACTACACGCATTTAGGGAACATAGGGTAAGGTGCCATAGGGCAAAGTACAATACTACTAAAGTCATCACCCTGCTACAATTGCCTTCTTGCCGAAGCAAGAGTTGGGAAAATAATTTCAGAATGACGGAAATAATTTCAGAAGTACGAAAACAATTTTTGAGAATTGTGAAAATAATTTCAGAATTGCGAAAGCAATTTCAGAAATACGGAAATAACTTCAGAAGTACGAGAACAATTTGAGAATTAGGAAAATAATTTCTGAAAAAAGAAAATAATTTCTGAATTGCAAAAAATAATTTCAGAATAACGAAACTAAATGCTGAATGGCCGCAAAGGTACACTCATACTCATACTATCGGCTTCCGTACCTTTGCAGCCATTCAGCATTTAGTTTTGTTATTCTGAAATAATTTCTTTTTCAGAAATTATTTTCGCAATTCAGAAATAATTTTCGTTTTTCAGAAATTATTTTTGTAATTCTCAAATTTGCTCTCGTATTTCTAGTTAGTTCCGTATTTCTGAAATTATTTTCGAAATTCTGAAATTATGTTCACCATTCTCAAATTGTTTTCGTACTTCTGAAATTATTTCCGTATTTCTGAAATTATTTTCGAAATTCTGAAATTATTTTCACCATTCTCAATCGTTTTCGTACTTCTGAAATTATTTCTGTATTATGCAAATTAGTCAAAACGTAAACAACGCGCGCACGCCTGTAGAAAATGATGTCATTACCCATGATACCTTGCGATCCCGTGTCAGTCCAAGATGGCGCCGCTTGTTTGTCCCGAGGAAGTAGACGTCTTCAGAAATCCACACATTCGGATGAAACAGATCATCTCTGCTGCATCAGAGAAGGTACACTCTATAAAATAATCATTGTTTCATGTTGCTGAGTATTCAAAACTGGTTGACTTGGACGGGGAAAGCGATCTAAGCGAATCAAATCTTTCGTCGTCGATGAGGTAGGCGAAGGCCAAGGGGTTTGTTATTTAATCTCCTAAAAGGCAGATGCCTGGTTGTACTACGTTTGCGCTCGTTTCCTTTTCGATTACAGCTACCATAGTTTGTAAATGATACCATATTTTTAGTACGAGTGATGCCGTTTTCACCGCAGGTACTGCTAACATTCCAAAGCTCAAGGTTTCGGTCACGATTTTCGTTTACGATGATTTTATTACTATGCAAAGTACCCTGCGAGCAGAGTTTTCTTTCTGTCTCAGAAATAAATCTCTGCTCTTAGGGTAATATATATGCAAAGCAAACACCTTTATCTTTGGATTATTACTGATAGAGAAGTGATATCCTATTTTACCAATGTTAAATCTGAAATATTATTATTATTAAATGAAGTAAATAAATGTGTTTCATCATCCTTTGCATTTGATGAAACTAGGTAAATGTAATTGTATGGATGCTGCTAACAACATAATAGTTTACTACGACGGTATGATCCTGTGTATGGTGCATGATTTGCTTCTTTGCCCACTTTCATAAGAAAAGCTGCCAGTAAATTGCTGCCAGTCTCACATGAATGTTGACTGTCATTTCAATTTCCAATTTTTGAATTGGTTTGTTCTGATTTCTGCAGATATCTACCACAAACTTCAAAGACAAGGGCTCTTTGTATGGACTTCTTCAGAGCTTTTATGACATCTTCTTAGAACTCAAACACCACGAGGAAGTGGAAAACAGTTGTATCATAAAAACTCTACAAGTACGGCTTACGGATGGCCAGATTCGTGCTATTGTTAAGGACGTTCACAAGCACAGCCATGTGCGAGCAATTTTGGCTCTAATTAAGAAAGGCTTCAAGAGCAACAAGAAGAAAAAGACATTACTAAACATGGTGAATTATGAGACGAAACTAAGGAGAGCAGTGGACGAGTTTGAAAGAGACATTTTTCCTCACATGAAACATGAAGAAGAGGTGAATAATGATAATAATAGTTTATTTACCCACGTAAAAACACCTATGAGCCAGAGGCTTGTTAAAACGTGTATGTGTAGGTGAGAGTTTGGTGCAACAAGGAATGCAGTTCAGTATTTTACAGGTTTATCCCAGCTTACCATTTTGTTTGTTAAATCGGTTTTGTTGCCCATGACAAGATTTGCCAATTTCTAGAGGCAGATCTGAAAGTGAGAGTTCTGTGTTTCAAACTACAAAATTTCCACAATGATCCAGAAAAGAAATGATCTTGCTGGTGGCCTTTTGCAGGTCCACTGGAAAATAGGTTGCTAACACATACTTTGCAGTGGGTCATCAGCAAGCTCATTTACCAGCTACCTGCTGATAGATTGCCATGTTGAAGTAACTAATAATTCCCTATTATTTTTGGAAGTACATGGTCATTTTAATTTGTAGTGCACTATCAGTTTAGCTCATTTGATTCTGAATAATAAGGCCCATGGCCTCTTTTCACAGAGCATCTAAGCACTATTTCCCTCTAAAATTCAGGACTTAAATATGCAACTGCATAACAGTATTATTTTATGGTAATTTTTTGAGAATCAGTAAATTACTTTCTAAATAATTCACAATAACCTGCTGGTGGTTATATTCCCAGGATTCATGCTGCAAGACTTCTATGCCAAATGTTATTATCAGCATAATGCAAAATACAGTCTGATTTATCCAGAGGAAGATTGAATTTCAATGTTATTACTTCTTGACAATCGATGTAGAGTTTGCTGGAGCTTATTTTGTAGCTACGGTACTTACACATATGCAGTTTTATTAGTTTGCATATACATTGTGACACAATTTTGTTTTTAGTTTTTAGAGTAAAGAAAAAGCAAATTGAATTAATCCCTGTTGGATAGAACATGAAATATTTTTGTCAAAAAAGGTTTAAAGTAAAACAGGGAATAGCTACTATGTAATGGTGCACCATACTGACTATTGCCCAGGATCAAACCAGCAAGCATTTACAGAAAGTTAAAAACAAGAAATCTTTCTTCCAGGTCTTCCAGCCTCTTTTAATGGAGCATTTTACATTTGAAGAGCTGAAAACTTTGAAAGAAAAGGTGGATGGTCTTCACTCATCTTTTGTCGAGGTGAGAAAAAAATATCAAAAACACCAAAAATATACCAGGAACCTCCCTGAAAATGGCACTAAAAGTTCACCCTGACAAAAGTTTTATGGGCTGTCCTGGAGGTGTGAAATCTGCAGTACAGAAGTGGTGCTAGCATCATATTGTGGATAATTATTATAATCCATGCACTAGGGACATTCTGTAAACATTTTCATGAAGTAGAATTATGCAATTTAGAAATGAAATGAAGACTGCTTGTTATAATCAGTCTTCTTTCTTGAAGGTCAGCAAAAGTTCATTGAGCTTGTAAAACTTCTTTGTTCTGAATGTTTTCCTATATATCTAAAGCAGTGCAATGTTCATAGAGATCTCCAAATTGTCTTGAGCTGTTCATGTTTTATTAGATTTTTTAGGTGTTTCTCCAGAAACCCACATTCATTCTATTCTCCTTCTGCCTATGTTTTAAAAACACAGTAGTAACAGTGTTACTTAATTATCTTGCAGAGCAATCCAGAGTGCACAGCTCCAAATCACGCAGACAACAGGGTCTTATACCAGCTACCACGAAATTATGTGCCATCATCAGACAGTGAAACTACAGACAATGAGATTGATAATACATTGTTATCTGTTGTATCAAAGAATTTAAGGACAAAGCAAACACATGGAATTCTGACATTGATTGAAAAACTACCACCTGAGTTAATGATTAAGATGTTTGGATATCTCAACCCAAAAGACTTGTGTCGATCATCTCAAGTTTGTAAGAGATGGTCTATTCTTGCAAAAGAAGGAAGACTTTGGAGACATGTTTATCCAGTGCGGTGGATTTTCAAGAATGAGTGGCGGTTTGGTGATGTTGATGAAGATGAATGCATGTGTAACAATTTATTTCTGGCAGATGCTGGTTTGGATTATGGCTTTCAAGGTCTTGAAATACGAAGGTACATGTCTGCAAAGATTTTGGTTCATACTCAAAATATCCTCCCCAAGCATAGTTATGGTGGGGAGGTCAGATATGCATTTTGGTTAAAATGTGTTATTTGGGGTTTAAAACTTCAGGAAGGCTAATAAACTGTCATTTTCTAAATACTGGTAATTTGAATCCGACCCAATTAAATGCCCTTTGCTTACCTGTATCCTATCTCTCCTTTTGTGGTCAGTCATGTAAACTTTGTCACTGGCCATCATCTTAGAGACTGCATAACTGATGAAACAGCACCTGGTAGTGCTCTTCAAAGAGCTCTGTTGATATTTTCATTATGCCTAAATTGTAAACAATGTAGGATTAATATGTTGAATTCACTAACATTGTGTTTTTTTAAGTACTTATGCTGATGCAGATGCTGACCTGGATGAGTCAGGTGACAGTGACAACAACTGCAGTGATGGAACAAGTCCACAGATGCTAAGGCTGCTGGGGTTTTCAAAATATCTCCTTCCTGTGGTTGGCAAATCTGTCCTGACATTGAAGTTGGCCTGCTGCCCTTTGTTATCAAATGGTTTGGTGAGATAATAGACCAACAACACAAAATATCACAGTTTGTTGACTGTACAATGAGTGTTTACCTGCTACTTTGGATGACTGTAAAATTGAAGAAATGATTGGAATATTATTTCTCTTGACTTGTAAAAAAATATATAATAATTTTCCTACCCCCCCCCCCCTTTATTTTGGTGAAAAATACCTGCATTACAGTTTTGCTGTATAATAATTAATATGAGTTAATTTATTTTGAATTTTTTGTTGCTGTTTTTGTTGCAGTTGTTCAAGATGCTCTCCTGCTGTCCAAATGTTGAAAACCTGGATCTCTCACAAACAGCAATTTCTGACTATGGTCTCAAAGGGTATGAGCATCTCAAACCTCATTCATTGTGCCTGTGCTGGGGAAGGACAAGGGGGCCCATTATATACTTCACCAGCATCCTTTATGCAAATACACATGGTGTACTTCAAAGTTTTTTTTACAATTTTGCTTGTGTGCTGCTTCTGGATTCACAACGTAAATTTCTTGTGAATCCTGTGTAATATGGTGGAAGCGACTTTGTGCAACGAAAGTTGGTTGTAGTTAAAAAGAAATTGATCATCTTCAAGTCTATGCTACAGACATCTGACACTCATTGACTGACTGACCATCATTTGACTTCCAATAGCTATTGTTTCTTTTATTTTTTATTTCTCATTTTAATCTAAGGATGAATTCACAGCAAGCTGTAATCTAATAAAGCAATATTTTGTTTAGGTTATTCCGCAGAGGCGGTGGCTCCCGGTTAAAGAGTCTTGACTTATCTGGATGCAGGGCAATCACAGACAAAGTTCTGATGAGCTTGTCATGTGCATTGGGCGAGGCTGCGAATACTGACATTGAAGAAGGAATGTGTGAATGCACATCGGCATGCAAATGTGCTAGCAGGGTGTCAGACTTGGATAACAGAGGCAAGAGGTCATTGGTCCATCTCAGCTTGTCTGGCTGTTTTCAGATCACAGACTCTGGGCTCAGGTGTGTTAGCTTTAAATTGTTTCTGCGAATTGTTCAGTATGTTGTTGGTTGAGCCTACAAATAACTGGACATACAGTGATGGAATGCTAAAATGTGATGTTCAACAAGGAACACTGTTTGACTGTAGGGCAAAGATTAACCCTTTCACCACCAGCAAAATTCCAGTCCCAGAGCCCATCCCAGTGGCAGTTTTGATTTTCTACAAGTAAAATAACTCAAACTTGAATATCTTGCAAAACTCGTAATAAAACCATGTGCTTTTTGGGGACTTATGGCATGACAAAAACTCTTTTCTATAATTACACATACATTGTATAGCACTTATTGTAAGATTAGACTTTTCGTATAATGTTTTGGTACACTTTTTTTCTGTTGTTTCAGATCATTGGCAAGCAATGGAGGACTACCCAAGCTTGAATTCCTGGACCTATCAGGCTGTCTGAATATCACAGCATATGGACTGTGTGATCTTGTATTTGTTTGCCCCTCTCTTGACCACGCCCACTTTTATTACTGTGATAACATTGATGAAGGACCATACCAGGAGACAGCAAGTGGGTGCCAAAATCTGGAGTGCACCAACAGAGTTTGCTGCAGAACTGGAGAGTAATTAAAAATGACAAAAATGTGCACAGGAAAAATTTGGATCAACACTAGAATAGTAATTGTGTGTTTCCGAAAAATATCCATCCCCCCCCTCCCCCCACGGAAGGGTGTTGAGAAATGACCCCCCTCCCCTCTGGAATTTCCGAAGAAAAATACAGTGTTTGTATGGAAAAGATCAGGTAAATTGACCCCCCACCCCTCTGGAATTTCCAATCCCTTCCATAGGGGGGGGGGGGGGGAGTATGGATATTGTTTGGAAACACACATTCCTTAACGTCCTTAGTAACAACAAATTGCAACATAACATTGCGGTGATCGGGTCCTCGCCCAACATCCAATACTTTATTACTCTGATACAAAATTCTACATGGCATGTGTATCATGGCATATGTATTATGATATAATGTTTTATGAAATAACACTGTTAAGCATTCAGCATTAATGTCAACACTTGACTGTTGGAATTAAATTAAAATTAAACTGAATGTATACAAAGCAAGAACCCACAATGGCAGGAAACTGAACAACAGCCATATATAAACAACTCACTCATTAGCATATATTACCATATCAATACACTAAGGTCCAGGCCCTTTGGTCCATAAAGGAAACCATTTCTCTTTTCGTTACCTATTCATTGCATTCATAGTTCACTACAAGAGAAATTCAATTGGAACATTAGTTTACTTGTTAATATGGTTAGAAGAATGGGAATCAGACCATTTCCAGTTATAGAAAATATATGAGAAATAGGAACTTTAAATAGGTCCTTTCCTTGTGTTTTTTCAAAATTTTCCTGTTCCAATAACTATACAGTCATAATCATATTAGACATTTAAATGAGGGGACTGCCAAATGCTTTGTTGTACCGGTATACTCTCAGACTCTCAGAAGATCCACAAGTGTTAGTAAACATCAAGGAGTTTTTGGGGGTAAAATATTATATCACAACATACTTCTGTGTGAAAACTGGGAAACTGATAAAAAGTGTCACTGCACGGCCCACTGATTACTGCAATTTTTTCATAATTACGGTATGTTGAAATGCGAGTGACAGACAGTACTTTTGCTTCCACCAGTCAAACTCCCAAGAATCACTAATGTGTGGTTCCAGAAACTGCTGACTGTAAACAAGAGTGCCATGATTTATGATGTCCAGAATTACTTTCATCAAGTGAAACTTATCTGGAACTTTCCCTTCCTGAGAGCCGTGCTTGAAAGTTTGATTGATGGACCATTTTGGTGGTTGACACTTGAAGTGGTTGATGTTTGGGCTTTGGTATTTGGTCTTTCATTACTCCCATTGCATTCTGGGGAAGACTGGTTATTTATATCATTTTCTCTTGGCCTTCCTGAATAATTGAGTGAGCTAGACGTTAAAAAATGTTAAACTCATTGTTAAACTACATTTTTGTCTAAATGGTTAGTTCAATTCAAGACGCCAAAATGGTGACATTTCATCAGATTTTATTGTTTGATTCTTGACTCCTAAGCTGTCGTTTCAAGTTGCCGCTTATTGTGTTTTTGGAGAAATGAACAACTGAGTTGCAGGCACCAAAGAAAATTCAGAATAACTTAGAGCGGATTTCAGATGACCGTCGTGTTTGCAATTGGTTTGCTTTCTCATTGGCTGCTTATTTTTATCAACCAATCAAATTGCGAACTAATTACAAGCAAGGAATTACTAGCCAATTGGTTCGGCTCCTGATTGGCTGGGCTGGAAACCATTCAGCAGTAAGTTGTAATTACTCTTGTTTCTGATTGGCTAGTGATTGCACAATTGCGTTTACTTTCACGATGGTCATCTGAAATCTGCTCTATTAGTCAATCTATGAGTTTAAAATTCACAACGTAAAATTCTTATAGAAATCATAGCTTTGTGACTGGAAAAGACTTTCTCATAACATGTTGTGGTTCTGCTTATAGAATGGTTCTATAAAGTGACTCAACTCGGTGTGAATTTTGAGGAATGATGAAACTTATTGTGACTGGATTTAATTCAGCTACCAGTGAGAATGCACCAGGATTAATGAAAGCCCAATCACCAAAGCCCAAACCTTTTTTAAAATTAGGTGTATATGTTGATATTTCAATATTGGTTTATCACATTATTATTTATCACATTACATGTATGGTCTGTACTTGTTGTTAAAGTATTGAGGCTGTGATTCAGTAGCAAGTGACACTGTAGAAATAAACTTTGACCAAAATGTTGTAAATTGTAATTTATTTGACACAAGTAATTAGCTTCTTGTCCTTACTGAGTAATATTACTGTTGAGGACTCACAAAGAATATGAGAGCTACCACTAGCTGGGGCTGTACCCATGGAGTACCAGATACCTAACAGTGACAATCACTATGACAAATAATGTGTGGTTCCAAAAAATATCCCTCCCCCCATGGAAGGGTGTTGAAAAGTGACCCCCTCCCCACCCCCCTTTGGAATTTCCAAAGGAAAGCACAGTATTTGTATGGAAGAAATATTTGGGGGACAATATATGTCATGCTCATGTGAACATGTTCAAAAGATAATAACCACCTTCCCTGCTAGCAGACCACCAGTGTATTGGGTTGTTTGTGTGGCTATTGTGCATGTCAAAGAAATAAACCCCCTGTTGTGTCAAGGCATAACATAACATGGGTAAAAACATTGAATTCTCTAAGACTTGATAGCAATTAGATGACTATGATATCTCCTTGATGTAGAGAATGAGCTGCTTGGGAAGAATGAGCGGCTTGCAGTCTGCTGTATCTGTGATGTTTCCAAGGGTCATTTTATTAATTAAAATTGTCTAGGTGAATTTTTTCATGCTACTGAATCTTTTGTAACCTTAACAAAAGCTGTTGAAATTCTTGTTGAAATGATATGAATATTGATCAAGAACACTTTTGCACAAGCATAGGCTTTAGGAGCACCAGTATATGTATACTTCAGACTTATATTTCCAATAGTACAAAATGTATGGTGATGTCATGACTGCAACTGTTAAAATTGTAGAAAATTTCACCCTAATGAATGCATAAATCAAATAGAAAACTACCATAGAGAGCTTTTGTCTTAGTCATGACCAAAACATGAAAGAAGTTGAAAGAACAGAATGCTAATTAAAAGCAAGCAGAATCCAAAAGAGAGGACATTTTACACACTCCCAATGAAACTATGCTTAATCATCTGAAGATGATGCTGAAAAGTAGTTCAGCAGATTATTTTGTGGCTCCTTATCATCCAAAACATTATTGGGTTGTGGACCTAATAACATGAGTGCTGAATTAAGGGAGCTTAGCTCCGACTCGCTTTAGCTCCGACTCGCTTAGCTTCGACTCGCTTAGCTCCGACTCGCTTAATAGCTCTAGCAAGTTTATTCATGGTGTCTTGTAAAAATGTTGATTATTGCCGAACATGTTACACTAGTCTCCTTGTTTTGACAGCAGCATGTGGTGCATATTTTAAATTTTGCAGTGTTAGATGGGTAACTTAAGTGGCAAAAGATGTGGATTCTAGCTGATAAGTCTACATGACAGCATACATGATTGTATAACTCTTTGACTTAGGTGCTTAGAGAAAAAATGCTCTACACAAAGTCAAACAGCAGCCAGCTATCAAATTATTCAATCTGAAGGAAATCTGATACAGCTATAATCAGTCGGCACTCGTTGCCATGGTATCTTCTACAATTTTCTTTAGTGTGCTGACTAGTGATAAAAGTGGAAAAGAAATTTTGATTAATCCATACAACGTTTTACGGTAACCTCCTAATATATTATAGAGGGGTTGTTATATGGCAAATATATATATTTCCATACAAATACTGTATTTTTCTTCGGAAATTACAGATGGATGGGGGGATCACTTTTCAACACCCTTCCGTTGGGGGGTATGGATATTTTTTGGAACCACACAATGAAAAAAAACTTGGAATAATTTTTTGTTTTCATTTTTCTGATAATTCTATTCAGATTATCTTGCTCATATGTTTTTAAGGATAGTAAGAAGAACAAATTTTCTACATGAGAATAGGTACTTATTTTATAGCTCAAATTATCCCACATGGAGAAATATGAAATGTCTTTTGTTTGATTTCCACACTTTCAAGTTAAATTGCAAGACTTAAGCACCTGCTCTCTAGAGGTGGAAAAAGGAAAAATTATTTCATATATGTAATCTTTTTTTGCAAAATCATTTTACCTGTCTGGTTAAGATATTGTTGCCTGAAATTGATAAGAAACATATTAATGTGGAGTTTGGTTACGGAAATATAAATTTGTGTGTAAAAATTACGGACTGATGGTTTTGCAGCTGTTTCAGGTGAAAGAAGAAAATTTACATATTTGTGAAATATTTTGCTTATGTAAGTGTAGGATAAGTTCTTATATGTAACTAAATACTCCAAAATGAAAATCACTTAATGAAAATCTTTTCTTCAACCTTTCAATTCAAATTCCCCAGTTATGAAATATCTAAATTACCAGTTGAGCTAAAAATAAGACATGATTTAATTTCCTACAATTCAACACCAAGCTTTGTTTATTGAGGCAACGCATTATGCAATTGTATTAGAGCCTAAACTTTATTTGTAAAACAGGCTATTTTGAAATACCTCAAGGGAACAAACAACCCTAGCACATTTCTCTCACAGAAAAACCTCGTTAGGTATCACGTTTCTAGTTCTGTCTCCATGAGACCTTTCAAGAGTTTATGGTCTGTGTGGTAGCAAGCACTGAGTCGTTTGCATTGCCACCCCCTTCTAAATAAAACCTAAAACCTAGATATGAAGGACAACGAAGTCATTAAGAGGCACTTGATTTATTCCATTTTTCTTTTCAAAAGTACCTAACTCTTCACATCCAAATTCTATATACACTATCCACATATAAGTTGTTTCACGTATGGTTGAAGATTAGAAATTTTCGGTTTTCCATCCATAAAAATAAGTTATCTCTATAAATTGTTGGATGTACCGGGAAACTTTGTGACATATACAAAAACAACCTTGCCTATCTCCAAGTGTAGAGTACAAAAATATTTTAAATGACGAAGTTAAGCGATTTTATGTTCACTGATGTCAAAATCGTCTAGTAGAATGGCTCCCCCCTTCTCGAATACTTCCGTACATATTTTGAAATAAAATACTATAATCCATATACTAAATACATTGCAGATTCTTGTATAGCTAAAACTGGAACAACTCCAATAAAAGATTCCAAAAGTAACCAATAACTCAATTTAAAAACGTTTTTATTTCATTGAGAAGTTTGAAAATTATATATTCAAATTCGACTTGCATATTTGCGTTGAGAATGATTAAAAAATTTACTGTCATCAAAGCATGACTATCTGCCTACGATTTTTGGCAACACAGTTCTGTTCTTCAGCGCATCATCATTGATTTCTTCTACTGGTCTTCTGGACTTGGTTTTCCCCGAAGAAGGTCCAGTCGGAGGCAACTTTCCTGAGCGACGCTTCTCCGAAGTTGCGCTCGCCATGTTGTTGTTATCTGGAGCGCGTGGTAACCTTCTTCGCAACCAAGGATGTCTCAGAGCTTGCGAAGGGGTCATTCGGCTCGCTGGATCCCAATCTAGACATCGTCTCAAGAAGTCAATAAACAGTGAATCGTCACAGCCTTTCAAAGCGTCTTCAAAACGCTTGGAACACGGCGGTCCACGAGTCTTCCCGCGTCGCGATCGGCCACCTTGTAGGACAGTTGAGCCGTCTGGCAAAGTGCTAACACTGCAGTAGCGCGGGTACCCCTTTGAGTTTATGAAGTTCTTGGCTCTCTTCGAGTGATCTAACACTTTCTGAGGAGGTGTACCTAGAAGTTCGATAGTACATGCTAGCTGATCGCCTTCGTCTTCGCCGGGAAAAAGCGGGTAGCCAGTTAAAAGTTCTGCGAGAATGCAGCCAAAACTCCACATGTCAATCGGCATTCCATAGCGTGCCCCAAGTATGACCTCTGGAGCTCTGTAAAATCGGCTCTGAATGTACGTGTATACTCTTTGATGCTCATAGCAACTAGATCCAAAGTCAATCACTTTAATACCGCTTCTCCCTTGTTGTTTTAGCAGGATATTTTCCGGTTTTAAGTCACAGTGGATAATGCGGTTCTTGTGCAAAGCGTCCAAACACTGAAGCATCGAATGCGCGAACTTGCGAACCAGTTGTAAACTAAACCCTTGAAATTTGTTCTTCTTTACTAGTTCGTAGAGATTCATACTTAGAAGTTCAAATGTGATACATACGTGGTTGCGAAAGTTAAAATGCTCATGTTCGTGAATGATATTATAGATATTGTCTTTGTCTTGTTTTTTCAAATGTTCTAGGATGCGAATTTCTTCCTGTGCTTGACGGTGAAACCGCTTCTCGTTACGCACCATTTTCAACGCAACATGAGTTTGTGTTTTGTGATCAAACGCCTTAACAACTTGTCCAAAGCTTCCTTTACCAATAACCTTGACAACTTCATATCTATAAGCTATATGATCGTGTGGAACATGAATATACGAGCCTTGATCATCATCGTATCCACAGTTATTCGCGCCACCTACCACACCCTGACGTTTCTTTGCATTTGGTCCAACGAAATATATTTGAGGATAGTTGAAAATCTCGATGTGTTCATAGTTCGTTAGCTTGTGCATATGCTGTTTCATTGATGCTTCTGGCGTGAGATAGTCCCGCGACTTAAAAGACCCCGATCCATTGCCGCTTGCCCTTCGTTCCGTACAAGAAGGTGAGCGTCCTGTCCTAGAAACTGATGATGGCCGAACAGACGGTAAGGCTTGAACTTCAGGCGCTATTTTGCCTTCATGCTGCTTGTTTGTCTCTTCCTCGAACAATTGCTGAACTTGAAAACCCCCTAGATGGGGTAAAGTTCCTCCTCCGTTCGTTCCTTCGTGTGTTTGATGCTTTAAATTTGCCTTTGTTGACGGCTTTAGCGGTGGCAAAACATCGGTACTGGCGGTTTTTCCCTCCATCAAAAATGCTTCGCCGCCGGCCGCTAGCAAAGATCCAGTGCTAGAACCGTGCAAATGTGGGTTCCGTCCACTCGTAGTTATCATTCCCGGTAATCTGGCCAGGATCTATCCGTTATAACTGTTAGAATATCTTTTCTCACACAGTACAGCAATATAGATCTCTCACTTCGCTTCTCCTTCTTTTTGTCAGGCGCTTTGTGATGTTTTCACTCTGCCACGTTGCCAGGTGATTTTCAACCAATCAGGGCTCGAGTATTTGGCGTCTTGGCAACCACAAACGTAAACATTCCCAAGCGAGTCTCCTACGTCATCATAAAATCTGAAATTTGATTGGCTAATAGGCAAACATAACGACTGTCCATTGGTTATTTATTTTCTGTAGCTTCCGGTGACGATTTGCATACTTTGGTTTGTCTTTTAGTATACTTATAGTTTTAGTAGAGGGTTTACTATGGTTGACTAGTGCATTTTGATAAGTTTCTTTCTCCGAGCTACTGGAACGCGGTCGTAATTTTTCGGGCCTGATTTATACGCATACTCGAAAAACGGCAGCGAACGAGCCGCACTTTTGAGCTTTGAGAACCACCCTGGTTTTTTTTAGAAACGGCCGAGCATTTTGATGGCTGTTTGTACTCCAGACGCTATTCAGAAGACGCGTGCAAAGTATGCTGGGAGCAGTACACTCAGCCGGCCGATTTTTTTTCCATTCTCGGTCCATTCCCAGGGTTTGATATGTTTGGTCGAAATGATCGATTATTGAGAGGCTGCGAACTTATCTACTCAGCCGCGCTGTAAAGAAAATGTCCTCCCCCGCCTCAAACCTGACGACGAGGGGTCATCAGTCTTCGTGGGCATGTGATCACAGCTTTTCGTCGGAAGTCGGTGCTTTGTCGGATGTCGGAAAGTACTTGCTACTCACCGCCAACTTCCGCAGTTGTGACCGTGGTCTTTGCCTTTCCGGGATGTGCAGGAGCCGGGAGCAACATTAAAAAAAACAACGAAGTGAACACACTGTTGAGAGCAAGAAGACTGATTACATGCGCCTGTCGTGAGAAGTTTTCAGTGGTGCCATGCTAAAGTGTACTACGCGAAATTTTAAGCGAAACAGGCAGCACTGGCTCTCTTGTTCACTCTCGAACGATGGAAATGTGCCAAAATTTAGGCGTTGTAACGTCAATAGATTCACTACAGAATGAAGAACCTTAAAAGAAGGACTGACATCTCAGATTCAAAATGCCTTTACAGATTATTCCAGCCAATACTTTCTCCGGATAGGCACTTTTAGTTAAATGCAGTTGATTTCCTGTGGTTTGAATCTTTTATCTGAGCTCTCGATACCAAGCATGTGAGACGAAAAACGTTACCATAGCAACGCAATTGTCAGTTAGAATCACAATTTGTTGACTATGAAAATTGTCAGTATTCTATCAGTACAAACTAATTACAATAAAAATATATCCAAAATAAAGTGCTCGCGCAGTGAGCGTACATTACCCACCCTTACTGCACCAAGCGCCTACTCAGCACACGCCAACCGTCTGTACAACCTCTAGCTACAAATTTAATAGTTGGCCCGCGCGCCGAATCTCGAAAGCGCGCACACACGATCAAACTAAAAAAAGTCGAATAGGGCCTCCTATTCTTCGTTTGTTTTGTTATGAATTTAATTTATCTGTTATGTTTTGTACTTTTAATGGATAGCAACAAAATATTATAACACTGACATGTACTGTCTGACCCCGGGACTCCGGGGGGCGGACTCCCCATAAAAATAGACGGTGGTGCTCGTCGGGAAAATTGATTAATTTTACCCTTTAGGGGGAGAGGTCAAAACATCCGTACTTCAGTGGGTGCCCAATTTGGGGGGGTGGGGTAGGTGCCGGGGCCACCTACCTCTCAGAGCTGAATTTTAGAGCAATTATCTCCTTAAATAAAATAGATATTAAAAAGGTGTATGCTCCAACGTTTTCTTCGCAGCGAGAGGAGTCCATATGTGCAATAAAATCAGGTACCCCTAGATCATGCTCTGAGAAAACTAGGTCAGAAAAAGGGGTATTGGGTACCTAAGGGGGTAGATGCCGGTACCCACCACTTCCCCTGAAAAAATTGGGTACCAGTCGAGTACGAATGTTTTGACCTCTTCCCTAGGGATGGCAAATTGGGTGTGGTCAACAGTGAATTTTACCCCTAGAGATAGCAAATTGGGTGTGGAAAATCCTAATGTTATAGCGGTCCTTGAAATTACCAAGCAACTTTTGTGCCGTTTCCTCTACAACTTTTGCGCCCGATCACAGTTGGCTGCATTTGACTTTCGAGTGATCGTTACCCTTAATAATGAAATATTGCCCTCCCTTCCCTTGTTTGTGAACTTAGAGAATTGCTTTAAATCAGCTAATATTTCGCCTTTTTTGTTAGTTCTGTAAGGCTTGCAGGTAATAGGATAGTCACGTTCTCGTACCTCTGGATCCGATTAGTGTGTTATGCAAAAGGAGGGCCCCTCTGGTTCCGATTAGTGTCATGTGCGAGAGAAGGGCTCCTCTGGTTACGATTAGTGTGTTGTGCGAGAAGAGACCTACGGTTTTATGTCTTTATCCGAGAAGACGTGAAGGTCTAACCATTTGCAGATGTTCGAGCTTATGGTTGAAGCAAACTTCTGAATAAGGCCGTGCGTCTGGCGAAATTCGATCGATGGGTCTCACGGCCCACGGCTGTTAGAAGAGCACTCTAACCAACAGAGCGCACCTGTAGGCGGTTTAGATGCACCGCGCGCACATCTGTTGGGAGAAGTGGGGGAGGGGGGGGGGCGTGTACGACTCAGGAACGACAGTGCCGCTGAAAATGCCGTGGCAAATTGTATCGAGTAAAATTGTTGGGGCTAACATACAGTAGTTTCATTCTTGGGTCATCACTAAACGCAAGTCGTACTTAATTCGTTTGGTCAGAAGGTTTTTGTCCTTGGTTGGTTGTTGAATTTGTTTCGTTAACTTTGCGTTTAGTTTTCGACACTCATTTGAACTCCGCCCTCTCTTCTTGCGCCAAGTCAAAGGGCCAGTCAGTCGCCTTTTTTTTAGCCTAGCACCGAGTCAGAGAAAGCATGCAAATACATCGTTATGAGTGCGACGATATTTTCGACGCAATTCGGTAAATGAAGAATGGAACTTTGTTTTAAGATGTTTATTTCGAGTTCTACTCTATAGGTTATAGCTTGTTTTATGTACGCATGCTCGCAGTTTCAGCCAATTAGCGATGGCCCTCAACTTGGTGACGAGCCGGGAGCTATGGTTACGAGAATGGGAGGGCAAGCGCGCAAGGACGCACGAACCTTCATGACAGTCCGCAACACTTTGTCATTTATGTATTAATTTGCGAAAGGTTTCTTTCAACAGACGACTCGAACAGCTAATTCTACGAACTAAGCTAATAATAATAATAATATATATTTTTTTCATTATCCTTATCTTCTGTTATCCCCACTAAATGTCTTTCATGATGGGAACCCGCGTTTCAAGGCCCCCCATTGTAGATGTAAGCTAAGTCAAAATGGTAAAATAAAGATAACAAGAAGAAACTTTCAAACAATGCCTGATAACTAGCCTAGCGCAAACGTCGAGCTTCAGTCGGTCTTCTTCTGTCAAACCTTTCCTTTTTCAAAGGATGCCGCTTCATTAGACTTTATAATTGAATCTTTAGATTGTTTTGTATTGGAACGGCGCGACTTTGGCACGACGTTTGCCGTAGGCCTTTCGCCAGAATTACTCGTTTCGAAATTACTTGTTTTATTGGCAAGTTTAGCGCGATAGAATTAAAACGGGCTAAATTGACTGTAGTTATAAGACAGTACAAACAAGTTATTTCGATAGGAATGATTTTATGTAGTTAATATAACCCGTCTGACGAATGGAGAAGATCTAAGCCCTGACCGTAGGAAGGTTTCAACCTGTAATTTAGCGCTGCGGGAAATTGACATATTAGGTTCGACATCAGCAGTGGATATCCAATTCCGCGCACTCTGATTATCTGAAACTCGGAATGTCCTAGGCTATTACAATGTAACATCCCCTTCGGGAAATAGTTGTACAATATTGCGGGTTGATTTCATACCACTATACTATTCTATAAAAAAACTTCCTGTTGATTCACACATTTTTGGCGGGAAAATCGGGAAGATGAGTTAACTCACGGGGTCGTTTAAATTCTTCACGCGGAGGAGAACAGGTGAATTGGGGTTAACGAAGGTGCTCATCTCCAAAGCTGTGCCGATGCTCGAGGTTCTAGTATGATCCCGATCCCTTGCCACGAGATCATCTGCTATTTCGCGCTTGACCAATGAACCTATACCACGACGAAACTCGCTGTTTCGTAAACAATATATCAGAGGATTTAGCGAGCTATTTAGATAGACAAATGTATCAGCCCAAGTGAACATGATGTGCGTCTGGATAGCTGGAAATGGTGTTATAATGTTGCCGATGAGGATACAAACCAAGGGCGCATAGCACACAAAAAGACATGCCATTATGTAAAGAGTGGTGCGCAGCGCTTTTCGCTCCCACAAGTATTTGACTTTCCAGGGTGTTCGATTACTCGTGCCTTCGAAGCACTTCTCATTTGATGTTTGATGTGTTTTATGTGATTAGCAGCTAGTCGTTCAATCCGAATATATGTCAGGCCCGTTATTACTTGGCTTGTGATAATGACAATGCTGACAGTAAGGCGAAATGTTTTCGTTGGTACGCCCATGAATCTGGAGGAAACAACAACTGCCCAAAAACTCCACAAAACCACTATAACCATGACCACTCGCCGCCTGGAAACGAGCTGACGATAGCGAAATGGGTAGAAAATTGCTAAGGACTTCTCAAGACTGATAACAAGCACTGTCATTTGGGAGAGTATGGTGCAGAGGACTCTAAAAACAGTATAACACACGACGACAAAGCAATTCACCGTCGATCCAGTCACAGTCAAAACTTCGAAAGCGACGCTTAGCGGTTGCACAAGGATTCCGACGAGAAAATCGGTGATGGCTAAAAATCCGATGAGCAAATTGCCAGGTGTTCTTAGCGCTTTGTTTTTCGAAACAGCTAAAATGACGGCAAAGTTACTCAGTACTGTGAGGACGGCAAGACTTCCATTGAGGCTTATAGCAAATGCACTAGACCAGCGAATCGAGTCGGTGACTTCGAAGGGGCGCACTGCAAAGTACAGACAATTTGTGGTGGCGGTTTTGTTCATTTTCAGTTATTTTTGTAGCTGTAGCATTGCCCAGTACTCCGTTAGCTTCCGTGAAGTTCTCAAACTTGTCAGTCACTTCACTTGTCTATCCTGACAAGTTTGTTCATGAAATTAGCTCGTTACTTATATTTGATATGGATCACTTGTCTTGGCGCTATGGAAGGAATGACATGGTGACACAGGCGATCTATTTAAAACCGACTAAATTTGCATAGAGAAAACATTTATCCGTTGGGCTCTTATAAGTGAGGTCTAATCATTTAAATGAACAGCTACTTTAACTAACGGAAAAAACAATAGAAACTAACAAACCGCGTGAATCAAAGAACGCTTGTGCTCCTGAAGTGCGTTTTAATGTTGACAAGGCTGAAACGTTTTTGTTAAGATAATTTAAATTTGTCTTTCTCATAATTTAATTAGTCGTTTTTCTTCTATGTTTAAAGACGGAAGCATCTGATACTAAGTAAAGTAATTGCGTTATAGTAAATAACCTAAAGTTATTTCATTATTATTATTGCACCTTTGAGACTTTGGCTTTCAAAGATCACAGCTGAAATTTCTTTCACTATACATTTCAATATTCGAAAGCGGGCAATTTTGAAGTACTTTCGATAGCCCAACGCTCAAATAAAATCAACGGGATATTGCTTTTCTGTTCTTTTCAATGAAAAAAATTAAAATCTATTTCGAAACGAAATAAATGGAATTTGCCACAGTATAATATCTCTATTGTTACCAGTAAGAAAATAGAAAAAGGCACATTTATTTACGTATCAAACTCCTACCCGATTTTAATTTGCCGTGCTGAAGTGATGTTTTGACGACGCAATTCAAAGTCATTAAGTTAAAGAGCTGATCTGCGCAAGATTTAGAGCGAAATTACTAGAGAAAATGACTGAGATAAAAATACAACTGATGGTTTTGAGTGGGTTTTCTACTTGCGAATCAAATAGACCAGTTCTTAGAGCTAATTTCACAAGACTGTCCTTAACCAAACGCAATGTAAATACACCAATTCTTGACGTACAGGAGTAAACGCAAGGAAGTGCATGCGAATAGCTCGTAACACTCATCTGTAATCCGCTATAATAGAGGTTGTAAAAAACGTATGGAGTGAATGCAAAGTGGTCACGAATTACTCATTAAATTAATGTGAAACTGCCCTATGCTCATAGTTTTTAAAAATCTTTTTAATCTTTGAGGTTACAGAACACTTTCGGGGTACCTTTTCGTTAAACAGACATAATTTCACGCAAAATTGTCGTATCTCATTTTAAAGCGCATATCTTGGGCTAAACTATGGTATCTATTTCTAATCCTGGATTTGTTTCCGGTTTCTCTTGCGGTGCATCAGTTCAACTTTTCAGAGTTCCACGATCGCAAATAATTATATACTACCTTGGGGTTTTTTCAACACCATTTTAGCACTGGCTTAGATGTGTTCTAAAAAACCGTGTCGGGGATTTGGGAAATTCGATTATGATCTTTTGCAATTTTGTTTACATTAAAAAAACATCCAAGCGGATCAACAGATCTTTAATTTTTCGACCCTGGGGAAGGGTCAACATTTTGTTCAGCAATGTTTTTCATAAATAGTAGCCCTGCCCCCGTTAAATAATGACCACTCCCTTAGAACGTCGTGGTGTCGATTTTTGATGAAAAATAGCTCAGGGTTTGTAGTTATCTTTTAAGGGCATTTTATATCACCTGCCTCGGTCTTACATTCTCGTATTTTCAAATAACTTATAAGCTTTTGTACATTGTAAGTCATTGTAAGCCATTCAGTATCATTCACCATCTGGTGTTATTGATCTTATTTTTGAATAATTTAAAAAATACGCGCAAAGAAATTGAGGCTCAAATTCCTAAAGAAAAAAAGAGAGCAATAAGTTTTAGGCCTCAGATGACAATGAACGTTCTTAAAAATATGAATATTGATAATCTACTTTATATGATTATACTAGAAGTTTCTGAAAGAAAGCGGAGTGCTGCGAGGATATTTATTTAAAGCTTGCAACATGTCTGACATCAAAACAATCAATCATCTGATTTGAAGTATTTGATATAGCGGGAAAATATCATATGATGGAGAATTAAACAGTGCGGGGGATCTCAAACGAGCCCTACCCCCGCCACTTTGACCTCTTCGATTTCCGCGTTTCACGCGTCGCTTTGGGGATCCTACGTTTTTATTTGTGCTAACCGCAAAACCGTGAGATTTTGTTTCCAATACAAAAATTGTACGAGCGAAGGAGAGATTCACCTTCGAGAGATATAAGATCTCAGTGCGGTGCGGGGTGGGTAATAAAAATCGAATAAACAAGTGACCACCCGCGATCCGCCGATAGATGAAAACTAAAGTGAACTCTAAACCTTATCTTAAGTAAACCGCTAACTGTTGAACCTATGTATATAAAGGCAACAAATTAACTCTAATACACGAAACTCAGCTCTTCAAACTGTCACTCAACCATTCTATTTCAAAGACGAAAGGTGCCCGACGGCAATTAAATATTTTGAGATCCCGCATAAAACATTAATCAATTAAGAAACCGGATTGAAAACGAGGCTCAGGATTTGCCAGACAGACGCCAAGCTGAAACAGGAGGTCACGGATAGAAAAATCCCGCGCAGATCACAGAGGGAAAACGCGCATAGGGGGAAAAACGGGTATGGCAAAATGGGTAAAGATAACGCGCATGGCAAAATGAGTAAAGATTAGTGTCGCTGCTCGGCCTGCGGCCTCGCAGCAATGAGCCCGGTAACAAATAACATGAACTGGAACAATATGCAAAATACGAGGTCACAAAAAATGGCATTTTTCTAGTAAGTTTACTAGTATTTTTAAAATAAACAATAGATCGTTCTCACTAATAAAACAATGACATGAATTACAGCTTTGGGATTCCATTTTACTAGTTATCAGAAAATAATAAAACTGCTGTACATTTGTAAAAACCTCGTGCCTTGTCATCATCCAAGTCCTGGCATAATATAGGCGATATCATCGAGCATCTGGGCCTGGAGGGAAAGAAAAGATTGTTGGTGAGGATAAAGACCGGTAACTATATTGCATTAGTATCCACCAAATAGATGGATATCGGATTCCGCGCGCTCTGATTGGTTCCTGAAACTCGGATTCACTGTATCGCGTCGCGCGCGAGCTTGGCTGTCAACCACAGACATTTCAATGCAATATTGACAATAATTTCATATTTTATCCTGATATATAGCTCAGCGCTTCGCGGAATAGTTGTATAATATTGCACGAGTCGATATTGCTGTCAGTCAAGCGAAATTCTAAGTATAACACCCGGTTTTCCGCAGGTCGCCACTATTATGTGCAACCTTCAAGGTTAACACAGGTTTGCTCCTTTGTCAAATTTGGGACCTCACTCGGGTACAGGTACAATATACCCTGGGGACCAGAGGCTGAAACTCTAACTCTCCCCGTTCGCGTTTGTGTTGTTTCTCGGGAAACTCAGAGCTGGCTCGTGATTTTACAACGATCTCGTGTCTCTCTCAACATCACGCGTGCTCTATTGCGCCGATAAAGTCATAGAAAGTTGTGCTCTAATGTTTAAATATAGCTGATTATCATAGCATAAATTGCGACGCGACGAGAATTTTTTTCCGAAGACACCCCTCACGGGTTTACAGAGACCTTAAGGGTATAAAACATATATATATTATATATAATATAATATTTCTTCTCTCTTGGCTATTGTTATTTATCAATTATAATTTGTTATTTCCGCCTTTTTTTATTCGATTTCTGCCATTTCTGTAGCTCTAGACACCTTTTTCACTGCCCGCCCTTTGATTGCTAAATGCGAGCAGGAGAAATTGTAAATTCAAAAGCACATGAAAAAAGAATGAATGAATGAATACTACTATAAGGCCAAACGTTCAATCGGCACTGCGTAACGCAGCTTTGTTTTTCCTAGCACCCAGCCCGCTTGCAGGCGGTAGATTGATTTTTTATCGCGGAAAATCCTGCTTAGCAGAAAATCCCGTTACTTTTCACACTGTGTGCTTTTCTCAGCAAAACAAGCCAGTTAATTGCATTTTTGGCGAGAAGAATTTCGTCTCTCATTTTGGGAGATCTCTAAAAAAAACTACTTCGGTCCCTTCATATTTAATCAAACGTAAATTGAGACTGATTTCATGATTGAAAGATCGATCTTTGAGCAAATTCCCGAATATCCATTAATTTCCTCACCATTTACGAGTGGGTCTGGAAGTTTGTAATAAATAAATATCCTGCAGTTATTTGCGAAACATACTCTAACTAATTCACCACCACACAGAGAAGAAAATACCCGACCCGTTTTAAATAATAATAATAAATAGTAATAATCTGTATTTCCTAAGATCGAAGTACATATCTTAAGTTACGATGAATATAAAAAATAAAATACAAAAAATGGAAAGTGTGTGCAAAATTTACAATAAAAATCTACTATAATCTATAATTTAAAAATTAGCCTTATAAACGAGGTCTCGAATGTGGCGAAATTGATCTTTGGAAGCACGCTGCTACTTTTCTGCAGGTTGTATTTTTTTTCTTTGGTAAGATAGCGTATAAGGTCGTTTTTTTTGTCTAAAGCACATATTCATATCTGTGTTCTCTAAGTTGTGGCGGATTACCTGACTAGCACAATATTTCCTTACTTATTTAGTTTTACTTATTTCATATACTTATTAGTTGACTAGCAAGAAGTCATCACACACTCATATCATTAACTTATTATCTAAAGCGTTATTTTAACTTCAAACAGTGAAAAGGCGACAAATATCCGCTTTGCAGTTTAAAAATAACTTGCAAAAACAGGATCTTTTCTTTGTGAAAATTTAATGCCGACTTAAAATATATTGAAAACGCAGAAAGGTTTCATCCGATCAAAGTAAGAAGAAAACTGTTCGAGATGAGGGTAAAATGAAACTAATCCTACTTCAGTTATTGCAATTAGGCTGAATTCAGTCTCCAAAATTCCTGATGACTCCACTTCAAGCTGTGAGACTTCGAGGTGTTTGTGGGATATATATCCGCATCCTAGAATCACGAAATTCGTCAACAGCAATTTAGACGTGAAAGCCTAAAATATCAAGAACCATTTTCAAATTATAACCCGGTAAATAGGTTTCGAACGGGGATCTTATCAATTAGAAACTTAACACCTGGGATAACCAAATAGCAATAAGCCTTGAAACTGTAAAATGACATAAAAATTGCCGGTAATTTTGAGTTCCTTGCTGTGGGAAATGATTTGAGTCTCATCAAGTGGCTTCAAAATGACCATAAATGCATGATTTAACCTCGCCGTGAGAGCCTGTCCTCCTCTAAAAGGAAATTGACCTCCATAAACAACCCTATAACACAGGTGTTATAGGCCTCTCAAGTGCATCATGGGTAAGAGACGGGTTTCTCGTATTGAATGTGGTTCCGTTTTTGAAGGAGAAAGTTTGCCGATAATAAGCCGACCAGGTTACGACTAGAATTCTAGGAAATTTTTCTGACAAAACTATAATATGAATATGATATCATCTACATCTACATCTACATCTACTTTATTGACTGATAAAACCAATTCCGGTATCACATCAGTATAATAAAAATATACAAATCTATCTAGATATTCATAATACATGGAATAAATCTATAAATAACAATTTAAAATACATTCTCTAAAACCAGTGGCCATTGTCAATTAAATATTTTCGGAGCTCTCCTTTAAATCGGCCCTTATCCTCTATATCAGTAATCGAGCCTGGCAGTGTGTTCCAAAACCTAGTACACCATGGAAAAATCTTGGAAACGAGGCCCGGGGGAATGATGTCGATAGGATTTATTTTCTTTATTCCCACGAGAGCCCCTCGCGATTTTCTCTCGCCTGATTTTTAGCCGCCCCTATCATCTGCATTTTGATTTTCTCTCGTCACCAACTCCTGTTTCCTTTAAAGCTGCTGTGCCATGCTGCCAACGATCTAAGACCGAATCCTCAAGAAATTCAAGGGACATGGGCTAAAATTAGAAACAAATCTGACCCTAAATAGACCCTAAATTTTGGTACTTTTTGAAAAGCCGGTATGTAAGTTATTATCTCTATTGACATCAACATTAAGGAGGCTGCCTACAATTTTTTCTGTCCTCAACGCCCAATCTTTGTATGCCTGCTGTTCACGCTCAAAAACCTGTACCAGTCTGAACTTTCACATGGTTACCCTGGAGGGTTTGAACTTTATTGTTGTGATCGGAGTTGCCATAGCAACGTTATAACTACACCCTTGTTTATAATTAGCAGCCATCGGACGCGTTGCGCGACCTAAACTTTTCAAATGACACCCCTCGCACTAATCCCTGAGTAGCTAACATTAATCACAGCAAGTTTGGAGAGCATTCATTGGGCCGATTTTATGTTATTCGAACGGACTTTTTCGGGCTCCAAAATGTCAAAGTTATTTATGCCGCAAAGATTTCCTTGAAAAAGAATGGCTAATATCTGCGGAATTAAAAGATCCTTGCCGCCCGAACAATCTACAAACCCAAGGCAATGTACCAGCCAAATTTCACTTCTTGGAATGCTTCCGATTTTGTTTGGCATGTGTTCAAGCAGACTGCAAAATTTGAGAAATTATATTATAAATCTTACGTTTGTTATAAAATTTACACTTTTCGCCTCTGACAAAAATCTCATATGATTTTTTTTTATACTTCCGTAAATTAATCTTGAATATATACCAAAAATAACCCTCTAAGTCTCGAGTTCATTGAAGTATTCTAAGGCACCGAGAAAAAATGCTAAACTTCACCACTCTTTCGGTTTGCTCGAGCCGGTTTTTGTCATTGTACTTTGTTTTCACCTGTTGTAGCTTTCACGTGGTTTTCCCTGTAATCAGTGAAGCGAACTACATTCCAGCGTGTTGTAGTTTTCATGGGCCATTGACTCAACATTCATCTGACTCGCAAAGCGTAGCAAACAATGTCACGCAATAACAAGCCAACAACATTTATTATGAACGTTAACTTGATAATGTTGAGCTTTCTAACTCTTTGCATTCTGTTGATTAGAAAAATACTGAATTGTTGTTCGCGTCTTTTCTTGTTTACCTAGTGGTTTTATCATTTGAGATGTCTGAGAAAAGTCAGTTATCTGTCAACATTTATATGGCCAGCCTGAACGCTTGCAAATCGAAGCTGTAAATGTTTTCTATTATCTATTATGTTGGATCTTATCTCGCGATATTCATTGTCACTAAATGGCTTTTCAGGTAAGTCACAAGCCAACACGTGAAAAGAGAAGGCATTTAGCAACACTAGCAATCAAGGCAACTCAAATTATTTTGTCTTCATTCGGCCAAAACAAAAAAAAGAAAATGGAAGGAGTGCCTGGTATTTTTTGAGAGACCTAGCTGCTATTTTCGTCTGCTTAACCGGCTTGCAGGAATCTATTTTTCCAGCTCAGAAGCTTACGGGTTATTTTGGAGGCATTTCGACTGCAACAATCCATGTAATGGTCTGTACCTAAAAGGTAATAGAATATGCATTATCTTTTGTTGTTGTAGTTAGTTAGTTTGATTCCCATGATGGAATGTAGTCCGCTTCACTGATTACAGGGAAAACCACGTGAAAGCTACAACAAGTGAAAACAAAGTACAATGGCAAAAACCGGCTCGAGCAAACCGAAAGAGTGGTGAAGTTTAGCATTTTTTTCTCGGTGCCTTAAAATACTTCAATGAACTCGAGACTTAGAGGGTTATTTTTGGTATATATTCAAGATTAATTTACGGAAGTATAAAAAAAAAATCATATGAGATTTTTGTCAGAGGCGAAAAGTGTAAATTTTATAACAAACGTAAGATTTATATAATTTCTCAAATTTTGCAGTTTGCTTGAACACATGCCAAACAAAATCGGAAGCATTCCAAGAAGTGAAATTTGGCTGGTACATTGCCTTGGGTTTGTAGATTATTCGGGCGGCAAGGATCTTTTAATTCCGCAGATATTAGCCAGCCATTCTTTTTCAAGGAAATCTTTGACTGCTTGCAGTCCCTTGCTCGGGGAACGTCCGTAATAAGAGGGTAAAAGTCTTACTTCGCGCGCGCCTAGTACTGTGCATTTATACCGGGGTCACGGCACGATAAGCACGCACCACAGAGTCACGTCACGATAAGCTCGCACCACAGGGGGATTCACCCCGAAACAAGGAGCCTGAAAAAGTCTGTTCGAATAACATAAAATCGGCCCAATGAATGCTCTCCAAACTTGCTGTGATTAATGTTAGCTACTCAGGGATTAGTGCGAGGGGTGTCATTTGAAAAGTTTAGGTCGCGCAACGCGTCCGATGGCTGCTAATTATAAACAAGGGTGTGGTTATAACGTTGCTATAGCAACTCCGATCACAACAAAATGCACACTACAACAAAGTTCAAACCCTCCAGGGTAACCATGTGAAAGTTCAGACCGGTACAGGTTTTTGAGCCTGAACAGCAGGCAAACAAAGTTTGGTGGTGGAGAGCAGAAAAAATCTGAGGACCAGATTTCCAAAATGGTGACCAAATGTCACTATTTGGTTACTATTCTCACTTGGGACCAACAGTGCCTATATAGGATATCAACTCATTAGCATAATTGTCAGTTGCCTTTAGTCCTCGTGCTGAGAAGACCTCCTCTGCTCTGGCCTCGCCGTTCAACTGACTCAACTCTCCTTCCTTCGTCAAGAATTAAAGTCTACATCATTCTTCTCGTCGCCTCCTATCGCTTTCCTCCCCTTTGCAGCGTTCAAGATTTTCGTTATACAGCAGTTTGATTTTGTGTGTTTTTATCGCCTTTGAATTTCTTTTCGCGCTGTTCAGTTATGCTAAATTTGTGCTTTGTATTCTCTTACAGGTCTACAGCTCCGCCTGGAACCTTTGGAACCATAAGTTCTTTTGCTCCTGGAATTATTGTCGTCTATTCCGTTTGGCCAAGCTGAACTGTGTTCATTCTTGCGGATGTTTCTCGCCCTGTAGGAACATTTAGTGTTTTACTTGCGTCTGGTTTGGCCTTTGAATTTCACGGTGAAGGCGGTGAATCTAACGATTGTGTTTCGCATGTTAACAGTCATATGTTGACCAGATACGTTCGGCATAGGCGTTAGACCTGGGCAAATTGTTGCCGCTACGTTTGGTATATAATAGGCGTTGGACCTGGGATACCTACAGTTTGGCAGGCGAATTAGTTCAGCCACCAGCGAATTTGTTCTGCTCTAATATTATTTCTCTTACATGAAAGTTTGGCAGGCGAATTAGTTCAGCCACCAGCGAATTTGTTCTGCTCTAAAATTATTTCTCTTACATAAAAGTTTGGCAGGCGAATTAGTTCAGCCACCAGCGAATTTGTTCTGCTCTAAAATTATTTCTCTTACATAAAAGTTTGGCGGGCGAATTAGTTCAGCCACCAGCGAATTTGTTCTGCTCTAAAATTATTTCTCTTACATGAAAGTTTGGCAGGCGAATTAGTTCAGCCACCAGCGAATTTGTTCTGCTCTAAAATTATTTCTCTTAATGGAAGTTTGGCAGGCGAATTAGTTCAGCCATCAGCGAATTTGTTCTGCTCTAAAATTATTTCTCTTACATGAAAGTTTGGCAGGCGAATTAGTTCAGCCACCAGCGAATTTGTTCTGCTCTAAAATTATTTCTCTTACATAAAAGTTTGGCAGGCGAATTAGTTCAGCCACCAGCGAATTTGTTCTGCTCTAAAATTATTTCTCTTACATGAAAGTTTGGCAGGCGAATTAGTTCAGCCACCAGCGAATTTGCTCTGCTCTAAAATTATTTCTCTTACATGAAAGTTTGGCAGGCGAATTAGTTCAGCCACCAGCGAATTTGTTCCGCTCTAATTATCTGGAAAAGGCAAAATAAAAGTATTTAGCCAATACCGAAAGTAATTCTTGCATTCTGATTATACACAAAGAAAGGTGAATGTGTTATGAGTTCAGCCAAGCGAATTTTGTTATTGTTCCTTATTCTCATCATGCTTATTCAATTTTGCAAAAGCTCAGAGATTTTATCATCTTCCTCAATTTTTGTCTTGACTATTCATCACTTAATTTGAGGGTGTCAACGCGTTTAAATACGATTTTAATGAGCTATTTCAATCGTTGTTATAGTGATATAACAGAAGATGGATATTTAATAGCTCGGTGTTCTCTTTTGCAAGGAATTGTTTTGTTCCATTCTCTCGCTCTCCGGGGTAGCCGAGGCTACCTTTTTGTTTAGTTTTCTTTTGTTTTCGCCACACCTTATTTAGGTTGCTTGACTCAGGTTTCTCAATAGGTTGCCTCGGCTTCCCCGGAGGAGTTATCTAATACTCTTCATTGCTCTGTCCTCGGACGGGGTATTCCGGGGTTGCGGACGGCTAGCTGTTGAAATCCTGGTTTGGTTTCTCGCGTGTACATTCAAGTCTTTTCTGAAATTGTTTACTTGTTACCTTTGCTAACTTGATCCTCTGCTATTGATTAGAAAACAATTTTCATCGTTTCTGACCTTAATGTACCTGTATTGGTGTACTTCTCGTTCTTGTTATTATTGTTCAAAATTTCCTTTGTTGAATTTTTTGTCTCTTTTCTGCATACTCGAGGGTCCGGCGGAATCCGCGAGAGTTCTTAGCGTCTCGTCCCCTCGAGCATGCTTTTTCTGAGTTTTGGGGAGAAGTACACCTTTTGTGTGGTATAATTAGGTTTATTTCATTGGACTTCCCACTCTCTCCTCATCTCCATGGTTGTAATGGTATTTTGTCAGGGTAAATTATTTATAAAGTTTCGGCAAAGCAGCGCTTCAAAATCTTTCGGAGTTTGGGCTCTGCCTCCGTGTAAGAATCTGTGTATTGTTCACGAGTTGCGTCACAAAGCCTCCTTTGTTTAGTAGAACGAATCATGATGAAATAGTAAATGAACGCAATGGCGTTCTCTGGGAATGGTTCTTACACGGAGGTATACCCGGAGTTTGGGAGTGAGTCGATTTTAGTAAGTGGAGGACCTGCAGTATTCGTCATACAGGCCGCGGAGCCAGGTCTCCTTCCCCATATCTTATATAGAGCACAATGGGACCAAGTGAGAATATATAACTATTCTCACTTGGGACCAACAGTGCCTATATAGGATATCAACTCATTAGCATAATTGTCAGTTGCCTTTAGTCCTCGGCGCAAGATGGCGTCCTTGGTAGAGGACGCTGTGTTGGCGGGTTTCATTGTGCTTATTTCGAGGCCTGATGGAGCTACTTTTCTTGTTACCCGCCCTCCCTCCCTCTTTGCTCTGTATTGTTTTGATTTCGGGTTTCATTGTGCTCATTCCGAGGCTTGGTGGAGCTACTTTCCTTACCCTCCCTCCCTCCCTCTTGCTAGATTGTCATCTTTAGCTCCGCCAGGTCTCCTTCCCCATATCTTATATAGAGCACAATGGGACCAAGTGAGAATATATAACTATAACTTTTTAGGCACCGATGGCACTTGAAGAAAGTTAAAATCAGGGCCTAGATGCTGTAACTTGAAGGAATCAGTGCCTCCCACAAAGAAAAAAAGAAATCCAACAAAAGCTCAGTACCTGTATTCTTGGAGAACATCCATTTATCTCTTCTACTTGAGAAGTTAGGAACATGAGAGGACACATGGCACAGAGAACGGAGTCAAGAAGCACCGATAATGAGCCATGAACCTCCATTTCCTCCTGAAAGGACACAAATGATTATATTGAATTAATAAATTATTGTTTGAATTAAACTACTGTACCAGCACCTAGAATAAAAATATTGTGTAATCCAGCAAAATGTCATCCATAATTCAGATTTTTCCCCACATAATTTGCTGAGGGTCCTGTATTTTCTATGTACAGGTAGAAAAATAAATCTCCTTATTGTATGCCCTATCCCCCTTAAATGAATGAATAAAGAAAGTGAACTAAAACAAAACAAAATACCTGAGCTCGTAGTGTTGTTCCTATTGTACTTAGTGACTCTCCCAAGAGCTTGAGGTGGGCAGCCATGTCCACAGGCTCTAGGGATGGGAGGCTAATAGAGCTCTCAGATTTCTTAGCTTCAAGCTCTCCCATTTGAATCTTGATTTCTTCTGCTTTGTTTCTCCAAAACTAGGGGGGAAAACAGTTTGCATGGTATATATTGATGGTAAGACGTTTGGGAGAAAAAAGGAGGTCAACTCGTTCTTAGTCTCCCACACAGCCCATCACTGTTTCCCTCCACACTCCTTCTGTCATACTGTATTTTTGTAGACCACAAGAGGGAAAGCTGAGTCATTTTTACTCCCCTGCTTGCAGTCAGGTATTTTTGAGCATTAGTTGGACTTATCTTTGGAAACTCTAGACAAAAAACAGAAACAAATTATTTAAAACAATGTGCAAAACATCCTGGATGTAGAAGCACAAGGATCGACAGGACAAAAACATTCTCGATGTACATACTAGCATAGATTTTAGTTTAAAAAAAAACAATAAATAATAGTGGATGGATGTACAATACATTTTGGCAGGATAAACAAAATATTCTGTTTGTATGGACAGGCATAAATGTTAGCAGGTAAAAAATTATATATTCAGAGAATAGTTTTTCTAATGGCAATCAAGCTTAAAAAATACATTTACCATAATAACACAAAACCTCATCATACCCTTTTCTTTTCTTCGGGTAAAGCATTCCATGCTTCTCCGACCTTTGAACTTATCTTTGGAAAATCTAGACAAAAAACAGCAACAAATTATTTAAAACAATGTGCTACTCAATATAAAAAATAATGGAAAATGTAAAAATAACAGGCAGGAAAACTCTCTGCCCATTATTTGGATATTATGAAATATAAAAATAAAAATATAAAACAATTAAATAAAAATGCCTAAACATTTTGTATACCACTGTTTTTGTTTACCTAGTCCAGGGTTGGCAGCAGCTATCTTTGACCTCTCTTGCTTACAGAACAGCAGATACCCAGTTACACTTGACTTTTTCTTCTAAAGAGAGAGAAAAATAAAGACAACTAAATGAATAAACATGATAGGGTCTGCTATTATGGCTATGGGCATTAAGACTGATAAGCCTGTAGTAGCAATCTTGTATCAGATTTTAAACAAAAGCCCTTGGGCAAGTATTGTACCAGAGAGTAGATCTGATACAACACAGATGCAAATGTTGATTAACTACATGTACTTAAAATATATTTTTAGACATTTTGTAATGTAAATTTTATAAAAGAATATCCACAAGTAAAGTTTTGTTAGAATGACTATGAAATTCTATAGCTAAGGTCCTCAAGGGGTAGTAACACATATGGTTTTGCCATTATTGTTATTATTTTCTGTCCATTACTTATTCATAATTGTTTTAAATCCATCAAGTGGAACCCTGATTTTGCAATATGCCACAAGGGCTGCAAAAATATTTAAGCGAAATAAGGGTATCCCATCTTAACGAAGGCGAAGGTGAAGCAATTGAAAATATCGTTGTTCAGGTCCAGTTAAAATTATAAACTTTTCCGAGCAAGGACTGATATTAGAATAATAATGCTTTGCATGACTGCTTAGTCAGAAAATTGTTTTTTTAAATTTTGGATGCTGGAGACATTTTCCAGCATTTTAAGATCATTTTGAGATCACGTTTACTGGAGATTGATGCATTTATATTTTCTATTTTTGTCAAGGAAATAAATTTGCTATAAACATTTGCAATGGGCCATTCCATTTATCTGCCCCCCCCCCCCCCCCCCCCCCCCAAACCCAGAAGGGTTTTTCCGAGGGGCTATAGCAAAATGGCCTTTTCCAAGGGGGTCAAACTGAAAAAAGGCTCTTCCATAGCAATTTCTGAGGGGGTAGAGCAAGAATTTCCGGAGGAGGGGGGGGGGATGATACAAAATGGTAGCCCAATGCATCTTAAAATAGCTGGCGGTCAGTGGCGAAGTTGACAGGGATAACTATCAAACTAACCTCTTTGTTGTCACCTTTTCTTGGGCTTCCACTCTTGGACTTCTTGCTTGTTGTTGCTGCAGACTTCTTCTCAGGTGTAAGCTTCCCACTTTGGGGGGTTGTAGCCTCTCGCTTCTGTTCACTCTTAGGTCTCTGTGGTGTTTTTGGAACACTCTGATCACTGCTTGATTTTGGTTTTTTTATTACAAGTTTTACGGGTTGTTTTTCCTCTGTTTTTGGAAGTGATAGAGTCTCTTCTCCAGATTCAGCTGATGAAAGTGTTTTCTTCTTTTTCTTTCCGCCTTCTTTCTTCTCTTTTTCAACTTTACCTTTACCTGGCGTTTTCTGTTCAGGTACAACTTCAAGCTTTTCTGGGCTACTTGATAGCCCCTTAAATTTAATGGAAATCTTTTGGCATCTTTGCGCCCCTCATCAGTGCTCTCACTGCTAACAATATCTCCCTGTGACAGCTTTTTCTTTTTCTTCTTACTAACACTCTCTTCCTCTGGCATTGATGAATGTGAATGCTTGTGTTTGTGTTTTTTGTATGGTGAGTGACTTGCACCCTCTTGGTGAGGGAGATGAAGTGTCAAGATAATGTGTTTATCTTCCTCCTTTACCTCACTTGTAACTTGTTCTGTTTTCTTTGACTTTGAATGCTTATGCTTTACTTTTTCCTTTGCAGGGAGATCCACAACAGCACTGCTTTTACTTTCACCTTCCTTCTTTTCCTCAGATTCCTTAGATTGCTTTTTCTTATGCTGCTTTGGGGTTCCTTTACTATCACTTTCCTTGTCAGGCAATGAGGTCACAACAAATTTGAGCTCTGTTTCTTCTTTCTTCTTTTTTGACCCCTTTGCTTTGGATGTTTGACCAATTTTCCTATCAGAGTCTGACTGTGATGAGCAGGATGGCTCTGGCACAGCCTTTGGGGCATCTTTCTGTTTTCCAGTACCCTCTTTTCTCTTTTCTTTTTTCTTCTTCTTAGCTGGAACTTCTGGTTGAGGTTTGTTAGTAGGAACATGCAAGTCACCCTTTGGTTTCAGTTTCGCTTTAGGCAAAACCTCTATCTCTGTATCTTTATGTGCAGAAGGACTTTGAACAATGGAGAGAAAGGGAGAATCAGAATGGTGTGTGGGTGAGATTTCCTCAGTAGGATAATCATCAATTAGGGAAAAAGTCCTTTTAGGAACATGTGTCCTAGAAGATCTTTTCATTCCTGGCGACTGCTCTGGAGTTCCAGTTTTCTTGCTTGGTTGACTTTTGCTAAGGGATTCCGGAGAGGCAATCAATTTTTTACTGGGACCTTTTTTACTTTTGTCACCAGTCATTTCTTCCTTTCCTCCAATATATTTTTTCTTTTCCTTTCGTTCATCTTTCACTTCTCTAGGTTCTGTACCTCTGCTCTTTCGTTGTTTGGGATGCTTGCCATGCTTTTCCTTTTCTGCATCTTCTTCTGGAATTAGAGTAGATTTTTCTGGCATTCTTTCTTCTTTATATCCTAATTCCTTCAAGTAATCTTTATAACTTCTTCTTGTCTCTCTTTTGTGTCCTTTAACATCATCAAAATGATGTTCTATGTGTTTCTTGCTAGTATCCCCTGGTCCCTTCTCAACTGGGTCCTTTTTGTCAGTTTTAAAACTCAACTCATTAGATGTTGAGGGTTCCTCCTCTCCTGAATATCCTAATTCCTTCAAAAACTCTTTGTAGCTTCGCCTTGTCTCCCTATGAAGATGGCCTTCTGCCTCTTGTCTGCCTGATTTTCTTGCTCCTTTGGGATTTGATTTCATTGGAGCAGAATTTGACTTGTTGTCAACATTGTCTTGTATTTCATAAGGTGCTAATGACCCACTTCCTGGAGAAAGTGATGACTTTGAATAACATGGCAGCGTGTCATCTAGAATCTTGGGTTTTGGAGGTCTAAAAGATCTCCTCACACCATGAGGAGATTTTGCTTCTTGGAGATCAGGTGTCTTATCATGTTGTGGCTTACCAGAAATAAGATGTAAACCTGGTTCACCCATTTCTTGTTCAACAAACAATTTAGGTTTGGGTGTTGTTAATGATTTGCGGCCTGGAGTTGTTTCGGATTTCTTCACTTGCTTAGCAATGCTTTTCTCAATCCTTGGTGAACACAAAGTCGTTTCATCATCTTCATCATCAAATCTTTTTGGCTTAGGAGCTCTTGAGGATTTTCTGACTTTTTCATCAAACTTAAAATGAACTGCTTCTTCTTCAGGATTGCTTCTTGGAGAACTAATATTAGATTCAAACCCATCATCAAACTTCTTTGGTTTGGGTGGCCTTGAAGACTTTCTGACAAATTGATTAGATTGCTGTGCCAGAGGAGAACTTTCACCTGATTGGATATGGGTGGATATCTCACTTTCCACCTCACTTCTTGGTGAGCTCAAATTAGATTCTCGGCCCTCATCATCAAATCTCTTAGGCTTTGGTGGACGGGAAGACCTCCTCACAGATTCACTCATAGATGGGCTCTGTGACTGTGTAAAGACTGTTGGTTGTCCACCTTGTAAAGAACTTACCTCTGATGAAAAGCTACCAGCATGTTCATCCTTTGGAGAACGTACACCAGATTCAATAAAATCTTCTTCTAGCTTTTTGGGCTTGGGTGCCCTTGATGAACGTCTAACAGAGTGTGTGTCAGAAGTTGAGCCTAAAGCCAGACCAGCTGATTCGGGACTCTGGCCTTGAAAAGATTTCAAGATCGGCGAATCAAACGGCCCTTTAGCCTTCGGAGAGCTGAGTCCTGTATCTACGTAATTGTCGTCTAGAGCTTTAGGTTTTGGCTTTCTAGAAGATCGTCTTGTTGAGTTGATATCTTGAAGCTGAAGAGTACTCGAATTCGATGCCTGGTTGTCGTCGTCCTCGGAGCGAGAGCGCTTAGGAGGAAAACCTGGTCGAAATGGCGATTCTTTTTCTTGAACAGGTGTCCCAGAATCCCTTCTTCGCTTTGACACTCTTTTCTGTGACATTTTAACAGCATTCCACGTGAAAAGAAACACAAATCATACGTAACAACACAAACTCAATATGGCGGCCATTGATGAAAAAGACGAGTGAGCCTGGAGACGACAAGAGAGATGGGGGCCTCCGATCGCCTCCGATCACCTCCGATCCGACCCTGTGCGCGGGAAAAACGGTTGCAAATTTTCAAGTGTGGAAAAAGCTACAGCTCATAAATACTGAAAAAGTGATAAACAGCAAGGGCTCATAAATACTATTTGAATCACCTTTTTTTTCTATAGCCGAATTTCAGCCGTCTTTTCTTCGCGCAACGAAAAGTTTGGGTATCCTGTGGCGACGGGCCCAGTCTTCATTGTTGAACTCACGTCCAACATGGCAGCCATCTGATAACCAACGTGCTCTAACCCTCTAAAGTTTCTTTTCAAAGCAAACACAGCTCAGATGGCTCATTCGGATTTCCAGGGTAACTCTAGAATGCTTGAATTATAATTATGGTTATCGTAATTCTACGAAATATAAAGAAGATCGAGGATAGTTCACAGGAAGAATGTTAGGCTAAATTTGTAAACTGCAGATCGTTCACCGTCGTTGTCACTTATTTTCCTTTTCATAACTTTCCTGTAGGCTTGATTGGAAGATTAACTAATCAAAAAACAGATGACCGGAGAGTTGGCTGTAAGAAATGTGGATACCGTAAGTTCCAGGGCACATTTTTGTGTTTATCTTATTACCTAGGGACTTTCTTCTATTTAGAAGCAAATAAATCTTGCCACTTTTAGTGTGCAGCTTGATTTACAGTAAAGCCCGGTGCACACTAGCGACATAACGACGTTATGTTGCAATGATAAAAGCATGGGAAAAAAACTGAAATAATCAATATTTTCCATGGATTATCATTCGATTACTTCACCAAAGCAATTTTATGTTATTTTTTGTGGACTTCAACGTTTTGAAACCACTAATTTTTTTTCGCGTGATATTTTTCTTATGTTGTTATGTCGCAAGTGTGCACCAGGCATAAAGCCTGGTACACACTAGCGACATAACGACATAAGCGCATGATCTCTTATACTCTTATGTACAAGTGTGAACATCGCAACATAACATCAACATAACAACATAGTAGACATAACGACATAAGAGAAAAACGTTTTTTTTCTTATGTCATTATTTTCTTATTTCATTATCGCTCTTATGTTGTTATGTTGCTATAATACACAAATTCCTCTGAATGTGTGATTCCAGAAAACATCCTTTACTCCCTATGGAAAATTCCAGAGGGATGGGGGGGGGGGATCATATCTCAAACCCATTCCGTGGGAGGGTATGAACAGTGTCTGGAATTAGTCAATCTTGAAATTGGCTATTTTATTTCTTTCCATTTTAAGCTGGCCATCTGACATTCCAGTGCCGTAATTTCGTCCAAGTGGATCCCAAGAAAGATGTAGTTGTTGATGTCAGTAGCACATCTAGTGAGGCAGAATCAGATGATGAAATCAGTGTGAGCTCAACCTCTACTCCATCCTCAGATTCAGATGGTAAAGGTGACAATTTGCCAGATCAGAATTGAGTACTACCAGAAACATATAAGTGAGTTGAAATGTGTAACAAACATACATTGCTTTAGTGCCAAGCTGCGGAATATTCGCAGAATAAACAATTGAACAGATTTTGAAAATGATGTTGTTGTAACACTTCAAGATGTTAAATGTGAGTATATTATCACTTACCACTGTTGCTCTACTTAATTTGAGTAAAAAATGAAATATTATGAAAAGAAAACCTTCTTAGGTAAGCAGGTCAGATTTCAGTTTTGACCAAATATGGTCATAAATTCGCCACAAATAATCCACAGCATGATTCGCCATTACATGTTTCAACTAAGTTATATGTTTCTGGTACTACCACTACATACCCTGCTAGCAGAGCGTTCTTTCTGTCAGTCTTTTAACATTAAACAGAGTTAGTCATGTGTGCCTTTCCCAGGGGCAAGATAACAAAGAAAACAATGCGCGACAGCCAAACCGCGACAAAACGAGAGAGCGAAATGTCAAGGAAAAGCCTCTGCTAGCAGGATAACCACTACACTACTTTGATCTGATATCTGTCCAATCAAACTTCCATTTTTTTTAAACATTGGTCTGACATTACACACCGAATTCAAATTTGGCACCCAGTTCGAAAACCATTGTGCTGAACTGACTGGCCTCAAAATTATGTGAAAACACAAAATTGTTTTTGTACGAATTTCATTTGAATTTGGTGTATAACATAGCTGTCAACCTGAGAGATCAGAAATCTGAAGGTTTCGTAAAGGCCGGTTTACACTTGCGATTTTTGTTGCATTTGTCGTGCCGGTTTTTCTTACGTGGAGTTGCAATTCTAGTGTAAACGAGATGCAAATCCGGTGCGATTTCTGTGCTTGAAATCTCCGTGACATCACGCAACAAAAATCGTGGCAGATCGCGCTGAGTTGCACCTACCTAGTTTACATTAGGTAGTGATTTTGAGTTGATGCGTACGTGCAAGAAAAATCGCCGCGGCAAATGTAACAAAAATCGCAAGTGTAAATGGGCCTTATGTAATGCAACACAAATGGGCCGGACAAGCAAAAAAGGACCTCACCGATATACAGTCATTTGCCAAATTTATGTTTTGAAGAGTTTTTTGTTATTTATTTATCTAAATATGATCAAATCAGTCATCAAAATTTTGCATGGCAAGGTGGAGATTTAGCAGTTGAAATTTCCAGTTTTATAAGGGTTTGTATGGGATTCTTAATTTCTGTCACATTTTTTTCTTGAAAGAATGAAATTCTGTATAATAATAGGTGGCTTTTCTTCCGTTGCGGGGCCTACGGTTTTACGTCCTTATCTGATAAGACGTGAAGGTCTAACCATTTGCAGATGTTAAAGCAAAGGCAGCACCTTCTCCTCAATTATTTAGAAAATACCCTGAGTGTTGGTCCGGCCAGAGTTTGAACTGCCAACCTCCCGCACACAAGCCCGGTGCTCTACCACTGTATAAGGAGGCTTTTCAATTGGCGGAGCTCACATTAGAAATGTCCAAGGGCATTATGCAGGAAATGTATGAGAATGAAGCAATATTTTAACCTCAAGACAGGGCTCAAAATCTTAGACTCCCACACGCAATGTGGAAGAGTTGACAGCTTTGATCTCATTTTTCATCGAAAATTTTAAAAGTGCAATGGAACTCCTCAACTGGACATTATGTCCAACAGTAGTAGTATGTCCAACAGTTGGTTAGGCATTTGTCAATTTTGATCAGACAGGAAGTAATTTGCTACTCTGACAAGAACACCAAAAATGGTTAAAGTTAGATATGTTTTGTTATCTAATTCAGCTTCTGAGAAGTATTCTAAGAACAAGGTAAAAAGAAAGAAGAGTACTAAAACCAGAGATAAGTCAAGGTAAGTTGGCTTTCAAATAGCATCCCTTCCTGATTGGGCATTAATTTTGTTCAAACAAGGGCAGGTATGGCATTCATATGCTCTAGTGTTAAAATTGTTCCCTTTTCCAGAAGGTCTGCTTCACTAGAGAGAGCATTAAAACAAAGAGATGTAGCAAGGGAAAGATCAACATCATTATCACCTCCACCAAAAAGGTAAATATTCATCTGGTCAAGTTACTTCTTGTAAATGACTCATTTCTTGTGAAGTCAAAAAAAGAAAATTAAATATTGCTGTGGTCAATGTAACTGTAATGAGGGGCTGAGGTAATTACAAGTATATTGATCTTATGGTGATGTTGCTTTTTTAGGGCAAAAAGATCTCGACATAAAAAGAGGAAAGACTCAGATTCAGAGGGTTGGTTTATTATTATGCCTTTTTTTCAATATTGCTTTAATATTGATACTTTTTCTTTTTTGCCTTTAATATTAGATTCTGAAAGTGAGGAAGAAAGTAAGAAACACAGGAAATCTAAGGACAAAAAGAAGCATCTTAGGTATGGGATAGCCAATGCATACTATTCTCAATCAAGGAAATAATTAGTACTGAGTATCCTTGCATTGTAATGTTCTACTTTCTGTAATTCCCCAGGAAAAGAAGCCATGAAACACACAAAAAGCACAGCAAACATAAACACAAGAAACAGAAATCCAGAGCCAAGAAGAGCGATTCTGATTCTTGATCTCAAGATTGGCTGCCCCATTCCCTTGTAAACAGAACATCACTAATGAACAATGTTAGCCTATAACTGTAGCTCTTAAAGGGTAGGGCAGGAGAACAAGAGAAACCCCTAACAGCTGCTGCTTGGCTAATGGAATGTTGTCAATAACAACAGTGTACAGTAATACACCGAGAGAATCCTGATATTGGTTATTTTATCATTTACTGTTAATAAAATGCATATAGTTAATCATGATTGTTTTTTTATTTTCATCTAGGAGCATGGATTAGCCTGCATTGCACCAGTTGATGCATGTACAATTGAACAAATGCGAAACCATGTACTATTCAAAATAAAGCACTGACTATACAAGTAAAAATAACATTATTTGAGAGATTTCGAAACAAATAATATAAACTTTATTTATTATTCACTTGGAAATTAACCCACACCTCCATTCTTGAAGAAATGGCCACCAATTTTTTATTTAGATTTATTTAGGAGCCATTGTCACCTTGAAAAAGGTTGAGTGTTTGGCACTGCAATATGACATCAAAGATATTTTAGAGGAATTATATATTGCCTCCGAGCCTGAAAGGTCAATATTGAACTCTTAAAAATCATAGAGAAAACAATATCTTTAATGGTGTTGAAATACTGTTTACCTGTCAAACTTAAATATGCCACAAGTTTATTTTTGAAAGCCAGATTCAATATAAAACTCTTTTAGCTCACACTTGAAATGGACAGTTCAGAAAGGAAATTCCCCTACTCATACTTCCATTCAAATTATTAGTTATAAACGTTTAAATAAGAAGCATATGACCTTAACAATATTTCTTTAAATGAGCTTGGCTCGTTCATAATCTGCAAATCCAGAAAAAAGCCATACCCCTACCATGGCCGGAGGGAATTGGTAATTCCAGAGGGGTGGTGGGGGTCAATTTCTTGATTTTCCAGTGGGTTAAGACATTATTTTCCATGATACTGTATTTTTTTTCTGGAATTGCACAACTGATGACCTGGGACATCATCTCTCTCAACATTTTGGGTACATTCTTTTTGGTAAAATGTATGTGAATTATCACACACATTCACTTCACCTCTCCCAAGTAAATTACTTGATTTGGCTATAAAATTTGATGTCCCTGGGGGTGTCAGAGAACACCACAATATGTCCACCTAATACGTTATGTTCCTAGCCACATTGAACTCTCCCTATGAGTGTCTGTTGTGCCTGCCTTAAGAGAATTAAATTATCTACAGATTTTTCACACATTCAGTGCTTAAAGCATTGACTTTATATATCTTTAACATACTAATTATCTAAGGTCAATCATCATTGATGCAGGGTTCTCCAGATATGCCTTCCATGCGTTAGAAAATCTGCACATAGTGGCCCCTTCTATAATTCTGTGATCAGCCGACCAACTAACATTCATTATGTGGGCTTTGTAGACATCACCATTAGCATTGAAACGTGGTAGAACCTGGAAAAACATAAAAACCATTTGACACCATTTGATGGTAGAGGGGCCAATGGGCATGAAAAATGAAAAAATGACGTGTTAGCCCTTGTTTGTGAGATTGTGATCTTTTTTACAATCGTGAGTGGCATTATACATCACAGTGTAGTAAGTTCTGTAGTAAGTACATCCCCATGAGGGGGGCCAGACATTATTTGTGTGTCCAAAATCAATCCACCCTATAAGTAACATTTACTGCCATTACTGGTAAATTATTTTCAAGTAGTTCACTCTTGCACCCCTTGTGTGCCTATTTATTCCTATTAGAAAACAACACATCTGAACTCCTGAGCAAAGTGTCTCTGATCTGCCATTTTCTTACCCATCTTCTTTCTGAAGTAAAAAAAAATGCTTGCATAGCCTTAGCTAACTAACCTTTATTTTGCCAAGAGCACCAATGGCTACTTCTGGTGGCATAACCACAGGTTTAGCATAGGTACCTCCAATCTATGGTAAAGGAAACTTCAACACATGAGCCATAATATTTTGCCAGAGAAGCTGAACATTACCAACAACATTAGACTATGAGCGGGGGAGTGCCAGAATATGGGGAATCTGATATTATGACAGAAAAAAGAAACCCACAGAAAGGTTTTGGGACATGACACATCTCTCAGGAAATTCCAGTGATTGTATGGGAAATACAACCCCTCTGAAAATTCAAAATCCCTTCTATTGGGAAGTATGGATTTTTCCTAGAATCATCCACAACATTAGTAGATAAACTTTATTAATGTGAGTGATGATTACAGAACATAAAACGTATTTTCAAATCGGCCAACTATATAATATACAATAATCCATAGAGAGGTACCGGTGTACATATTTTCTCAGATATTTGCCATTGATACTAATACTAACCGATCCTATGTTTGATAATGAAAAAGAGCCACCAGTTAGATCCTCAGGCCCCAGTTGACCTTTCACCCCTAGCTGATGCAGTCTGTTTAGCTCTACTGCAATTTCAAACACTGACTTGCACTGGACATTCTTGACATTAGGGACAACAAGCCCCTGTGGGGTGTCCATCGCTAGGCCAATATTATGTGCAGCCTGGTGAACAAAAGAAATAATATATTTCTTATTTCAATTGACTCTTTGAAAACAATGCACTTTCACATGCTAAAAGGCACTACAATGGTCAATAAATGTACACATACCTTATAGGTGATTTCTGTGCATTCAGCATCCACAGTGCTATTAAGGATGGGGAACTGCAGTAATGCTAGTGATGCTGCCTTGATAAACATTGGCATGAACGAGAACTTGACCCCTCTGGCCTCTAACATGGGGCTTATATGCTTTTTAAAACTGAAAAGAGAAAGCAAAATTTGATAAGGAAAGAAATAGTACTGGCCCCATGTAGCAGCTCCAAGAAAGACTATGAGCACAAGTAGACACATGGCCAGTCATAAAGACTGTTTTGGTCACACAAATGCATGGCCAATGTTGTTCAACTAGCCCAATGCTTGGTTCCCACTAGTGCTAGTCTAGTAACATAGGTGTCAAAAGGACTTTTCAGAGTTTGTGAGGCAGTGTTGGAAATTATTATCCCTGGATCTGAAAGGTCTATTAAGTCCCCTGAAAACTCTCTCCTGTGACGGCGCAATTGTGCACGTTTTCCTCTTTAGTTGCTTTTGAATGTTTCCCGTTGACTGTAACTATGAAAATGTCTTAGAACAGGAATGCAAGTTTATACTCTAGGAGCCCAATCTGGCACAGACACGTAGTCAGCTGGAATGCTAAAAATTCCTATTGTTATGTAACTTACTCAACAAGATCATTCAATACTATTTCATCACAATATCCAAAGTGTGGTATAGCCAAGGCTACTGTCATAGCCTTTAC
Organism: Scolanthus callimorphus; assembly: GCA_033964015.1. NCBI lineage: Eukaryota > Metazoa > Cnidaria > Anthozoa > Actiniaria > Edwardsiidae > Scolanthus > Scolanthus callimorphus. The sequence goes on along the minus strand of CM066913.1, from coordinate 9,397,101 downwards.
CATGGCCTTCTTGATGCCTTTGATTTTCTCCACTCTGTCCTCTTGGGCCATTTGGGCTATAAATACTGTGGGAGGAGGTGTGGGGGCTGCTGTTGTGACTGGTAGTTGAAGTGGAGGTGCAGGAGGCTGGATTTCTAAACCAGGAAGAGCAATTCATTTATTTGCCATTCAAACACAGGCAGAAGAAGCATGGGGGAGGGGGCAAAACAGGGGATATCGTGAAAAACAGTGTGAATTGTGAATTTGTGTGTTTTGATGTCTTGAAAGGTACATTGTTTGGGGTAAAAGCAGGTGCCAATAGAAATTTGTGACTTCTTGACAACAACTTTTAAATGAAGAAATTCTTGATGTTCACAGTACTGTTTTGCAGTAATTAACCAGAATCGGCTGTATTTATTGCTGAAACCTTAGCATAGTATGAACACCCTGTCTGACCCAAAAGCTTTTGAGCAGAATACTTATCCTGTTACTTTACCTTGGGCTGGGGCAGATTTCCTCTGTTCTATAAAGTATAGAACATCTTCCTTCAAAATTCTACCATCTTTGCCTGTTCCCCTTACTTCATTTAAATCAATCTAAAATGGAAAAGATAAAGTTTTCCATGAACAATGCCTTCTATTCATTCAAACAAGTAGTGATCAAACAAGTGGTGATGATAATTTTTCTACCTTATTATCCATAGCTATTTTCCTGACAGCAGGTGTAGTCAGAACCTTGCCTCCTTTACTAGTTGGTGACACTGTGCTTTGAGGGACTTCTTGTGCTGTGACTGGGGCAGGGCTTGGTTTGGGCAGAGGAGGTGGGGGTGGGAGGGGCTGATCTATTGCTGACGTTGGTTTTGGCTTTTGTTGGGCAGCCATTACATCCTCAGCAGGATTTGTGTCAGCATCCCCACCTGTAATTACATGAAATCTTTCATGTTAAGGGTAGCCTAACTATGGCAGTGTTGTGGGGTACATTAGGATTAGAAGGTTTCTTGCCATAAGCAAGAATGCTGTGTGATTTAGCTATTCCCTCCAAATGAATGAGATTCATCATCTCCCATGCCCTACTGGATTTTTCTAATTCAAAGTATCAACTTCTGGTAGCCAATAATGTGCATGTGTCCCTCCTTCCCACCTCTGAAATTTTGTCACCATAGAGATACATGATATAATTCTACAATCAACATTTTCCTGTCTGATTTTATTGTCTCCCATCTTTCCTCGCATTTTTTTATTTGCATGGAAAATAAGGTCTGCAGGGGCATAGCTAAGGGGGGTCCTAGGGTGCATGTGACCCCCCTTTTGGGACAAAAAATAATAGTGAATATTAAAGGAGAATGGACAAAAATGATCAAGGTCATCATATATTTTCAGTTGTTTTGACTCCCTGGAATGTTGCACCCCCTTCACTTGACTTACTTGGTTGGTCATCATCTTCCTCAATTTCAATATCCACAAGTGGCTGACCAACTTTTGCAATATCATCTACTTCATAATAGAGCTTGGTTATTACTCCATCAAACCTGCTTGTGATTGTCACTGAGGCCTACAAACATTAATCAAGTAAACTCTTTTCTCAGTCTGTTACTTTACAAACATATAAAGCAACAGCAAATGAGTTACATACATCAACAGAGAAAATGTTGTACCTTGTCACTTTGTACTTCACATATACTCTCAAACTGACTCACTTTATCACCTGGTTTTGCATACCTGAAAAAGTAGCGAAGTTCAAAATGTTGTCATTCGTTTTCAGAGAAACACTTTTACATGATACACATCAGGGACATATTAAGGCGGCGCTCCCTTTTTTCGAGAGATTTTTCCATACATTTACTTGCTGAAGGAAATTTGCAAATTTGGACCCTATATTTTCCCTTTCTAACCCCCTCTATAAAATATCTGGACCTGCCCTTGCACTAGCCTGAACTTCAGCTGTCCCTTCCCTCTCAATCGTACCTCACTCTGCAGCGAGACGTCTAAATTCACCTTGTATTTTTCTCATCCATTATGGTATTTAGTTATCCAAAATCGGTCAGTAGAATATGATTGTTTGTGTTTCAAGACATGCAGGCGAAGGATTCCATGACAATCTACACTCCCCAAGCAAAAGACACGCAAAAACTCCCAATTCATACAACCAGGTGCCACAACTGTTGAAGAAGGCATGCTTTATCCCAGGATAAATTTGTAAAAAAGTAATGTTTTTTTACTTAGCTATGATTACAAAATGGATAAGAAAATCTTGTGGTGTGAATTCAGACGTCTCCTTCCGCAAAGTGAGGTACCATCAAAAGCAAAGGGACGGCTGAAATTCAGGCCACCCCTGCACATGTTACCTCTCTCAAGTGCATGTCAAGTGATGAGAACTGGAAACATTGATTCCTGCTGATGACATTGATGCTGACTACCACTCAAAAGCCAGTGTTTTATATAAGAATTAATTCTATGGAAGTTCAAGTCTTGTATACAGTACTGGCCCAGTTAAGTTGTATACCTACCATTCCGTTATTGTAACTTCTGCAATGCCTTCCCCAATGTCTGATAACTTAAATGGTAACACTTTTTTGTGTAGAGCTGTGAAGATATTCCGCATGAAGTTAAGTAGTGGAAGATTTAGATGTTTTTAATAGTACAAGCATTTGTTAGTTCTTTTTTTTTGGGAGGGGGGACTTTCATTCAACATGAACAACACAACATTAAATTTTTGGTTCAGTCAATTTTTGAGTCTTTAAGGGTAGGACAAGAAGATCATACCCAGAGGATGTGCTGACTTGCTGGAATGAACTGACTGGACTTGTCTGGACGATTTGTCACTGACCAGTTTCTCTGACCAAAAAGGCACCACATTGATACAGAGATGTGAAGAGGCCTTATCATGGTTTTCGCCGCCATTTTGTTGGGAAGGCAAGAAGTTGAAAATCACACATAAGCACTGTAAATGCGATGTGAAATTATTGCGAAAATATTGCACATATCAACAAAATACTTAGCGTAAAATAATTCGAAGTGCCCAAACAATCAATCTCCTAAATTTCAGCTTCCTACACTTTCTCTAAAGCGAGCCATTGTAGTTTTTAGTTTCCCATACATCTACCCTGTATTTTGACAGGCTTTTTACACATAGATGCACACAGATTTTACAGGCGTCAGTATAAAGAATGCAATTGCTCAAGTGATACAGTAGCTATTACCTCCAAACTTTGAAGGTAAACTGTTTCAATGCTATGATTAATATTTTCTTGATATGTTTGATATTTTCGCAATGATTTCACTCTGCATTTGCAGTGTTTATGTGGGATTTTCAATTTCTTGCCTACCCAACAAATGGCGGTGGAAACTGTGATAAGGCCTATTGGCAAATGGTAAAGCTCCCCTGATCCCTAACACACCTGGAGTAATTAATCGATGAAAATTGATCATCGGATTGCCAATCGAGAAATCGATATTAATCGATCAAATCAGTCAATTAATATCGATTGATATTGGCAATCGATGATTAACACGTTGATATATCTTAATTTCCTTGATTATTATCGACTGTCATCGATTAACATCAAATTTCATTGTTGAACATTAAATTTCATGGACTAATATTTGCTAGAAAAGAGGAGCTCTCTGTTATCAATGAAAATAGTACCATTAATACAGTGAACTCTCGCCTTGCGGATACTCTGACATTATGGACACCTTACTATTATGGACAAAAGTAAGGCCTACAGCAAACGCTGAACTCCAGTCGCTCTTCTTCTGTTGAACCTTTCCTTTTTCAAAGGATGCTGCTTCATTTTACTTTATAATCAATAAATTTTTATTGTTTTGCATTGGAACAGCATGACTCTGGCACATGTTCAGCTGTCACTATTGCGGACTCTCCATAACGAGAGTTGACTACTACTACTCCCCCAACTACTCCATTGCGCTACTCAGAAATCCTATTGAAGTGAATTGAATTCAATGAAAATATTAATCGATGATGATACTATATCATTGATTGGTAATCAATAAAAGGTCACAAATTTGCTGTTCATCGATTAACCATCGATTCCCAATATTAATAGATTGATTAGCATCGATTATTATCAATTTTCATTGATTATCGGTTTCATCGATTAATTACTCCAGGCTAACACATCACCCTGGTTTTAATACCTGGAAAAGTTCTGAGCTGCCTTGACTGGTGGAATATACTAGAATCCTGGGAAACAAGAGTCACAGATATAAATTGCGAAAACACTTCTGAAAAGCCAAGGAGATCAAGGATAAAAATCGTCTCTCTGAAATGGAATGGGTGCTTAGCGTACATTCGAATAGGGACGGACGTCAACCGATTTCTGAAGTCGTCCTAGGGTACTATGACATCCCTGAATTAAGCAAATAAAGGCCGTATAAATCATTACGCGTAAAACTGCATAAATACTGTAATACATGAACTTCAGGCTTACATTTGTCCAAATGTAAAGGGATAACTAATATCGTGGCCTACTATTCAAGATTACCTCATAACTCCTGCGCTCGTCTGTTCGCCGGCACAGTGCAGTCACGGGACAAAGTACGCTCGAACGATAACCACGGCGGCTTGTCTGAGGAAAACAACCACACTGAAATTAGCCAAGATATCTACTTTATCATATAGCTAGTTGTCACAGTCATACCTTAATCGCAACTTGTCGAAAACATCGTTGCAATAAAATATTCCGCGCGAAAGCCAACCGCGCCGCCATTTTGGATTCTGTTCCACGTGGATGATAATGTGCGCATGCCCTGTAGGGGGTGTCCGCTGAGAGATTTGTTTTGACTGGACCGCATGCTCCATAGCATGCTTCCCCTCCTGTATTTTGGCGGGTTCTTTGACTTTTCTCATAATCTCAATGAATTTTTGGCATCTTTGAAGTGAAAGATGAGTAACATATACATCCAAGAACCACCCACCAACGGAAAGGTACGCATTAGTTTCCTAAGATTTGTCATATCCACTGAGTACTTGCAGAAGTGGACTGAAATCGACAACAGAATCTTAAGTTATTTTACTCACAGAAAAATGAAATCAAGGCATCCATATTCAGTTAGAATGCTACGATACATTTAAAAAGAGGGATGTTTACATTATTTACACGAGACTAAAATGTAAAGTCATATTTTGGTTTGACAGACAGATAAAAACAGACAGAAGACAGGCAGATAATATCTGGACTGAACATTCCTAATTATAATATCACTTCTGCATGATTTACCAAAGCAATTTTAAGAGCACAAAAGGAAAATCCTTTCATGTTATCTTGCAACACAACCTTAATTTACAGAGATGCCATACTCCATCCAACCTACAAAAATGACTTCGCACTGTGGAATTAAAATAAGGACAATATGACCAAATTGGCTAATTAACAATTAGACCTCAAGGCCGAATGTGCTATGATGAATAGACCATGAGGCCGAAGGCCGAATGGTCTATTGATATCATAGCACATGAGGATGAGAGGTCTAATTGTTTTAGTATAAACCAACTAGTTGGTCAGTTTTGGCAATGAATTCCATTATTTTATGTTGAAAAATCAAGTTTTCTTGTAAAGAAAGGCGGTGGTTTTGCCAGGCACGGTCTATCACTAATAGACCATTAGTAGCTCAGCCAATCAGAATGCAGGATTTGTAATAGACCATTAGTTGGTTTATACTAACGGTGTTTACATCTTGTTGCCACCCAATTCAGATCATGTTATGATTCCTCTGGGTGGTTACAATTGTCCAATTTTTTCACTCAACTGACTGAGTGCATGAGTGTGTGTGCAGAACTAGCAAAAACAACCACCAAAAGGAATCTGAATTGGGTGGCAACAACATGTAAACAGTGTTAGCCAATTTGGTCTATGTGCAGTAACAGGCTGAGCAGTCTAATATGGCATGTATGTATACCATATCAGGACCTCATGCAAATATTATTTATATAGAGTTTTGCCAGTTGTACCAAATTTTCATTTCTTGGCACAGGTCCTACTATTGACATCGGTTGGTGATATTGACATTGAGCTGTGGAGTAAGGAAGCTCCCAAGGCATGTCGCAACTTTGTACAACTATGTTTGGAAAACTTCTATGACAATACCATCTTCCATAGAATAGTTAAAGGTAAGTTAATTGGCAAAATTGGGTTTTCTGCAGCCATGTTACAGTTGCTTGTTGTGCTCATCCATATGTACCATCTCATCCCTGTAGGTCCTATCCTCTTTTTACATAATTTTTATCTTGCCACTTGTCTGTCTACAGGCCTGTCTGTTTGGGGGGGGGGGCAAGCCTTGGTTATATCCTTTGTTTTTGCTAAGGGGGGGGGGGGGGGCAAGCAGGTTTTTCCCCACATGTTGACACTAAAAATTTTGCTGTGTGACTTGTAGTAAGTAATATCAAGGCAGCTCAGCCTTAATTATCCAGATTTTGCAAAACATCATTTTTATCACTCTGATATCATTGCAGGGTTTTGTATCCAGGGAGGGGACCCTACGGGTACTGGCCATGGTAAGTAGTGGCTGTGGCACTGATTAAATGTTTAGTTCCTGCTGATGGTGCTTCCAGAAAATAGCCATATCTTTTTGTTTGAAATTAGATACTCCTCTTATTTACCATACAATCACTATATTGTTTTTACTTGAAATTCCAGGGGGGTTAGGGCCAAGGGGGGTACTGGGATATAAAAATGATGGGGGGGGGGGGGGGGGGTCAGACATATTTTTTTGGGTACAGAATTTGTAGAAAAAATTTTTTGGGGTTGAAAATTCTACCAGGTGTTTTTTGGGTATTTGAAAATCCAAGGGTATTTTTTTTAGGTTGAAACTTCTGACAGGCTAGTTGATCATCAAGATACTGCCTTAAGCTGAAGCTATGGGAAACATAATGGGATGGGCATCATGTGTATGCTGCTATTAAATAGCCTTTTTAGGCTAAAAATGTTGGATATTTTTTGGGTATCAAATTTTGGGAGCAGGTATTTTTTGGGGGTCAAATTTATGGCTCAGTTATTTTTTTGGGGTATGAAATTTGGAGCTCCGTTGGCCCCCCTCATCTTTATATATCTGAGTACCCCCCTGGGGGTTAGGGTCTTTAGCGAATTCCCTCCATGATGGGGTGTGGAGCATTTCTGGAATTACACATTGTGATGACGTATCAATATCTTTGTCTTTTGGCTTTATATCCAGGTGGTGAAAATGTGTATGGTATTCCAGGATTCAAGGTAAAATAAAATTATTTTTCTTCAGTTTATCCTTTGTTGTCACTGATAGTCATTACTATCTCTTTTGGTGTTTTAGCAATATTATATGTCAATGATCATGTGAAAATCAACTTTTCCCTTCCAAAGTTGTACACAAATAATGACAAATAATAGTGACAAAAAGTAGTAATACTACTGATAACCTCTGTCTTTCATTCATGTATGTTGTAGGATGAGTTTCATCAGCGTCTCAAGTTCAACCGAAGGGGTTTGGTTGCTATGGCAAATTCTGGCCCTAACGACAACCGCAGTCAGTTTTTCTTTACATTAGACAGAGCAGATGAGCTGAATGGCAAACACACAATGTTTGGAAAGGCAAGCTAGTATATATTCTTATCTCTTAGCTCTATTAAAACATAACATACCATAAAATCCTACAAATAAGGATCTTTCACTGTGTGTAAGCCCTACCCCTGTTTTGAAACAGAAAGAGGCATCCAGTCCAATTATAGGCCCATGGACATAGTTTTAGAAATTGTCTTGGAATACTAACTAAACTTCCTTGAAAGAAATGATGAAGCAGGATAATAAGTGGCATACATCTCAGTTTTTAACAACGTGAGACCAAATCTAATTCATTTTATGCAATAACCATATGGATTGTTTGAATGCAAAATTTTATGATTTTTGTTTTGTAAGGTGACTGGAAATACCATCTACAACATGCTGAAGATGGCTGACGTGGAGGTAGATGAGAATGACCATCCTCTTTATCCTCCAAAGATACACAGAACTGAGGTACAGTTAACTGTTAAGTACAATATCAGGAGCTTCCCAGCTGCCTACATAAAGACAGCAGCCTTCATACTTAGAAATGTATTGACACCCCTGCATATTTAAGTAATGCTTAAAAATGTGTTGTAGGTGTTATCCAACCCATTTGATGATATTGAGCCTAGAAACTCAAGACGAAGAAGTGAAAAGAAACCAGAGTCTGAGAAAAAGCCCAAAGTGAAAGGCACGAAGTAGGTAACAATTTGCATGGGAGCTTTAAGCAAAAGTATTCTGTGGATGAATGATGCCAACTATGAATGGCTGCACCCATAAAACTACCATAGACCATGATTTTAACCCCTAAAAGATGCAATGAGCATACCAACCTGAAAAAAGTGACCAGACTGTTTTTCAATTATCAGGAATTTTAGTCTGCTTTCATTTGGAGAGGAGGCAGAAGATGATGAAGAAGAAGTAAGCACAGCATCAAAGGTGAGAAAATATTTTGCATTTCTCTTTTTTAAAGCTTTTTCTAAAAGTCCTGAACCCAGAAGCAAGTTTGTTTGCTTCACATGATAGTGAGTAAAAAATCAATGTATTCTGTTACACATCAAACAGTACCTGAGTTAGTCAATAAAAATATTAGGCACAGTCCCTTGGGTAAGCTTTTTTGTTGTTCATTGTCAAAGATACCACTCCCTAAAAATTGTGAAGGGATCAGCAGGGAAATTTACATTGCAAATTCATCATCTTTCACCCCCACTCCACCCCTGAAAGGTTATCATGAGTGGCCAGGGTAGTATTCTGTACTGTCAAGCATTTCAAAATCCAGAGATTGAATCAGGAAGCCTTGACTCAATCAGCTCAAACTTCAATTTGTTTCATTCAATAATAGAAAATGAAAATGAAAAGCAGTCATGATGTACTGGATGACCCCACCCTCAGCAAAGATATGGCAGTACCACAGGAACCCCATAACCAGGTAAATATAACTACTGGTACAAGGCCCGACATTAACTTTTTTCGCTATGCGCCATGGCAACTACTTATAAAATTTAGTTGCGAAAGTGCAAAGATTTCATTATCTAAAAGAAAAAGAGTAAGTATAAAAAAATTGTATGGGAGAGAATGGAGTACAAAGTAAAGGTCATTGTTTTGTCGCCACATAAACAGGGATCTCAGCTGAAATCAGAAGGATGGAGTGCCATTTGGTGACAAGCTCTAAAATTTTGCTCGTCAAGCCCCCAAATTTAGTCGCCATTGGTGACTATATGGTCACAGTGTTGGGCCCTGTGGTAATGATGCACTATTCATGTCAGCAGGTTATAAAAGTTATAAAAATAAATATAATTTTAACCACAACATTTTATTCGTAGGACCACAAAAAGAAACAACAGCAAAGCAGTAGTGATGATGAGGTAAGGAAACCAGATAAAATAAAATTTCTACTTTGCACTGTTTTTTCAGGCTGGACCAAAACCAAAAATGTTCTTAAATTTTCATGTTTGCAGGGCTTGAAATTGCACCCAATACAGGCATAAATATGGCTAAAAATGTTCCTTTTACGCCTTTACTTTTTAGACTTAGGCGTAAAAATAGCGACAGTGTTTTCATTTTCTACAGTGTTCTCCTAGTGGATTTATCATAGAAAAAAAAACGCGACATCTGACCGAAAGTGAAACAGAAAAATGAATTCAAATTAAAGTTCTCACGTTATATTTAGCGATTTAGCCTGTGGTATGTTCTTACATTTTCACCAGCCCTCGGTCACCGTTTTTCCCTATACGGACCTCCCAGCCAGTAAATAACATATCTACATACATGTATCATGTTCAGACACAAAATAAAATACTCACTTCTGATTTGCATTCTTTTTAGGATGAAGAATTCGATGAAAAAATGAGAGAAAAAGTCCGAAATAAATTAAAGAAAAACAAAGAAGAAGACCCAGATTCAGAAGCACGTGGTAGAGGCGAGTCTTCAGAAAGAACGTAAGAAAAATGAGTGATATTCAAAATAGATGTGATATGAATGGCCTGAGTTCTCGTGCTTTCGAGATCTGCTTGTAATGTAACTAATCAGTGCATTGTGTGCCGTCATATCGAGAAATTCAATAGGCTTGGTTTGTTGTCATGGTGTGTTCCTTCGTCAAAAATTGTCAGGAAACCGAGTCCAGTCAATCAAAAACCATTCTGACAATGCAACTTATGAAACTAGATCAATTAATTCACAATTTTGTTTTCAGTAACAAATTGAAAGAGGAGTCGAGAAGACTACAAAAAGAACTACTTGGGTCAAAAAAGCAAGAGAATAAACAAGAAGACAGTAAACATGAGAAAGGTAAGATTCAGGTCCGAGTATACATCTTAACTTAGATCTGCGCGCTAGCATTCCTGATTCAAAGCTTCACATTTTTTGGTTTCTTAATTTCAAGATCGAGGGCACGGTAAATCAGGCGTGGTAGCGGAGTTTTTAGCTGAGCAGCAGAACTATCTGGAGAAGAAAAAGAGTTCAATACGAGTAAAGGGAGGAGGGAGAGACCTACAGGTAAGAAGTTTGTCGCATACTGATGTATCGTCGAAGCTCATAAGTAGCGTGTTTCGACTGTCTTCATGCCTCCTCACATTTTACAGTTGCAGTTCATGTCACAAAAGAAAAACTTTTGGTGACAACGTGCGAGCAGACGATTCTTTGCGACATGCCCTTATTTGGGTAATGAACTTTAAAATGTTTCGTCGCCAAATGGCGTCAAGGCTTGCGTTTTAGTCGCCAGGACGGCCAGTTGATCGAAAGCCTGGCGATTCACACATGGTTACCAAAAGTATTGTTTTAAGCGACTAAATCTGTTCGCCAACAAGAAAAGTGTAGTTGCATTGTCCACTGCATCCGTCGCAATTCCGTGCCCTAGGCATGTTACAAAATAGCAAGAGTTATGCTGAGTATCCTTTCATTTCCCCTTATTTCATATTCATCCAGCATACCATAAATATTTCGCCGTTTAAAATATGCATACATAAATCTTTACCTAGACGTATTCCTTGCTGGCCGACTTCCAGGCGAAGCTGGAGCGTGCGGAGGAAGACGAACATGTAGCTGATGTTAGCAGGACAACTGATGAGAATAACGATGATGAGGAGGATGATACAGGATGGTGAGTGACTCAGCTGATTTGCGTGGAAATCTCTAGGTTTATTCCCTTATTGGACCAACACTCGACCTAAGTGATATATTTTGGTTCTTACATCTGCTAATGACTTAATGCTTAATGTAAATGATATTGGGTGTCGATTAGCGCACCTTATGCCGGGTCATAAAATTTCGATTAATTTACTGTTAATTAATTCCTTTGATGTTCTCCCTCAGTGTTTTTCCCGTAGAGGTACTGTAATTTCTGGTATACTTTCCATACCTAAAGAGAACAGAAGACGTGCTATATCTTTCATCTGCAAACGCATTTGATAGGATATTTGCGTATCATATGTGCTTATGTTTCATTGACGAGCGCTTACACACATTGTGTAATTGTCCTAGGTTATCCCACGCCCTGCAATGCGAAACAGGGGGCCCAAATGTGAAAGACGCCAACGTTCAAAACGAAGACACTTATGAGATCTTTGATCCGAGAAACCCGATCAACAAGCGCCGCAGAGAGGCCAGTAAACACGCCATGCAGGAAAAGAAACGACGGTAGCGACAGGTAGATTTTATTATCAACGATTCTCAATAGTTCTTTCGGCGGGGCTAGCTCAATTGGGATACCCGTGGCGACGCCTGGTTACGAGAGACACTTGCGCGGGTGATAGTTGTGACTGCAGTCAGAGCAGGCAGCGGCATTTCGTGCGATTCTGTGGACTTGCTAATGTCCGTGCACCGGTGAAACGCTCAATTTCCTAGACCCGAAGAAAATAATTTGGCTGAATTTCGAGAATAGAGCATATTTATGGAGCATATTTCATATTTATGATTTTCAAAAGTCACGACATAGTGTAACCTCTGCTTCTTTATAGGCGTTTGAAAAATTCGTCATCTTGAACATTAAAGAGCCTGTGTCAGCCTCCATTTTGTCAGCCTAGCAACATACCGAGACGGAGAAAGCATCCATTTCCATCGGCTGATTTAGGAATGTAGTGCGATATTTGAGTTTGAATTCGATAAATGAATAATAAAACTTTGTTTTTAGAAGACTATTTCAAGATTTCTACACGTAATTCGTTGTCTCATATGGACTGAAAACGATAACAAAGGAGTGGCTGACAAGGCCTCTTTAAAACTAGGCGCACAATAACCTTTCAACTTACAAGATCTGGTTTTCGAGTTCTTGCCTGAGCAGAACCTAAAAGGAAAGTTCCTGTTTACATCATCCCAGCTGATTGTCAATGGCAACAACATCTTATGCCTTGGCGACCACAATTTAAACTTTCTTACCAGTTGGTGACCTAACGTACTAGAGACAAAAGTCTTTAAAATAATATTAATAAAATCAAAAGCCAGTGTCTCGCCCCCAGTCGAACCCGTCCTGATTTCGAAGCCAGTGCAATGGGAACGACTAAGCGCGCAAAGAAGCTTGGGAAGGTCCTTCCCCTCGTCGCCCTCCCGGGTGTTGCGTTACGCGAGCTGCGTCTTCTCGGCCCCATTTTCTAACTTTTTTGACACACCTGAGATACTTGGGTACGAGATATTTTAGGGCTGAAAGTAAAGGTTCGCCAAGTAGGGAATTTTATTAGAGGTTATCATGACTATGAACGATAATCTGGTCAACAAACTTTGTAAACTCTAAATGACTTAATCAAATAAACAATTCTAAACAATCTGATCTATATGTATTAGTATCATATGGTTCCACAAAATAGGATCTCTGTGTCATTTCAATTTCTCATTCAAAAGAGAATAACTTCCAGCAGTTTCCTAATTCAATTATGGCATTAAAATAAATATGACGAAAGATAGGAATTTCTAAACGAGTAGCAATAACCCGACGCTTATAGCCACACAAATCCCCTTCAGTGCTAAAAGGTATCATCCCTTTGTGCTATTATAAAAACGCTAAGAATTTGTCCCCTTCTCGCAAGATCCAACTCCTAAACCTCTCTCATCGCTAAACGGTCTCTTATGATAATCCTAATGTGATTAAACTCGCTATTAGTGCTCTAAATCTGACACATATGGACTGTTTGTCATAAAATCGCTGACAACGGACGTAATGAAATATTTAGGTAATTTAAACCTCAAGAGAATGAGCAAGTATTAATAGTGCCCCCCAAGTTGTCTGACGAGCAATATAAAATGTTGAAGTAAACTTGAGAAAACTGTTTTCATCTGTCTGAATCTCTGCCACGAATTTTATTGGAAGTTCTTTAGAATTTTAAGAGCTTTTTTAGGTTGATTCATTCCTTGCCTTGGCAGTGAGTTTTTCACCGTGAGATAGATTTCTTGCCACAGATAAGGCGGGATTTGGAGATCTATTCATCTCGGGAATTCTTGAACTCGAGGTTATCAGAAAGGGTTGGTAATTTCAAGCAATGTTAGCCATCTTAAGTAGATCTAACTTGGGTGTTTGTATTGTCTGATCATGCAAGTGATCGAGCATGCCTGCGAGGCTCTCCATCGCCCTCAATTGCCGCAGTTATCTATAGCCTCAACAGTTTTAACGCAGATACTTTGTAGCAACTTTTCTTGAGACTGCAGTTATAGCAATCATAGAGAATTTCCTTTTTTGTCTAAAAAACTTCAACATCATGTTAATTAGAGTTTCATGGCACTACTTGGCATGTTCAGCCTTAGGGTCGAAAGATAGATAGGTATAATTTGATTGCATATTATTATTAGTATTCGGCAAGATCTTGAGCCACGTGAAATAGGTCTATCTTCTTGATTTTATCGCGCAAGTTCCATTTATAGGCCATCAACGATGAAAGACGAAGTGAGCCTATTGGATATTATGCAAGTAACAATGAACGTTTATAGATTGTTGTTGCTTCTGCCAAAGCGAAATTATAGTGGACGAATATTTAAACAATAAAAGAGATTTCTATGGTTTATAATGTGTTAGACCCCGTCCACACTACACCGTTTCAAAATTTTTTGCTCCGTTTTCAAAAAGATTTGCGTCCACACTTATCGTTTTCGTATTGTTTTCGCCGTTTTCGGTGATCGTTTTCGGCGTTGTAGTGTGGACGATAGCCGTATCCGGAGCAACAAGTATCCGTTTTCGTTTGAAAACGGTGTGGACGGGGTCTGAAACGCAGCTTGAGTTTCAAGTTTTTCCAGTATTCCCAGAGGGCGTTTATCACATTATAAACCGGAAGAAATCCAAGTTTTATTGCTTTTTTCCAGGGCGTTTAACATAGCAAAGCACAGCTCTCGGTCAATCAGAACGCGCGTTCAATTGGCGCTCTTTATGAATCAGTTTTGAACTGCAGCAAGCCTTCCCTCCCCTCCCTCCCCCCCCAAAAAAGGGTAGCTTTGAATTCATAGCGAGACTAGAGACGGGACGTTATTGAGCCTAAAACAGTTGAACAATATTGTTCTGGAAATAATTAAGGAGCCTGCTGAAACAGTGCCATAATGTCTTTCACACACTCGAGTCATCAGTTGTTTGTGAGTTTTCCGGATTTCATTCTTTCGTGGTATATATTGGAGTGCCTGCTGAAACTTACCCAGGGTAGCTGAAACTAGAACGTCAAGGCATTTTCTGAGGGGCACCGCAGATCGCGGCTAGTCTGGCTAGTTTTGTTTCGAAGAATGTCTCTCAAGTTCCAAACCACGCCCAATATGTCTGAGCGCCATGAATACCGCTTCTATAATATGTATTTATGACATAGCTGGAATCAACGGGATGTTGCTTAAAATTAGTCGCGTTACTCTTCTTATAATGGTGTAACAAACCTTTCCGCGTTATTGGAATAAATCTCTTCTAAAGGAAGCAAACGTTTTTGGTGGGCTAAAAATTCACACCCATTTCGTGTCCCCTATTACTAGGGCTTCGTAGTTTCCTCGTGGCCTCATAAACAATTATTAATTTACTCTCAGTTTCAGTCCCTATGACAGCTCGTATAGTATTGGTAAATTATAGGAGACCAGCAAAATGTATATGCAGGCTTCTCTCCTTCCTGTGGAAGTTATTATATTTGAATGTCTTAAACCTGGGGTGTTTAACTGGGGTGACCACCCCCTTCCACAAGGAGTTTGTTGGTCTCATGTTGACTCCAAGGTTTTTGCTACGAACTCTATAATTTTCCTGATCTGCAAGATGCCATGATGATAGAGAACTGTCTCTCTAAAGCCGAGATTTTTAGACATCAAGAGCACGTTTTGTGATCGAAGTTTCGGTTGCTTTCCAAAGGCCGAATAATGATGTACGACTTGACCCACTATCTCATACAACTGTAAAATTCTGCTTTTCACATCAAATCAAAATCGACAAATGTCAGTCGTGATGCTCGGTATATCGAGGGTCTGGAAAGTTTTTCTCATTTTCTTTGATTTTCAAATTTCATATTTTCCGGCCAAAATTTCAAATGTCCGAGGCATGATCGGACATATGCAAGATCAAGTATAAAAATAACTTCCAGCTCTGCAACATTCACTCTACAATCATTTGCACAACTCCTCAAGAACTCTCCTCAGTCTAAATCAGAGGCTACCCAGTTGTAAAGATCATATGCGATATAATTGGCAAAAATCATGCAGTCTAATTTGACCTCAATAGCCAGTAATTTATTATTTGTTTCTGTGGAGGATACCTTAGAGTTGCTATTCACGTTTAAAAATTCCTCTATATGTACTTTCTAACCGAGTAGCACATTTTGGTGCAGCTAATGCAGGTATGCAAACGACAACAAATGTCGCGCATATGTGTGGCCATAGCTTGTCTGGCGCCATACCATCAATTACTAGGCATTTAGAAGTTGTTTGATTTCACTCCACATACCAAAGTATCTGCAGATGCGAAAAACTACACGTCAGTTTTCGTCATCCAGAGACAAAACGGATAAAAAGTTTCCCCTTCATCAGTATATTATGGAGTCAATATTTTCATTTTCAAATTGGCAGTAATTTTTTGCCCGGTTCTAGATTTCTACTTAACTATTGTTTAGGAAGAAAACGTTAAATTAGAAGTTTTTAACTTGATCCTTAATTGGCGGTCAGATGTTTGTTTGTAAAATCGAGAATACGGAGAATGCATTAGTTTGCACTGGAACAACAGGGGAACGGTTAATGGGTGTATCAAATGGGTGGAAATTTCAAACCCTTTCACTCATGACTAGAAAAGACATGATAAATACACGTACATGCTGCAACATAGACATGCCTTGTTTTCGATGCTTCTTTATGTCTTTTGGTTTTACTATTATCGAACAAATTAATTCGAACTGTACAACTTGATAAAAAGATCCCGAAGTGAATGCGTTTCATAACATTATACAAAGGTATCAGATTATCGATGGTTAGTCTTCAAGGCTAACAAAAATACTGAAGATGAAAACGTAGTCAGTTCCTCTCCGATTTGGCCTTTTATTTAGAGACAGTTGTATCATTGCTCCCATGTCGACAACATTTATATTTGCCAGTATCAATCTAAGTTTATCTTGATTGCTGTTTGTTATGTTAGTGATATTATTGTAAGATCAAACTCCCAAGATCAAACGGATCCCTCACAGGGACGTAAAACGTTCTCCTTTTTATTTCGGTCTCCGTGCCATGCCAAAGACTCAGAGAATACTTTTTGTAAATTAGGATAAGTTTTTGTTCTATGTGTTCTGCATGCACGGCAAAAAAAAAAAAACAGAAAAAATGCTTTTCACCACCACCGCTAAAGCGCACTGTCTACCTTAACCTTTTATCGTCAATTTAATAAATATCTACAATTTATATACACATTAAGGTAAACACTAGAATATTATGTAACAGAAGACGAACCCGTGTAATTGTCTTTCGACTCCAAGAGTTGTATATCAGGGGTGAGAGAATCCACATTTACGCTGTTGAGATTCAGTGCGGATGTCTCGGTTCCCGTGCAGATCAGCTCTGGGCTCGCCTCGCTTTTAGAAGAATCCGGCGTTTCTGCTTGCTCCTCGCATTTCTCGTCATTTGAATCCATTTCTACCTCATCTCCCCCTATATCCTCGCTAAGCTTGCCTAAGAATCGTATATACTTCATAGCGGCGCGTAGGATCTCGTGCTTAGAGAGCTTCTTGTCTGGGGATATGTGGGTAATAGTTTACGAAGCTCAGCGAAGGCCAGATTCACTTGATACTGACGCCAACGTTCACGACTGTTTGTGAAAAGCCTGCGATGGAAAGAACTCTCTTGGCAATGCTCAACGCGAGGCACTCGTCTTTTGGCCGAAGATCTAGCCGTGCTTGGCGTGAATAGCGTGGAAGAAGAGATGTCTTTGTTGTGTAAATCTGAGGTCGCGTGGGATTGTGTGAGACCAGGGATATGGTGTCTTAACATTGCAGACTTCCCCATTCAAACTGCTCTATGCAAAGCTGCTACCATTAAAGTAACGCTTGTGTTATAAAGTGCTGCATGTCCTCTTGAAAGTTGGATATAAAATTCGACGCTTGATGCTACTGTAATTCCTCTCTTCTAACTGAAAAACCTTTGAAACTGTCCTGAACGGAAAATTACGTGCCAAAGGAAATGGACATTAGACGCTCTTTCATTAGTGTCGAAACGCAAATACGCTAAGTTGCAATTGAAAGAGTGGTTGTCTGTTCTGGAAGAAATTAGTTAGCAGCGAGTCGGTGTTTATGTGAAACGTTATCTAGATATGAGATGATAAGTATTTCGAATAAGGAACTTGAGGCCAATCACACGACTCATTAACAACCTTATCGTCAATATCTACAATAAAGCTATTGCTTGTACTTATACTTCGACACGGTGATCTTATTATACAATCAAGCGACCACGAAAAGGGGACAGGGTTTCCTTACTGTAAAAGCACCAGAGCTAATGTTAGTGGACGATGTCAACCAGTGCACTGCTTTGTTGCAGTTTACTCCTGAACCGGGACCGAAAGCAAATACAAGAAAAAAACATACCGTAAACGTTCCATTCTGCTTGCATCTGCGCATGCGTGTGGTGGGATCCGCATAAAGGCAAAATATATCTTTGTAAATACTTCCATTTGTAAATCATTTCCCTTCCCGAGTAAAAATAGACTCTTTATGATTTCTTATTTGTAACGTTTCGATTTTAATAATGCTCACCTGTTCTGTCCATCGTATACTACTTATTTGTCTTGGTGTAGTGTTATGAGCCCGACTCAGGCTCATTTTAGCCCGAGCGCAGCCCAAGTCACTCCTTTGTTCGACTTTGTGCTCGATAAATGTTTCCCAGCCTTTGACTGCAGGCGTTAATGAGATTTGTGATATTAAAATGTAAAATGATAAAAATATCAAACTTTTAAAAATATATCAATCACACTATAAAATCAATATCTATTTTAATGATCCTCACTGTAGAGCCCCAGAGGGGGAAGCAGGCTCTTTTGGTGCTATTTTCTGATATTTTCACATGTTTATAGTATTTTATGTTTCAAAGAGGGCGGCCCGGGCCCCCTGAGCCTCCTCTCTGGCTACGTCCCTGCGTCTCGCTGGAAATAGTATTATTTTCTATCAAGATTGGAGCAAATGTTTTTTGTGCACTGTTTCATCGAGTTTTCACTCGAGCGCGCGCTGTTTTCAAAGAAAAACACTGACCTGTTCTTGTAAAACTATTCAAGTACGCCACAATCTTGAACGAGGTTGTGATGTTAGTGTGCAGCGGCCTCTGCTAGCGGGGAAGCAGATGTGGCACAGGGGTAACTAAACGATGACACACGGTGTTCCCCAGCTATGATTAGTACACCAGGTAACCTGAGTGTAGCAGTTCAAGGAACATTTTATTCACCTAGAAATTGAATGGAGGGGCAATGATAAACCTTCTTCATTCTTCTTTTTCTCTCTTTTTCGTTATGAGAACCTTTGCCTGCATGGCAAGCGTTCACGTGTGTTCCAGGGAAAGAAAACCAGAGAAACAGCTAGGAGTTCAACAAGCAGTTTTTGGCCCTTTCTCGCGCGGCTAAAAACTCGCTCGTCGAACTTCTCGCTTTTTCTCCTCTTTCTCTGGCTTTCTTTTCCCGGAAAACACACGGGAGCGCCTTGCAAAGCAGGCTATGAGGGCCTTGATATATTCCTCTTTAGGAATTCATCTGAGTATCCTTGCTCAAGAACTCCTACTTTAACTCTCTTCTGGCATCGTTGAAAGTCCTTCCTTGTTCGTAGAGACTAGGTAAACAATAACTGCTTTACAAGTAGTCCTGAGATTTCTTAAGTTGTTGGTACAGGAGAAAACATCTTTAGTCGATGTTTTGTGACTCTTGCTCAAGTAGTCGGCTGAAGTGCCAAGCGCGCAAGGAATTCTGGAGAAACATACTCCTTTGTCCCGCAAGAAAGATTTAGAGCTTAGGGCGGGCGCTGCTCTTTCAGCCTTGACTCCTGGAGCCAGTCAAATAACTTGTGGTCTGTCTTGTACGTTGAAAATTTCGCGCCGAGAAGTACACACAAAACGTGGACCTGTTTGGCCCCAGCCTAAGCTGGTTTAGCGATTTTGTTTTCTAAGAGCTATAGATCTTATCAAATTTTGAGTCTTAATCAAGAAGGGGGCATTACAAGTTCCCCCTGGAAACCCTTACTTTGCACCTCAAGTGAAATATCACACCAGTCTACCCACCATACGATCACCGACTACCTGTTCTTTTCTAAGGGGCCGACCATTTAACTCTTGAGGGGGGGGGGGTGGGCGTTTTTGAAAAAAAAATTCCTGCACGGCCCGAAGGGCCGAAAAAAATTTCCTGCACAGCAAAATGGTCACTAAAACCCTCTTTTCTTATTGGAAAAAAAATTCTCACCGCATAACAGAGGCATAAAAAAAAATCTTCCACTGACAAAAATCCCCCCCCCCTCAAAAGTTAAATGGTCGGCCCTAAGAACAACCGCCAAATTGCAGAAAAACAATCCTGTCATTATTGAAACCTGTTACAGATCTTTCCCTCAGCCTGTGCTAATTACGGTCGGGCTCTCGGCAATTTGCGCTACGCTTCCGCAGAGCGCCGTCACTCGAGACGAAACAAAAACAGTAAGACTTATTTTGTAGCTCATTCTACCGCTTGGAAGAGCCCCCTAATCGTGGGAATAACGGAGAGAAGAAGATGGTATCTTTCAAAATGTGAATATTTCCTTCACTATAGTCAAGATTATCTTCCGGTGAAAATCTTAGGAGGAAGTTTTAAGGAGTAGCAAGAGAACATCTGGATAAATGCGCCACAAAATAAATGAAGCTGCTACGAATCACAAGTTATTTGAATAGTGGGTAAACGAATTTATTTAAGATCTTTATCGCAAGCTGAAAGCAGCCGAGAGTTTGCAAACAGGAAAGAGCAAACGCACGCTACGTTTGCAATGCAGACTGAAAAAGGCAAGTCTGGGGGAGCCTACTTGTGTTTAATAACTACACACGAGTCAACAGTCCATAAATTTGGAGTAGGGACCGGAGACGTTCCTGTTTAACGTTCACGCGCAGTTTCTTGTGTAAGACCTCACGCGCAGGATCGGATTAATTAACCCGTGTTAATAGTGCTTCATTAGGACAATACGGCCGAGTAATTGGATTTAACCGTTTGATTGTCCGGTCGATAATCACCAAGCTAAGGACTGTGCATACATCATAGGGCACGATCGCTATAGATTAGTGTGCTGCTGGACTTGCCACAAGGCACGGTGCTATGGAAGAGTGTGGACCCTATCCCTGTGTCCCATACCCTTGTCCCATGCGGCACTACGTAGAGGTACGCATTCCAACGCCTTATCCTCCACCGCAGCAGCTTTCGCCCACGTCTTCCTTCTCTTCGGGTGAGGATCTCGCATACGTACATTTCCCAGGCTTTGGCGTACACCGCAGAGTAGTCACTAGCAAGAAGGAGCGTTACAGACAGCAGAGCGTTAACGTGGCTTTTACTGAAATTCGCAAACTCCTTCCGACTTACCCGCCTGAAAAGAAGCTCTCCAAAGTGGAAATACTTAGGACTGCTATTAAATATATCCAATTTCTGGATGATATTTTAAGAGATATGGATCAAAACGAGGTGAACAGAAGATCAAGAGCTGTAGGACCTTACGGTTGTGGCGTACGAGCTCCTAAAGGAATGAGATATGTCTACCCTTCTCCGGAAAGTGATACAGATTCCAGAGAATGTGAGCTGATTTACCAGAACAATAGTGGTGACTTTGAGAATCCAATCTGTAAATAAACTAGATGAAATATTCACGCCTTGGAATCCGATTAGACAAGGAAAACTGTCAAGTCCTTAAGGACAATTTCAACACGCGTTTTGTTATGAACGCCCCATGAATGCTCTATAGTAATCCATGAATGCTCTATAGTAATCCAGTGTTTTTTTGCTGGACTAGTCTCGTAGGTGAAGAATTGTGTCTTAAACGTATTCATATAATAGCTGCTCTACATATTCGAAAATACATTTGGGTTGGAAATCCTTGACAATGTTTTTTTTACTTTATTGTTGAAGAAACATGCGCTGCAAGTGTTATGTCAAAGTATATGTCACACTTTTCAGTTATTATCAATAAATCTCGTTACAGTTAAAAAAAGGCCTCAGACTATTGTACAATTTGCACACTTTTTTGACTTTGAGTTTTGTACCCTATTCAGGGAGACGAGAAATGTGGTTGTCAAGAAATTTAGGGAACCTTTTATATAAATCTTTAGACCCCTCTGCCATGCTTTCTAATTGTTCTCTTGAAACAAAACAGAACTCTCTCAACCCTAATAACTGGGGATCACTACCTCAAAAACGTCTGCTACAATAACAATGCATGGCCTCTCAATAAATTCCAAACTGTGCGAGTGTTACGAGCAGGTGAATTTCTCCGACTGTTCGAATGCTTGCAAACTTTTGGACTCACAAGTATTTGCTACTTTAATATCATTGCAAAATAGGAAATGTTAATTCATCAATGTATGTGTGCAGTATCTCCAGCTCCACGCTAGTGTCCCGAACAGTTTCTTGAGATTTCGAGGTGCGTGATTCTATACTTTGTGATTTAAAACGAGCCATTAAGTTATAACTGGAAGTTGTTTTGTATGTGGAAGAAAATTAGTTGCAAGCGAAGAAAGGTGCCGTGATTCTATTATATTTTGTGATTTAAAAAGAACCTTTAAAGTCCTTTTTTAAAAGAAAGTTCGGATGTGTAATTGCGAGCACTTGGTAGCACGTTTTTGGCTTCAAACATGTACAACTGAAACAAAGTGATAGTATAATAATGCCCTTCACAAATTACGACCTCAGGAATGTTCTTCCTGTTTCTAACACTACGCGTATCGCGCGTATAACATGACTGACAGCAAGTGGGGGTTTTGATCACAAATGGCTCTTTTCCACGGTATCATTTCGTAATTGTCTGCCTACTCTGGTTTAATAGCGGATCTGATTTCACAAAAGTCCTTAGTAGGGCTCCCCAACGGCTTGTCTCTTCTTCGTGTAGACCACTCTTCCCCCACCCATGTAGAATTTCACTCCTGTAAAATCTACATTGCAGTCCACATTAATTATACTACGCATTAATTTCCTCTTTTCTCTAGCCATGAATTTCCACACAACCAAAGTGTAAGAAGCAGGCTGACACCATCCGCGTCTTTGGTAGGAATCCCCGCGCCTCGTTGACACTTGCCCAATGCTACTCTTTTCTGTGAAAGGGTTCATAGAGAAATTCATCATGCCGGAAGGCATTGCGAATAGTTGCTGTAGTTGTTTTTGCTGATGAATGCTAGATTTGACTCTAGGATAGTTGCCGTTGAAGAGTCTCCTCTCAGCACCTCTACACCCAAATCCCCCACATCTCATTTACGCCTTTTTGTGAAATCAATATTACAATCATAATTTATCAAGGAGGGCAAACTTTATGCGTTCCTCTATTTATGATATTTTATGTTTCTCGAAACAAAGTGAAGGTGCGATTCAGCCAAGAGGTTTATCAGTAGTGTGTCCTGTGTTAAGTGTGCCGCCACTGATAATTTTTTCTCGCCTACCCTCGGGGATTGTTTTCAAGTTTTAAGTTTTGTTTTCTCGGGGACAAACCATAATAAAAAGTACTTGGCATGTTATTTCAAAGGTCAAGTCGTATCCCTTTCTTGTGCGACTGCGGGTTTTGTGAGAACACAGCCATAAAATGGTGTAAACAGCCCGTTATCGTTAGGTCTGGAGATGGGGGATTAAAGCTTTTGGCACATTTAGCCGACGAAACTGATCACTTCCCAATATGTTGACCTCGCCACCTTACACACGAACTCGCAGATAAATCTCAGCTCCCCTAGACTCCAAATTATGAATTCCTCTTTCGAGAATTCCAATCCTTATACTTGTTGGTAGACAAAATCACACCTATTCTACAGATCCCAAGATGGATCAAAAGCACGGGAAAAGACCTGTTCAACTTTAGACAGATTATGCCCGCCGTAACAAGCATGGCTTTGTTTTTCTGCTTCTACGCTCAAAGTAAAGTCGCGAGTCTGATCTTTTTGTGGGGAAGCGCACGACGTGTTAATGCCGAGGCCGAGAAGACGCCGAGGCCGAGAAGACGCGTTCGAGGTATACTTGCTCCTGTGGAATGGAGGCGCAGGGTTACTGAAGAAGATTTCGGCCACGCCCTATTCCAGTCGCTCCTCTATTATACGGTGACACTTTATACAACAAGCCCGGCTTTGATTTTGAATGAGAGGGGAGGGGGCAAACATGCTTCTTTATGATGTTAGATAGAAAATGTGATAGAGCTACAACAGTGTAATGAATTATGTCGGGGAATCGGACGCTTGTTCCCACATTTCAACCAATGCATATGTGGGGACGTAGTTAGCACAGTAGAAGATAAAAAAGAAGCAATGATGGTCCATCCTTCGAGGCATGCCGTCACTTGCTAGGTCAATATTTTGAATCTTTTTGAAAATCATATTTAAAAAAAGGCTCCTCAATAAAAGATTGTTATTATTATTTGATTTTGTTTCTGTGAACAACATACTTTTCAGTGACCTCCTGAGCTAGCAGAATATTGTGTAGCGGAATTATTAAAACAAGAATGCTCTAATTTTTCAATCAAAATTTATAAGAATTTACCCTCCCGCACTTGAGAATTGAGAGGAAAACAACCAGAAGGCCAATACATTCATGTGCTAAATCAATTAGTGAATTTGCAGCGTCGACTTTCAACTAACATTGCCACTGAAACTAGAAAAATATTTGTAGGGAAAGTAAACACGAAGCCCGACGTTAGAGTAATTTGGTTTAGTAAAATGTTTGCTTAACGATTATAAATCAAACGTATGATACCAACGGAAGCGAAAACGTCAACAGAGAAATGTCAAACTAAAACTTTATTCTTGTGATCGTACTTGTTTTGCAATCGATCGACTACCGAATAGTTCAAACTCAAAAAACAAGGCCGAGCAACCAAGGCCGAGCGCCCGCGGAACGCGCGGGATCCTCGAGCATGTTTCTTGAAAACCTGGAAAGAGAGACGGTGCCGCGAAGCCTAATATTGGAGTGTAAGATTCATATTGAAAAAATACTAAAGAAACTGCGAATTTTATTTTAGATTTTTATCTGATTCCTGTGACAAAGTCATCGCAGATATTTTTTTTCCTTCGGTTTGCTGCGCTACTCATCAAAAGTGGTTTGGGTCCCAGGGCTCCAGCCCGGGGGGGGGGGGGGGGGGGACTCTAAGGTTAAAATGCTAGGGGTGACCGTCGGGAAACTCGAATTTTGACCCTAAAAAATACCTGGTCGAAAAAATTTCCACCCTAAAAAATAACCCTCAGTCTGAAAATACCCTAAAAATACCAACAATTTTGACAGATTAAATTTTATTCTGGCCGTTTATTTAATATACATCAAATGTATCCTCTCGACTTTCAAAAACACTACTTTATTTGCGTGAGAACCCCCTAAAAAATACCTATTTTTCTTACTATACCGTTTTTTATTTTCGAACCCCTAAAAAATACCAGCTCGCCGATTTCAACCCCTAAAAAATACGACGGTCACCCCTAGCATTCGAATATAGGGAGTCCCCCCCGGGTGCCCATAGTATTGCACGGCTTCTAAGCTCCAGCAAGAAACTTTCGGGGCTCCTGGGCCTCCAGTGCCACGTAGGGCTCCAGATCTCAAAACAGAAATAGAGCTCCAGATCAAATTCATTGCGGGTCGGCCAGAGCTGCAAAAAACCCTCTTCCCTGCAAGACACCATGACTCAAGCGGCATATACATAGTTATACATAGCACCATGAGACCCTATTTAAACGATGTTATCATTTAAAAAAGTTTGATAGTCGATCGATCAGGAGATCTTACTCGCGTATTGAGAAGGACTGATTATGAGAGCTGATTGGATTTTCCCACGACTCTGCGACACGCATGCGAATGAAACGTTATTTGTGGCCTTTTCTACCTTCTGCAAATTTGGGAAAATACATTTTCTTCCTTACGTTTGTTACGATGCTCATGCCAATCTCCTCCACACGGTCAATCAGGATGCGTGCGCATGGCAGACATATGGTCATCAAATTCCATATTTCAACGATGCTATCAATTAAAAACATAACAAGTACTCGATATATCAGGTGATTCTACTCCGGTCTTTACTTTTTACGTATTTAGAAGCTATGAAACCGTCTGGCTATGAAAGCTGGTTGCAATATGGAGCAATAATGCCTTCTTATCTGCACCATCGTCGCTGGAATTTTTGTGCCGGTGCTTTTTACCATACGGTTCACATTCGTCTCGTGTCGCGGCATCTTTTCAAGATTTCCGTTTTGGATGGATTTACCAAAAATCACGATGTTATCTTGCAATATGAGGCTTATGAGGTCTGAAAAACATGAACTGGGCTCTGTAAATGTGGTTTTATTTATAATTAAAGCATCGCGGACTGGTTAGGTGTATCTTTCGATTGAATTTCAAGATAAGAAAGTTTCATTTTCGCTTAAAAGTTGAAAAATGTTTAGCAAGCTGATTCAGAAAAGTGACATACAATAAAGTGCGCACATAAACCATAGTTTCTTCATACCAAATATTGTACTTCAACCATATGAAAAACACACAAGAGCCTTTCGATTTCTATAACGAATTTTCATGTTTTCAGGCTCTCATTTTTATTTTATTTATAGGCTTTGTCACATGTACAGGGAAATCTCACAGAGCATTGCTCCTGTTCGAGCCACCTTAAATAACACTACTTACAAAATTCTAGTATCGCTAGAATTAACGATATCCACTAAACCTTGAGCTTGAGCATTCTTCACTCGGCCGGATTTTGATTGAGTTCTGGTCAAAAAGTTCGAGGAACCTTAATATTAGTAATATTACAGTTACAGGCTAGTATCGCTAGAAACAACGAAATCCCAACCTGCATGTGGCGTTCTCCACTCGACCGGATTTTGCTCTAGTTCTTTGAACATAATTACAGTGGAATGATATCATGTACTTGATTTATTCCAGAGCCGCAAAAGTGGGCCTACTGATATCAGTGCAGTTTTTGTATTATATGATCGTGGATAGTTGGCATGTCGATATGCATCAAGTCATTGATAGATTGACTTTGATGCAAACATATAAGCGAAAACGGGATTCAATGTGCAGATTAAAAATATTTACCATAATGAAAATCTAATTATAATAAAATATTACCAATAGGAAAATACTATTTATGTTATGATATGTTAGGATACGTTATGATGTTCAGCAGAGCCACTCCTGCTGAGCCACCTTAACTCTGCTAGTGATAATGTCTTGGGTGCCTCGAGGCCTGCTCTCTTGTGCCGTTTCGTTGGCGGGAGGAGACAGTGTCCGTGTATCTTTGTATGGATTTAATAATCCACACATGACACGAAAAGGTGCTTTTCATTTGTCATATCCTCTGATCCAAGAGAATCCGATCGACAATAAAAAATAATCGTTTTTCTCTACTCAACTATTACTGCAAGGACATTTTTCCCTGTTCGTACATGCACAAATTGAAGCGAGTACCATATTTTGAGCTCCTTTGTAGCAACCGGTTGAAAAGCCACTCAAGAGTACAGACGTAAAAGCTTTTGCCGACTGAAACTGAACAAAATTTCACATGTTTTTATAATACAAAACATCACGAAAGTCAGTTGACTGAAAGTATATTTAAAGACTTTTCTGGCGAGCAATAGAAAAGCCATTCATGAGGGCAAACATTAAAGGTGTAGCCGACTTAGGGTTGAAAAACATAATTGAAAAGTTGAAAAATTCATATGTTTTTATAGTATAAAGCATCAAGAAAGTTTGAAAGTATTTCTGATGATTGCCGCATGCTCGTCCGATCAATTACAAACTGTGGCGTTGTTTTGAAATTGTTATTTTGTTGTTGAGGTAATTTCATTTGTCATTCAAAAGGATGGGTTACACCAAAAGGGCGGTATGCAGACAATGTTTTACCTGTCGCGAACCGAAATCAAATAAAGCACTTTCGATCTACCAGAACACTGAAACATGTGGTTAAGATAATTTTGGAAAATCACCTGAAATCTATAACAAGGAACTGGTCAATTCCCAACACGCGGGGGGAGGGGGGGGGGGAGTACCGCAGCTCTAAAAAATGCGCTCGTCAAAGTGTAACCACGTCATCTTAACTACTCGTAAGTCTGAGCTGTAGAATACTGAAAGAATGTCTAGCAGAAATAATAAAACATTTCAAATAAAAAAACTATCAGCCTACCAGACGAAGGAATTTAGTTTACGTAACTGGTTGTTTTCACTCGCTTTAGAGTACTTTCGTTGCATTTTGCGCCGCAATGTCAGATTCGAAAATCCTCCCTAAAGGTCCTTTTTTTCAGCATAAAAAAATTTATTGTACTAAATATTGTCCCGGCAGGTATCTTTCAATATTTTATTTGTCGCAATTTCTATTTTGGAATTTTTCAGCATAAATAAATTTATTGTACTAAATATTTCCGAGGTATCTTTCAATATTTTATTTGTCGCAATTTCTATTTTTGGAATGTCTAGGGAAAGGTTTAGCCGTATAAAAACATCCTTTGCAGATAATCAGACTACAGTGGCACTAGATTTCTCATAGATCCCTTATATAAGCGCATTACTTCATAATTCGAGACAATTCTTGTGACCACCTTTAATAAAGTTATAAATATAAAGAGAATTGTAAAAAAACGTAGCCTTTTCTTTCGCGTTGGTTCAGTTATCCCCTTTCAACCCCTTGATCGTAAATTTATAGGACCGTCCATAGCAGGTTTATAGTGTCAGAAAGGGTACGCTGGAGCGCGGGCGCTCCCAAAAAAAACAATAAATTTCGTGGCTAGAAACGCTGGATCCTCGAGAATGGAGTGAGGGTGGTTTAGCTGTTTAGAAAAAAAGTACAGAGCAAGCTTTATCGGAGTGATGTTATCTCCTGTTTTCTCAACGGAAGCGACCGATTATTCTAACATGTCATTCTTTGTGGCTTGCCCCATGGATAGATATTTCTAGCTGCGGCCCTGAACTTTCGAGAATTCCTTTTTGAATGCGTCTGATCGGAGTCGTCAGGAAAAGGATATAATATGAAACCCAACAATTCTATAGCGTCGCGAACTATGAGAATGGAACCCGCCATGCAATTATCAGACATTTTAACTGCACTGGCAACAACGTTTATGACAGTAAACCAGACAACAAAGACAATTCTATAAACTCTGCCAAGGAAAATGGCATGTTTTTGTTACTTTACTTTGTCAAAGGCCATGGCCATAATCTCAAAGCTTTCTTAATACTCTTTTTGAGGCATCTCAACTTTGTGTCACTGTAATGGCATTTTGTTTTCGAGGGAGTTTCCTCGCGAAGTGAAAATTTGTCCAAAAATTTTTTAAATGTCCAAGGCAGAACTAATCATTTTGTATCCATTTTCTTGTGTGCAAAATTTCAGTTAATGAAAAGGGGAAAGCATTTTTGCCTGGTAACCTTCTTGAATTGTCACCTTATTCTTTGTGTTCTTTGTCGGAACTTTCCTTAAACTATTGATATGTTTTGATGTAACTTTTGCCAACAAAAGTAATGAGCTCAAACGTGTAGTCAAAAGCAATCGCACAGTTTACCAATGCGAAGTCAACAAACTTCTGCCATTAGTAACAATAAGCCTGAAAATCACCAAAACAATACAAAAAATTGTCGGTATGGCCTTCAAGAAATCTCCACATTGAAATGGACGGCAGAACAAGAAGCTTGTCGTTAGCACAGAGAAGCTAATCAAGCGAGCATATAGGCGGCAAATTTCCGAATTAAATTGAGATTAAATTACTATTATTTGGCATAATATACTCGTTGGCCCTCTATCAGTGGAATGATGTATAATTTTTGAATGAACGCTTTGTTGTTAAGGGACTCGCGTGGCTTTTAACTGTTACTCGTGATTGCTAGCCGTGTATGGGCGAACGAGAGTGAACCTCCCTTTCCCCACCCATTCTCACCATCCTCGCGACTAAAACGCGGCCCATTACTGAATTTATACATTTGAAATATTTTTTTTAAGTTAGTGGTTTTGAAAGGGATTTGACGCTGTTCCTATCGAATATTTCGTCAGTCGACCGGGAATAAACCGAGGCCGGAACATAATTTCTTTTTTTTCTAATTACTTTTCAAATAGTGTGTGTGTGGTCATATGCTAGCAGGAGATCTCAAATTCAGTTTTCAATATTATATTTCCTGTTCAGCTTAAATCACCGCAAAAGCTTGCTGTTGAATAACATTCACCACTAAACTGACAAAAGTTGTGAAATGCTAAGACTGGGCCAGTTGATCAACAAAATGATGGCAAGATTCCATATTAGTTTACTGAAGAGTGTCGGAAATTCAACGTAACAATAATTTATATAGCGCTTATCCATTACTGTGCAAGCACATAGTAAACCATTGCGAACATAAGAATAACATAAGAATAACCGAACATAAGAATAACAATTCTAATTATTATTTGCTGTACAAGGCTGAATTTTCTTTGAAAAGTGAACGCGCGTTATAACTGGAAGAGTTTAGAAATAGGCGGAAAGATCGATGGCTGTGGATCGATATATTTTAGGCTTCGGCCCTAAAACGATGAGTTTTGCATCCAGTCTTGCCTCACTAAGACTGGCGTGATAGGTCAGATAAAGATTACTAAACTTTACAAAACCGCGGTTTCCTTGTGCTCGATTTAAGGGTAGATCTACGACGACAATTTAATGTGATTTCCGCTCGTGGAACGTAAAAAATGTTCGTGTTATATCCGCTAAAGACCCCCTTCCCGCCGCAGGGGAAAGGCTGGGAAAATCTTATTTGTGGAAATGTATTTATTGTTACTTCTTTCACTCCCTGGTTACATATATTGCTTCGTTTCCCTACTTGTAAACGCCATTTTCAGATTTGTTGTTTTTTCGTGTTTTTTATTATTTTATTGAGTGTGCGGGCCATTTTCACACATTTTCGACACATTATCGATTGCAAGGTGATAGTAATTCCATGACAAGAGAACCGCCCGACAACAATCGAATTAAAAATGTCGCGACGTTCTCCATGTGCTATGCAGTGCCTTCATGAAACAGTAAATCATAGATGAATTCGCGATAAGAAACAACAAGATCATTGCTGGTGCTACAGACCCCTTTGAAACGTAAACAATACGTCTCACGGGGACCTGCTTGCTATGGAGTGTTTCAAAACAAAAGCTGAAGTGGCACATTGTTTTAGAAAAGTATTAAAGAGACTGATACGATTTGCAACAACTGTTAGTTCCTTCTCAAACTGTCTTTATTTGGGGATCACTTTTTCGTGATTTCAAAGTATTTCTTATTCTGGATTTGTAACGTTAACGATCTGTTGTGTGACGAAGTGGCCTGTGTGACCGCCTTTAGACCACACAACAATGGCAACTTGTTAATGATTACAATTTGACTTTTGTAAACAGCTTGACACCAATTACGCGCTGTAGACGAACTCACGCGCTAATTGGTTAAGCAAAGGCTCTTTTAATGAAACCCCCGGCGAGCCGTGAAAAGGCAATTTCCTTTTGCCCTGAGAAATACGATATAGAAAACGCGAGGCGGTGACTTGCAACCCAGGCGCATTCTCAGAGTATTGTGGACTGCGCATGCTATACGGCCAGAGGTTATCGACAAACGGATATAAATGAAGAAGCAATTATACAGATCAACGGACTCAAAATCAGTTGCCAGTATACCCTCATCTTACAAATCACGGTTCATCCGATCTGAGTACTGATAAACGGAGGGCGAACTGATACGGGATCTATAGTAGCGACCCCAACTGTGGCCACCGCGAAGTCTGTGGACCTATATTTTAGCCTAACAGCGAGAAGAGGATAAACTTAAAAGTTCCAGCTAAAATGCCGGTAGGGGCTTGTACCATAAGGGATTGCGAAGTTGTAGGAAGTTGTGAGCAGTCACTGCTGTCCCCGAATAGTAACTGTAGCTCAAGCAGCTCGGAGAACAGCATCAGTCCTGGTCCTTCTCCCAGACTCAACCATCGACTCTTTGTAAATCGTAAAGCAGTGAGTCTACCACTGGACGACAGGAGACATGCCTACATGAAGCGATTATACACAAACAGTAGGGAACGTTGGAGACAACAACACGTGAATTTAGCGTTCGCAGAGTTGAGGAAACTCATTCCGACTTACCCGCCAGAACGAAAGCTCTCAAAAAACGAAATCCTCAGACTTGCGATGAAGTACATTAAGTTCTTAGAAAAGATTCTGCGCGATATGGACCATGAAACCGAGACCTCAGATAGTGCGGACACTAATAATAACAGAACAGAGGATAATACTTCCACAGATATGGACTGTACTGATACTAGAACTGCTGAACAAGAGCAACAACAGAAACAAGAACTATTGACCGATAAATTAACTGTCTCATCTCCGGGACCGGATGATGTGTCATCCTTATTTCTAGGTCAGTCGTGAAATTACGCGCACAAGTCGCAGTATACGAAGGAAGCGCGCGGGGACCTCAAGGTTGCCTCCTAGATTTTATCTTTATAAACTGCCAAGACTTCTTTTCATCCATAAACAAACTCTAAAATATGTGAGCTGTTTATTTAGGATGTTTATGATTTGTAAATAGACTCGGGATCCCAAGAGTAAAGTGTTTACTTTAATAGGTTTATCAGAACCGACGTATTGAATTCAATGTTTATGTGAGCTCAGGTTTTATTTTATCTTTGTTATAGATGAGAACTTGAGATGGCTAAGTATTCTGAAAGAATTGTAATTAATATTGGCTTTTATCTGATGGGCCTTGTACGCACATTTCTCGGCCATTCCTCATCAGGGTTAGGTCCTATGGACGGGTAGCCGCGAAAAGTACACAACATGTAATTAAATTATTGATGTATAATATCATTCGCAAATAAAACGGTTTGAAAATATGAGCTTTGTTTTTACTACAAGTCAAGTATCTTTAGTGGTTGATCGATGTTTTTTTGCAGTGGGCAACGTAAAAGGAAATGTTTGACAGTTTTCTCTTATTCCGTGCGCGCAGGGTTGGTAAATTGAGATGACACAGAGGGTCCCGTGAGCATTGCCGACGTAAAGAAAGCATTTCTGTCGAACTCGGTAGATCGTGGCACTGATAAGAGCGAAGATATGCGCTAAGAGTGTAATAAAGAGACATTTGAGAACTCTTTTTGGCAGGGTTCAACAATTCCAATTACTATCAGACTAATAGAATTTCATCTCCCCATCTGAAAGACAGACGACATCCTACTGCATTGGTTTTTCGGGTTGTGACCTGTTTGGGAGAGCAAAACCCTCGCAGACACTATTCTAGTTTCCCACGGTCGAACTATGTTACATTGTAGGACAACTACTGGCATTCGGACAAATTTTCGTGCCGAGACAAGTCCTAGTTCTGACTCTAACCAACCTAAAACACCCCCACTGAGATATTGAAGTCATTTGTCCGAATTTAACTGTTAACTGTCACAGAACTGACTGCGCCGCGCAACGAGAGCATTAGGAAAGTATCATTTGGCGGCCTGCGAGTAGGTTTGATTGAGACAAAAAGCAAATAGAATTTGCAGTGATTGTAATGCCGGTAACATCTGCCTGCCATGCGGGAACATACCAAACAAGACTTAACCAAACAGGTATTCTGTGCTTACAAACTGGTACCACCCAGTGTCCTTTTCTCATGTCCACGTTTGGCCTTGGAATATATAAGATCCAGCCTTTGCTTCCAGAGGCGTCCGACCATGTT
Organism: Scolanthus callimorphus; assembly: GCA_033964015.1. NCBI lineage: Eukaryota > Metazoa > Cnidaria > Anthozoa > Actiniaria > Edwardsiidae > Scolanthus > Scolanthus callimorphus. Next base: position 9,363,821 of record CM066913.1, on the reverse strand, counting down.
CCTCGCTCACGACATAAGGCGCGCTCACTACTAGAACCACTTCGCTCATATACTCCTCATGATAATAGTCAGATGTTATCTTAAGGGCAAAAGAATAAAGATGATAGGTAGATTGTTCGCTTGCACTATATAATGCCTTATCCGTGGAATCTGTACAGATCACGCAGCCGAAAACAGTTGCACTAAATTCAGGCTCGGTTCAGGTATCATCGGCTGCCTCCCATCGCTCCTCTTATATCTTGTAGAGCTAAAATAGATTAGATGCCGACAAGCCTAACCCTTTCCTTCCTATGTTTTCTACATTTATAAACGTTCCGGTTCGCTTTCAACACCATCATAGCCTTTTTATTCATCTCAATAGTTCAATTTCTGAAACTTAATTTTAATGAATTTCTGGAATAGCCATGTAGTTGCATTTGAGGTAGAACTATGGAATGTGTTTTTCTTTACATATGGCCGGCTTTGATTCTTAAAGAAATATTCTAAATGAACGTGCCATAATAGTTTGGACAAATCAACGACGTGCGAAGGGTCCCCAGTTTGGGAGAGTCACGCGAGAAATATTTTTTCAATTGGTTTCTCTCTGCTTTCTTGAAAAACGCACCCAATCTGTTTCTCCGAAGGGAAGTGATGTATTTCTAATAACTGTTACCACTCTTATAATGAGCAGGAACATAAATACAAGAGTGATTAGATGTATTAGAGGTATCTTTTTTGAGGAGAAGCCGAAACGTGTTGCATCAAATTGAACTAAGACTTTTTGAATTTTCTTCAATTTTCACTCTGACAGTCATTTCAAAACCTAAGGGAGTTTACTGAGTAACAATCTTTCGGCATGTCCGCATCTTTCATGTAGGTCAGTAACCAAAGTTTGCTTCTTTGCTACAAATGTTTGTACCCGGTTGATTAAGTCGCTTTCTATAGATTATGAATGAATGTTTCGGTAGATTTTCCAAGTTCTCAGTCGCTCGAAAAACACGCATAGCGGCAAAACAAACTAATTTGTTTCTTCTTCTCTTTACACTCGGTATTTCCGGACTTGGAATGCCATCCAGAACGCGAAAAACGTTCATCGTTAAGTAATTTCAGATTGCGAACTAAATAAATGAGATTTTCTAGTATCACTTTATTATCCTAACGACAAAACCACCTGTGATGGCACGCAAATCTGAGTGCACCGAGTTCAGAAAATGCTGAGGCCGGTTTGAGCCTAAGAACTTTGATAGCGCTGTTAATCTTTTTTCAAAGCGCATTTGATGGCGATAATTTGTCAGCTTATATTTTTGCTTCTTTTTAATCACAGGGATTATTCCCTCAAGCACGTAAGAAAAGGAATATGTGGGGCATCAGGGGGAAATGCCATTTAGCGACATTTAGTTACTGATGAAAGGTGTCCGTTGCAACGACGAAAACACAGAGAGCACCACGCATTGAAAAGTACTTCTCGAAAGAGGGAAAACGTTTCACTATTAAAACTAAGTGTGAGCCAATTTTGAACCTTTCCTATAGGAAGAAAAACTGGGTACTTTTTACGCTTCTTCGCCTATTTCACGCCCAACCACAAGAATGTGGAAAATGCACCACACAAAGGAATGGAATTCACAAAAGTTATTTTTAAATAATGGTATTGGCACAAGTTATTTTTGAATAAGGTGCTCTCTTCAATAGAATAGAGCCTGCTCTCGAGGAGCCACGCGTCACGCTAACTATGCTAGAATGGGCAGCTAAAGTTGCGGGAAAAAAAATGCAAGTTTAGGAGTATTTGTATGGAGGAGAAACGTGATTACAAATCGTGAAGGCCATCGCTTAGTTGGTATATCTCTTTCATCCAGCACTTGAGCGCTGAGGGCTTTATTTTGTCTAGACCCTAAAAACAGTCGGTGCAAACCGTTTAGAGCTGTTTATGTGTTAAAGCCTCGTTAATATGTCGTGTGTTCTTTAGAGCTTAGTTGATGGGATGGGCAAACGGACGGTATGTTTGGTCACGGAATCTCGCCGATTTTGATAACCTTTCAAGTTGTTGCGGTTTCGATCGATCAACCGACTCCGATACCCATGACTGACCTTTGTGAACCCTTGGCTTTTTTGCTATTGTTGACTAGAACTTTAGAAATCCGAAATGTCAAATACAGCGAAGACAAAGAACCCTTGGCTTTTTTGCTATTGTTGACTAGAACTTTAGAAATCCGAAATGTCAAATACAGCGAAGACAAAGAATAAAATAACGTCATCCTTGTTCCTCTGGTGCAGTATTCTCTGATACAAAACACAACGCAAACCGTGACGCGCCGCGGGCCTGACAACACCCTAGTGTCTAAAATTGTAGAGTTTGCACAGGGACAGCTAGTACAATTCTCAAGAAGTATACAATAGCCCATTCTCACTTTCATGCCAGTTTGGAGAGACTAGACTCCCTGCAAGGAGAAATGAGTGAATCGACTTTTTGGTTCTTAAACAAATACGAGTACTTGTTGGTAGCTTTGGTCAACTTTTGTACCACAGATTCAACGAAGTGATTTAAACAAATTCACCTTGCTACCCTGAAAAGAAGACGGCTACTCGTGATTACAATGGCTGATTGCATTGAAACCGCAGGGGGGTTGAGGACCTTCCTCAAAAAGACCCCGTCCCCTGGAATTTATTTCCACTCGTGAATCAGACCCCCTGATCCCTTGGAATTTCCAACTTCATAAAGGACCCCCTCCCCTGGAATTTCCATTTCTGGCGAAATACCCTTGGAAAATCTATTTTGGGATAAAATGTCCCTGGAAAATCACCTTTTTACCCCTCCCTCACACTCTTCCCCTAATAGAGGAAGAGGACATTTAAATTTCTGTATCAAACAATGGAAAAAGCGTGTTTTTCCATTGTTTGGTACAAAATTTAAACGTCACGTGACCATTTGGATCGATCAAAACAGCCAGACGAGCGAACCGAACCTAATAGAGGCCAGGCGCCGCAGCTTCAGAGTGCCCAGCAAGATGGCGGGTATCAAAGGTAGGCTGTAATGTCTTATGACTAGATATTGATATTATTATTAACGGGTGATGACCACGAGAATAAGACCTGCCAATCGCATACTAATGTATTATCATCTTCTCTTTCCAATTCCCTGCTGTTTGTGTCATGGTGGACACCGTTAAAGCGTAAGTTTGATGCAAGAGATGACATGTTCTAGAACTGTTGATCATAAAACATCTCTTAGTGATGCTGATTTCAAACGTTCCAAAAAATCTGATGTTCGAGGAATTGATTGCTGACATATCGTTTTTTCTTTGCAGAATCATTTCTCTGTCATTCAGCGGAGCTATTGGGATTCTACTGGTTGTCCTAGGTTGCGCTTTAAAAGATTATGGGTAAGAATAAGGAACGGCCATTTATTCAGCCTTAAAATAAGCTTATGTGTTCAACATCAAGACGCGACAGTTTTCGGAACTTCCATTTTGGATTATGTAGAAACTAAGGATCAGATGAACGTCTTCTCTTGGTTGTAAGTTACTTTGTGTGTCCCTTGGAATCCTTACAACTTTCATGCTTCAGTTATTTCCCGTTTTGACTGTTTTGGATGTTTATACATGTAGGATTACCTAACATGTAAATATATCCAGTGATGTCAATGGAGCTGCAAATTTGTATAAATCAATTTGAACATCTAGTACAAATTTTCACTTTCACCTCGTACACTGGCACATGGTCATTAATTTATTGATTGCATGGGGCGTTTGCAAACAAAATGTAATGAAAACTCATCATGTCATCTAGTCATACAAAATCTAGGAGTTTGTATTACATATTGTTTGCAAACAATAGTCTTTGATGTTATTTAAACTCTAGTCTTCTACATAATAATGTTAGCATTGGCGATTTAAAAAACATGTTGAAACTTTAGTGCAGGTTATGTTACTATAAAGGATTTTTGCAGATTAATGTTTTGCAGAAACTCATTAAGGTGAAAAGGAAGAAAAATGGAAGAACACTTCCCCTGCTTTTGCTAATGGAAATTTCGAGGGGTTACTCTCAGCTTCTTTGTTTCAGGGAGTCGCAGGATAGGGATGGATAGCAAAAACAACACTTTAGTAGGAATTCAAATTTAATAAGAAAGATAGTGAAAAGGCAGGAAAATTTATTATAAACATACCCTTGTTTTACCATTATAAATTATACCATCTAGACATTATTATTTATGGATGGTGGGGAGTTTCAATTTTGTTCATGGAATTTTTTGGGTTTGGCAAAGTGGCCATCAGATTTTTGGGGGTTTTAATATCATGACGTCCTGCACCTCCCCAACACAAAAAGTCATGAGTACCCCCTGAAGACCTGAAGAGAAATTCAGCTTTTAGTGTGAGTGGCTTTCTGCAAAACCTTTCTGTGTTGCAAGCAGAGGTTTCTCCTGTTAGTGTGGTCTGCCCAAATATGAACCATAATTCTACTGACACCAACAAAAGTTCAAGATAACCAGAAGCTTTGGCATGTCAGGAAGACTTCTCTGCATTTACATTTTCTGACTAATAACTTACCTTAACTCTGTTTCAGAATATGGTGGCCAATGTTTGTATGTAAGTAACCTGAAATAGAAATGTTAATAAGGCATTTATTTAAGTAATAAACACACACAAAACTCACCTCAGTGCTTGACCTTTGCAGTAGTCCACTATTCCTGAACAAGTAAAGAAATGCTTCAGGACATGTTTATATATAAACATAAGCCATTTGTCGGGTCTTTCTTGGTGTTGCAAGATGTATTGTATTTTGGATTGAAGCTATTGTATTCCATCTTATTGTTTCATTCTATGGTATTTTGTCTTCTATTGTGTTTATGCCTCTGGTGCCTTGCAACAACAAGAAAGAGCCCATTTGTCCCCTTGAAAATTTTCCACTAATTGAAGTAAGTTTCAAATCAAAACAGTCTAGTGAGGGAAACAGCATTTTCTTTCCATGCAGAATGTTATACAAGGTGCTTAACTATGGTAAGAGAGGTCTGGGTACCAGTGAGCTCTGGGCTGGTCACTATCATTCTTTGTGTTTGGGAGATTTCTTTCAAACAACTAGAAACTTGTCAAGAACAGATACATTTTCTGTAGAGAAATTGGAGTGGTACACATTCCTGTGTTTTTCAGGGAAAGCAATGGCCCAAATCTCGCAAGAGTTTCTTGAAAACTTTGAGGGAACGCTTGCTTTGCAGGCTATGCTAGTCCATCAATGTCAAGCACTGCCTCATTTCCATATCCCAAAACCCCTAGTCCACATTATCAAACCCAATGTTTTATGTTACTACTCCATTTTCTGTCCTAGTGCTGTTTTATGCCCTAGCACCACTTCCCACTGTTGTCGGTAGGAGATTGTGTGACGACTTTTCTTCTAACACATCAAAGTAAGTACTGGGAGCCTCAATTTGAACCTAAAAAAAGTTGTGAATACCAAATGAGAAACTGATGAAGCTTGAATCTTGGCAATAGGCAAACTTGGTTCTTTTTCTCTACTTGCCCTTTAATGCCTGTTTAGGGACATAGCAGAACATTAGATGCCCTCGGTGTGGAGTATAGATTTTTCCTGGATTGTGTGGTTCCAGAAATTATCCATACCCCCCCTACGTAAGGGCATTGGAAATTCCAGAGGGGCGAGGGGGTCAATTTACCTGATCATTTCCATACAAATACTGTATTTTTCCTTGGAAATTCCAGAGGGATTGGTGGGGGGGGGGGGGGGGGGGGGGGGGGTCACTTTTCAACACCCTTCCGTGGAGGGGGTATGGATATTTTCTGTAACCACACATTAGGCCATGCTCAAGAGACCCAGATTTTTTTGTGCTCATCCCCCAAAGGCAGGAAGCAGTGCCGGGAAGAATATTGGCTGGATCCTCAATCATGATTTAATTTTTTAGTGTTATCAAGGAAGTATCAGTGTTTCTTACATCAGGAATTGTAATATCAGCTTTTGGTAAGTTTTTTGGTGAATATTGAAATGGCTTTTGTCTTGAACCCGATTACTTTTCTCCCTAAAAAAATAATACTGTCAATACTTTTTGCTTTACTTTTTAGGTCTACCCATTGTGTTAGCAAGATGTAAAATTGTAAGTTCACAAATACACATACCCAGTATGGCAACTTTATCAGACTGTGTTATCTGTAAAATTGATGCAGATCCTTTGCTGAAGATCTTTGAAAACAAGCAAGTGTAAAAAAGAAGCGCTAATTTCACAGATGCAAGCAGTCTAGGGCTACAGCAACCTGTATGGTTTGTCTGGTTTTGGCTGATTTGATGAAAATTTTCCCCTGATTTCCCATGAAATATATAATTGTAATCTTTTCTTAACATACTTTAATTTACTTGCTTAGTAAAGGCTGAATTAAAAAATATATATATGCTAAGGAAATGTCTCCAAGACATAGAAAGTTTTGAAACTTTAGGATTTTAGTCAAGTTTCAGTCATAAAAATATTATGTTCATCTCCACCATTCAAACATAGGAAGAGACCCTTCCTCACACAGTTGGAGAACTGTGCCTTCAGTTAGCATTTTGTCATCTAGATGCCAAAGGTCTTATATCAATCTCTGTTTTTATTGCAGGTGCAATGGGGAGCTGTCGGTCTTGTCATGTCTGGAAATGTTTTTATATTCTCAACTATACTTGCCTACTTCCTTATATTCTCTGGAGAAGATGACTGGGGATTTTAAACGCAAAGCAATATAACAGAAATAGAGGATATTACGTGGCCGCGCGGAGATACAAATTTTATCTTCGAGTGTTGAAAATGTATCTCACGAGTAAGCGCAGCGAACGAGTGAGATTAATTTTTAACACGAGAAGATAAAATTTGTATCTCCAAGCGGTCATGTAATGTTCTGTTTATTATATAAACATCAATGAAATACCAAATTCGGGAGATCACCTGGTATTTCATTGGTGTTTATATAATAAAAAAAATATATCATGAGGCCAGTTTAAGGCAAGAAGACAGTTAGCATCTGTGCCATGTCTCTATGGTGTAAAAAATGTAAGGTGATACTGCTTCAGCAGTTGGCAGAGACAGTTGTACATCATAGTACTGTTACAAGTGATTTGGGGGATGGCTGGATGGTTATAAATGACTGTACAAAGAAATTTCTTAATTGTCACCATTAATTGAATTGCAAGATAAAACCAAAATTATTTTTCTGTGTATCAAGTGTTACCGACAGACTACGTCATTCAATCGGAAAAACAAAGTGCTTCAACTAACACAATTGAATGAGCTAACAAAAATTTGGTGGTACACAAAGAAGCACCCCCAAGTCTAGGCCGGCCTTGTTTGGAGGGTACCACAGTTGCAAACGTTAGCAGTCTCAGATTCAAATTAGTTGCAACAGCTTAGAGAGCTTTCATATCACTGTTGGAATTTTTCTATTTTCATCAAGAACATGCCATTTTTCCTGTGTATTTCAAACCATTTTAGAGATATAGTGCTCCTTACAACTGTCTAGAAGGCATTCCAGTGCAGGTATGTCCTTAAAAAAAACTCGATGAAAATGAAAATGCCCATCTCAGTTGTGAACTGCTAGCTGGGGGACCTCGGCCAGATGAGGTCCCCCGCCACCTCTTCATGTAATTTCTGTTTTTCTTTTACTTGTGTTCACATGGCAAGTGGGGAGAGTTGCTGCTCAACCGTGTAAGCTATTGTCTCCTGGCAATTCAACTGTGTCAAGCATAGGCCCTAACATTTACAATTGTTACATCAAACTGGACGAAAAGCAAGATCAGAGAAGTGAAGTGTTTGACAAGAATTTGCTATATAACCTAATATGGAGAATTCGCAAAGTTGTAAATAATGCATTAAAGTTGGTTGTTGTTATTAACTGTTGCCTAAATTATACTATGGTCCGCATGTTTGACTTCAACTTCTTGTTTTGAGGTCTGTGGGAGCATGATCGCAGAGAAAAAGTTGTAAGATCGATTTTGTAAAAAGTGAGAATAACCCATTTTTAAATGGATTTCAACTAAGAATAGGTTCATCGGGGAAAATATCTCCAATGTGAATGGCTCCCTTTCACCCTTCCCAAACAACACTCACACTAGCTACGCCGTGAATAGTTTTTTATTTACAGTTTTCATATAAAATTTTCAAATGTGAACCAAAATTTTGGATTTGCAACATGGCTGTTTACTTTTATAAAATGATTGCTCAGCAAATGGAAAGTCTTTAACAAAGTCACAAGAGATGATCACGAAGAATTAACATGAAGCTATATAAGCACAGCTACTTTACTTTATCAATTATCTGTATAAGGCCGGTTTACACTATGGTAGATTAGGTTTTTCTTGCACCTCGCTAGTGTAAACGAGATGCAAATCCGGTGCGAATTCCGTATTCTGAAAATCGCATCAAGTTGTTTGAAACCAATGCGACATAGCGCGGCAAAAAATCGCCGACATTGCATCTTGTTTATACTATCAAAGTTTTCAGTTGCACAGAACTCGCGAGAAAAATTGCCGTGATAGATGTAAAACGCCTTTAATCTTTTCAGGGCCCAGTTTCTGAAGGGTGGGATAGAAGAGCAGCTAGGTAGTTAGTCAAATACGGTAGATCCTCCACCCACTGCATCGTTCCAGAGCGCTTCATACAAGTGTTCTACTGCAACCTACAGCCATGTGGGACACTTGCGCATGTCAAATAACTATGTCACCTAAAAGCTGGTTTCCATATAGTTGTGACCGTGAAACAATAGAAATTGGAATTATTCTATTTCACGGTCGACTGGGACGACTGATACGGCTGTATGGAAACCAGGCTTAAAATGACTATAATCGTAATTTTAAGGCTAGCTGACAATTTATGATAATAGCTGGGCCCTGGATGGTACAGATTAGGGAATTTAGTATCTTGAGTTATTTGCTATGACATTGTACTTAAGTACAGTTTCTAAGGGCCTGTTAATGAGCCACGGTTAAGCGGGTTGAGTTCTTTTGTTCTCTTCTTGCTAAGGCATCAGAACAAAATATTTCAGTCCGGCTAACCGGCCCTAAGTTCTCAAATTAACCAACTTGGAGAATGTGGCATTTGTCATATTAGGGACATTTTAATTCAAAGGAAGTGTGTTGGAATGATATAGGACGCAGTAAGAATTTATTTTGTAAAATGTCTGGAAATGTGTATGACTATTTTCATAGGATCATACGGAACAATTAATAGCATTCCAATAATCGCGAATCGCCTCCACTAGAACTCAGATAGCCGATCCCTTAGTATTGAACGAATATGCGCACTATTAATATAACTCATCATATTTAACATCAAAATCAAAATGGACGTAACCCAGTGACGCATTTCCTTGCACTCAGTAAAAAGCCTTCATTTCAATTTTAAAAATGGATAAAATTAAGGTCAATTAAACGACCTTAAGAACTTGAACGATATACAATAAATAGAGTTTTGCGTGTTCCTCGTTAGCACTTGAAGTTAGGATCGGCTTCTGAGCCATCATCACTGGCTGCCCCATCCATAGTTATGTAGACAATGTTAAGGGATCAAACACGTGATCGTCAGAGATCAACCATATGAGCGGATTTAATGTAGCATTTCTCAAGGCCACGGTCAAGCCACATGAACATGTTTGTTGAATAATTTGCCAAACGTGGAATATTAACGATTTTTTTAAAATAGGTTGAGAATTGGTAAAAATAGCACTAAGGAATACACTTCCACGCGTTTTCACGAATGTTCAATGGCTGAGCATTGCTGCCGGAACATTCACTTGAAACCTTTTAGACCCTGTCCACACTACATCGTTTTCAAACGAAAACGGATACTTTTTGTTCCGTTTTCAAAAAGATTTGCGTCCACACTTGTCGTTTTCGTATCGTTTTCGCCCGTCCACACAACAACGCGTATCCGTACGAAACGCTCTGATGCATTCAGTGGGCATGTACAACAACCTCGTCCCCAGGGTCTACTCGGTCGTTTTTCAAAATGGAGGTTGACTCGGAGAAGACCTTGGGGAAGGCTGAGTCACATGACCACGCATGACCACTGTTTGAAAACATGGGAACGAGGTTTGTCCTTTGTTTCGAGATGGTCATGTGACTCAGCCTCCCGGCCCAGGGTCTTCTCCCGAGCTAACCGCCATTTTGAAAACGACCGAGAAGACCCTGGGAACGAGGTTGCATGTACAAACAAGCTCAACGCATGCGCATTTCGATCTGTCGGCCCGCGAAATTGGTCAGGTTTGCTGTGGTGACGTCATCGTTTTCACCCGTCCACACTACAAAACAGCGTTTTCAAACAGCTCCGTTTTCAAATCGCTCCACTCTGGAGAGCGTTTTCGGATTGATCCGTTTTCGGTGATCGTTTTCGGCGTTGTAGTGTGGACGATAGCCGTATCCGGAGCAAAAAGTACCCGTTTTCGTTTGAAAACGGAGTAGTGTGGACGTGGTCTTAATGAGCATTGCGAACACGCTAAAGAAAAGCCATGCATTGAGCAATGTCAATGAATAATGTGTATCGAAATGAAAGGCAGCTGACATATTCGATGAATATGCAAAACTGATCTCACTCTGATGGCTTTAGCGTTTCGAAGAATGTGCACATTTATTAATGAAAAGGATATCTTTTTCCGCTTCTTCCTGGGTTTGGGTTTTGCCTTCGTTACGGGTGGGGTTTTTCTCCCACGCCCTGGTTTCTTGGGCTTCGCCTTGAATTTCGCAGGCACTGCAGGTTTGACGACGTTTCCCTGGAGATAACAAACATACAGTAATTTACATATCATTCAATAAATGTTCCAACATATCAAACACGAGACAGGGCTTGAACTTGTGCACGATACAGGCGTAAATAGGCCTTAACAACTTCGTTTTACACTTAACTTTTGTCACTTTTTCCAGCGTTGAACGTTTGACGGATTTACTACGCCTAGATTGTTTTAATAATGTGCCAACCAGAGATTGGTTCACAGAACAAAGGACGCTATTCAATCTACGGTTGGCACATTTATAGCATTAGAGTGGCAATGTTGATAAAAACTGAATGGCGCTATAATGTTGGTATTAGGCGTAAAAAAAACGACTATGATATTTTATTAGTAATTTCGAGCCCTGCGAGACTGTTTTATCAAGATTTGGGCCAAAAACAGCCAAATCAGAGCTTTTTAACCGGGCCAAGATGTATCACAGAGTTTGAGAAAACGTGAAAAATGGCCCTTCTACCATTCACTTCCTCTACTCCTGCAACCATCGGATAATTCAGACACAATAGCGTACTTTTTAACTTCTGGGGCGGGGTACTAGCAATGCCATGTGTCATCAAAGATTTGGGATGACTGAGAACTGACATGAACACGTATGAGGATCCGGTGAACGAGATGCAGTCAAGGAAATCCCATTACCTCGGCATCCACGACTGGTTGCGCGTCTACTGCAGGGCTTTCCCTCCCAGTAGAGTCATCGCTATCTTCTTCGGGAGGGTCTAGTTGCATCATCAGTGCTTTAAACTGTCGCCAAGAGGAAACAAAGCTTTTAAAATGTGATACCTTCGAAACATTGCAAGACATATTACAAATGTGACGTTCTAAACACAATAAAGAGCGGGGTGGGGGATACGATGCAAGTCTATAATGCAGAGTATTGAAAATAACACGGCGGCCCCGAAACGAAAGTAAAAAAACAGATTGCGATAAATTCCTTAATCTGACAAAAAATTGGTGTGAGTATTGATTGCACTTATTCTCACATAAGTGCCTCTGGCCATTTTCCCACTTTTCACAGGCACCCCAAGACCCCGTTGATATGCCCTTTCTATAAGTAATCTATAATAAATAGATAACTTATAAATAATCAGTTTGACTCCAGTACAGTACGGAGCTGGAAATTCTGCAACTGTGCAGTATAATTGTTTCAGGTTGTGACATACATTACAGTATTCTTTAGCCAGTTCCGTGTTGGAGCGCTCACGAGTCGGACTCGTGACATAGTCCATGACTTGTTCAGGATTGAATACGACTCCAGGTTTCCTGGTTACAGTCTTGTCGTACGCTTTACTTGGGGCGGATGGCGAGTACTTCTGACATTTACTGAAAATTTGAAACAATGCGACAGGGTAAGAAGGTTTTGGGGTAACTTAAGAAAGTTATTTTCCGGCTGATCAAAATCGGGCAGTTGCAAAAAAGAAAGCATTTTAAAAACAGTCCCGTTAAGGCCCATGTAAAATTCCATAGGGTAGAGCTCTAAATTGCAACCGTTAAAGTGACTAAAAAATGTTAATTAGTCGCAAAATATAGACTAGTTTGTAGATATTTCCTGAGGCTTACCTTCAATTGTGCAACTAAGCAAGGCCGTAGCTAGATATTTTTGTCTGAAAAATTTATGCCACATAGCAATAATATATCACTGAATTAAAGCGTCACCAACCTGTCTGTCAACCCGAAAAGCTCCTTTAAATGTTCCTTTAGCAGCAGCAGTAACAGGCAGCTCTGTAACGCAACACAGAGGTCGGCAAACGTCGTCGAGTTAGACGGGATGCGAGCTGCGAACAGGTTAAACGCGATTAGAGTAGGCATAACACCATAACACCCCCACCCCCCACAGTGTCTTTGATGTTTTTTTAGACCTTTTGCAAGATAGGGTCACACCCCAACTGATAATGGAATTTGACCTAATCTTACTCCATTCCAACAAAGTGCACAATGGGCTCAGATATTACAGAAGGAAAGGCATCACAAATTTCAATTTTCCTGACTTCTGTTCGACTTTCGGGACGCACCTGTAGGCCTAGAGCCAAAATACCATATATATTTTTTTCTAGGAATCCTAGAGCAGGGTTCGTACGAATCACAGAAGATGAAATTCAAGAACGTTTCATGGCATTTCCTGGAAAATTTGAGGACTAACAAACTAAATGCCTAAACAGCCCCACCCATTGCGCAACCCTTTCTATAATAGCACTTCTCGGCGTCAAAGTGGTTGTAAAAACAGCACTCTTAAAAGGAAACACTTTCAAGCACTCGCCAATGCACGTAGTTTCAAGCACTTGAAGTTTGATTTTCAAATTCAAGCCTGTAGGCGTCAAAAGTAATACCTGCAACAGACTCGACTGTTTCGTCCTCCTCCTCTTGTGCTACTGAAGCAGACATGTCGGTAGTACTGTCAGCAGGCGCTTCCTTGCTGGGAAGTAAAGCCTAGGATGAAACAAATAGCATTTTCAGTAAGTAAAACACTAGAGCAGATTTCGTAGGACTGTGAAAAGTACCGCCACACGGCGCGGTACGGTCGCGGTGGCGGTACGGAACCTGGCCTGCTGTAGATACCGAATGAAACCGCGTAGTCGCGGTACGGTCACGGTCGCGGCGCGGAACAACTCTTTCGCGGCACTTTTCACAGTCATACGAAATCTGCTCTATCCATAGAAGTTGAACAAATATAAAGTTTCGAGTTGCGCGCTGTATATGTTAGGGTGCGCAACACATTCGTTTGCTTGGCGATTAACTAAATGGATGGCTATAATGCCGCGCGCGCTGCATGTCGGTATTTGTGCTACATTTTACGAACCAAGTGCCTTGTATGCGCGCGTTGCATCCTGGAAGTTGTGTTACATTCCAAACACATTTCAAAAGAATGAGAGAGAGCGCGCTCTTGTCCATTGGGGCGAGCTTTATATCGGCATGTTCATTAGTTATTACCTCGTGAAAAGACTGCAGCAGGTTTGCTCCATTCACTGACAGCATAGTGTCAATCTTGTGCATGAGGAACAAAGGTTCCTCAAGAATAGCGTAAGGAAAGTAAGCTAGATTGTCCGTCACGTACAGCAATAGATCCAGCTTCTGTTTACGGACAAACAAACAATACAGATTATAAATGTGTATTACAACGAAGTCTTGATTCCCTTATATCATTTCGTATGACGGGGGCGAACGACCACGCTTGTGTGCCTAGGAATAGTTGAAAAAATTTGCATTCTCGAACCCAGGGAGGCTCTGGTGACAGCCATTGATACAGAGCCGTTGAGAGAAACAACTTTCTATGCATGCCCCAACGTTCAAAATCAACGTTCAAAGCCAATCAGCGACGGCCCTCAAATGGATGTCCCCAGAGCCTCCCCTGCGAGCAGACGAGCCGGGGAGCTCTGGGTACGAGAATGCCAATTTGACATAATGTGGGAGCGCTTTTTATGCGTGTAACTATGGAGTACGCTTTTTTACTTCTCTGAACTAGGCATTTGTAATTAATTCCAGTTTTTGCTTTACCTTGGCATCGTCGAACATCCGTAGCAGGGATTGTAACAAAGATCTCCTCGGCTGCCGACTTGTGCGCACAACCGAGTACATGTTGGACAGCAGGCTCGAACTAGTGTCTTTCCTGAACCCTCGGATTGGCTCACGAGATTTCTGATGATCACAGATAGTATCAAAAGATTCTGTCAGAAGTATGAACAACATGAAGCGTTACGCTTGGATCAACAATAATTTGAATGCTCAACAGTTGCATACCTCATGTATGAGCTTCTGAAGCTCAAATGACATCTTCGTTCCCACTAAAGCTTTCATCTAAAGCAAGAGAGTGGAATGTGAGTTAGACGGGAATTTACGGCACACTTAGAAACCTTGAAACAATGTAATTTAACGCTACGGAAGTCATTTAATAAGCGTAGTGTACTAATCAAGAAAAAACGCAAGACATTGACTTACTTGAATGAAGCCTGAATATTTATTATTAATCTCGTTGATTTGTTGGTCAGCCTTGGCACACGTCTGTGGCTCTGCGTCAGTGCCGGCGGAGATTAGGTACGGCACACACTATGTACATAAAGTCAAACTCAGCATTGTAGATAGCTATACTACTAGGGGTGTTATTATTAATCTCGTTGATTTGTTGGTTAGCCTTGGCACATGTCTGTGGCTCTGCGTCAGTGCCGGCGGAGATTAGGTACGGCACACACTATGTACATAAAGTCAAACTCAGCATTATAGATAGCTATACTACTAGGGGTGTTATTATTAATCTCGTTGATTTGTTGGTCAGCCTTGGCACACGTCTGTGGCTCTGCGTCAGTGCCGGCGGAGATTAGGTACGGCACACACTATGTACATAAAGTCAAACTCAGCATTATAGATAGCTATACTACTAGGGGTGTTATTATTAATCTCGTTGATTTGTTGGTCAGCCTTGGCACATGTCTGTGGCTCTGCGTCAGTGCCGGCGGAGATTAGGTACGGCACACACTATGTACACAAAGTCAAACTCAGCATTATAGATAGCTATACTACTAGGGGTGTTATTATTAATCTCGTTGATTTGTTGGTCAGCCTTGGCACATGTCTGTGGCTCTGCGTCAGTGCCGGCGGAGATTAGGTACGGCACACACTATGTACATAAAGTCAAACTCAGCATTTACAGATGTACTAGGGGTGTTATTAGCAACATGTAAATGCGTACTGAAAATTGGATCTTAGTAACCATTTTCCTGACAAAACACACCTTAGAATCTACGAATTGAACGTTTGTGTACTACCCACCCCTTCCCACTGCGCTGCGGGTTTAGTCAGCAGCGTAGGTCACAGTTTTTCTCTATACGAAACGACCTAAATTTTCCAACTCTAAAATTTGATTTTCTGTTGATTTGATGAAAGCAAGCGCACGCATATGGTTAGGGCCATTCCATTTTTAAGCCGAACCCCCCCTACGGAAGAGCTCATTTTCTTTAGTAACCCCCTCGGAAAAAGGCCTGTTTTGGATTGCACCCCCTCGGAAAAAGACCACGGAAGAGGCTATTTGTTATTGCACCCCTCGGAAATACCCACGGAAGAGGCTTTTTCTTATTGTACCCCCTCGGAAAAACCCACGGAAGAGCCTTTCTTTCGGTTTGACCCCTCGGAAATGGCCATTTTGCTATACCCCCTAGGAAAACTTCTTCTGTAGGGGGGTGCGGCTAAAAAATGGAATGCCCTTATCAAGGCTGTGGTCATAGATAGGAAAATGCGGTCTATGCGCGCACGCTCCAGGAACCAATCAGAACACAGATTTCGTCACCGTGGCTTCTAGGAAAATAACCACATGTCATGTCGTTATTGTGATCGACCATGAAAGCGTTCAGAAGTACTGACAATAGGCCGTAAGGTATTCCACTTAGCCAGGAGACGGTTCAGCTCAATTTTGTCGCCAAACGCTTTCCTGGAAAGGGTGGTAAAAAAGCTATTTATGGTCTCCGATGTAGGATGGACCTATCCCGAGTCTGGTGCTAAAGTTCAGTCTCATCCATACCTGCACAGGATGTACAAGGCCTTGTCTGAGGATGAGGTTGACGACTGTTAACGCTGCAGTGCGGAGCTGAGCTTGCTTGTGGAAAAACATATCTAGGATGTCCTTCAAGTACACTTGCATGACGGCGCTCGTTTGACTAACAGAAGAGAAAAAGAAATAATTGAAAACTATTACAGTAACATCATGGCCCCTCTAGAAGGCCTCCTGAAATAATGCTACGACATATCCGTTTTATGCACGCGACAATATCCTACTCATCACAAGTAATTACAACCTGATGGCAAATATAAATTTTCAAACTGCCAAATATTCCGATTGCCTATTAAGAACAATTACGCAAAAAGCCTTCTCACTTCGTCATATCAACAAGATAACGGTCACGCAATAGCGCACTATAGAGTCAACGATCCAAACACGGAGGGAACCCGCCTGAGTTTTCACTGTTCCATCGAATCCACACATACCAGGGGCGGATTTGTATAATGTTAGTGCGCTACAGTCCTATTTTTTCCTAAATAGGAAACGCCTCTGCATATATGACTGGAGGAAATCCATTCCCTTACCCAGACATAACGTCTCCAAGCTCCTTCAGGTTCTCCTTGTCTGACTGCTTCTTCCCTGGTGAACAAAAAGCGCAGCGAATTCTTAGTACATCCCCCCCGTAATAACGGAAATACATGAAAACATCTAATAGCCTACATTCGTGATCTTGCATTCTCAATCTTCTTTCTTCTTCCAGTAAGTGGATCTGGAAATTCTTCAGTACCTGCCACAAACAAGCGGTTAATCAATTCAAATGCTTAGTTTGACCAGCTACATTGAAGTACGCTCCTCATAAACTTCCGTATTTGGTTTCCTTGGGTTTTCATTGTTGTCGTAGTAGTTGTTGTGGTTGCGGTAAACCGCATCAGGAATGTCAGCAACACCATGCTTACCTGGCGCTTGAGAATGATGGATGTGTTATTCGGCGAGAGGATTTTCTGGTAGAGATTCTTGGCATCATTCTCCATCAGAAGTTCAGGATATCGCATGCAGAAAAACCCTAAAAGCAAAACCCCGCAATGAGCAGACACATGAGTTTCACCTCAATACTCTAAACGTGGTTTCACCGCAATACTTACCCAAGCCGCTAATGGCCTTCTGGCACACTTCCTCATCTTCGTGCTTACTGAAGTAGACATACACAGCGAATACTTTATCCCTTGTGGTAGTCTGCTAACAGAACAACAAACAACATTAGCAGCAGATACCGTCCCTAATAAAATAGAGTGTTTACGCCCGATTCTTGTCGCTGATTGTTTGGAAATGGGATGTGTTGTGCCGACCGGCTGGAACTTTATCTTCGCCGGTCAAGAAATATTTTGTATTTCCGAGACACATGCCAACAAGGTTTCCTAGTTTAGCCACTCGGGAAACATGAAGGACACACATGTTGCGCGCTACATGTCTCATTTTATCCGTGATACAGAGAACGTGGAGCAATGATCCTACCTGATTTTTCACTTTAACCTCGGGCTCAAAATCAAAGTGCTTACAGAGTAAGCCAAGAGTGAAAAGTGATCGCAGTAGTGTTGGCTTGAAGTTTTGAATCTGACCATTGGCTCCCTTTTTGGAATGTTCCGTCTTGGTCTTTACCAGAAACCCTGAAGAATAAAAAACTGTTATTCCTGGAACTATACTTATAGTGGGTTTAGTAACTTATTTGTTTTACGTCCGTGAATCACCAGAAAGTCTGTGCGCGCGTTCAGTTTAGTAACCTGATGTATCAGCCGACGTTTCAGCGTTACGCATGCAAAGAAATTGACATGATTTTCTAAATATATTTCCTACGTCGTCACGCTTATATTGAGTGACCATTAAAGGGAGCCTGTCACGACACGCGCATGCTCCAGGAGCGATCACTCTGATTCATCAGCAAAACTAGTTACACCATCCTTTCAGATGAGTATTTAAGAATATGTAAAGTTAAAAGAATGGTCTGATGGATCGAGAAATAGCGAGATTACAAACGATTGTTTTCGAGGTTTTTAGCCTTCACTGGCGATACTTCTTTGCTTTGAGATGCGCAGAACAGCTGCGCAGTTGCGTGGCAGGCTCCCTTTAAGCGGCGCAATAATTGTAGCAATCAATCGCGAGCACTACATTATTATTTAGAAAATAACACCTATGTTGTATTGTGAATGTGCGCATTCTGATTGGTTAAAAAGTGTGTTTGTAAGAGACCTGAGAAACACGATTGTCACGGAACGCTGCGGCGCGTGTGTATGTTATTTTCTAAAAGCAATAAAAATACTTTCTGCGTGTTCTCTGGTTTCTTACAAACACTCGGGGAATGTTGATCCCCCTCGTGTTTGTAAGAAAGCAGAGAGCACGCGGAAAGTACTTTTATTGCTTAAATAAACACCGATGAAATACCAGGTGATCTTCCGCGCGAAAACTTGATATCTTCACACGTGAAAATACACTTGCCACGTGCACCATGCTCGATCTTTAGATTTTACTCAAATAAAATACCAATTTGGCATTTCATTGATGTTTATATAATAAAAAGAACATTACATGACCGCTTGGAGATACGATCTTTGAGTGTTGAAGCTATATCTCACGAGTGAGCGTATCTTCGCGCGGCCATGTCATATCCTCTATGTTGGACACACAAGACAGTGTGGATGATTTATTTACCGTAATATTTCTGGAAGTAGTCTTTCACAAGCTTGATGTTGTGGGTCACACTATTGACCACAGCTCCCAGGCAGCTGACGCAGCTCTGCACTACTGTCTGACCATGCTTAACCGTTAACCTCATAAGGTCTTCTTCCAGGCTTGCCAGGAAGGTCTCACTTGGGTGCTCCATAAGTGGAACCACTAGCTCCAATAACCGTGCAACGTTATGGATGATAAGGTAATCGCCTTGTGTCTGTAAAACAAACAGGGTTTATACGATCAGAAATTGGGAAAATCCAGGAGTTTTAAGAACTCTTTCGGAACTTTTCCCTGTACCCTGATATTGGCAACCTTTCGAAGAGGTTTCTTGTGCCCTACGCACGCACGCAAAAATGGCGGAAATTTAAGAGGGAATATCCAGAAAACAGAAACGTTTGTCTGACAGTCACGTCGGTAATGAATAGAGCTTCAAAGCAGACTTCGTATGGTTTACTATGAAAAGGAACGTAACACGGTACGGTCACGGCACGGAACCTCGCCTTCTCGTGAACATTCAGCCAATCACATCACGCGAAATGACTGATCAACCAATCACCTCGCGCGAAATGACTGATCAACCAATCACCTCGCGCGAAATGACTGATCAACCAATCAAAATGCTTAGATACGGCACGTGTCGCGCCGTAACTTATTCACCGTCATACCAAATCGTCTCTAGCATAGAAATTGCAAGGGACTCACGTTGCATTTGGTGCTAAGGTAGGGTTGAAGGGTGGCGCCATAGTTCACTAGCAGATGTGGTTTGATCTTGGCAATCAAGTACAGCGTACTCAAACTGGACACGAGTTTCTGACTGCTGGAGCCGAGACCTTCTGAGCTGGCTATAAAGTGATAGAAAAGAAACCAACTTCATCTCATGGTTCAACATCAACTCTTTTATCCGGTTTCCAAGTGGCGCTAAGTCGCGTACTGAAGAATACTGGTCGCCAAGCTACATGAAAACACAACCACTGAAACCATGTCTCAGCACCTGATGAAAACCCGCCTAATTTGGCGCATAGCTCATGCTGATACATGGTTGTCACTTCGACTAAATAAAAAAATCTGTCACTAACAAGAACAATATGATCAACTGCATCAGTCGCCAACTCCGGCCGTATACGACCTTTGTTCTTATAACTACCATGGAATGACTTTCGCGTCTTCTCGGATACGCACGTGGCTTCATTTCATACTGCAGCGATGAATGTCCATTATGTCGGCACATATTGAATCCGTTAAATCAATAGCTTTAACCAACCCAACGATTTAAACATCTAACGTCCATGGGTGTAATTGTTCTCAGAAAGCAGGTCAGCGATGCCCAATGAATAGCTTAAAAAAGAGGGTTTGCTCACCAACAATTTTCTCTTCTTGTCGTAGAACATTTTCTACCAAACAGCTCACAATCTGTTGGGCAGCCTGCTCAGATGACTTGGCTATTGCTTCTTCGTCACTTTTTAGAAGCTAAAAGAAAGAAAACCAGGTTTTGAAAGACCAAGAAGTAAAAGAAGAAAGAACAAGGGAGGAATCGTTATGCACTTGGTTACTACTTACGTTCTCTAGAAGCTGCTCAAACCAGTCAGTGCTTTCACCACATGCAGATACCTGAAAACACACAACGCAAACGAGAAAAGGTTGGACGCCAACTCCGCAGGCGCCATGTGCAGCCAAGCGGCAACTGGGAATGGTCAATAACTCCGAAAGACGCGAAGCACCGAGAATAGAACGGAGTTCAAATCATATATTATATAAACCAGTTTCGACCACGACCCAAACAGAAAGGGAATACGGCTGGGAGTCCATCCCGGAAAACAGCGTAAGAGGTCAGCGTCGTTATGCCGAGCCAACCCTGCTTCCCACACATAAAACAAGCCAGTAGTTGTAAGAAAACCTACATCACGTCCATTGGTATCATGATTTGGATACGCGTGAACTTGGATATGAAATGTTTAGCGAACTCACCACCTCCGTCATCTGAACCACTCGCTTTAACAGAACTTCATCGTCAACACCTTTCTCGGGAGTGAACCACATCTGCTGGCAAACCTTGGTCACAAGTTCCTGCAAATGATCAACAGACTACGCATAAGGATGAAATCGTTGCAAGACATTGTAATACTTGATTATAGTTTTTTGAAGTCATCTAGGGTTTTTGCACACCAAGGATCAGTCGAAAAAATGGAACATGGTTGCCAACCTCACACTGACTGTGGTGGGAAAGCCACAATGGTCTCGGGATTTTTCAGAAATGGACGGGTTTTTTTTTACGTATCACACAACGAGAGTGGATGTGGTGTTAGAGCGGATTTCACATGACTGTCAAGACTTGTTATGTAATTGCGATTGCTTTGCGTTCTCATTGGCTACTCGTTTTTCTCAGCCAATCAAATTCTGTAGTAAATACAATTGTGTAATTACTTAGTAATTGGTTCGGCTTGTTATTGGCGGAGAAAAAAGCCATTTAGGAGCAAGTCGTGATTTCTCACGATTCTGATTGGCTAGTGATTGCTCAATTGCAATTGTTTTCACGACAGTCATGTGAAAACCGCTCTAATGTAATTTGTACCTTGATTCCCTCTTCGTCGTTGATTCGTCTGATGATCTTGACACATATTTCAGTAACCTTGGGGAAATCAGGCTGAGTAATGCAGATATCTCGAAGTATCTTGATAACTCTTTTCCTTACACTGATGCCAGTGTCCTAGGGATAAAGATGGGCAAATCAATCCAGTAAGAGCTTACGAGGATGAACCAAAGTTAATCAGTTTTCTCTGGGTTTCCGACGATGGTTGTCTACACATTCCTATTGGATCCTTTCAGATTCACGAAACTGACTCATTCAACCACATTTGAGTTGAACATTTTTCCAGGAGTTTTCAAGGATTTCCAGGAAGGAAATGAAAATCCAGGATATTTCCTGGACACGTACGAGCCCTGTTTAAAAGAGTGCAAGGTTATCTTAAAAGGAGCGTCTCACGCAACTGCGCATCTGTTCTGCGCATCTCTCAAATCAAAGAAGTATCGTCCCGTAACGATGGCCAGCGAAGGCTAAAAAACCTCGAAAACAAATTGTATACAATCTCGCTACTTCTCAATCCATCCGACCGACACCTGTCCATCCGACCATGCTTTGTAGCTTTACATATTCTTAAATAGTTATCTGATAGGATGGAGACACGTTTCTCCTTGTCTACTTACCAATATCCTCTCTACAATCATGTTATAGTACTGATGAATAAGCTCAGGTTTGTTGAGTACGAATCTTCCAATCAGTTCCACGGCCGCTTCTCTTACACTTGTCGACGTGTCTCGAAGACGATTGTGAACACCGTTCTGCATGTCCTCCTGAATTAAAACAAGTGAAAGGCATTCAATTGGAAGGAAGTCTTTTCATCAACTTGGCCAGAAATTGTACTAATAAGTACGTATATTGAGATTTTGTCGTTGGAATTTCATTTTTCCGTGAGAAAACGAGGGAAGAAGATGGTCCTGATACTTAGGCTAATGTTGAGGTACAAATAACATGAAAGACCATAATGTCAAATCCTTAGCACTACAAAACTTCCTGGCTGCAAGTGTTTGGCTAGTTTCTACTTCAGAAGTATATGAACTTCGCTATATAATAAAGCTTTCAAAGTGAATAAACTAAATTAATTTATTTTCATGCTGAAAACTCCATACATACCCGTGAGAGGATTGAAGGATCAGCACACACCACTGATGAGAGTGCTTTCATTGCCTTTGTTCGAATAGCTACCACATTCTCATTCAAGATTCGCAAGATCTGCAACAAATGGTGCGCAAAATGGTAAGGGCTGGTTCACAAACCAACGCAAACGCAGACGCAAGAACGTCCCTTGCCGTTTACACTGGAACGCAGGCGCAAGAAATTCGAGAACTTGCGTTTCCTTTTACTTGCGTTTATGCTCGCATCTAGTTTGAATCAAGCGAACGCGAGCGCAACAAACTAATTTATGTTGATTTTAGGCTTGCGTTAGCATCGCTGTGATTCACAACTGCGTTAGGCATGCGTCATGTGCTTGCGTTTGTGTGTAAACCAGCCCTAAGGATCACATTATCGTCCCAAGTGCTATCAAAATTGGCTGATTGCATTTTTAAACAGCACCGGGGGGGTTGAGGACCTACGGAAAATTTTTCAGGGGGGGGGGGAGTTCTATTGGACTCTGGAAATTCCACGGGAGGGGTTGTGCCTGGAGACTGGAAATTCCAAGGGGGAGGGGGTAAAAAGGTGACTTTCCAGGGACATTTTACCCAAAAATAGATTTTCCAGGGGTTTTTTTCCAGAAAAAATGAAAATTCCAGGGGAGGGAGTCCTTTATGAGGTTGGAAATTCCAGGGGAGGGGGTCTGTTTCACGAGTGGAAATTCCAGGGGAGGGGGTCTTTTTAAGGGAGGTCCTCAACCCCCCCGGTGCGGTTTAAAAATGCAATCAGCCATTAAACCCTTCAGCGTTTGATGAACCGAACAAAATGTAGCTCACAGAAAAAAAATAATAATCTTTAAAAGAACGCCATTACATTTTATAACTGCGCTGAATGGCAGACTTCATCGCAATAATCAACTGTTCATCCTGCCAGTAAATGTTAGTTGAGAAAATCTGAGACCACATAAGCTTTTTGCTACTCAGGTGCGTTCTTGTGTATTTCAGGCCGAGCGAAACTAGTAGAGCGAGTGAAATGCGCAGGGGATCATCTTCCCATGATGTATTGCTCGCTCATCGATAGCGCCTTTCATGTCGATATAGCTGCCTCTTCCGCGCGGTAAGTAGAGACGCCTGGGTACGAGGCAGAGCAGAAGTAATTTCTTGTAGAATGTCCTAAGGCGATTGTCTCTGAGGCAAATGGAAGTAACTTGCGAGAGTAATAATTTTTGTGATTCTTTTGTAATGACAAAACACAAGTTGAGATTCTAACCTGCCCAAGGTACCCATCAAAGCTCTTAGAGAACGATCTGGATGAGCCAAGGTAACGAGACATCAATAAAGCCTTGTCATAACTTATGTTGTTATGTGATGACCTGTAAACACAGAAATTCAGGAAAAACACTTCAGCAGGGGGCCAGAGTCTAAATTACCTCCAAAAGTTATAGCAAGCGTTCTTGGAAAATTATTCTGATTGGGTCAGAATTTATCCATATTCAAAACTACTATGCCATCACAGCAAAGTACAGGGACACTGACACTGACCCAAGGGACAGCTTCTAATGAAGCTTTTGTGCTGCATCTGCAACTCCGCTATCTTAAAAATGTCTGCAACAGCTATCTTCACGATATCTGCATCAGCTCTCCTCGCACTGTACCTGATATCTGTAATTCTGTCATCTAGTAACCATGAAGCAGCTCCTTCTCCTCTTCTAGTTTCTGCAGATTCTCGATGCCGGTTATAAATGACATACTACTGACATCATTCGCATCTAACGTCATATCCGATGGCGCCCTCATTGCTCTCTCGATGTCAACTTGGGTGTCTCGGATCCACTGGGCAATGTAAAACTTTTTGGCAAACTAAAACAACAAACCATAAAACTATTAGCATTGAATCTAAATCAGTTGTTTTCACTTGTTTAATAGGCGAGTGTCGTACGTTCTGGCTCATTAAGATCAGCATTAAAGAGAATCAGGCGGGCTGCAAAAAGAGCAGTTCCAAATATCAATAATGGCGATGAATGAAACATAACTAGAAAATTCCAGCTTGATATATTATATCACAACCATGTGACGCGAAGTCTGACTTACAGAAAATGTATGGGCTAATGCGCGTTTTGCTCCCCAGTAACTGACCTTCGCGCCAGGCACTTATAATACAAAATGTCTCCCCTCCCCCATAATGCCTATGTATACATGGACACCTACTAATAAAGCTTGATCTTTCTGTCCTTCAACAGTCAAATAGCTTGACAGAGCTCTCTGGAAAACTTGCATTCTCTTGGCTGATCTCTCGTCCTGACAGAAAATGAGAAGTAGCTTCAGCATGTAAATAACGCTATTGGTGGAATTGCAATGGCATGAATGAAAATGTAAATAATCATTTAGCAAAATGCCTCACCCATTTATTGTACTCTTCTTCAGACTCGTCAGATGTATCACCAAGTAACTGCACAGAAGAAAATATAATTATGAAGCAGATTTATCAGATTCTTGAACATTTTTCAAATTAGAAAGTAATGGCCAAAAGATAGCACTTTGAAGATTGGAATCGTTTTACACGACGCTAACCTCGATTTTTACGGATCTTTGGATTCGACATCACTGAACATGATTGAACACGGTGTTCAACATGATTCAACATTTCCCGAAGTTACGTTGAACGTGATTTAAACAACGTTAAACATCGCTGAACGTATATTGAAAAATATTAACAAAGTTACGCCGGGTTCTCACAGCTTGTTCATAAAAAGGGCCCACAACATGGCGGGCCATGCTAAAAATTGGGCTGTGATGCATATATCACCTCATCAACTTATCACATCTCTAAGACAAGATTCGGCAATAATTTGTCCCACTTACATCAATCATGATGTCTGTTATGCTGTCAGCCTCAGTCTGGCTAGTGACAGCATCTTTCCTGAGATGAGCTGCCACCACACCAAGGTAGTCAATGGCTGAGACGCGCAAACTGACATCAATGGACTTGTTATTAAATGTGACAATCTGAAAACAGGTAACAAAAGATTACAAGGCAGTTTATTTTACGACTGTGACATCATTTTACCATATAAATTCAAATTTGAGTGCAGATATGGAGCTGTACCACACGGTTGAAAGGCGTATTACGCTGTAACATACAAACCGGCTATGAACCGGTTTTGCGCACGCAGTTGAATGGCTTCCCGATCGTCATTCTCATACCCAGAGCTCCCTGGCTCGTCTGCTCGCAGGGGAGGCTCTGGTGATATCCATTTGAGGGCCTTCGCTGATTGGCTGATTTTGAACGTTGCGCAGAAAGTTGTTTCTCTCAACGGCTCTGTATCAAATCTCGCGCATGCGTCAATGGCTGTCACCAGAGCTCTGGGTTCGAGAATGCCCGATCATGTGCTAGTCAATCTTGACAAAAAAAGAAATATTTTTGTTTGTCATTTAAGGTCTCTGTAAACCCGTGAGGGGTGTCTTCGGAAAAAAATTCTCGTCGCGTCGCAATTTATGCTATGATAATCAGCTATATATCATTTTAAAGCTAAAATATTGTTCTATCTTATAAGTTGTTTAGTTTATCGAAGTTTAAATTTTTCTTGTATTTTTCAGACCCCAAACTAAAACCTATCTTGTTTACTTGAGAAGCTCCAGACCACTAACGGTTTGTTGCACAGTTTCACACTTTGCCGATTTTAATCTCGGGGGAATGAACTGCAAAACCGTGTCAGCGGATTTTCGATATTTTGCATATTTACGAAAATATTAGGTCGCGAAGTTGAAAGTCGCATTTTTTACAGGTTGTGGCCGCAAAATTTATCATATAATATTTTTTAAGTAAAAAATAAAAATTCCCTCACACGGTTTTTTAGTTGTGCTCATTTTCTAACGACACCGGCCGATATCTTAAATCGTGCGGGGTCAGGAGCTTCGCGAAGGTGAAAATCTGACCTAAAATTAAAGTGCTAGAAAAAGCATGTAAAGTTAATTAAACATGTTACAAAATATGAGTGGCGGGCAATACAAAGAATGGGCAATGGAAGCCTAGGAAAACAGTTGACGCGTCATTTGAGGTTTTAGAAATATACTTTAGGACTGTATCAAATGAATTTCGGGAAAAAAGTCATTTTATGAATTTTTACACTTTTACCTTTCATGAGACCTTAATAATTACCTCATTAGATGTTTACTGGCGGACAAGGGATTTAATACTGGCGGACATATTTTTTCTCGTTACTCGCATTTTTCCTCACCCCTGCGGGGCTCGCAAAAATACGCCGCAACTCGTAAAATATCCACCTGTATTACATGAAAAAAAAATCTAAATATATGTTTTCAATGTTTTAAAACTCTTTGATTTAGTCAAACAATAACGACAACAAGCTTATCTGCGTGAGCGATGCATATTTTACATTGCTTTGTCATACGAAAACCCACTAAACGCCACTGTCTCAATCCAGAGGAAAACAGCAAATTAATTCTGCAATGAGATTACCAGTAGTTTTCCTAGCAGTGTCAGCAGGACTTCGGCAGCAGGCCAGTCTGGTTTGTTCAGTGTCAAAAGAAGGTCCTGTAAAAAGTTCTCAAACAGAGGTCTGTAGTCTTCTTCATCCTTGCCCACACTGCTGCACCTGTGATATACAAATCAATACAATCTATCTGAGAATCCTGGAAACTGCAGCGTACTTGCTGATTCAAATGAAAAATATATACAGGGCTCAAAATTGTGACCCATACAGTTACAAAAGCATTGTGACTAAAAAGTGTTAATTAGTCGCAGAATGTCTCCTACTTTTGTGGATAATTTTAAGGTTTGCCTCCAATTATGCAACTAAGAACTACTCTTTTTGTGACCAAATTTATTCTAGCAAGCGCAAATTGCGATTGCTTGATCTGTTAATTTCAAGCGCTGATATGGATCACATTCCCACCACGCCCACGTTATGCTGATTGGCAATAGGGATGGCATAGTTTAAAGAGTGACTTACTTGTTCAAAAACATGGATAGAAAGTTTTGGGCTGTCCTCAAGGCATTCTCATAGGAGTTACACACCATGATGTCTCTGTTATTCTGTTCAAAGAAAACGAAAATTTGTCCATCAGATCATTGGTTTTATAGTAAACTTTCAACAATTAAAATGTGTTATCCAAAGTGAGCAATAATCCTGTGGTGTCTGCCTGGAGCATGGAGAACTCAGAGGCTCATTTGCACTTTAGTGCACTTCAGTTCAATCAGGCCACAAGCTGGAGAAGGATCATCTCTGGCATACTCTTTTGCCCTACCTTCCAATTAGGGTATGGTAGGATGTAATCTACTGATTTATCAGTGCTATAAGTAGGGTGTTATGGTCATGGTATGATACCTTTCTCCATGGCCAAAAAATGCCAATGCTAATGCTTATGCTAAGGCTAATCCAATCTTGTGACATAGTGGAGTTTGGGTTTCGTTTCGTGTAAGCAACAGAAACTCCAGGGCCAATCTTGTTCAGTCTAAGATTAATATGCATGAGTACCAAAATTTCTAAACAAGATTGTTTGATGAGCAACCCATTTTAAAAATTATTAACTCAGCTACCTTGGATTTTTCCTCCTGGGCCTGTTCTCCATTCACAGTAACGTTCTCCTCTAAACTCTCCAGTTCTGCCTTGTCAGGAATCTTGATCGAGCATTGTATGAGCTGCAAAACTAGTGCTGTCACCATCTGAATGGACTCTTCCTCGTTTAACCTGAATAATTACCAGAAAAAAATGCATGATGTACACTAGCAAACAAGATTGTTAATGTTAAAAATCTAAGAAAGCCCTATAAGATCTTACAGAATCCTCTAGGACCTCATACAATCCTAAACAGGATCCTAAATAGGATCTTGATTCTGACCCACTACAGTAGATTATGTTATACATTTTATACCTCCTGCATCTGGTAAATCATATCAATAACAGTTCGCTGAGTGATTTCTTTCAAAAAACGGAGGGGAAAATTCCCTCTTGCAAGCCATCCTTGCCTTGAAGTTGTATGATAGGATTCTCACCTGTAGCTCCTCATATTCCTCTTACTAGAAGGCAGTCTTGCTAGAGATGCAAATATATCCTCCAAGATCAAGTCCCTGTGTTTGACATACTTCCTGAACACAGACCTCACCAGCTTTAACGAGCTGTGCTGTAGCTCGCTGATGTTCTCCACAAAGAAAGGAGATGTTCCTAGTGTTGATACCTGTATTCCAGTCATAAATGAATACCCTTAGAATGACAACAAGCATAGAGTACAGCAATCCCATCATGACCATCCATAGCGGTAGAAAAAACGTCAGCAGACAGTATTCTTGAAAAGCAAGCACACACTTTTTTTTATATAGCACATTCCCAACACAGATTGTGCATGCTCTTGTAAACCAATTCTCTTACCACACACATAATACTGTTCCTGAGACTTTTCTCCCCTTTATGGATGTTCGCAATTAATCATTTTCTCAGTGCCATTTGCTGCAACACTGTTTCTTTGCGATGTGGTTGATTGTGAAAATATCCACACTGGTGCAAGCTTGGCAATCACTTGCTTTCATGAAAGGACTGAGTGCTTTATTTACCTGTAATATTGTGGTATCTGTCAAATTCTGGACATCAACTAGATCACCCAGCTGTGACACTAGCTCACACATCTTGTTATAAAAAGCTGTTAACAATTTTATTTTGGGCACTGAGCCTTTGGACCTCTTGGATTTGGGTACAAAAACACAGCCATCTGAAAACAAAGATGGACTAAGCTTATCCTCACATACATCCTTTCACAACATCCTTTACCAATAGACCTCCTCGGCTTGGGTGTAATGTTTTGCCATTTCAGATCATGTGGCATTCCCATGAGTATTCTCTCTTTCTTTTTCTGCTACGCATCGAAGGACATATGAATATGGAAGCATTCCAAACAAAGAGAGAATACTCATGGGAATGCCACGTGATCTGAAATGGGCAAAACATTACGCCCAAGTCTATTTTATAGCCTTGTGAGCGAACATGTTGAAGGAGTGAGATTAAGTCACAAGCTATGAGTCTACCGAGCCTAGAAATATACTTGCAAGTGTAATGCTGTTACTCGAGTGTGGACGCAACAGGTCATTTTACTCAACAATAACCTTGTTGTCACAAATCAATTGTTTATGACAAGAATGAATATATCATAACAGTTTATTTCAGGATGTTTGACAAAAGTTAATTATCAAGCCCTTGCACCTTTTGCATCAGGATCCCTGTAGATAGGGTCATATTCAGGGAAGATGTTATTCTGTAGATGGAACTTGACAAGTCTGATAATCCTATCCATGACCTCCTCCAAGTAGAGTTGCTTGGGAATATTTGGTGCTGTTAACACATTCAGAACAACTAGAGAGGACTCAGCAGCTCGTAGCATTCGGTCCAAGCAAATATCCCTCCAGATCTTCTGTTCTTCATCATCCTCCTATCATATAAATAAGTTATATATACCCAGAAAGTCAAATGACATCAAGTAATTATGCAAAGAATGAAGCTAACAGAGAATGCAATTATAGTTTCCAGTAAAGTGTACCACTACAAAAAGATCCAAGAAAGTACACTTCAAAATTTTCTTACCTGGTCATTATGAAGTTTAAGCAAAACTCCATCTCTGATGTGTCTTTCCATTATAGACAACAATCTGAATAAATGGTCTGTTGCTACCTGAAAAACAAGAACATTTTTTATTAGTACACTAAAGCTTGATAATTTACTGAATCTACATTTTGCTTACATCTTTATGCTTACCACACCTGGATTTGCTTCTGCTATTTGTGCATTTAAGCTTGTAAACAATACTATCTCTTGTTCAGATACTAATTTGGATTGAGTGTTTCCTCTCTAACAAATGTACCTTGTCAATCACCCCTAATGACTTGAGCTTTGCAGACTCAGTGTACAATTCAGATATTTCAGTTCTTGAAGCCAATGACTCCGAAGAGGGTTCCTCATCATCTGAAAAGAGAAGGCAGAAGCACAGTCAATGGTAGAACTTCAAAACTGCATGCTAAGGCAGCTCATTCTACTCTATGTACAAAAAGAATTCACACATTAATTAAGAAAAACATTAGAATAAAAGACGTGCTTTACCTATTTCTGCCATATAAGCCACACCACACTCGTCATCAAATTCAAATAAGTTCTCCAGTGCTGTAGCAAATCTCTTGAAAGTTGCTGATTCCATTAATTCTGCAAGTGTAAATGAAACTTAAGTACATAATAATAAATATATGTATGTATGTAGGACTTAGAAACAATGCTCAGTACACCCTTGTGGCAAGGTGGTAGGACTACCACTATCATGCTGGCAAAAAAAATCATAAAAAAAGAAAAAAATAACTGCAATCTTCATATTAAAGAACAGTTTTATACACCGTGAACAGTTTTATACATCATGGCCTACCATCAAAGTCTCCTTTTTCTTCAGATTTCTTTGACTTCACCTTTTGCTTCTTTTTAGGTTGAGCTTAAACATATCGGAAGACATCATATAATTACCTTATGAAGATCAACAAATACAGACATCTCTAACTTTACTTGAGTTTTATTTTGCAAACTTCCCAACCATATCCCCTGCATCGGGTCCCTGTTTTTCTCAAATCAGTTTAGATTTCCCTTGGCTGCTGATCGAGCTGGTAGAGTTTTGGCTCGTTCTGTAGGTACCGGACTGACCGGATCACAGTATACATAATTCAATAGAGACAATGGACCCGAGACAAAGGACTCCAAGTAACACAAAGAACGAAGCTAACACAGAATACAATAGTCTCTGGTACCTACAGAAAGACCCAGAGTTTTATAGTGCTGGTCTCAGTTGATTTAGAAGATTCTAGACTAGTTTTTTCTGGTGTCCTGAATTAGGACCTTTGGGTTGGCATGCTATATTATACAATGAAACAGGTGTTGTCAAGTTTAGATGGGTTGTATTGGTGACTATCAATATCTTTCCAAATTGGGTAAGGTCTCCATTTCCGTCCTTTATAACAAAGCACATGTGAAACACTTACCATCAACCTCACCCTCACTCTTTCCACTTTCCTCACTTGATCTCCGCCTTTTCTTTTTGCCTTCGTGAGCAGGTACCTCTTCCCCAGGAATTACAGTTCTAACACTGTGTGTTTCAAATTCCTGTGAGCCCCTCCTCTCCTTTATCCTTGTAATAACAAGTTTTGGGATTTTTAACTGTAATTCCTTTAGTGCTGTAGCCCCTGACACTCCTTGTTTAACATTATCTATAGTTCTGTCCACATTTATAACTTCTACAGATTGGTTCAGGTCAATCATATCTGTCCTTAAATCTTGTGTTGGTTCAGGGATAGAGCTAACATTTGCCCATGTATCGTTGTAATTACATATGCCACTGATTGAATACTGCTGATCAGTTTGAAGTTCAGAATTGTGTGTTGTCTCCTCTACAGTTGTTCTGCAAGAGGAATTTGAAGATTTCCTTTTTGATACTGGTTTGGGCATAACCTTCTCGTCAGCCTTTCTTTTCGTAGATGATTCAGTTGGACTGACCAACGAATGAATGTTTTCTTGGCCTTCGTGATTATTTTGCAATGAAAGATGATTTGTCACAGTTTCCAGAGAATTAGGATTGATAGAAATTCCATTTTTAGAAGCAAGAGCCTCCAGTGCAGATATGCTATTGTAGCTGTTGCATTGTTGCTGTGTATTAGTGGGTTTTTCTTGCTGCTGGATGTAGGAATTCTCATTGAGGTTCCTTCGTATGGACTGATCCAGCTGTTTAGGTCTTGGTGCTTGCTGAGGTGAAGAGTTTGAAATGCCTGACAAAGAATAAAATCTAGTTTGTAACTAAAGCTGAGGATACTTAGGATACATCTGTGACCTGCTTTGTTGCCCACAAACAGCTAAGCCCAGAAACATCCATAAAATACATTTCCAGGAAACAATCAAACTACAAGTTTCCAGGAACAATGTGTCCTTATTTAGCCTTGCTATAAATTCATCATAAAGGATATCGTATTACATTATTCTGATATGGTAACTACTGAATATCTAAGAAAAAATACTGAAGTGCAGTAATTAGCCAGAATGATTACTTGGATTTTGCGGCTGAAGAGGTGGGTGCTGTAATGTAGTTGTATCAGGTAGACTCTGTCTCATTCTTCTAGTTTTTACAGGGGAGATTGTTTGAACTGGAAAGTTCCCTTGTGCTGGAGACATGTGGCCAAGTGGTGAAGGAGCGCTCCCATAAGGCCCTTCAAATTGATAAAGAAAATTGAGTTAATAAGGGAATTACATAAGGGTGAGCATGTGCTTGGTACTCTCCAAATACAAGAGTATCCATGGCCTTTTTAGATTCATGTTGTGTATTTGTATGGTATCTTTATTACATTAGGATAGTGAGCAACTGTGAGTGTGAATTACCAGTAGTGATGATTCAGATGTTGTACTCACCATGTTACCCTTAAATCCACAAAGCAATCTCCATTGCTTGCAAGGCCTCCGCATTTCAAAACATTTACCCCAAAAAATCTAAAACATGATGCAATCAAAATGCTGTGTGCTCCCCCCCCCCCCCCCCCTCTAATTTGGGAGCTTGCTATGATTCAAAACTTATTCTCAAGCTTGTCTACACTTGGTAAAACATAGTTCCACTGAAAATGATGGTTACAATTTACTTTGTTGGGAGGGAACACCTCTCTGAGGCGAGAAGGCTTGTGGTACTTGACCATAGGCAGCCATGTTTGCCTGGGGACTTGCCACTCCCTGAGGACTATGATGCATAGCTTGGTTATAAGGAGAATGGGCAGGACCCAAGCCTGGTGGAGAGCCAGCATACATAGGAGATCCGGTCTGCATCGGTAATGAGGCTGGGCGTGGTGACATTGGTGGGTGACTGAGTGGAGTTATGCCACCTTGACAAAAAAAAAATAATCAAATCATTTATAATACATTTGAGTGGGCATTGTACATTTATTTCCATCAATTCCAGTGTAATGGTCAAAACTTGATGAAAAAATTAAAAAGCATATATGTGACCCTCTTTGGGAAAACGTATAATAACGATTTTCCGTTTAATGGCCAAAATAAACGAACGGTAAACGACTTTCCAAAACGTATATACGACTTTCCAAAACGTATATACGACTTTCCAAAACGTATATACGACTTTCCGAAACGTATATACGACTTTCCAAAACACATAAACGACTTTCCAAATCGTTTAAACGATTTTCCAAAACGTATAAACGATCTACATAAACGGACACCCTCACCAAACCGACCTAAAAGCCACGGAACAAAAACTTGTGTACCCAGCGCGTATTCATTCTTACGCGTATTTCCCGGAGATTTCAATGTCCGAACACGACCGAACACGTATGCGAAAATAAAATAAAGTTCACGCTTAATTATATAGTTATAATATCCAGTAACTAATCTGAACATCAAAAGATGCATCTACGAAAAATTAAACGAGAAAATCGAGAGAAGGAAACACCAAGGGAAAGAAATAATGAATTCGGAATGATTGAATAAAATGTGCGAGTTTCAGCGCATTGTTTTGAATGCATAATTAACTTGACCTTTCGCGAATGCGCTACACGACGAAAATGCTCTGTGTTTCTCACAAGAAGTAAAACGGAAAACAAATAGCCGGAGAAAGTTATTAACTGGCTTTATGGCATTGATAGCAGAAAAAAACATATTCGCGTTGGGGAAATCAGACGCAGAAGTATAGTATTTATTTTGGTATCACGCGACGACGCGACCGACCAACTTTGTAGTTGCGTGACAGGAAACATTAGGTAAGTACAGTGCAGTCAAGTGCAAAACTTCATTATTTTGCTGTAATTTTTACTGTTTTGATGTACCCCATACAAACCGATGGCTTTTCTTTTCTGTGCTTGAAAGCAACTCGTTCAATCTCGC
Organism: Scolanthus callimorphus; assembly: GCA_033964015.1. Classification (NCBI taxonomy): domain Eukaryota; kingdom Metazoa; phylum Cnidaria; class Anthozoa; order Actiniaria; family Edwardsiidae; genus Scolanthus; species Scolanthus callimorphus. The sequence continues at coordinate 9,329,316 of CM066913.1, read as the reverse complement.
ATCTTTTACTTCAGTTCGCTTCGCTTTCCACGTGAAAGTGTCGCGCCATTTGGATCATGATTCAAAAGAAAACAATTATTTCACGCTATCTAAACTTGTAAGTTTTAAGTCTTCCTTGGCAAATTGTAGTGGTATGTTGAATGCAGCGTAGTACTTACCAGGCTTTAAAACAACGGTGAAAAGTACTCGCTCTTCGCGCCCGAACGCAAACTGAATTATAACTCGCTATGGAACGTGGATGCTCGCTCCCTCTCTAAAGCGAATTCCAACGTTGAGCGAACATCCTTTCTCCACTCGTATAAACGATTTTTCAATTCGTATAAACGATTTTGTTACTCGTTTAAACGCTTTCATCATTCGTTTAAACGTTTTCCCACATCGTTTAAACGAATTTTCAAATCGTATAAACGATTTTCAAAGTCGTTTAAACGATTTGTGAGATCGTTTAAACGCTTCATAAACGACTTTTTCATTAAACGCTAAATCGTTATTATACGTTTTCCCAAAGAGGGTCACATATATGCAGTCTTACCTTTACAAACCAATATACAAATCTCTGAAATAGCAGAGTTGTGCCATTATAAAAACAAAATACTGTAATTATATATGTCCATATACCAAGCAAGCAGGACTGACAAGGCTTGTAATTGAATAAGATGTAATTTTAGGCCAAGTATTGAAATTTCCACCCAATGTCCACAATTTTGTCATGAAAATAATAAATAAAATTTCAGGGCCAAGATAAATAAAAGAGTGACTGAAAAAAGGCATATCATGTTTGACTATTAAACTGTTTGTTGACATCTCAATAGTCTTAAGACTGCTATATGCATTTTAATTAAGGTTCCATTGATTGACTGTAATGATGTTACCTAGAAACTCCTCCAAAATCTCTTGCGCAGCATCCTTCTCTTGGCCAAAGAGCTGTGGATCTTGTCTAAGAAGGGTCTGCAATAACACTGAACCCTCATTTGGTACCAATTGGTCAGTGGATGTGTTGAATTCATCTTTGAGGATTCTGTAAGAGAGAGAGAATTGTAGCAGTTTGAAACTTACCTTTCAAAAGGGCTTCGTCTGGTCATTGAGCTTTACTATTCATAAGTATTTGAATAATATACCTAATTGGTATAATTACTCAAGTGATTCCGCATGCTGATTGGTTGAGACATTTGTCATATTTTGTTATAGTTGAATGTAACATTGAAAGCATTGGAAAGTGCACACACTTTATTATGAGAAACTAAAAGAAAACCTAAACACAAATTTTGTGTCACTTTAGTAATTATAATCTTTAAACTAGGATCAAAAATTTAGGTGCAAAAATTATAGTGCAAACACATCAGCAGGAAGTATTTTAATGGCTAGGAATACAGGAGAAATTTAGCCTAATTAAAAACATAGGTCCGCTAACGCGAACGGGAAGCTATTTGCGATTGCCATGAGACATTGTACTCCCCCCTCCAACCAAAATTCCTGGTTACAGGGTCCTGAAGGGGTAAAACGGGAGCCGGGATTCGCCTTATTTTAGGCCGGGAAAACGGGATTTGGGTTACCGGGAACGGGATTTATCTACCGGGAATGGGAATGAAGATGCTTCAACGGGAACGGGATTTTTCAAATCTCCCCTTGTATATCCTAATAAAAAGTCGTTAATTTATCTCATTTTTCGCATTTTGAGACTGTTCAACGGACTTCAACCTGAAAATAGAATTTTACTTCTGATCCCTCGCAATCTGTGAGGTTTTGGAAAACGGTTTAATAAATTTGCATAGGCATTTTTAAAATTGCGGATCAACTATTTAAATAGAATCGTATGATATCTCTTTTGTGTCAAAATTGAGGACGAGATATCATACGGGCAGAGGTTTCGGGGGAGAATCATTTCATTATTGGGCGAGCGAAAGGGAGGATCTCTCGAAAGAAGCCCTGAAAGGGGGATCACTAGAAATTTTTTCTACGTAGTTATTCCAGTATCTTCTATAGCATTTGTATTTATCTAGTTCCATTCTTTCGTACGCTAAAAAATTCCAGGAATGATGCAGCTACTCGTAAGATCTTGTGTGATTGGATAGGCATAACAAAGCATCCCATTGTTTCCTCGTTCTATTGTATGACCGTCTATTGTTTTGCACTGAGGGTATCAATCCAATAGGCTTAGATCTTACGAGAGCTGTATCATGACCCAAAAATTCTGCACTATTGATCCTACCGGGACCGGGATTTTACCTACTGGGAACGGGATTTTGCCCAAAAAACGGCCGGGAAACGGGATTGGGACCCCCCCTTCAGGACCCTGTGGTTACGCTTCTGTATACGTACTTCGGTCTATTTAACAATTCAGGGGCGTAGCCAGGGGGGCCAGGGGGGCCCGGCCCCCCCCTTTCTCGGGAGATTTTCCATACATTTACTGTATTTGCTGGAGGAAATTTGAACATTTTCGTCCCATGTTTTCACTATCCGCCCCCCCCCCCTCCTTCAGAAATTCCTGGCTACGCCACTGCAATTAGACCTCGAGGCCGAATGTGCTATGATGAATATAGCCTCCTCCGCAGGCATCTCCGTGTGATTTCCGTGTGCTTTGCATCGTTTTGCATCGCTTCGTTGGCGGTTTTGGCAGAGCGGAACCTGAGAACGAGTTCAAACCCTTTCATGGCCCTTTCACGATCACACCACCGGAAGTCCAACCAAGCGCGTCGAAGAAGGCTCGAAATAGGTGTTTCAAAACACAACGAGACGCCTGCGGAGGAGGCTATGATGAATAGACCATGAGGCCCAAGGCAGAATGGTCTATTGATATCATAGCACATGAGGACGAGAGGTCTAATTGTTTTAGTATATTGGTATATTGGTAATGAATTCGATTATTTTATGTTGAAAAAATCAAGTTTTCTTGCAAAGAAAGGTGGTGGTTTTGCCAGGTACGGTCTATCACTAATAGACCATTAGTAGCTCAGCCAATCAGAATGCAGGATTTGTAATAGACCATTAGTTGGTTTATACTAATTTCCTTTATATCTCGGTCCGAGCCATCGGTTGATTGAGAAGTGGCGAATAGCTCAATCTGCAGAGGGCCGGGGAAAACAAATCAAACCGGGTCGACCGAGGTTCGACTCCCGGTATCGGCTATTTTTTTCTTTTTCTCCCTTCAATTTTTTTTCTAGCATTATTGAATCAACATAAGAAAGTAAGCCACTTAAAACTGCAAAACAATTGCAAAAATAAATAAATAAATTTGCGATTCACAAAGACCGAATTGATCGATTGCCTTGCGAAGTCCGATCACGCCAACGAAGCCCCAAGCAAGTTTCTGAGAGGGCAGAAGTTGGGTGATTTCTATCCCACTGTTGTGTGAGTAATAAGATTCTCGTGCGGTATTGTTTTTCACAAAGAAATCGGTCGAATATTGTGCGAATTCTTACATTTTCAACACTTCAGTGAGCTTTAATAACTTCAAATTATTGTAAAGAAGCCGCAAGTGAAGTTGGCTACTGCGAGAGACAGTAAGGACAGTTATCGTTGAGACTCAAAGCTTTTCTCAAAGCTCAAAGCTTTTCTCGAGTTTGGAGAATACATCGACTCATTGGCAAATCCATTAGCATCTAAACAACAATGTTGGATGAAAACAGCCTCGATTTTCGCCTTGAGGAAAGTGAAGACGAGTCTCAAAACACAGTGAACTTGCGTGACACGAAGAGCTGGGACAGCTATATATCTACTTTTTTACTAGTGCTTACGTCATCAAAGTCCCCGTGGCGCAGTTGGTTAGCGCGTGACTCGCCGATCTCTTGAAGTTAAGGCGTTCCGGCGAGGTTAGTAGTTGGATGGGTTGCCAGTTGGCTATTAGTAACAACCATGAGGGGTGGGGAGATATACCGAGGAGGGGAGGGTTGATGTCAAAAGTAGCCAGGGGGAGGTATGATCAAGGGTTCAAAGGTCGTTGCCTGGACTTGAAAAGCAGTAAAATCAGTGGCAACCGCCACTCCCCCCTGTCTGTTGCAAAGTCATAAAAGTCAACTGGAAAGGGTCCTATTCCAAACACACTGCAGCACGCACATGAAACAAGCACTAATAACTCATAAGCAGGGAGGGGAGGGTTGTTAGTTATACTAACGGTGAACTTCATGGAGAACCATCTATTGAACCGGAAATGGATACATACATAGTCCGAGGGTGACGACTAAGAAGCAATTTGCATACTGCAAATAGCTTCAAAAATGGTTGTATTTACACCTGTGTGCTGTTGCATGTTTTTGTTTTCGTTTTGGATTTTTCTTAATGTGTCCATTACTGGATACCTAATTTATATATTGGTGGTGTCACTAGCAGATTTTTTGCAAATTTGATAAAGGGAATACTAGTTGACTCACAAAAACGACACCTTGCAGCTTTCAATGATATTACCAAATTAAAGCTAAAAGGGCAAAATTATTCATCCACATGTAATCTTTGCGTAAAGTCAACAATTAGAGGGTCACTATTAATCAAAATTATAGGGAGATAAGGGTTGAAAAGAGAATAATACAAACTCTTGAAGCGAATTTTGACACTGGCAGGTTAGCTGTTTTATTCGCGTGATATATATCGCGTTGTAATTACTATATGAATAATATTCTCGTGATTAAAACAGGTTTACAGACCCTACTGAGGCATTAAATGAACGTAGAAATAAATAGAACTGAATTTTAAATAAGAGAAGTCACTTAAAATATACAGGAGGAAGTGCTTTCGTATTATTGTTTTCGATAACAATTTCTCAACTCAGGTGTAACAAAACAACATTGAGCTGTTTTAAGGTCTGATAAACGCTATAAAATCAATAATTTTCAAACACAAGAATGTCATAACACGTCTGGTTTCACAGGATACTAAACTAACTCATTAAATGGCGGCTTTATTTGAATGTACAACTTACAGTTGATCCTGGGCCGATTTGGAGTTTCGCAAGGCCTGAGCTATCTGCTGGACTACAACCGTTGAATCTGGCCTATTTAGGATTTTCACCGCTTCATCGGCTATCGGTGGATTGTCCAAAAGGCTTTTCTTTCGATGAGATGACACGGGACTTGCAAGAGGAAGCTCTGGCAGCACTAAAAAGTAATAAAGTTCAGCTTATGTCAGAAATTTGGAGCGACTATTTCTTCATAGTAGGCTTCTTTGTGAACGAATAACCTCATGAAGTACCAGTTAATGTTTGTATCAATGCTGATTCTTTGAGGGCAGCAACATCAGTTAGAAATTCACGAGAGTCACCACCATCAACATCATTTAAACCCTAGAGATAAAGTTAAGAATTTAACCACGAAAATTGATACTTACGATTCGTTAAACTTGTGATACCAGACAAAGTTGCTATCGGGATGTTCTCATTCATTTTGCCGCCAAAACAAATGAGTGTTCCAACTACAGCTCAAGCTAACTTCCCCATAGATTACAGCAGATATTTACTCATCGTATTAGCATGCTTTCTGCTATAATTTTGGAGGTTACGAAGCCCGTTTACGGCGTAGAAGAAGGCGAAACTGAAGTCGTGCCGTTGACTCGTCCTCCATCTTTGTATTTACAACACGATGTTCGAACGCGCGCCAAACCATGAAAATCTTGGCGGCCGCACATCCGGGACCTGAGAAAATGCTCATTAACCATGAATCCTTGCGAGTATAAGGCGGGAAATTTATGCGCGTGATCTAACATCCGGGATATGTTTTACGAACAAATATATAAACGGCGGGAAAATAGCGCTGAGCGCGCTGACAGTGATAAACGTGGTTCCGTTCTTGTTTCTCACCTGCAACTAACTTGCAACCCTATATAAGAGCGGCTGTTTCGCGAGTCTCTAAACAAAAATGTCGGGAATAAATTTTAGAGAATACATCGTTTTCATGTGACGTCATACAATTTCTAACTTTAAAACTATGATCCGCTATCCCTTTGTGCCATTTGTCCCATTTCGAGCTACCTCTACCGTGTGTCCATGGCAAATTTTATGACATCTGCTATTTTTGCCTTGAAGATACGAATAAAACAAGTTTTATCACGCAATACTGTCACGATTTTTGGTTGGCCACAACATGTTTTTTTCAAATTCTTCGGTTTGACAATCTAAACTATTCCAGTCTGTTATATAACTGAAAACAGAAACATATAACTTAAATGTTTCTGCGGAAAATGCATGCAATTGGTGAATATTTGTAGTTTTCTGTACACTTTTGCCATAGTCGATCATTTGGCGGCCATCGGTGCACTCTGTAAATAAAATTGGTATTCATCGTATATCTCGGATATCAAATATTCTATGCGGATAAAACTTGGCAGAGTTTTTGTCCTCTTTCAGATACATCTGATGAAATTTGTTTTTATCTAGCGAGCAAAGACTGATTTAACGCTGAAAACGATCTATATTGTTCAAGATCATGAAAGATCTCTCTGAAAGTAGTGAAATTGCCAAGTTGGGGGTTGTAGGCTGTTTAGGAGCGAAGTTATGAGCCCGCGAATACGTGTTTTTTTTACAGGCGTTCATATGGTTGACTTTAATACAAACCTTTGTAAAATTTCGAGATTTCATTACCCTGTAACTTTTCTTCTGAGCGAGATACGAACTTCAAATGTTTCATGTTGACTAGTTTCAAAGGTTTCTTCCATCAGTTGAAAAAGCTTTCCAATCAGCCAAAAGCCAGTAAATCAACTACCTCAAATTACGTGGAATCGGTGTATCGGCAAGCATCTTGAATTCGCCCGTCAGTTTCGAAAGAAAAGCGGGAGGCTCCTATGGCCGGGTTGAGAAACACTGAATCGATCAAAGAAAATCTTGCAATCAATCTAGAGCCGGCTTGTATTCCCTGCGGGCAGAGGTTACTTTTTATCTCGCATTGATTTTACTTTTTCAACTTCACAATTAAAGTGGCCTCTGCAACGACAATGTGGTCCTCCAAAGACTAGGTAGAACTTCTAGCTTCAAAAACCCCACGCACACTCCCGACACCGCGGCAAAACGCAGTCCACATGCGCTAAAGATTCACTGGCCTGTGAAATGAAGACAATTGAAAAAATCTACATAACAACAGCGAACGATAAATTTTGACTTTAAACCATAATTTTCGCCTAGGGTGCAAGCCTTATATATGATATGATCATGTTGTAGTTGCTCTGCAATTTTTGGCCTTACTGCGATTTTCATAATTCTGCGAACTCTCGCTAACGATTTTCAACCGTAAAACCGCCTTCTGGCTTCCGTCAATCAAACTCCCGAGTCTTCTCGTCGTTACTCGTCGTGCTTTTGATTGGCCAGCACGTAACCATTGCTGGCGTGACAGGAAGCCATTTTAGCACTGCTTAGCGCTGGCCAATCAAAAAGACGAAAACCGCAGTCCGCAGTAAGTTTTGTGTCTGGAGCTTAAGTTTTCCAAATTTCCAAGACAGCACGAGATATTTTTCGCCCCATGTAAGGTAATCCAAGCAGATCTTGTATTCCGGATTCCAGCCCTTTGATTCCGGATTCCAACCTACTGGATTCCGGATTCCATACCAATGGATTCCGGATTCCATAATTCTCAAAGAATCCGGATTCCAATATTTCTTTATCTGAATAAATTCTTGGATTCCGGATTCTCAAGGCCTTTGGATTCTGGATTCCTGCTATATGGATTCCGGATTCCATTCTACGGATTCCGGATTCCAAAGCTAACAAAAAGTTGTATTCCGGATTCTGGATTACCTTACATGGGGCGATATTTTTGTTATGTAGATTATTTCTTTTGTTTTCATTTCACAGTTGCCGCGGTGTCCACGCACCCTCACCGGCCGGCCGGCTCCTTTCCAAAAACCCGCCGCGCGGTGTATACTCAGTGTGCATGTCAAATACACCCAATCCATCTATTGTTTGTTTCTAGGTTGATAAAAATCAGTAATTGAATTTAAGTAATCAGTGATACTTTAATGTCAATAAATACATTTTTGATACAACGATATCATTTCTGTGGGTATCAACTTACATGTAGGTTTAGCTTAGTATAGGGGTAAGCATAGACTTGCTCCAAGTCGACCTCATTTTAAAGGACTTTGAGAAAGTCTAAGGGTAAGCATTGATGTCTGAATAGCTTTATAGGTCTTTAAGTTTTGGCTATAATATAAACTTCTCAAGCCGCTGCAAAATGTGAAAAGTTGTCAAAGCATTGCAACTAATCCTAGCATCAACTCAAGTGCATTGTAAACAAATTTGGATGCATGGGTGAATTTTATATTCTGTTCACACTGGCTCTTTCATTAAAAATTCAAGCCTCTGCAACTTTGTGGAACTGAAGCAAGAACATTTAATTTTTCTACAGATATGACCATGCTCTAGTAGCAAGCAAAATAATGACAGCAAATATTTTAGAATCAGTGAATAAAGAAGGGGAGCAGGTCCAGCCCTCCCCAGGTTACACCCTTCAACTTGTTCATTGTCAACCAAGTTACAGTAGAAATAACCTGAGGATCAGGCCCTCCCTCGTTTCCAATAAAATTTTGTCTGATACTCAGGCTACAGTAGAAATTCCAAATATTTTCAACCTGTAGGTTGGCAGTATGAATTTGGATGATTTTTTTGTATCTAAAAACTGCTATACAGGTTAAAATATGGCATTTGTGGTTTATACAATGACCTGAACCTTTGCACTGTCCTTTAATTGTGTAGAAAATTAAGTAATAGTCAAATATCATCACACAAATGTCCTACTGTAGCAGACTTGTACCTAGTCGCCATGTTGTTTTCTTCTAGGTGGCGTGTGGTGCATCACGGTCAGGTCGAGGTTTTTCAGTGCGTGCGTTGCATCATGGTCAAGTAACGCAGTATCAGTAACAGCCAGTAACGCAAAAACAAAAAAACAAAAAATAACTCCTGCTATTGTAGGTTCTTGTTTGTCAGGTTGTAATTCTAGCAGTTTTCAAAAAATCTAAAGAGTTAACGAAATGATAATTGCACAATATACACTTTGTACATCACTTAAGCATTGATATCGAGACTATACAAAAGAAAGATTGACTTATTTAATTTTATAACATGGACATTATGTCCCAGCCCAGGGCGTTTGCCCTGTTTTCAAAAAATCTAAAGAGTTAATGAAATGATAATTGCACATTATACGCTTTGTACATAACTTAGCATTGATATGGAGACTATACAAAATAAAGATTGACTTAATTTAATTTTATAACATGGACATTATGTCCCAGCCCAGGTTTTTGGCAGGTTTGTCTCCTTGGGTTCACCTACATTGGGCAGTTGCAAAAAAAAACTGAACCTGCTGCTGCTGCTGCCCAGGGAGTTCTTCCAGGCAAAAGTGATAGAGATGCTTGTTGTCGGATCAGAAAAACATCACAAAAATATATATCTTCTTTCTTTCTGGAATCCCTAAATCTTACCTCTGTTCCAATATTAAAGCCCTATTATGCATAAATGGCAACTCTCCTGCGAGACTCCCACTTTTCAGCTGTATCTCCCAATTGAATATCAGAGATTTTCTCTCATATATTGTGTGGTTCCAAAAATATGCATACCCTCCAAAGTAAGGGTGCTGAAAAGTGACACCCCCCCCCCCCCCCCCCTAGGAAAAATACAGCACTTGTGTGGAAAAGATTAGGTAAATTGACCCCCCCACTTCTCCAGAATTTCCAATCCCTTCCATAGGGGGGGGTATGGATAATTTCTGGAAACACACATTTCTGGAAAAATCATGAATCTCCCACCTTTTGTTCACCTTTAGGTTGGCATCTCTGATTATGTCATGCAGGGATGTCAACCCAAGAAATTAAAAAATCTGGAGACTGCCTTGAAATGACGAAATTTTCCTGTAATTCTCCCAGGAGAAATACAGTAAAATGTATGGCAGTCGTTCTTCCCTGTGTCATGGGAAGAACTCCCTGGGTGATGATGACATTAAAGCCTTCATCACAGCAGTATGCTGTTTTAAAATCTGAACTACTTGTCAAAACATACACCCTGCTTCTGGGCCAAGCTGTATGAATCCAGGTAGTAGTGTAGTTCCTTTTATTGTCACTGCACATTCTCATAAGATAATGTATATTTCATGTTTAAGTGGGTATCACTTTGTGAGTGAGCTGTATTGTGGCACATTTCAAGCCATGAGTGGCAACCGGTAAAGATGCTACCTTGGTCCATCTCTTTTTCTCTGGATCATAGCATTCTGTTTCCAAAGTGCACAAGGCATTCCTGTCACATCCCCCTACAACAAAAATCTTGTCATTCTCCACAGCAATCCCAGCATCCCAACGAGCAGTACTCGCTTGGGGAATCAGAGTCCACTGATCAATTTCTGGTTCATACATTTCACCAGTGTTTAGGTGTTTCTGACCATCCCATCCTCCTATAGAAGAACAACAAAAGAGATCCAATTAAAGCTTGAAGTTACTTGGTACTGTTCATTGCACCAACTTCCCTAATTTAGGAGTCTGGTAATGACAAACCTTACATACATTTTAAATGCAATTTTCTATTAAATGTGTGGCCATGATCAAAAACTATGTGGCTTTTCACAATAAAAACAACCCTGGAAGACACCCTTTCTCATTCAAACTACTATCAGTTACATTTGGAAATTTGCGAGGGTTGTGGTTAAGGGGTCCTTTAGTAAATTCTATCTATGGTGGGGTGGTATGGATTTTTTTCTGAAATCACACATTCTGCTTACCAATGACATATATCTTCCCATTACACACAGCCCCACATGCACTTGCACGTTTTTCAAACATAGGAGTTACTGGGATCCAGGTGCTAGCCATCGGATCAAAATGCTCAGCAGTATTCAGTGACATGCCAACATAGTTCACACCACCAATAACGTACAAAGCTCTGCCTGTAGCTAAAACACAGGGGCTGCTTCGGCAGGTCGACATTGGAGCTACAAAGTGCCATGTGTCTGTGTGGGGGTTGTATTGCTCTACACTGTTAAGTCTGAAGTTGCTCTCATCACATCCACCAACTGCATAGAGACTCCCTAAAAAAAACAAAGGTTTCTTTAAAGGATTCTGCTTCTGTTATCTAAGCTATTCAAACCAACTAGGCCAATCCTTCTTTGTACTTAAAAGACAATAAAGATCGCAGGACAACTACTAGCACGCCAAAACATGTCTTGGCAGAAATATTGTCTTACACAACAAAAAGAAAACAATGCCTATTATGTTACCATCTAGAACTGCAACATTTAGTAGGCTGCGCCGAACATTCATATGGGCCACCATTGTCCATGTATTGGTACGAGGGTCATAGCGCTCCACTGAACTTAGAGAACTTTGTGCTGCACCTGAAACATGGAGATAAATACTGAGCAAATAAACCTCATGATTAAAACTTAAGAGGCTCAGCTAATATTTATTTGGGCCTGCCTTCAAGAACCATGTCCTAGCAGGTTTCAGATCAGTTTAAGGCAGATCTAAAATAATACATTAAAAACTTGAATTGAATAATATTTCACAGATTGTTGAGTAATCATCATGATTGTTTTCCATGATTGCTGTTTTGTGCAAATGAAAGTCGCATAAAAACTGAACCAGATTTATAATGCACTTGTACTTCTGACCACAGCAATACAGTACAGTCACCCCCCTTAACAATGTACTACAAAATTTCTGGCTGTTAAAATCAGGAAATCAGAACAGACAGATTGGGTGGGCCAGAAACTCTTAACTACCAGACAGAAAGACATAATTTATTACCTTCTCGTGACTGTCCACCGACAGCGTATACCATGTCACCAGTCAAGGCTAGTCCATGGCGACACCTAGCTACCAACATGGGTGCAAGGGGATACCACTTATTAGACTTTGGGACATAGCAGAAAGTGTTCTTCATTACTGATGAGCCTTGGATCCCACCTGCTGCAAATATAATTGTCACAACACCCATTGATTTCCTTGGCCGTATTCTAGAACCTTTGATCAAGTGCCTTCGATCTGGCAACATGTGGTAGTTTTTGGCTTCCAAAAGAAGAGAAGTGCATTCTGGGGTTTTTAGGACAAGTTCTTTTGTTTCTACAAAATCTGCCAAGTAGTATGGGGACATCAAAGGAAAACGGATATGATGAATTAGCTTAGGAAACAGTAATGTTCTTTCCTCTGCTTTATAATTGACCCAATGGATAAGAGCTTCAAATATTTGTTCTTCTCTTTCTACTCTTGTTTCGTCACTAGAAAGAAATTCCTCCAGTCTTTCCGCTGATAAACTCTTAAATTCATCAGTCTGTGAAACCGTAGCAAAGTTATCAAAGATATACTGATTAGCAGTTTTCCTTAGAGCTTCACAATCGAACTGATCGGCTGTAGTTTCGATTCCCAAACAATTCGCCGGATTGATCATGGACTTCATAAACGACACGCAGGCCTCTTTCAGGCTACTCATAAGCAGGTAGTTGGCGGCAGAAACGATATCTTTCACATTAAACGGGGTAATTTTGATCGTCCCAGTATATATAAAAGTCAGTAGCTCATCCATTACGTCCGCAGTTATATTTTCCAGTATAACTGGTTTGCTTTCGGCTTGCTCGCGAAAATGGCTTGAAAACATGGCACGGAAGTAGGGGCTTGCAGCGGCCAACACGTTTCTATGCGCGTAAAAATTCTTCCCGTGCACGACTATGGTGACTTCACAGAGAACATTGTGCTTTCTAAAGTCGTTTAAACATTGCATTAAAGCAATGCAGTAGTTTGCTTCAGGTAGCTCGGATTTTGGACTGATATGGTCGATATGTGCCATGTATTCTAGCGGAGTATGACGGTGACTTGACTGCTGTGGCGACGCCATGGTAAAAGTACGAGCATAAATGATGGATCACCGAGAGACTTGTCCACTGTCTAGGGTGGGGTAGATGGTGCGAGCTGCAAATTAAGAATTATTTGTGCTTTCTGACTCAAAGATGTTTTTTTTCTACAAAACACATCACTTATTAGCTTGTTTAAATAAGCGAAGGTAGAGCATTTTAAAACCTTACCGAAAAATGCAACTTTAGAGAAAATTCAAATGTTCAAATAAACCTCCCCTCCCTTCATATTCTATTTGTCACACTATCTCCCGCTGTTCATTACAACCAAGGGCTCACTTTCTGAGAACGACCAACATGGCGGAATACGTGAACGAACCGGTGAATTTCAAATGGGATTTGACCCCAGAAGAGATCGGTATCGAGACTGATAAACTAATAGCAAAATCGAGAGAAGTGTACGATGCCGTCGGTGCTCTTAAACGGGAAGATGTTACGTTTGAAAACTGTCTGAAGGTTAGTTTAGCTTTTCTTTCAACACACCGGGCACACAAAAGTTTTCGAACAACATCAAAATCTAGGATTATTTAGTTGAAATTATGCTAGAGTAATAGGCTATGCCAATTAGATCGAGAACTGCTGGTATTTGATTATTTTCTTGTCTCATTAAAACATCAAGCGAGTGAAGCGAGTGTCACCCGGAGTAATTAATCGATGAAAATCGATCATCGGATTGCCAATCGATAAATCGATATTAATCGATCAAATCAGTCAATTAATATCGATTAATATTGGCAATCGATGATTAATCGATAGTCACACGTTGATATATCTTAATTTCATCGATTTCCATCGATTATTATCGACTGTCATCGATTAACATCGAATTTCATCGATTAACATTAAATTTCATCGACTAATATTTGCTAGAAAAGAGGAGCTCTGTTATCAATGAAAATAGTACTGGCATTGATAAATAATACAGTCAACTCTGGCGCCTTGCGGATACGCCAACATTACGAACACCTCGCTATTATGGATAAAAGTTGGACCCCCATCTAAGGCCTACGGTAAATGCCGAACTTCAGTCGCTCTTCTTCTGTCGAACCTTTTCCTTTTTCATAGGATGCCGCTTTATACTTTATAATCAATAAATATCTATTGTTTTGTTTTGGAACAGCATTGCTTCGTCTACTGGTTTGTTCATATTTCTAAATATGCAACAACAGTTTGGAATTCAACGTTGTATTTCAACTTTGATAGCTGCAAATTGATACCCAACTGCAATCATCAAATAAATTGTTGACAAAATCGGCAGCGCACACACGTTTTCGTCACTACCGTAAAACAAAGCAGTTTCACGTCCTAGTGTCCTGTCCACATTTAAAACGCGTTTTCAAAAGTATCCGTTTTCAAACTTATGCGGATTCGCAGCGTGTTAGTGTGGACGCCGGGAGATTCGGAAAATTTAGCTACTCAAAAAGCGATCAGTTTTTATTTGATGTTCAGTGTGGAAGGACAGCCTCAAATTAAGTGGTACAGTTGACGTCATCGTTTCCATTTTTATCCGGATTCGACCGTCCACACTAAAACGATATGTATGCGGATTCATTTTTATTCACTTTCTAGTGCGTTTTCAAACTTATACGGATTCGATGAAAACGATCAGCGTTTTAGTGTAGACGGAAGGCCTAAACGCATCAACAAGTATACGGATTCAAACGAAAACGTTAGTGTGGACAGGCCCTTAGTTCTGAAGAAACGGGTTGAAATGCATTTGATTTCATACATTTGCACGTGCGCGCTTTGTGTTCTGTAGTCAAGCACATTGTTCTCTGCCGTTGTCGTACTCGTTGCCGTCGTCGCATTGTAAGGTATTGCGGACTCTCCGCAACGAGAGTTGACTACTACTCCCCAACTTAGCCTGCGTAGCAAGCATTTCTCGTCAGTGTTTCAGAGGTCAGAGAAACGTTTTGCGCGCGGCCAAGTCATTGAATCTCGTATTTCTAAACTCCATGGAAATGCTTGCTACGCAGGCTACCCCCAACTACTACGAATCCACTACTACTCTATTGCGCTACTCAGATATCCTATATGGAACTTTCAGGGTGAATTGAATTCAATGAAAATCGATGTTAATCGATGATGATACTATCATCGATTGCTAATCGATAAAAGGTCACAAATTGGCTGTTCATCGATTAACCATCGATTCCCGATATTAATCGATTGATTAGCATCGATTATTATCGATTAATGTCGATTTTCATCGATTATCGGTTTCATCGATTAATTACTCCGGGAGTGTCATGATCAATTTGCCTGTTACCACCCGCCGCGAGGCGCTGATTCTTTTTACAATAGAACGTAAAGCTAATTGACGTGTAATCTTATGATCTGTGAACGGTTTTGTTCGTGAAATTTATTGGATTCAATTACTTCACAAAATACTGTGGAATACCTTCTGTTATATTGCCAATTTGAAGGCTCATGCAAAAGGGAGGATGGGGTTGGGTAATTAAGTGTGGGAATTCCCCACTTTGGCATCGCTTTTCTGCTTTGAAACCTTTATAAGGGAGTGTTCATTATTTATGGTTTGGGTGGTCGATGTTCTATGCAACTCCACTTTCAGGTTGAAAAGCCACTGAAAAATGGGCCATATATGTAGCCCCCAAAATGTGTTGATAGTAACAATAAAACAGCTCACTTGCATTTGATTACTTATGTAAAGTTTCCTGACCTTAAAGTTAGGGATGATTCAAACTTGTTTGCCCCCCCCCCCCCCAAAAAAAAAAAAAAGGTAAATAATGAATACGGTACTCCCTATTAAACAAATCTCACAACTTTGTCAACTTTTGTGGATTTACCTGGCTGGCCAGTTTGCAAGAGTGAGTGACTCTGTAAAATAGTCCTGCCGGTTTTGTTTAATACTTGAATGACAGCACAGGTGGCCAAGTGGTCTAAGCTTTTGCCTCTCACCTGTGATCAAGGTTTGATGTCCAACTTGGACTGCTAGGGATTTTTTCTGCTACTTGGATCATGTTTTAAATCTTGAGCTTACATTCTAAGTATGAACCACATTAAGGGAAATGGAACAAACAGTACTTGAGATTGCATCTGCACTTCCATTCAAGTGCACCATACAGCCCTAAGAGCTGAGATTGATATCAAACATATGTAGCTAAACTTTCCAATGCAGATGACCAGCAAAAACTTCACATATGAAAAAAAGAATTACTGTGCGACTACAGTACGTCAACTGGGACATTTTGTTAGAAGTTAGCCAATCAGAAAGTGAGTACAGAACAAAGGATCATAACTTTCTTGGGATCTCAGACATCAAATATTCGCTTTTTCTCTTAAAATTGTGAAAATTATGAGCAGCAATAACTTCAAAACACTTAAATACTCATCGTCAGATGTATTGCAGGTATTAAATTTCCTTAAAATGGTTTGAATCTCTAAATGACAAACTTTTTACAGGATGGCCTGGTTGGCGTAGTCGCATAGGAAATCATTGTCATTAAAAATTAATCGTTAGAATGGATTTGATTTCTGGTTCTTTAATTATTGGATTGTGCGTAATTGTTATATGTTTTCTACTGCTCCAGGTTATGGCCAACAATGAAAGGGATTACTCATCTTCAAGGGCTGTGCTAGACTTTCCTCAACACATGTCAACAGGTTAGGCATTCAACAGTCATATTCTATTCTGTAAATCTGAGCCCTCCATCTTCCCATCCCATATTGTTGTATTACAGTCAAGGGAATGGTTGGAGTTCAAAAGAGCTAAAGTTCAATTTGCCCAGATCTGTGTGGTAGCATATTATTAAAACTACCATGTAGCGCTTTTTATCATGGAGTTTTTTTTTAGATAAGGATGTCAGGGCTGCCAGTACAGAGGCAGATAGGAAGCTTTCAGAGTTTGAAGTAGAAATGAGGTATAGTTCAACACTCAGTCCTTTTTTTCTATATTTGGATGTTTATTTCTCTATTGAATTCAATAGCATTAATATTAATACACTCCTGTCTTTTTACAGCATGAGGAAAGATATATTTGATAACTTAGTGGCACTTGAGGTAACAAAATACAGCTCCCATATGATCATCTGTTCATTTGACAGTTTTTTTACATCTCACCATTCACTTTAATTTAACAAATTCTCACCTTTTCTATTTAGCAAAAGGAGAAAGGAAAACATTCTGCAGAAGCTACACGATTGCTAGAGAGACTGATAAAACTAGGAAAACGAAATGGTAAGTTTTGACACCTTTTTTGACTGAAGCAACTTTATGTGATTTCTGATATTCTTTGGAGCAGTTCACATAAATATAATTATGATTTTTAGGGTTGCACCTTACTACTGCGCAACAAGAGGAGATCAAGAAAATCAAAAAGAGGCAAAGTGATCTTGGAATTGACTTCAGTAGAAACTGCAATGAAGAAAATACCAAGCTGCACTTTACCAAGGAGGAGTTAGGTTGGCAGACTGATCGCTCTCTTATAATATCCCTCTTATAGTGCTATAAACAATATTCCCTTCCAGGGTGTAGCTAAGGGGCTTTAAGGGTGTCTCATGACCCCTCTCCTTTTGGGATGAAAAATATATTGAATATTAAAGGGAAAATGGACAAAAATGGTAAGGGTTGTCATACATTTTCAGCAGTTGTGACCCCACCCCCTTCCTAAATACTGGCTACAACCCAGCCTTCTCTTTTGACTATTGTTCACATATTATTTTAAACACAGCTGGGCTGCCTGAGGACTTCATAAGCAGCTTGGAAAAGGTAATTTGAACCATTTGAACAAATTGACAGTGACAATGACAGTGAATGGACAATGAATTGACAGTTAAAGTAATTACCCTGGCTCAATCTCTCTTTGTTAAACTTGTGATGTTTTTATGTAAACTTTGTGTTTAGAGGATATGTTCTGGCCTTAAATCCTATTTCAGGCAGATGGTGGTAAACTGGTGGTGTCTTTGAAGTATCCTCATTATTTCCCCTGCATGCGGAAAGCTTCCAATCCTGACACAAGGAAGAAGCTAGAATATGCTTTTAATAGAAGGTGAATCATTTATTAATCTGTTGTCCTCATTAATTAGTTCTCATGGCAAATGTTAGGTGTCTATACCACTAGTCCAATCACACTAGTGGTCTATATCAATGCTGCGTTTGGATTGGTTGAGCTACTAGTAGGCTATAAGTTATAGCTACTAGTGCTATAAGTTATAGCTTAATAGTAGCAAAAAGTGTCGGATTTGAAAGCCAGAAAATGGCAAATGACCAGACCAGAAAACATTTTTGGCTATACAAATTCACACTAGTGTGATTTGACTAAATAAAACAATTTATTGCTCTCGCCCTCATGGCCTCTGAGTCAGTAAACCATTTGGCCTCATCGGCTATTGACTCAGAGTCCATTCAGGCTCAAGGAATAATTGAGTAGGGTGTTCCATTCAAGCTCACAAAATGTGATCCTGTTTATGACCCTGTTTATAACAAAAGGCACAAAATATTGGAAAATGAATTATGCTGTTGCCACAACATGAAACTCAAAAGTTTGAAAAATCAATGCCCTGATTATGACCATTATGCAGTGTACCTGTTTTTGACCAGAAGCTCAAAAACCCTACCCTGTTCAGGGGTTCATCCCTATACATTCAATATATGGGAGAACCCCTCATTATTGAGATTGAGTATATAATATTTATATCATTGTTTAAGGTGCATTGATGAGAACACAAAGATCCTGGAGGAGCTGGTTGAACTGAGGAAAACGGTATTGTATCTTAGTTGCAATGTCACTACCGGTACTAAAATATACTTCTCATAACTCTTTTTGTTTATCTCCATTAGATGTCTAAAATTCTGGATTACCCAACTCATGCTGACTACATCACTGATGTAAGGAATAAGTTTGATATTCCCTAGAGTTTCTTTCATAAGTAAATGTGCAAAGGTGAGCTCATTAAATATTTATCTTGCCATTGTAGATGCGGATGGCCAAAAGTGCAAGCAATGTGGCAAGTTTCCTGTCTGAGCTGGCCTGTAAGCTCCGTCCACTTGCTGATGAAGAGCTGAAGGTTATGCTAAAGATGAAAGAAGAGGAGGTATGGCTTGTAATATGAAAAGTGTATTAGGGACAAGTTGATCACTAGTAAAATTAGCTTACTGACTGAGTTAAAGCAATTGGCCAATACATGACAATAGAGCGGATTTCAGATGACTGTCGTGTTTGCGATTGGTTTGCTTTTTCTCATTGGCTGCTTATTTTTATCAACCAATCAAATTGCGAACTAATTACAAGCAAGGAATTACTAGCCAATTGGTTCGGCTCCTGATTGGCTAGGCTGGAAACCATTCAGCAGTAAGTTGTAATTACTATTGTTTCTGATTGGCTAGTGATTGCACAATTGCGTTTACTTTCACGATGGTCATCTGAAATCTGCTCTATGCCTAACTGTACTTGGTTTGTGGGTCTTGCTAGTGCCTGCCCTAAGGCTGTAGCCATGATTAATTTGGGCACCTGTTAGTAATGACTTGCGAGGCTTGTGCTCTTTATACTATTTTAACTGACTCAAAACTGATCAAATTCTAACTTCTGTACTATTATATTAAATTGCATTGCAAATGAAATAATTTTTTTCAAGTATCCCTTACTGCCCAAAGTCCAAGTATGGTCTTCTCTCTAGAGCAGTCTCTGAAAAAGGCTTCACCTAAGAGACTATGTTGTTTTAGTCTGGCACGTTCCATGTGGGACAGGGCTCATACCTTCTGTGCATGCTTGCTACAAAATGATTGCCATTTTTTGTGCATCCGGAAATTCTTTCTTTTAACTGACTTATCATATTGTAACTTCTGTACTTATATTAAATTGCATTGTAAATGAAAGAATTTCCGGATGCACAAAAAACACCAATCATTTTGTAGCAAGCATGCACAGAAGGTATGAGCCCTGTCCCACATGGAACTAGCCGGACTTAAACAACACATAGTCTCTCAGGTGAAGCCTTTTTCAGGGACAGCTCTAGAGAGAAGACCAAACTTGGACTTCACTAGAGTGGTCCCCCCTTCAGCCTTTGGACAGTAGGAATATCTCCAACTGTTTAAAGACTGAGAGGCTGCACTGGAAGGTGTCTGATACAGAATTCTTTATCACAGATACAGATTACTAGTTAGATCATATGGTTAGATCAATTAGTATTCTGTATCAGACACCTAGCCATGTTGTATCAGGGGATACAAGTAGTGTCACCTGATCCGAATCCAGTGCAGAGATTGGATAAGCATCCTATGAATAATGGATCAATTTGATAAGTGATGATAAATTTTGCAGCTCAGTGGCAAGGAGGGCTTCACTATGGCTAAGATAACATGTGCAGGGTTATATTTTATATTATGTTTTGTTTATGTTTGGTTTTAGTGCAAGGAGCATGGCTACCCATTTGATGGAAAGATCAACTATTGGGACATGAAGTACTACATGACCATGGTAGAAGAGAAGAACTATGTTGTCGACCACAACCAACTTAAAGAGTACTTCCCTCTAAGTGTTGTTACAAAAGGTATCAACATCAGTGATTAAGATGAGTTACCCTTGTAATTTCAATTGGATTCTTTTTGAAGGCAAAGCAGTTGGCAGAACAAGGCTTTACTTAGCTGCTGTCATGCAAGTCATTTCATTATCATACATGTATCTGGTAGAATAATGCCATTTCCCCATGTTTGCATCAGCACATATATTATGTGCACTTATAAAAGAGGAAAAATGTTTTAAAGTGCATACTTTTTTTGCCAGATTACCTATGCACACGTGATAGCACTATGAAATTTTCAGAGCACACTACATCAATTATAAAGTATCAGGTTTATTTAAATTTTAATTTTCCTTCACTCTTATCTCATGAAGATTTGTTCTCACTGTTATTTTGTTCTTTCAGGTCTTCTGGATATATATCAGGTATTATATTCATTTCCAGTTATCTTTGGAATCATTTTGTTTTTGTTTCAAGCCTGACTGTGGATCAAATTATATTTATAAAATCTGGAGTGACTAAATATTCAAAAAACGCACAAACCAAAAAAACACAGAAGCATGAAAGCAAGTAATTTTTGAATTGTATTTTATTTGCTTACTGGCCTGCTATCTGGCTCAGGTACCTGTTTATACTGAAGTTTGTTGCAATGTTTTGGGATTCCCGTGGCACGCCTGCCAGCAGAGGCTACTTTTTATATCTCCCTATATTTTACCTTATTAACCCTTTTGTTTCTTGTGTTTTTGAACTTTGCAAATGTAGCCACTTCACTACACAGAGCCATCTGCTAGCAGGGAACATGGTGCCTCCCCTCATGAGCATTAAAACACCCCTGATGCACTGAAAGCAAACGTCATTGTCAGAAGTTGGAAAATATTATAATATTTTCAAACTTTAATATCCCTCTAACTTACTTAATTAATGTTTTTAAATCTTATTATTTAGGAACTTCTTGGACTCCGCTTCCATGAAATGGAGAGTCCACATGTCTGGCACGAGGAAGTGCAGCTGGTGAGTAGTAGTGACTGGTTCATACTCATAAATCGGGTTCCCCTAAAAAGTTTCGACTATTTAAGAAGCCACGTTGCCTGACTTTGCGCATTTCCTTTTTTTAACTGTTTAGTTCAGTGTGCAGGATAAAGATTCATCCAACATAATTGGCTACTTCTATTTGGATTTGTTTCCGAGAGAAGGGAAGTTCAGTCATGCCGCTTGCTTTGGTCTTCAGGTAATGTCCAGAATGTCTGGTTCACATTGAAACACAATACAGAAAGCTATTGCTTTTTTCTTGTGCTGATGCTTAAGGAATTTAAATCTATGTGATATTAGATAGACGAATATGAATACAACTTGCCTCACGCTTTAACAAGAGGTTGACGCAAATGGATAAGCACTTTGAATGGACCAAGGGCAACTAAGAGGCAGTGCACAGATTCTTTACCCTTTTTTGGCAAATGCCCCAGATGTACAGTATGTATGTGAAATCGCCAATCATTTTTGGATAATTTCATTAAAGGCACTTCTTTATCTTGCAGCCTGGATGTCTTCGTAATGATGGGAAACGCCAGGTACGCGTGTGTGTTTTTATTCGTCTCTGTCGTTGAGATATTCTGACCTAATTCAGAACGGTTGCACCTTCACAAATCTCTTTTATAGCCCGCGATGCATTTTGGGAGCAAATGGGTGCCATGGACACTGGTTTTTATGATAAATAACCATAATTATCACCCTGCTTATTCCAACTGATTCTACACTGGGTTAACGCGAGAAATTCGTACTTTGTTTCTCCCATGATGCAAAGCGGGCTACAACAGACAGTTGTGACAGTGCTGATATAAGAGTACACAGCTATTTCAAAAAACGTTGTCAGAAGGCGTACACGCCCATACCGCAAAGTTGTCTGGGTAAGAGGCTTTGAATCGGTTCACTGTTGAGTACGTGAGTTACTAGCCCGTTACTAGACTAGCTTTAAACAAGGTTCTGTATGTAGAATTTTAAAGTCAGACCAGTGCAGTAAAAATAAGATGTTTGGTTTCTACCCACACTGCCTTCGTTCTGCCTGGGAGCATAGGCTTGAGTGCTCACAAAGGTGGACAGCCTATTGTAATAGCTGTTTATGGATCGACTTTATATTATTCAGTTTACAAGTGGTGTTGTCTGTTTATGGCAAGGCAATTGTCATTCTTCTCTTGTAGCTTTCAGTTGCAGCGATGGAAGCCAATTTCACAAGATGCACAGAGGATCGACCATCACTTCTCACGCATCAAGAGGTATCGGGATCAAAGTGCCACAAACAGATACTTTGTACTCTTTGTCCATAAATCGTAGGATTGAGTTTTAACAAACCGGCTACCGATAGTGAGCCGCTGTGGTTCGGACAGCTCCAGCTTGCACCGAAGATCATGTACCCATGGGGTACCTATTTTTAACATGCCCTTTGATTGCTTGTATCACGTAGCCTTACTTACTAATTTTTCTATGCATTTTCTCAGGTTGAGACATTTTTCCATGAGTTTGGTCACGTCATGCATCAGATATGCGCTCAGGCAGATTATGCTATGTTCAGGTAGGTCAAACAAATTAGTTTTGCCCTTATTTATTGAGCACACAGGCCTACCGGTCCTAAAGTCGCCGTTTTCTGCGACATTCAGAAAATAAGGGTATGGACCGCTAATCTTTTAGGCATTTTTGGGCGTTTTTTTTTTCTCTCTCGCATTTTTGGACGTTTTAAGGAAAATAAGGGTAAGGACCACTAAAATTTTGTAGTTTAGGACCCTGAATAGGCCTAAATATTTTTACTCCCCTAGGAGTTGGTCGCCTCTTGTCATCCGATCCGCCCGTGAAGATGAGAGCTGTCTGCTGCATGTTTGAATACATCAGTTCTGGTGTCAAAGCAGTCGAGAAATACATTTCATGGCTCCTTTTGGAGATTACCGACTCACCCTACCCATAATGCACTGCGCCGCTATGTTTTCAGAGACTCAACAAAAAGGCTTTATGTTTTGTCAGTTTAGCGCATTTTACCCGCGTACAAACGCGAGGAAAACTCGAAACAGTAGAATGTCAGAGTTTCTGATGCGATGGGTGGTGAGTGAAATTGAAATTACGTGATTCTAAGAATAAATTACTCTTCACGTGAAGCCTTTGGTTCAGGGTCTGGATGGGGGGGTCCGCATGTCGGTAGTCGGTTAAAATTTCAGTGATTTGTCGGTAGTCAGTTAAAATTTCAGTAATTTGTCGGTAGTCAGCTAAAATTTTCAGTAGTCGGTAAATCTAAGTTAATAATTAAAAAGTAGTAAAATTGAAAATTAAAACCTTGTTAGTTCTCAGGTTCTACGATTAGAGTCTCTTTTAATATATTTTGCATTTTTCTGAGCAGTAAGCGCTGCAAATCAGTAAATAGTCACTTTCGCGCGCTCTGATTGATTCCTGAAATAGTAGCTATCCAGCATTAGTTTACAGTTGACGCGGTTTCCATTGTTATTCGTAGGGAATTAACTCGGATAATGGCTCTCAACAAACTAAAAGTCGGGGAGGGATTTGAATTCTCCAGGGAAAGGTTGGGGTTGATCAATAGAATTGAATTGAATTTCTAGGTAAATATATTGCTCATTATGGATTCATAGGTTAATATATGGCTCATTATGGATTAACAGGTAAATATCTAGTTATTTACCTATGAATCCATAATAAGCCATATACTTACCTGTAAATCAATAATGTGTGGTTCCAGAAAATATCCCCCCCTCCCGGAAGAGTGTTGAAAAGTGACCCCCCCACCTCTCTGGAATTCCCGAAGAAAAATACAGTATTTTGTATGGAAAATATATCCTTTCCTATTATCCTTCCTATGGATAATTTCTGGAACCACACAATAAGCCATTTTTACCAAGACTTCAAGGGGCACTGTCACGTTTGTTTCATCAAAATGTTTTAAAATAAAACAAGTGTTCTACAGAAACAACTCCGAACCTATATTCTGTTTCAAATTAGTCTTAAAAAGAAAAAGAGGCTTGTTCAGCCTGTTCGAAAATCAAAAATGCCAATTAGCAATCCAATTCCATCCGCTCGATTATACACGAAAATACTCCAAATTTGTATTGATCTAGCAGCTGAAAGGTTAGTTAAAAAACGTAGACCATTATTTTGTTGATTTGTAGGGAGTTTGACTGCATTTAAGCTACTTAAAATGACCCCAAGTTAGACCAAATTTATGATAGACCATGACAGTTGCCCCTTTCACGACTAAATTCAATTATCAACCCAAACATTTTACTAGTGAATTCAAATCCATACACTTACCCCGAGAAAAAAACATCCAATAATCTCAGTTTATGCATCTATGCTGACTGTCTGTCTATAACCAATATTTGCTCCTAAATATCCTTTATGCGAATCCCGTTGAACGCCACAAAACACGATTTCCGAGAACGCCTTCACTTGAACCATATTGAGAAGCGTTTGTCCAGTCTACTTGCTTGGTCTCATTGCCCATAGAGTGTGTTTAAGACGTAAACCTGAAAATACAGATAAAATCATGCCCAGGTTAATTGCATATCTAATCGTAGAGAGCAACCAACGAGCGCAAAATACCTGAAACTTGCCTTAAGTTTCTCTATCTTGAATCAGTTCCATCCGTTTTGCTAGACACAACGTTATGCAAATTGAGCTGTGTAGTAGCTTAGCTGTCAGGGCGTGGTACAAATGAAAATAACCAATAAGGACGTAGTTGCTTTTGTCTCTATTATTTTCGTTCTACAAAGGAGTTCTTTTGTCTGTAGTCTATTATCCTCGTTCTTTGTGTTGAGGTGTAGGGTATTGTTGTATTATCCAACCAGAGAGGAGCTTTAAGCAGCTACGTATCGACCAAAATAACAGCGTTTAAATGAGTTGCGCTTTTACAAAAGGCCGCTTGATTGATTGGACTGGCTGTTGTACAAAAACAAAAGACGTAATTCGTGTTTGGAAACCTTTGTCAATCATAGTTGAATAAAAGTTGTCATTCATTTTCTTCAGCATCAAAACTTTATTGTGCATGGTAAAAATTAATTGCAATGAGTTTCTCTGGGGAATCCACTTCTATGAAAGCAGCTAAATAACTAACAATAGTTCCTATTGGAATCCGCTATCTTTTTCAATTGTAAACTGTACTCCTTTTCAAAACTGTTAAATTCAATGAGAAGAATGCATTTCATTTGTCCCTGTTTTCTGAAAACCTTGTCAACTGTAAACTAAGTCCGTTAATTACCTCGATTCTCGGCAATAACCCCAATACATCCCTCGGGCCTACGGCCCTTGGGATGTATTGGGGTTATTGCCTCGAATCTCGGTAATTAACTCTAACTTAGTATAAACCAACTAATGGTCTATTACAAATCCTGCATTCTGATTGGCTGAGCTACTAATGGTCCATTAGTGATAGACCGTGCCTGGCAAAACCACCACCTTTCTTTGCAAGAAAACTTGATTTTTTCAACATAAAATAATGGAATTCATTGCCAAAACTGACCAACTAGTTGGTTTATACTAAAACAATTAGACCTCTCGTCCTCATGTGCTATGATATCAATAAGACCATTCGGCCTTCGGCCTCATGGTCTGTTCATCATAGCACATTCGGCCTTGAGGTCTAATTGTTAATTAGTATAATTTTTCCATTAAAGAGATTTGAGCGCGCTGATTGGCCAATAATTTTTATTTATTCAGCAATATTTGCTAGTTATATTTACTGGCAGCGATCTTCTTGCAGAATTAACGTGAAGGAGAAACATTTGAAATAAAAAAAAATGCTATTCCGAAAAACGCGAAAGAGTTGTGACTTGCACTGACTTGTGTTCACTTGCGCTGAGGTGGCCAAACGAGATGCAAGTTTTGATGCAAGGACAAGAAAATAAAGAAATCTCACCCAGTTTCTTGTACATAACAGCTAGAAATATAAGTGCAACATTTTTATGACTTGTTTTGGTATTTCGTTAATTTGGAAAACGAAAAAAATTGGAAACTTGCATCAACTCGCGTACACTTGCGACGTGGTGGCCAAACGAGATGCAAGTCATCGCAAGTTGGTGGCCAAACGAGCGCCAGTCGAGTGCATCGACTTGCGTGTCGTTTGGCCAGGGCTTTAGAATAAAGCTATGTCGGTCGCTCGAGAAAAATGAAGTTTTAAGCTCGCGCTTTTAGCTGTCACAAAGTTGCGAAAGCGCTATATAAATGTATATTACTACTATTACTATTACTAGCTCAATCAGCATAATTTTGCCATTAAAAATATCAGAGGAAAACGTCAGACGGCAAAATTAATTTGTTTATATTTTCGCAACTTTGTGACAGCTAAAAGCGCGAGCTTGAAACTTCATTTTTCTCGAGCGACCGACATAGCTTTATTCTAAAGCCCTGGCCAAACGACACGCAAGTCGATGCACTCGACTGGCGCTCGTTTGGCCACAAACGTGCGATGACTTGCGCGGACTTGTGTTCACTTGCGTCCACTTTGAGCATGTTCAAATTTTCACGCAACTTGCGACAACTTGCGTCTCGTTTGGCCACCACATCGTAAGTGTACGCAAGTTGATGCAAGTTTCCAATTTTGTTCGTTTTTTCCACATTAATGAAATATTATTACCAAAACAAGCCATGAAAATGTTGCACTTATATTTCTAGCTGTTATTTACAAGAAACTTGGGTGATATTTCTTTATTTTTCTAGTGTTCGAAAGTGACCGTGATCATCGTGTCGTAATTAGCGCGCTAAAAGGAGCAAACCACTCGTTTGGCCACTTCAGCGCAAGTGAACACAAGTCAGTGCAAGTCACAACTTGCATCGACTTGCGTGAACTTGCGTTTCATTTGGCCAGGGCTTTCTATAGAAGCACGCGTGTCGTAAAAGTCGAGTTCAAAAAAATATAAGTTAGGATTAATGTACGTTGACGATAGAAATGAAGAGTTTATAATACGGGCAATCATAAATTGTCGGTAGTCAGTAAATATTTTTTTGTCGGTAGTCAGTAACTTTTTCTCCGTTTTGTCGTAGTCGGTTATTTTTTAGGCCGTTTGTCGCTAGTCGGTTAACCCCATCCAGACCCTGTTGGTTGAGTAGCTCCCGCTGCTGAGGTGATGTCGGTCACCTCTTTCGATTTTCGCACTGCGCTTCGAATGTTAGTGGCGTGAAAGTTTCCTTGCCGCTATGGCCGAGTTGTATTCGAAAATATCACAAATGAGTCTACAGGAATCCAAAGAAACACCTCCGCGCTATGATGCCGAGTTTGGGATCCTTGAATCGGGGCCTGGGTTTATAGCGACGGAGGATCGACAAGTTCTCTCTTCGAGAACATCTAAATATGAGGGGTCCGATTCACAGAATCCTGGCTATTCAAGTTATCATACTCTGAGTACCCCGCATAGCGTATTCGAGGAGAAAATGGAGTGTTTTGAAATAAATGAAATCGGAAATGTCAGCTTCGGGAGGAAAAGCGAAGCTAATGGCGGCGATTGCGTCAAAGTACACGGAAACCGCGGGATTGTGATTGTCAACTTGGGGGAAGACAAGAAAAACGAAAGAAGGAAATTCCAAGACGATCGCGGGACTCGATGTGGTTTGTCTCCTTCCAGACCCTTGAAACAAAGTTCAATAAAACGTTTTTTACACAGAGGTGGATACGATATTGATCCAGAAAGAAAATTGCAGCATAACACATGCAAATCAGCGAAGTCCATTTCTAGGAAATATCGACAGACAAATATCGGATTTCCGCGCTGCAAGCGAAAACTTACTTTGAACTCGGTTGATAAAGGGTGTGAAAGCAATTCCAAGAAAAAATATTTGGGGAAATCTCATATTTATATTCAAAATAACTCTGGCACGGTGGTGATAGGAGATGGCGTGACAGTCCAAGCTGGATGCGTGACAGGAGAATCAGTTGTAGCTGATGGAGCACAAGTTAATATGCTGACCTCACCCCGTTATGGTCCTGTGATCCATGTAGACAAGGCAACATTGAGAAGCTTAGATAGATTTTACACAATAATAAAGCAGATATACCCCCTTCGAGAAAGTGGTAGATGGGACACGTTTTACCAAGATCTAGACAGAAGGCTACTTTTTGCTAAAAGCAGGCATCGAACAGAAGAGGAAATATTTTTGACTATTGAAAAGGGAATTGGAATGAGCTACCAAAAAAGGAATGAAGAATCATTGAATCAAATTCACATAGCCCACGAGATGATAAGGAAAGCACCCAGGTTACCCTTGCAAGAGTTCTTGCTTGTTTTGTCTCATTGTCAATTAGCTGCACTGTACCGCCGGACAAACAAAAGCTGGGAAGCCAATGAAGCAGTATTCTTGGCCCAGCAAAATGCTCAGTTTTTTCCTTCATTGCTAGCTAAGGCATACGTTACGTACGAAAAAGCAAGCAATCAAGCAATGACACTGTCGATTGTCTCTACGTCAGAACCCGAGAGAAAGGAGCGAGCGGCAAGCTGCTGGAGGTGTTATAAAGAGTGTATATCTGTTTGTGAAAGAATGTTACAAGATAACGAGGGTGTCTATTTGAGGAGACACATATTTTCTTTAATAAAGCTCGCAATGATGAGTCTCAACTGCCGTACTCCAACAGCACGCAGCCAATCTGTGTGCGAAGAAGACGTATACGAAGCTCGAGATTGCCTTAAATGTTTGCAAGAACGCTACAGCAGTTATGTTAATGAGGCGATTAGTGTCCAACTTAATACAGCTTTATGTGATCTGTGTTATCGCCAGGGTCGATATGCTGAAGCTATTCGATATTCAGAAGAAGCTCTCTTAGTCGCCCAGTCGATTGGATTTGAGCTTGAAGTTAAAGGTTTACAAGAGAGAATCAAAGAGATTGAAGTACTCCAGCAAAATAAAGCCACTATTACAGAAATCGATACACGATACACGGACCAGACGGTCAGACAGACAGACAGATGATCAGACCAGACAGTCAGACAGACCAGACGGAGACACCAGATGATCAGACAGAAAGACCAAACAGCCAGACAGACCAGACGAAGACACCAGATGATCAGACAGACAGACAAACGAACAGACCAAGCGGTCAGGCAGACAAGACGGAGACACCAATGATCAGACAGACAAACAAACGAACAGACCAGGCGGTCAGGCAGACCAGACGGAGACACCAATGATCAGACAGACAGACAAACGAACAGACCAGGCGGTCAGGCAGACCAGACGGAGACACCAGATGATCAGAAAGACAGACAAACGAACAGACCAGGCGGTCAGACAGACCAGAGGGAGACACCAATGATCAGACAGACAGACAAACGAACAGACCAGGCGGTCAGACAGACAGACAGACAGATGATCAGACAGAAAGACCAGACAGTCCAGACGGAGTCACCAATGATCAGACAGACAGACAAATGAACAGACCAGGCGGTTAGGCAGACAGACAGTCAGACAGACAGATGATCAGACAGAAAGACCAGACGGTCAGACAGACCAGACGGAGACACCAGATGATCAGACAGACAAATGAACAGACCAGGCGGCCAGGCAGACAGACGGTCAAATTGACGGACATATTTACAGACCAGACAGAATGAGAAAGCTCACAGACTCCTAGGGGCTAGAGATCTTAAACTGACTAAAGAACACTGATCGCAAGTTGCTTTGAGCGTATAACCTTAAGGGAGTCCCAGCCAAGATCCAGAATATCTGCTAGTCTGACATTATAGCCCGAGAACAGAGAATGTTATCAGCCTACCTGCCCTATTCTGCAATCTCTTTCACATTGGACTGTACCCATAGATTATCTCGTTCTGCAATCTCTAGAGTCTTTCACATTGGACTTCACCCATAGGCTGCCTAGTCGCCGTCCCGGTTGGAATGAACCAATTGGAATGGTTTGCACCTTTGGTACTCCATCCGGTTTAATGGCCATAGAAAGTAACTGATAGTTCTCGAGAAGTTTGGGAGGCTCGAAATCCAGTTGCGAAGTTTTTTTTGTTTGCCCACGTGGAATGGGCTCTCCCCTCCCGAATAAAGATGCCCGCTATTTGGATGACGTGTTCGTTGTTTCTTGTTCTAGCGGTACCAATGTTGAGCGTGACTTTGTCGAGGCGCCGTCTCAGATGTTGGAGAACTGGTGCTGGGAGAAAGAACCCCTGCGGCGTATGTCTGTTCACTACAAAGGTACGTGATCCTCGTATTCACGAGCTTCCTCATTCCTCGGCTCCCGAGAGGACAATGTCTGTTCACTACAAAGGTACGTGATCCTCGTATTCACGAGCTTCCTCATTCGTCGGCTCGTGTGAGGCCAATGTCTGCTCACTACAAAGGTACGTGATCCTCGTATTCACGAGCTTCCTCATTCCTCGGCTCGTGAGAGGACAATGCCTGTTCACTACAAAGGTACGTGATCCTCGTATTCACGAGCTTCCTCATTCCTCGGCTCGTGAGAAGACAATGCCTGTTCACTACAAAGGTACGTGATCCTCGTATTCACGAGCTTCCTCATTCCTCGGCTCGTGAGAGGACAATGCCTGCTCACTACAAAGGTACGTGATCCTCGTATTCACGAGCTTCCTCATTCCTCGGCTCGTGAGAGGACATTCTCGTACCCAGAGCTCCCCGGCTTGTCTGCTCGCGGGAGAGGCTCTGGGGCCATCCATTTGAGGGCCGTCGCTGATTTTTCTCTCGACTGTTTTGTATCAAATCTCGCGCATGCGTCAATGGCTGTCACCCCCCTCCCCCCTGAATCCCCTTTCCTCCAGAAACCCCAAAAATTGAACTCAGACTTATTTTTCTTCTTTCCAAATCAGATAACAGCCCAATTCCCGACGAGATGTTGAACAAATTAATCGCTTCAAGAAATGCAAATGCTGGAATTTTCAACCTTAGACAGGTAGCTTATAACGATAATGCCTGGACTGCTAGATAAATTGGCTGCCCAGTCGCAGTGACTTGCTGCTAC
Source organism: Scolanthus callimorphus (assembly GCA_033964015.1). NCBI lineage: Eukaryota > Metazoa > Cnidaria > Anthozoa > Actiniaria > Edwardsiidae > Scolanthus > Scolanthus callimorphus. Next base: position 9,298,075 of record CM066913.1, on the reverse strand, counting down.
GCAGTGAAGGCGGATCCCGGGGAAGCCGGGCTTCCATCCTTTTCCATGCTTTTAAAAGTAGCTTTTGCTATTCCAGTTCTTCCTGGGTGATACTTCGTTCATATGTTACCATATGGTCATTTTAATCGTGATTCGTACACAAACAAACTCTACGTGACCAGTGAAAGTATTTTTAAAACAAACCGTTTCTAACATAATTGTTTCATTTGTTCACCAAATTATAAGGATTGTTTTAATAACCCAATTTGTGATTCATGATTTATATTTTTTTCTTCTTGATCCGTGGCATCCCCTCCCCTCGCCCCCTGTACGCCCCTGTTTAATGCACCTTTTTCCACAGATCCTCCTCGGTACGTTTGATCAAGAGATTCACACGACTTCATCCAAGGTACTGTCATGTAAATAATTTTATCAGGAATTAAATGCCCGAAATTTATGTGTGTTTTTTTGTCACTGACATTGAGCCATTATAATAATTATGTGCCATTTCTGGTAGGTTGACACTGCAAAGGTGTTTGCCAGGCTTTCGGATGAAATTCTCCGCATTCCGGCCACCAAAGGTAGGCCTAAGACCCTAGTTCACTCCACATGGAACGACATACCTAGAATACGTACGTAGAATACATACCTAGAATACATTCTGGGAATTCTAACATGGACTAAGATTCCCTCTGTTGTTGAGCAGGATGCATACAGCTGTTCCAATAATGTAAAAAACTGTGAGAGTAAGAAAAAGAATCGAGAAGGTACATACATGTGCTCTGAGGTATCTACATATTTCTATTGCTTCGATAGCTCTTTGCCCATATTGCTTAATAGTCTGAGCGCGTACCCTTGAGCGCTTTACGGCGACAGTTTATTAGAATATCTGTGTGTATATATATGGGTCACTGCTTTGATATCACATGCAATATATTTACAACTTTTCATTTGCATCGTACGAATACCTTAGAAGGGTTGTAAAATTGTACAGTATTTTCAATAAAGCTTGTCGGCTGTGAGCGCTCAAGCCTTCGCGCCCATACCGACGGGCAGTATGGGTAGAAATAAGGCATCCTGTTTCGATGATACCTCACTGGTCTGACTGCTAAATTCTACAAAACAGAGCTAATGTCCTGTAGTTAACTCGCGTGCTCAAACAGTCAGCCGATTCAAGACCTTCAACTTTGCGGTCTGGGCGGTACGCCTTTCGACGTTTTTTTTAATAGCTATATTTAGGTCGGTGGTGAACGTACATTGAAGCTGTACAGTAATGGTTATTTCGTATTTTAGATACTAACATGCCTGCGTCGTTTGGCCATCTTGCGGGAGGATATGACGCCCAGTATTACGGTTATTTGGTAAGTGCAAGACTCACAGGTACTGTGTAGAGGACATGGTCGTGAGCGCGTTAATAGTACTTTAATTTTATTGTTCTTTTGTTGGTCTTTAATTTTATTGTATAAAATCGAATCAATAAATTGAAAAAGTGTCAGTATAATTTAATACAAACGTTTCGGCCATGGCCCTTCATCAGTGTATAAAAAGGCGGTATTCGCGCACCTGGTGCCCGGGCACGGTGGCCGAGCGTGGGCACTAATGTGAACACACCAGTTTTACGAGTGCCCAAGCAAAAATTCCGGCACAGCAAGTCTGGTGACCGAGTACAAGGTCCGGACTGCTAGTTTCCGGGCACCAAGTGTGAACGCAGCCATATTAAAGATTCTGTCGTTGTCTTGCCTTAAGAATGCGTTGAAAATACAAGTTATTAATTCCTGAGATATGTTTTCTTGTTTCCGCAGTGGAGCGAGGTATTTTGCATGGACATGTTCTATTCCCGGTTCAAAAAGGAAGGAATAATGAGCCCCCAGGTCGGCATGGACTACCGCAAGTGCATTCTTCAACCCGGCGGATCGATTGTGAGTAGGACTTCCACAGCCCACAAAGACAGCCAGGAGACCTAGTGGTGTTGATGGGCCATGGGAAAATATTCTAAGGACATTCCTACGTAAAAAATATACAGAACTCGTGTTATTGGCCAGTCAGAATGTCCGGCCAGACACAGATTTGACCGGTCAACTTTCACTTTTGGTCACAGACATTGTCCGATGACCGGCTCATATTTTTAGCCCTGGTCTTGCCTGTGAGCCGGCGCGGGATTCCTAACTTTCCATACACAGGAATCCCGCGCGCCGTAAAAAGAGAGCCGGCTCGCAGACTATCAGGTAAATTTGTTTACTGGAAAGGCGGCGTCTTGGCTTAGTGAGTTAGTAAACGAGTGAAGCTTGGAAGTCTCTGGTACCCAGGGTAAGCAATGAGAAGTGCAGCCGGAATCAGTTTGCCCAACCCCACCACTTCTCTGTCCGTTCACATGATGACTACTCCAAAACGTATTTTTTGCCATAGTAAATGAATAGCCCAAAAAGGGACGAACACCACCAAGACGCTAGGCAACCTAGTGGTCCACCCGTTTCTGTGTGATATTTTCTGACCCGCATTCTATTTTATAGGATGGAATGGACATGTTAGAGAACTTCCTTGGCCGTAAACCCAGGCAGGACGCTTTCCTGGAAAGTAAAGGCCTCGCCAACCCTTCTGCCGTTACACAGTAACAGACCACGAAATAGGACGCACCGTCACATCAAAATCCCAATCACCCGAATAGTCACTAGTTAGCGATACTATTTATCCATCGTGCCACTTATGCATGTCCTTGCATGCTACACGCTACAACTGAGGAGGTACAGAAGTCCATTTAGGTATTAGTTTTCGCCTTATCATAGATCATCTCTCGTGTTGTGTGCGTTTTAAAAGCCTTGGGTAGCCGATATTAGTAGTCAGAGAAAACATCCATTCCCATCTCCTGGTTTAGGGAATATATTGCGATATTTTCAGTTGAACTTGGTAATCAAGTATAAAACTTTGTTTGTACATTGTTAATTCGAGTCTTCTACACGTAATTTGTCTTCTAATATCGAATGGAAAAAAATATCAACGTGAGGGACTGACTGTTAAAGGTGTTGGTACCACCAAACAAAATAATATAACCTCCTGCGATCAGGCTAGAAGCTCCTCGAGTTTGTTGAATTACTGATATAACTCTGCATAATGAAAATAAAATGGCCAAAGCAAGTAATTAGTTCTGTACTGTTCACTGTTGTTACCGATAGATAGTACCTGTTAAGTGCTTGACAACTGGAAATTCTCACTTGCCAAAATGACCAAATAATTTTACACATTTACATTTTTAATTTGTCAAATTTTCAAGTTATGTTTGCAAATGCAAAATTACTTGGCACTGATTCTTCGCTATGCAATCTTTGCTTTGTCAAAACCATGTCAATAATATTATAGACTTTAATTAATTTCTTGTTAGTATTTACAATGTATATACATGCGTATCAGTAAACGAGTGAGACTCTGGTACCCAGAGCAGGCCAACATGGGCACAGTTCCTGAAGGTGGGTATGCCTTATTCTAAGGTTCAATTAATTCCTGGGATTAAACAGTTCACCACCATGTTGCTACTCACTATGCGTAGTACGACTAGATCCCTTTTCTGTTTAAAACAAATCTCGCCTGTCATTGTGCGGATTAATACTGTTTCAAGCCCCTTATTTGTCGAACGTCCGTAAAATTAGCCTGCTTGCAGGCGGTACTCGGTCCGATCGCTGTTCGGGCGCCATCTTGGAATTTTAAGATCGCCTCAAAATTCCAAGATGGCGCCCGAACAGCGATCGGACCGGGTTTTCCGCGATAAAAACACCCAGCACCGCCTGCAAGCAGGCTACCGTAGAATGCAAGAGGAAAGTCCTTACTACGCGCGCTTATTCACAGTGTTAGAGGCGCCACAGGATTACACAGCTACTTGTTTCGGTGTTCTTTCCCCTACGGCACGCTCCCCTTTAAGCCTAGTTTCCATATAGTCTTATCTGTCGCATCAGTCAACCGTGAAATAAAAGAATAATTCCAATTTCCATTGTTCACGGTCGACTGATGAGACTGATAAGACTATATGGAAACCAGGCCTTACTGAGAAACTCGATACCGTAAACCAATCGCTTGCTTAAGTGCAATAAGGAATTTCTCTCGATTTACGCACGTTCGCCCTAAGAAGGACTCTAGCAATCTAGTGCGGATTACGTGACAGTTAAAATAATTTCGCCTCAAGTACTTTTGTCGGATTGCGTGACCGTAACTTCATTAGAATCCTGCGCTATCTGGATCTGTCCAAGAATCTGTTGGACCTCTGGCTGTGACGGATCAATAGCTACATACACAGCGTCCCCCTGGCCAGAGAAGAACCATCTGACGACGTCACGACTACATTTTCGTCTATTACTTGTTCTGTCACGCTATCCGATTGGATAGCCTCTGATATCTGTTCTTGCGTGACGACTATTTCTTGTCCGTTTGCGCCCTCTGTGGCAGATGGTGTCCTGTTTGTTGATAGCTCGATTACTTGGATATCTTCCTGGCCTGGCTCGCCGTGTTGTAACCCCGCCTGACTAACAATCTGCTCAGCGAGCTCAGGGGAAATATCGGGAAACGTCACTGAAAATCAATGATTCAGTAATTTAGTAATGCTTTTATATTTTCTTTGGGGGGAAGACGGTGAGTAGTGCGTACTTTATTATTTGTCATCTTGTTTTGTTGTTTGTTTGTCTGAGTTTCTTTGTCTGATGTTAATTGCGTTTTTTTTTTCTCTTCGTCTGCCACACTCCTTGAAACGAGTCTTCAGCGCTCTGTCGCTGCGCTCCTACGCGCAGAAAGCGTTTATATTGTATATTCTACAATAACAAGACAAAGGGTGTAGGAGTAGACGCGTGTACCAGTTTATTGGAGACGAGACGATGTTAACAATACACAATTTGTCTAAAAATACACAATTCGCCTAAGAATTGATACATCAAGAACTGAAAATTAGACACGGTGAAGCGTTATGTGACTGGTAAACTGTCAAGTGAATAACTAATGAATTAACAAGAATATATACGCCAAGGGAATGCGCAGAGCGCGAGTTAATAGAATGCCCAACATAAACACATTTTCATTGCTAGAATTTCATTTGAAAATTCCTCTTCTCCCTCTAGCGCTAAAATACATCCACGAAAACAAATATTGGGCTTAAAAGGCACCAAAGCCATAAGTTTGCGCAAATGGATTTGTGACAAGAAAGCTTATACATATGGGCATCAGGAAAAGAGATAGAGGTGGTCGAAAAAAGATGACATTTATTGACTCCGAAGGGCAGACATCAACCCCGTAAAGCCCTACCTGCGGTAATCTGTGGCTGTTCATTTTCACTGTTTCTGGTATCTGTGTCATTACCCGACCGTATGTTAGCTTGGTTTAGCAGATGTTGAGCGATCAGGAGCTGCTGGGCCAAAGTAATCTGCAGGGTAGAAAAAAGTCATCTAAGAATGAGGATTTTCAAGCGACAAACATTTGATTGTTAGCCAAGGCTTTCATAAAAGATAGAATTTCCAAATAACTAAAAACTACCTTGAATTCTCCGCCAGCTTGATCTGCTCCCTGTACAACAATCTGCGGACCACCAGCGCTTTCTAGTACCTCGGCACTCACGTTATGAGGTATGATTTCACCAAGGACTTGTGTCACTTGTTGGAGCAGGGAGGCGTCTTGGGATTTGCTTTCAGCCTGTCGGCTGGGGCTCTAGAAGTAACCATACAGTTATAAGAATAAGATGTCTTCGAATTTTCACAGCCAAATGTAAAACCCTGTACCATTTTTTGCAGTGTGTAAAACGCAAACACCTTACCTCAGGCTCCACTGCCACACCTTTATCAGCCGTCCCTGCCTCCTCCAGACCTTCAACCCTGTTCAAGTTCTCTGCTGCAGTCTGTCCCTCACTTGTATCCATTGCTATTTCCTCAGCAGCACCCTCTTCGTCTTTCACCACCAGTCCTGTCATGTCTGTCTGACTTTCGTTGTTAGCACTGCGGCTGTGGGTGTTAAGGTGGTTCTTAAGGTAGTTCTGTCTGGTGAACTTTTTGTCGCATAGATGACAGGCATAGGGTTTCTCCCCACGGTGAATGTTGAGATGTCGTTTGTATGTTGTCAAGTAGTTGAATTGTTTGCCACAGGTATCACATTTGTAAGGGCGATCACCTACAAACATAATAAAATTGATACGAAATTAGTTTATGGTGCATTAGTGTAGTAAAATAAAATAAAAACATTGCCCCGTTTCTTTTGAATATACGACAGTTTCATAAGCTCAGTAAAAATGCTGCTACAGCTGGGTTTAGACACTGAAAACTTCCAAATCGACTCAAATAGTTCTCACAACAACAATTTGGTTGATTGAAAAACCATTTGGGACTTCACTTGTGAATACTTGCTCTCGACTATGATAGGATAGTCCAGAGGAAGACCAGGGGAAAGACTCAGGGAAAAACATGAGCTACACAGGACCAGATCATCAAACTTTCATCTGTCCAAAAAGACTAACTGTGTCCCAAATTTCGAAGACCATTCACACCATTCTTTGACAATGAGGTGCCTCATTGTTGAGAACAGATGAACAACAGTATTGAGCTTTCCAGTACTTTTTTTTCCACATTCACCTGTATGTAAACGTATATGGTTTTTATAGCTGTCTAGTCGCGTGAACTCTCTTTCACACTGGCTACACTTGAATGGCTTGTATCCAGTGTGTAGTCGAATGTGTCGCTTGTGACTTCCAAAGTCAGAAAACACCTTGTCACAATGCTCACACTGAAAAATAAACATGTTATCTTTAACTACAAGTATGTATCTCTGGTTCTGTCCAATTATAGTCACAGTAGAAATTTCCCATCTTGACCACTCAGAATTAAAGCAACACTGTTATCATAAATATCATCATGTGACATAATTCTTCAAGCTCTCTGCACTAAAGATTAAACATAACTGTATTCAGGCATATCTTAGGGAATTCTGAATAAATCAGGCTTGTAACATGGTATATGGGCACAGGGATGAAAGCCCAAAACTTGGCTGGGATCAGGGCTCAGAGCAGGCTCAGGGATAAAAAAAGGAGTGGGAATCAATAGTTGTTCAGGTCCAAATCAGGGATCAACATTTTTAGGACAACAGGGATAAAAAAAAATTAAGGTAACCAACTGGGCTCAGGGATCAAAATTACTGCCAAAAATAAGGGATCTGTGTGACCCAAATATACCATGTCACGAGCCTGATAAATGCTGAACCATGTGCATGTGTTCACACCTGAAATGCTAATTACCTTAAATGGCTTCTCCCCGGTATGTGTACGGTCATGTCTCTTGAGGTCACCCAGGTTGGCAAAACCATGTCCACACACCTCGCACTGGTATGGACGCTCGCCTGTGTGTACACGGATGTGTGTCTTCAGGTTGTATGACTTGTTGAACTTCTTACCACAGTGTTCACAGATGTAGGATTTTCCTCCTATGGGCAATGGAGCAAGTGCAACTGAATTAATATTGCTATTTTTTGTTCACATGGGACCTCACTCTCTATCTGGTGCCACCCGTTTAAATGTCCTGGGTACTACCCTTTTAAATCCATGGAATCCACGCTAAAAATCCCCCTATGTTCTTCTATGGGGTGGGGTTGAGTGGAGATGTACCATTAATTCAACTACAGATCTATGAGATTTTATGTCAAGCTTACCCTGAGGAATAGCTGTCTTGGTACAGACAGTACATGGTAAACCATCTGTCATATGAACCTGACCATCAGGCTTAGCCACTTCAGCTATCAGGGCTGCCTGTATGGTGGGCTGTAGCTCTTGTTGTTGCTGGAATGCCGCTTGAACCTGCTGTAGGACATCAGCTGTGACTTCTACTGTTGTGGTTTCAGGTTGGCCAGTTTCTACTGTGAAAAAGTAAATTGGAATTGTTACCACCAAATCCACTATTTAGAAAAAGTTCAGTGGACAAATAGTGAGTTCTTGAATCAAGAGATTTACAGCTAAAATTGTTGCATCATGACCCACATTTAGTCAATCAGATTCTTACCCTGTTTTGCCTAGTGCAGTTGCCTGGCTTTCCATCATGTTGTTGTCTGTTTTAGTTCACAAGGAAGCCAGTTGACTGCAATAGGCGCAACAGGGCAAGCATTTCATTGGCTAAGATAGTTTGATTTGCAGAACAGCAAAGCCAAAAATAAATTATATTAAGGTAATTCCCCTGAAATAAAACTTGTCGTAGATTTTTTTTTTAATTTGTCTATTTACTATTTAGTATATAAGGAATGAAAATGTGAAATGGTGGGGGTGCCCATGCTCGTTTAGAAACTGTGATGGCACAAACATACCCCATTTTTAGTGCCTGAGGGCTATTTTGTGAAGGAATACGTGAAACAAGAAAATTGTGATAAAACGCCCACTAATGAAGCAATCCAGTTCGCTTGCAAGTTTGAACAGAACTGTTGGATGCTTCACTACCTAGGACGAACATTGGAATGTTTAATTTTCTATGTGTTGATGCTACTCTTGAAAATGTGCAAAAATGTGTGCACCGCTCGTGATAATTTGAGGCTCTTTGGTGTCTCATTTTGAGGCTTTTTATGATGATAGATCAAGAACATGTCGTGGAAAATTCTTTTAACTTTTTTTATAACAGGGAAATGATAGTCTTATCAAAATGGTAAAATAAAAAATGGGGGTGCGCTCGATTGCGTCATTTTCGAACAAATTGATCGCACGTCCATGCGCAGAACAGCGTGCGCTGTGCAAAACAGGGGAATAACCTTAATGGGGCTCTACAATGCTAACTGTTCAAGCTGCAATTTGCGAGTAGGCTGTGCATAAAAATGTTTTTGTTTACCTGGTAGCCCTGTGGTCTCGACATCACAATGGTGGCCAACAACGACACTAGCCTCAATAGTATCACAAGGATTGATCTGCTGGATTTGAGCCATTTGAGACAGCACATTTGCTGCTGTGGCTTCCTCCTCACTTGACATGCTGATGTTTATACTAGACAAGTAGGGTATACAGAGGGTTATTAATTTTATGGCTAACAATGTAAACTCAGCAACTTCTCAGTAAACGTTTCCAATATTTTTGTACTGTGCCCCCCCCCCCCTCCCCACCTTATTTTTTGCTTCCTCCACCTGATGTGATATTATACCAGTACAATAAAGCTTAACCTCTATTAACTACTGGTCATCATTGTCCAACTAAAATCATGATATGGTTGGCCATGTCCAGTCAATGTTAGTGGCTCTTTTAATTTAATTGTTTCTTTCAAATTTTTCACAACAAATAGGAATATAATGCGAGACCAATTGTGAAATTACATAAATGATCCATACCTCCACTGCAGAGGGAATTTACCTAAGTACACCCCCTGGAATTTCCAGTGAAAAAAACACTGTGATGGGAAATAAGAGGTGTATTGACACCCACCCCTCTGGAATGTTCAATTCCCTTTATGGTGGAGACTTGGATCTTTTTCTGGAATTACAAATTTCAAGTTTCATCTGAAGTGGTAGATCAAGTCAAAAATATTTCCCTATAGCTACATATTCATGCTTTTGCAGCTTCCTCTTACAACTGCAACCATCAATTTTTTTAATTCTTGATTTCTTCTTCCTGATTATTTCAACATGAAAGTTTACCTAGCTCATTGATTCATTTTAAAGTAAAATTAAATTTTTTTTCATCTTTGATATGACTAAAAGGATTTTAGTGTAAAACACAACAGTCAGTGCATGATGGCAGATGGCAACTTACTGTATTATCAAACTAAAGCTGTAGGCTAGCATCTATTGTAATCATTTACATTTGCATCGAAAACAACAATTTTCGTTTGTATCAAAGTGAATTCTATCAAAACCATCGAGAGATTCCATGTTCCGGCCACACTATCGCGGCGTTGGCCACGAAAATCGAGAAAAGAATCAACCAAATTCAAAATGGCCGCTAGCACTAAGCGAAAGCTCAGAGGATGATTTTCGCTTCATTTGCACCTAACTTTCGTTGCCGGTAGCTTCAAGAAGACTGTGGTTTTGAACCGAGTTGAAAGAATAACATTGCATACCAGATCAGTCGAATAAAATATTTGATTTCTTGCTTGGCCGCCGCGCCACGGAGCAAGGACGCTAAGCTTAGCGTGGTTCCACTGCACTTTCACGACAGGCACCTCGGCTTACCACATAACGACCCACTGCATGGTCCCCCATAGGATTCATTACGTAAAACGGCCCTGGGTACACCAGGATAAATGAAATATCTACACAATGAGTAAACTATTTTGAAATATCGATACAGTGAACTATACTGTGTTTCTGATACTTAAAGATAAATAGATATTATATTCAATCAGAAAGTATTCCAAAAAAATTCGCCGTTATCCGTTGTGATCACGTTCCCCCGCTGGGGCCCCCAAACTAAATAGCGCCTTGAGCCCGCGATATTGCATTTATCTTTTTCACTCTGAGCTTTTTGAAAAGTTTTTACTCCACGACTGAAATTTTACGCAGGTAAGATTTGTTTACTTTTCAAAAGAAGCTAATACTAGTATGGAGTACGAGTAAATGAAATATAGTTCAGTATTTCGTTCTCAACAATTGAGAGATCCGGGAGAGATCGTATCTCCCGGTTTAATCCCTCCCGGTACTTTTTGGTTTTTGGGTAATATTAGCTTACATGTAAATTATTATGAATTTTTTTCTAGGACTTTTAGGCGTTCCCATTCCATGTTTTTTTCCTTCATAAAACACAAAAGCAATGGCCAGGAAGGGAACACGCTTGTGTTCAAGTGGGAACCAACTGTAAATGACACAGACACCACACATTGCACATTTGAAAATCCCTGCCTTCAACTCTTGTTTCAGCCTCATGTGGTGACAATAATTGGAAGATATTGACCATGAAATGACGTCAACAGCTTCAAAACTTGTTCTGGGGGCTGCATTCTGTTTTGCTGTTACGATAACAGCTATGGTTCATCAGATGCAGAATGCAGATAGGAAGAGGCTGCGAGAAGGGGTGGTGAGGGACTTGGAGAGGCAGGAGAGAAAACGCCGAAATGAAGAAGAGCTAATTGAACAAATTGAACTTAGGAAAAAACTTGAGCAGCGAGACAGGGAAAGCTGACAGCAAAGTTTGGCACTATCGTAGTCAGAAGCATGGGCATGGACAAACCTTATGGCAAACCCTGCCTGGTTAGTAGGATTGCAACATGCAATGCTGGCTACACGTGATATTAAAATAACAAGAATAGCAAAGTTGAAGTCAAAACATAGTCACAATGACTAGATTAAATAGTTATATTGGTTTATATTGTTACTTCTTGAAATGTAATAGGATTTAGGCCAATTTTTGAACTGGTAAAGGGAGCAATTTCAACTGTTTTTTTTTAGTCGAGTCAGTAACTCTCATTTAATGAGCTAACAGCTAGTTTTACCTGATTGATTGAGTTTCTATGGAGATGCTACTTTGGACAGCTGCGTAGATACTTCTAAAAACAAGCACTGTTACTTGAGATTCTTTACCTTGCTAGCAGAGGCCTCTTTTCCTTTGTTTTCGCTTTTCCTCCTGCCTACAAGTTCAGTAAAAACAAAGAAATATAGGCCTCTGCCAAGCAGGGTAGGGATTCTTTTCGTGACAAACTAAACTAAATGGGAGTTGAACTGACAGTTTTATTTTTTGCAGCAAGGACTAGCTTTGATGTTATTGCTGGACAGAGGACCACAAAATAAAAAAGAAACAACATTAAAAATTTTGATGTGTTTATTATGCCATTTTTCTAAAGATAATTTTGTCATATTTAAATATTTGACTGGAAAGAACACATTCCTGAGCCAGGTGCCTCCTTTGCTAAGAAATTGTTACCTTTGAGAGCTCAGCACACTATAATATTTGCATCACAACCCCGGGGGGGGGGGGGGTTCTCCCAAGTAAGAGTGATAGGGGTGCTCGTCGGGACATCGGAAAATAATATACCCTAAAAAATACCAGGACATAAAAAATCCACCCCCTAAAAAATACCTTATAAAACAAAATGTCCCCTAAAAAATACCAACAATAAACCCTTTTTGTGATTGTTCATTGTTTCGTATCTCAAAACAGGCCATTTTTTAGAGCTATAAATGAAGAAAGAAAGCCAGAAAACGTTTTGCTTGGTTTGTGACCCTTTCATTCATTTGCGTACCCCTAAAAAATACCATTTATTAGTGAAAACCACAATGTTTCTCCGATACACCCTAAAAAATACCGGAGAGTCGATTTTGACCCCTAAAAAATATGACGAGCACCCCTATCAGGTCGACATGTGAAGAACCCCCCCTGGGATCACAACTCACCCTGCCACTGTTTTGTTTCAATATTTTGTGGTACTAGAATTGAGATTAGCAAAAGTTTATGAATCATGATAAAAAAAAAACAAATTACAGTATTATTTGAGACAGCAATACCACAAAATATTGACAGCATTCTGGATTGCCATCCCAAAATCGTGATTAGTTTATAGTATGGACTAAAATTCAGGATCCAACGCCATTATTTCACCAGTGTTGGAGCCTCCACATTGTCTTGTTGGCACATCTTATCAAATGTACAAGCATGACAAATGTTTTTAGATTCCTCCATACTCTTAGTGTGTCAAGTCCTCTCTGTATGACAAGTCACTTTTCTTTTGTAAACTAAACCATTCCTTTGTTAACATTAGTAAAACCTAAGCCAACACAAGAAAGCAACACTTTGGTTTCTCCCCCTGTTTTGCTGTCATCTTCTTCATCTTTTTGTTGTCTCTCTATTTTAAACATGATTCCAAGGAAGTCTTTCATATGTCTTAGGAATTCAATCCTGAAAAACAAAAGAAAATATCTCCAGTCTCACTAGTACTGTTTAGCAGAGGTGATAGAATGGCTGCAAACAAAACTAGGAGCAGAAAGGTTTCTTTCAAATGTCTGGAAATTACTCACTGGAATTTACTTACTGGAAATTGAATTTTCAAATTTATTTTAACATTTTTTGTAATTGCAAAGGCATTTTCATTTTTTACATACGTGTATGGTGTGAGTGGTTCTATTAACACTTTGGACACATCTGGCTGGCCCATTGCCATATAGAGCAATACAAGGCTCTGGTGCCTGCTATCCACACAGCCTCCCTGTTTTAGGCAGAAGATTGAATAAAAATACACAGATGGGTCAATGAATTTGTCTGCGCCATTGCAGGTTGTAAAAGCTTTACAGTCCTTGCTACATGTAAATCTCATTGACCAAATATTGCATTCTACCAATACCAATAATGCAAAAATCAATACTTTACCCTGTAAATTTCTTCTAGTAATTTCTTAGCAGTGTCTTTCCCTAAGTCCTCTGCCACTGTTGGTGGTCCTTCCCCAGATGGAGTGGAGGAACTCTGAGCACCTATTAATGTGTTTGTAGTGGATTCTGCTACCAGAGATAGACCAAAACCTGATGACCTGGTACCAAAAAAATCAGTTTCAAAATTACCAGGAGATCACCATACCTGATATCTATAATCAGGGCCCAACATTAACTTTTTCGTTAGGTGCCATTGGTCGACCAATTCAAAAAATTTTAGTCACCAAAAAGCAATATTTAGTCACCACATAAACATGGATTTCAGCCAAACTTAGAAAGATGGGGTGCCACTTGGCGACTAGCTTTAAATTTTGGTTGCCAAGCCCCAAAATTTAGTCGCCATTGGCGACCATATGGTCGCAATGTCAGGCCCTGATAATCAAGTTAACTGGACAATATTTTGGGTACAGAGTTGATGCCATTGCAAGGTGGCAGCGGTAGAGGTATATGGTCCCAACACAGTCACACTGATTTCTCAGTAGCCTGCTAGCAGGCATTGTCGCGACTATGAACTCTGGGGTTTCGCTGATAAAAACAGCCTCCAACGTCTGCTAGCAGGCTAATTTCTCAGTGAAATGCTATTTTCTAGAACTTTGTGTGGAGTGTCATTAACACCCCTAATTCTAAACCCTCTCTATCCTGCAGTGAGAACATGCATGGTACATACTTGCCAGCTTGTGGCCTTTACAATGATCTGTGTAGATATAGATATCTGATAAAAACTGATTCAATACACCCTAGTAGCATCTACAACTCGGTTGACCATGGCTGGAGACACTCTGGTTGCATATCTAGTTAATTGTTAAAGATACATAACAATTTTTGCAGTTGTCTAATACCAAAGAGTCACTGATTTCTTTAAATTAATTCAATTTAACTCATGAAAACATCTCAAATTTGAGACAATGAAAGTGCACTGAATAAGTAGCACTACTACAACACACAGTTGACAATTAATTTGCAATTAGCAAACTCCAAGAAGTAGCAGTAAAGTGATTGCTGAAAACGTGTCCTCAATTTGGTCACCAAATTGCATTCACATTATTTCCTGAAAGGATACGCAATTCCTCTAATTCTTTTGATTTTTCCAGGATCTGTCAGCTGTATAGGCCTCAAGACTTTCCTTACTGGACAGGAAAATAGGATATGTCCTCCTCCTTCAGGAAAACTACCTCTCCTGACAATCTATGGTCATTTTAACAAATGAATTGAGAGTGAATAGGTTATCATTAATACATTTACCTCCCTGAGTTACTGTCTTAAGTATCCAATTGCTTATTGGTTTCACTTAAGGGGCAAAGCGAGCCCTAAAGCCTTTGGGGGGAGGGGGTGGCTGGTCACAGGATACTCACTTTGAGATCAAAGCCTTCATCATCTATTATAAATCTTTTCATCAAGGGCATTGTGACAGTTTTTATTAAATCAACCTGCAAGGAATTAAGGGCATCGTTAGACATTTTCTCCTAAGTTTAAATTTTGTCACATACATTTACTGTGTTTTGGGTTTCAAAAAGGGGGGCCAGGCTGCCTGGGTCCTCCTTTTGGCTGCGCAGGCCATTACTAGTCCCCTGGAAAATAAATGCAAATGAACATAGAAACTGAATGAAAGAATTCCTCTACCTATGCTGCAAATGAAAGTAGTCATGAAGGATGGTTAATTAGCACTTCACTTGAAGATCTTACCGATGGGTCAAATGAATCGTTGGTTATCCCTCTCATGGTCAGCCTAAGAGGCTTCTTACAAAACGGTGCCAAGAAAACCACAGCTTCCAAATAATAACCAATGGTCCTCTGTAAGTTACACTCATGGTCTATAACACCACCAGCTAGCAGCCCTGGCTTGTAGAATACACTTGTTCCTTAATAAACAAAATAATATATGAAATACAGCAGAATCCATTGTAAAATAAGAATTTTGATGAACTGCAAAAATGTGTATTCCGTGGCGGGTGTTCGGAAAACGAAGACCCGGAAAACGAAGATCGAAGACAGCAGACCCTACGGAAAACGAAGACCTAAAACCGAAGACCTCTACGATTGCTTCACAGAAATGATTATCCAACACGGAGAGTCTAATATAGACATGAGAGTTATTTAGAAAATTAAGGGTCTTCGTTTTCCGAAAGCGGAAAGCGAAGACCCCCATAAAAATTTTTCATCAAGCGTATTTTTCATCAATCTTTTTCAAAACCACTGCTAAGCTATTTTGTTAACACATAGAGGCCCATTAGTCCCGCTGCTACATAAAATACATGAAAACTATTGAAAAAAGATTAAGGGTCTTCGTTTTCCGCTTTCGGAAAACGAAGACCCCTTTAAAAATAGCGTATATTTCATCAATTTCTCAAAATCACTGCTAAGCTATCTTATTAACACATTATAGAGGCCCAGTAGTCCCGCTGCTACTTAAAATACATGATAATTATTGAACAAATTCAGGGTCTTCGTTTTCCGCTTTCGGAAAACGAAGACCCTGATAGAAAACAGCGTATTTTTCATCAAACTTTCTCAAAACCACAGCTAAGATATCTTATTAACATATAGAGTCCCAGTAGTCAGTAGTCCCGCTGCTACTAAAAATACATGATAATTATTGAAAAAAAGTCAGGGTCTTCGTTTTCCGCTTTCGGAAAACGAAGACCCTGATAGAAAACAGCGTATTTTTCAACAAACTCTTCTCAAAACCACCGCTAAGATATCTTATTGACACATAGAGTCCCTGTAGTTACGCTGCTACTTAAAATACATGATAATTATTGAAAAAAGTCAGGGTCCCCGATAAAAATAGCGTTTTTTTCCATCAACCTTCCTCATAACCACTGCTAAGCTACACGCATAATAGTCGCAGAAAGTGGAATCCCAGAATCCGATAAAAAAGGCGTAAGTTTGCATCAAAGTTTCTCAAAACTACTACACGCAGCTAAAACTACATTTATATTCTCTTTCGCCTCGCTCAGGCGGATAGAAATGATTTGTGGCCACTCGATAACTATGACAATACAAGAAAAGGACAATTAACATTATTGTTGTTGAATTTAGGATGGCTGCTATATTTGTCTTGCTCACAGATGCGCAAGTTCCCAACACATTGTACTTGCGTGCTGCCGACCCGATAACATCATACCACTAAAACACTATCATTGCCAATTTTGTTGGCAATGTTATCAAACAAAAGCTGGTGGCTTCAGTTTTATCGTCTGAACTAAATAATAATTCTATCCGGTGTTTTCATTTTCTAGGTGTAAATGATGATAAGAAATGTTTGATTTAGTGATACGATGCACAATTTGGTATTTGCCCGGCAGGTCTAATTTATTGATTTTTCGTGACTTCATACGAACCCTCCGAACACTCCCAGCCTACGGCTTGTCCCCCTAGTACACTTAAAGTGAAAAATGTCAAACAACAATGACAAAAAAATCGCCTTCAAACATCAAATCATTCGGATTTTAGTTTGAGGAAATCTCCATGCCGCCCTTTGATTATCTGTAGAATTCGTGATACATGATATATGCGGTAATCCGATTGGCTGACACCGTTTATCTACTGGGAACTTAAACTTCATGTTCTAACGTGTAGGTAACGTTTCTCCTTTCATCTACATTTTATCAACTTCTGTTAAACGTTCAGCGGTGTACAACAGTATCGACCATTCAAAATGAAATAGCCCTGACAAAAGCTCGAGCAAGTTATTCAATACTTTAGTGTCGGTACTTGAGAAAGATTGCACGTGCTCCATCGTGCTGTTATTCTACCGATTCCATTTCCTGCGGCAATCTTTGTAGTGAAAACTAATGAAAGAATATGTCAAATGAAGTTGATTGTAACATCTCCTAGACAGTTCTAAAAGATTTAACTTCTACTTTTTGTAAGAAAGGACTAATCTTCAATGTAAAATCTCACGATATTTAATCTTATATTATCAAAATCATGGAAAAACACCTTGCCCTTGTTAGATCCTGGAATATCTTCCTTATTCTCCTGTATTGACACGTTCTGAAATTGAATCAGTTTCCTTTTTATGTGAATTCTTTGATAATGAAATATCGGATCACACGATTCAGTGAAGGGCCTGTCGGAAATAAACTTGGTTTTGCGACATTCTTTGGACCCATCTTAGCGGTGGTTTTGAGAAAGCTTGATGAAAAATACGCTGTTTTCTATCAGGGTCTTCGTTTTCCGAAAGCGGAAAACGAAGACCCTGACTTTTTTCAATAATTATCATGTATTTTTAGTAGCAGCGGGACTACTGGGACTCTATATGTTAATAACATATCTTAGCGGTGGTTTTGAGAAAGCTTGATGAAAAATACGCTGTTTTCTATCAGGGTCTTCGTTTTCCGAAAGCGGAAAACGAAGACCCTGAATTTGTTCAATAATTATCATGTATTTTTAGTAGCAGCGGGACTACTGGGACTCTATATGTTAATAAGATATCTTAGCGGTGGTTTGAGAAAGTTTGATGAAAAATACGCTGTTTTCTATCAGGGTCTTCGTTTTCCGAAAGCGGAAAACGAAGACCCTGAATTTGTTCAATAATTCTCAGTGTATTTTAAGTAGCAGCGGGACTACTGGGCCTCTATGTGTTAACAAAATAGCTTAGCAGTGGTTTTGAGAAAGATTGATGAAAAATACGCTATTTTTATGGGGGTCTTCGCTTTCCGCTTTCGGAAAACGAAGACCCTTAATTTTCTAAATAACTCTCATGTCTATATTAGACTCTCCGTGTTGGATAATCATTTCTGTGAAGCAATCGTAGAGGTCTTCGTTTTTAGGTCTTCGTTTTCCGTAGGGTCTGTGGTCTTCGATCTTCGTTTTCCGGGTCTTCGTTTTCCGAACACCCATTCCGTGGCACATTTAAATTTATAAATGTGAATCAGGAGCGGGGGAGGGCACAGAATTCACATCATTCATCTGAGGAGATCATGAAAAAACTTCTCTGCCACGTCATTTCAAGAAAATGACTCCAACTGTACTTGTAGAATTAATGCCTACTCTCAGTTGTAAACATGTACCTGTTTCATTCACTTCTATTCTTGAACCATTCGTTATCTTGTCTAGCAGCCTGATAAAGCTGGCTTCAAAATCTACAAAACAAAGCGTGTATTTTAAAAGTTAAGCTTTATACTTAACAATTATTCCTCAAGCCCGAATGGCCTCTGAGTCAATAGCCCATGAGGCCGAAGGCCGAGTGGGCTATTGACTCAGAGGCCATGAGGGCGAGAGGAATAATTGTTTCAGTCAAATCACACTAGTTAGGTCAATTTGTATTGCCAAAAAAATGATTTTGTTCTGGTCATTTTCCACTTTCTGGCTTTCAAATCCGACACTTTTCGCTACTAGTAGGCTATAACTAATAGCCTACTAGTAGCTCAACCAATCAGAACACAGCATTGATAATAGACCACTAGTGTGATTTGACTAATAGAAGTTATTTGTATCATGAGCAAACATGCAGCAATATTTCTTTACCTTTAACACCAGGATCATCTTCGTGTACTCTTATGTTTCTTATTCTCACAGACCGACCGCTAAGGGTTGCCAAAACAAGTCTTTGGCGAAAGAAATTACAACCTTCGTAAATCAACAGAGAGTCCGCCATCTTGAAAACAACAAAGCACGTGGGTGATTGTAGGGAGAGACTGGTAACCAGGTATTCCGCCTTCTGGAAACCCTCTGAAAAAAATAAACTGACTGAAATTTTTCTCAAACTATCGTTTTGAAATGTCAGAAAAATAAGTTCAAAGCAATTATTATTGGAAAGAAAGAACTTTGAACGAGAATTGGAACATAAGGCTTTGGACTTGGGTACCCTGTGTTTCGGAGAAACCGCAAATTAAAGAAATCGCAGTCCCACAACAGCTTTCAAGATGGCGGACGATGACATGGGAGAGTAAGTAACAATTTTAATCGCAGTTTATCGTTTCTCAATTCATTTTTTCTACCTTTTTTCTAAATATTTAAAAAACAGAATCTGATAAACTTCTATTAAACTATTCATGTTACATGTTCTGTTAAATGTGTGGACTTTCTGCGTCATTACATGTGTGTGCTACTGTTATTTCACGTGTTCTCCCAATCGACATGATCATTTTAGATGCTTGATTCTATCGTGTGTTAACCATCTTAAACAGTTATGATGACGATATTGATGAAGTTGAAGAAGAAGAACCGTTGGAAGATGTAGAAGAACTTGAGGTATTGATACTACCGAAATCACTAAATGTAGCACCCGGGGTACAAATGACCGATCAAATCACGTTTGGGAAACGATCGACCGCTTTTTGATTTTAGTTAACTCACGTGACCATTTTGATTGTTCTAAATGGCCATGTTTCTGTACATTTCTAACATCAAACAAAGGAAATGCAAGTCACGTGATCATTTTTTTATCAAGTCATGTGATCATTTTGATTGATCGTTTTTTCAAATTGAGTTAACCAAAATCAAAAAGCAGCCAGTCTTTTTACCAAATGTGATCAATCATTTGTACATGGGTGCTAACAGTTTAGTGATTTTGGTAGCATGTTGTCAGCAAACTTCATACCCCCCTCTCACATCAATTAAAGAGAGAGAGAGAGGGGGGGGGGGGGGTATACAGCCCCAACAGCAGGAAATGTCTGTCTGTATGTCTGACTTTGAAATTCGAAAGGAGTGAGGTGGTGTCACAACTTATCACAATTTGGGAGGAAGGTTATGTAAATCCCACTGAAATCTACTTTTGCTCTAGCAACATCATTCTTTCCCTAGCCAACAGAGGAATCTGCCAACATTGATGTCCTCCCTGCAACAGAGGAGAGCCAGGAGCCCACAAAGAGAATAACTACTCCATACATGACAAAATATGAAAGAGCTAGAGTATTAGGAACAAGAGCATTACAAATAAGGTGAGTTGTCTTACACAGGGTCTCCACTCACATTGAAAAGTCAGGAACAAGTTCAGGGTCATAGAATTCTTGGGTTTCATGTCATGCCACATCTGCACATTGAATGTTCAAGTTAGACTGCTTGCAGCCCCTTCTTGGCGAACATCCGTAAATCGAGAATAAAGTCCTAGTCCTACATTGTAGTTTGTTTGCGCACTTGTATTTCACGCTCACGAGAGAGTCTAGGCACTCCAGCACTCACGCCATTGTCGCGCTTTCGGCGCTCCTCTGGCGAGTCTCGCGCCTTCGGCACTCGTTCGTGCCTTCGGCACTCACAGGCTCCCTTTCCCTTTCTCTCGATTTACGGACGTTCGCCAAAGAAGAGACTGCAAGCAGTCTATGTTCAAGTGTGAAACGTGAGGGAAATGTCAGAGAATTTGACTTGACTTAGAAGAGAAAAGCACAAAAGAAATGTTTGGCTAACAATACAACTTACTGTTTGAGCTGTAAATATGCACCATAGCCTAAATTGTACAGTCTGGTAAATAACACTGAATTTGCCTTTGATAAATCTCCACAGCATGGGAGCCCCAGTTATGGTTGAACTAGAAGGTGAAACAGATCCCCTACAAATAGCTATGAAGGAGCTCAAGTATGAACACATCTTCTCTAGTAGTGTTTTAGATTAGCTTTTCATCTAAAGATGGCTTGTTAACTTCACATTCTTCTTTCCACAGGGCAAGAAAAATTCCCATAATCATCAGACGCTACCTTCCTGATGGCAGCCATGAAGACTGGGGGATAGATGAGCTGATTGTCACAGACTAATCAACCAGCAAATCTAAGACAGTGTACATATTCCAAGCTCTAGTTCCAGACTTAGGGGTATAGAATGGTCAAATCCAAACTTTTGGAACACCTTATTTTAGAATCAAAATGCAAACTTTTGTATAGTGAGTCTGCGCCCAGACCCTTTATAAAGCTAGAAACTCATTAATTCAAAGATTTTAAGCAGTTAAAAGCACTTTTTAAAAATTCAAACATTGGTTTTTGAAAATGCGAGAATTTTGAGAACATCAAGCTTTTCAAGGGACCTTTCTGTACTCCCAAACTTGCCAAATGAACTTTTTATGAGTCCTTGTACCTTATCACCCATCAAATCTTTGTACTTGGCCAGTAACATGGCTCAGTAAAATGCTACTAATGAAATACGATGCTCACACCTTAGCACCACCTCATTTGACAGAGCCCAAAATTGCAATCTCAACATTTGCCAATGCTACCAAGCATTTCCTGCTTGCAACATTAAAAAAAGAAACAGGATTTGTTTCTCTTTTCAGGTAAAGTTTTGCAATACATATTTTGGCAACTCACTAATGCTTATCAACTCACTGGCAACCAGATGAATTTTGGGCCCTGCAGTCCGTGAATCCAGGTTTTTTGGAAAGAGAGGTGCACTTCTTGTCTGCAGAGGCAGATCTGTCAGGAGGGCTACTAGAACTTAGTTGTTAGGACTTTATTTTCCCATTTAACACAATTTTTGTATCACAAAGGCAGTGCATCTGCACCTGAACAGTGCCTGAACAGGCTTGCCCCCCCCCCCCCCCCTGGATCCATCACTGCCCTGGTTGCAGCTTTGTTCTATGAGCGTCCTACTGCTAGATAACTCATTAGCTTTATCTATTAGTGTTGTTAATTTTATTTATATAAGAACAAAATAAAATGAAGAGATGCATGCACAAAATTGATCATTTTTTACACACATTTTCATGCAGGTTAGAGAGTCCATTGATGTGTGGGTTATGATCTTCATGAAAACGGCAGGAAAAAACATGCTTCTGAAGATTACATCTCATTGGCTGCTTCTGATGCTATGCTTCACTTCTAGATTATTTTATAGGGTGGCTACCATTTTCCGTGATCGTGGATTAGTAATCCCTCCAAAACGTGCACACTGTACTCCTCCCCGGTCCTGCTAAATGCTTCATGAAATATCACGATAGACTTGCCCCAAGTCGTACTCTATGTTTTTCCTTATAACAAAGTGAAAAAAAGAACACGGCCCGGTGGAGCGCGGGAGAGTACGACTTGTTTCGCTTGCACGCTTTCGATTTTAGTTTGCATATTTTTGCCGCGAAAAACGAATGCAGAACAGCGCGCGCTCAAAGTGGCGTGATCTTCGTCAGCAGTGCGCGCCGTGAATTTGTCAACAACTAAGAATCAAGACTTTTGTTGCATGATTTCGTCGTGTTATAATGCTAGTTTTGGAAAATTTATCTTAAGAAATGCTTACGAAAATTCATCAGAATAGATCTACAAGTGGAAAGACTTTGAAGCGCAGCGTTTGATACCTAAAATATGTTTTTCGCCCAACAGAGGATGTTTGTTTGTGCGAAAAATATTTTCCGTTTCAAATCGCGCGAATGAACGACGATGGCGTAAAATGTGACGTCAAACTTTCTCTCACTCGGATTGGATGTTTATCAGACACACCTCCAACACACCCCCGACCTAAATTTAGGTCGGTAAAAACTGGCGGGAAGCGAGCGAGAAAAGTCCGTTGTACAAAATAAGCCAATTAAAAAAAAAAGAGGAACAGCGGACTTTGGGAAAGTCTAATATCACGACTACCTAGCCCGCATGCATAAAACAAGAACAAAGAACTGGCCTGGTGACCCAACTGATTTTTCTCCTGTATGTGTGATCCATATCTGTAATATTTTCATCCCGACATTGTTAATGTTATAATATTCATCAATTATTCATGAAGCAAGTATCCAATGAGAAGGCACAATTCAGGTCACATGACTAGCCTTTTAAACTGGATACAAGATCCATCAAACTAAAAGAGCGGGGAGGGCTTGAATATTCAGCAGGGAAAGGGTGGGGTTGATGAATAATAACAATAGTTAATACTAATATTAGTATTCTATAAATATTTACAGAATACTAATAGATCTATTAACTATTGTCATTATTCATCAACCCCACCCTTTCACTGCTGAACTATTCGAGTAAAATTACGACTATGAAAAAACATTACTCAAAACTTTAAGCAAGAAAAGCATTTGGCAAAACAAATGTTACAACAATTACGCTACCTGGTAGTTGGTTTGTCGACAATAATAAACTGTATAAGAATAAGTTCAAGAACGGCTGCAAGCAGACTAGTGTTCATTTGACCAGAAAGCTGTCTTATTATATAAAACTAACAGCATTAAAAAGACGCATTTTCAATAAATAACCAGAGTCTGACTCAGTTGAACTGCTTTCCCTCCACTGCCTTTCCAACAATTTCTTGACCTCCTCTTGTTCACTTGCTCCATTGTTGTATATTCTCCAATCTAACCTTCATTTCTTGCTCGATTGTCGTCTCAAAAAGCTCGACCATATAGTTCGCATCTCCTGTTACTCATATCGGTATGAATAGTCCAGGCATTTTATGGTTGGACCTGGAACTAATTCCCACAAAAGCTTTCTCTTCAGAAACCTGCTAGAATTAACGTCTAGAAGAACATACTAAAAGTCCCAAAAAATCCCAGCACGGCAACACTCCGTTTTGCAGTTTTTGGCGGAGAGGCTCTCTGCGTGCTACATGAAACGAGGCTGAAACCGGAAGTGCCTTTAATTTGCTTAAATTTTATCAAAACTTCGACAGTTTCGCATAAAAACGTTTAATATCGATAAAACGCACACTGACGAATACTCTTTATTTGTAACTTGCTCAATTGTCGCCAGTAAAGCGGCGGAATGTGAATTTTCGTAAAACGGCATCATCGCCGTAATCGAAAGTCAAAATTTTCCTTGTGTGATATACAGTCCACGGCATTGTGACCCTAGCTCGTAATTGTGTAAATATCACGAAAAGTCAAAGCGCATTTTCTATAAATATAAATTCGATCAACTTCTATAATCGTGTGATGGCGGATATCAAACTTGTAGGACAGTAGGAGGTGGTCATTTAGCAATATTTAACATATTTCGATGCATGGGGGCGTCACGTAGCTCTGCTTGGACTCTTCGCATGTTCCATACTTTGATTTGTGTCGAGGTGGACTTGGGCTCTGGGCAAATAAAAAACAGTTCCACTACGTACTGGGCTTTCGGCGGCGGTGGAGAATGGATGTCTTCACGATAAGAACATCATGCGTCGCCATCGGCTTAAAGAGTGCGGAATCAGTTCATAATAACGCCGTTGTGCTGTTATTAGCCGTTATTTATTCTGTGAGTTCGCCAGGAAAACATCTCTTTATCCCGTCCACAAAGGAAAATGTTGCACCTTTGCCCGCTGATCGTCCGTAGTGGGTCATCTTATTGGTAGCTCGGCGTGTTGGCAATCAAAAACGTACTTAACTTGGCCATGGCAGGTACAAAAAATTCACATCTCTCTCCCCACGCCCGTTGAAAATCGCATTCAGCCATTTCGTCTCAATGGACACTGTGGGATGTGGATGTGCGTGAACCGGTGACTTGACGATTTTCTATTTTTTCATGTGCCATCCGTACTTCCTTGAGTGTTCTGCGTATGCTAGTGAGACTCTCCGTCGGTTAACCGTTCGGAACCATCTGCCCAATAAGCTCGCCAATTTTCCAGCCTAATAATGGCGTTTTAAAGGGAAATCTGACCGCGCGATGGAAGGTAAAAATGTTTTCATGACGGACTTCTTTCCTATCAGTTATCGCTATTTATAGCGATCGCTTATGGCTCATTCACCCAGGGCGCGATATTAGCTGTGATCTGAGGCGTGATTTCTGTGGCGATTCCACGGCGATGTCATATCGCGCGGTGTGAACGGCCGGCGATCTTATGGCGATTTCACTTGCGATGTTGCCGCGACGTCGCAGAAGAATTGAACGTTCAAATTCCACTGCGATGCGGGTACGATTTCTTCATATCACCAACAAACGGACAAATATCGCAAAGCCAAATAGACGGAAAAGTCACAGCTAAGATCGCGCCGTGTGAACGGGCCTTTAGATTGCTTCTTAACTGCGATAATCATTTACTCGCTACCATACATCTTTACCATTCGTCTTTCGGATGAAACAATAAACCGGGGTTCCGTCTCGCCTTTACTATAAGCTGTAACCAGTTTAAGGGGGGACGTTAAAGAACCACTACCCCCAGTGTGGAAATGTGGGGGGATCCACATCGACATTTACCCTATCCATTTCCATTTGACAGCAATCACGATGCTCCGCACGCAACATCAAAGAGATGAGAACACTGCTTGTCTGTTATAAATAATGAAAGCAGTCTTCGCCAGAACGAGTCGGGACGGCTCAGGGGTGTTGTTCTCAATGGTCAATAGCGCTGCACACAGATGACGTCACACTAATTAACATCTCAGACAAACAAATACACGTATCTCCCATTTTCTCAGTTTTCTCTCAAAAGAACGATACAAAATGAATTGGTAAACTGGTAGTTGCACTCGTTATAGCAGAGAGCTTGTATGCACTCCTACCCTGGCTCGTATTCAAGCGCGGTCCTTCTGAATGGGATGATTTCAGATGGATTGTTTGTCTGAATCTTAGAATCTGTGCGCAGCGCTAATGAATTATTCAATTAAAACTAGATGGCTTGGAAATGCGCGTGATGAATCGCAATCCAATAAGTTCTTGAATATGTATTCCAAACTCTAATAGCAAAACTGTTGCAGATTTGTAAGAATTTGGAATTTCTCTATCCCTAATGTATCAGTCAATTCCAGCGGTGACCATCCCCCGGACACCGTGGGGCATTTGCACACCACTGCCTTCCCTGGGGTGGGGAATTTTGAAAATTTTGCTGAATTGTTTTTCCCCGGGGGAGGGGATGGGGAATTTTGGTTTTCTCATCTCAAGCGCGTCGGGTTTTGCGAACTACAACCCAGTTACAGAAAATGACGCCACATAAAATATAATGCAGAGCATGGCCCGTATACACCACGTTTGGAGACTGACACATTTGCACATTTCACAGTTAACGTCTTCTATAGAGAAGAAACAGATTTCGCAATTTCGTCTCAGTGGAAAAACATAAAAATGAATTGACACTATAAACAGAGTTCCGATTTCGCAAAAAGTCAAGTAACATAACTGCGAAATAGTTGCTCTGCAAATAGAAATAAAGGTAAATTTCGCTTTGAGAGATGCAACTAAATGGCTACAACCGCGAATGGCGTAGGAATGTCACTTCTTTATTTATATTTTGTCTCACTTTCAGTGAAATGAGAACTCGTTCAAAGACGAGAAAACTAAAGTACATTTAAAAACAAATTGTAAATGCTCGGACAGTATAAATGGAGTTGAAGTTTTGTTGTGAAGCTTTGTCACGCAGAGTTACCGTCTTTTTCTCGTCCCGGGGGTGGGGCATTTTTCCGCTTTTTGTGTTCCCCGCCGTGGGGTATTCTGCATTTTTGCTAGCCCGGGGGCGGGGAATTTTCAGGTTTATTTTTAAAAATGACCAAAAGCCCGGGGGGGGGGGGGGGGGGGGCATGATCACCGCTGGAATTGACTGATACATAATCATGACATTTTATCGTGCACCGTGAAAGAATAATTTTATTCCAAGCAATGTTGCGACGGTCTGAATCAATTTTCTAGTGCAAATAGATAATTCAATTGCCCATTGCTAAAATACCTTATTCAAGAAATCGATCAAGACATCGAGCAACACATTTTACTTACATTTATACAATAATAAATACAGAATTGTTTACATCTTTACAGTATTGTTTTTTTCCTTCTGCAACAGGTGAAATACTCCGAGCGCTTGACTTGATAACTAAGTAATTATATGATGCCCGCGCGCTAGAAACATCATGTCAGACGGCTTTCAGGAGGCACTAGTTTTAGAGTAAACAAACAAATTCGGCAATTTCTCTTTCTTACAATTAAACATTAACAAGTAAAACATTTATATTTTCCCGTTGGTTCTAGTTTAAGTAGTCCAAACAACAAGCAATTTCTATTTCTTAAATGTTTCAGTTTTCTGCTTGTTCTTTTTTTATGAAATCTTTGCATATTAGAAAACCGCGATTTCCCTTTTTTCGAAAAAAAAAACAGATTTTTTTCTTCTCTGTTATGTGGGATTTTTGCACTGAAAAATAATTAAAATATTTTCAATGTCGATAAGTAGTTTTGTGCATTTTACTATCGTCTTTTCGAGCCGCGATGTTGATTTATTATACCAGCCTCGTTTCCATGCGGCTACAAATCGCTTTCTCGACTGCCTCAAATAAATCCTGTTTTTCGGAATGTTGCCGTGGCGGGATTTTCTGGGACTTTTCATATGTTATTAAGAGGTGATCAAAGAACCAAAAACAGTTGAAATTTCTTTTGTGGGAATTAGTTCCAGGTCAGGCACATTTTTGTCGTAGAATGCCGGGACTAGAATGCCTCCGTGCTGTCCTGCCGTGTTTTAGACTTTCGGAAAGTCCCATCCCGACACACGATTTTGAAGAGCAAAGAAAGCGACTTGTGACGAGTTTGGCGTACCAAAAGCGCTACGCTGCATTTTTTTACAGTACATAGCATCGACTGAATAAATTTAATTGCA
Source organism: Scolanthus callimorphus (assembly GCA_033964015.1). NCBI lineage: Eukaryota > Metazoa > Cnidaria > Anthozoa > Actiniaria > Edwardsiidae > Scolanthus > Scolanthus callimorphus. The sequence continues at coordinate 9,270,358 of CM066913.1, read as the reverse complement.
CAACTTTCGGCTGCCTTGGATTTTCAATAGTACTTCAAATTGTTTTCAACAAAAGAATACAAACAAAGAATTTTCAACAAAGAGTTGTTGTCTTGACGTATCATAAGTCATTTACAATATTCGCATCCGATTTGTATGGAATTTACAATTTCTCGGCCTGCGGCCTCGAAATTGTAAATCCCATACAAATCGGCCGCTCATATTGTAAATAGTACGAGTCCTTTCTGCATGATTTAAAATCTTTATTGATAAAAGTCGTACACAGTTGTACTGAAACATTACAAACTACTTGATGCTCCACTATACTACACAATCAATGATCTTGGATTACCTTTACAGTACATTGGCAGGCATGCAGATACAATGGAATGTAAATTTGCGTTTGATTTACATAAATTTTCTGAGGACCCAGGGCATTGCAATTAAAATGAGATAAGCACCTGACCTGACAATAGGTTTTCTTTAGTGCGGATTTCAGATGAGATTATTGAAAATTGAATTGATGAAAAAAGATATGCTTATCAACTCTCCTCTGTTCCAAATTCCTGGATTCAAAGAACCAATCTGAGGCGCTTGGGAAAAGTTTATAAAGCAAATTAAAATAGTCTGTTTTGTACATTTGCTGCATTTGTCTGTTTGGCGCATTTCAAATATGCTGTTCAGCTAACAGGTAGACGTTTCAAGAAAATCAGGTTTTGGGACCTGACAAATGACAAAAATGATAAATACTTAACAAAATGAGCGAACACATATATACTAGGGTACTACTCGACTTGTTGCTATTGACTAAAATTGTCCAGATTTGAGCTAGTTCACTTGACAAAATGATAAGGTAAAAACTTGTTTGAAATGAAAAGCAATCTAATCATCCTGCTGGTCTTGTTGAGGAGAGGGAGACCTGCTGCATCTCTTGCGTTCCTCCTTGGCATTTTCCCCATCAGGTTTGGGGCTACTTCTTTCTTGCTGTGGTGATCGTGATCGGGAACGGGACTGAGATCTAGAAAAAAACAAATAATTAATCGATTGCATAAGGCCATTATACTAGGCATAAAAACATTAAAAGTATCTGTCACACAACTTCCATATAAGGATGTCCATATACGATGCTCTCATGTCCACATAGGATGCTCATGTCCAAACACGAGCTTCATTTGCATATGAATGGTAATTATATTTATCTTTGTTCTATTCATCTATATTTTTCTGTTAAAAACTATCAATAGAACAAAACAGGGAATTCTGTTACCTCTGTCTTTGGCGCTCATTGCTTCCACTGCGGCTTCTACGATCTCTGTCCCTGGAACCAGACTTAGAGCGTGAACGATGCCTACGCTCTGGGGAACGAGATCCCTGCGTCTAAGACAATGAAAGAAAACAATGTTTATAAGCTCTTCTCTCTGATTTTCATTAATGAATAGACCTTTTCCAAAATGGCTGCCACAAATTCACGTCTTAAAATTAAACTGACTGAAAATCAAATACTGCCACTAGAAAGAGCATCATTGCATTAGTAATTATATAGCCAGCTCGAAATCCCATTGTGCCGGCAGATCGATTTTTCTTGAATCGTCCAATTTTTTAATTGGATCGCGCGCGCTCTAATTGGACAGTTCGCGCTAAAATTGGACAGTTTGGGTTTGAACATGGATGTTATATAATTAATAAATAACAGGACTCATGCTTGTCCAATTAAGAAAAAAATGGATGATTCCTTGGAACTCCAAATTGGACTCGGCCTGCGGCCTCGTCCAATTTTGGAGTTCCTCTGAATCATCCAATTTTTTCTTAATTGGACAGCATGGAGTCCTATTATATATACTAATTCTTTAAATTTTTGTTATGCCAAATGCCATGTCAGCTGAGAAAGCGGAGTCTGAAAATTCGATTTGAATTTTGGCGGCCATTTTGGAAAAATGTTTATTGTGAAATGCATAATAAAATAATAAAACCAATAATGAATTGAATATTCCACTCTAGGGGCATGTCTTTTGACTGTAGTTGTAAACTGGAACTTGTTTATACATTTACCTTGGAGATTGACTCCTGCTTCGACTGTATCTCTTTTTATATGGCGACCGGGACCTGGAACGAAACAGGGGAAACCAAGTTAGGATTAAATGGTTTAAATCATTCTTATCAAACACAAGAAAGTCAGAATTTCTCCAGTAGTAACTACTGTGACTTCTTGTCTTTTTTAAAAACCACTAAATTTTGATTGTACTAACATTTCAAAATTTGTATCCAAACTATATGCATGTTTATTTACAGGTAACAAAAGTCCACATGGTTTTATAAAACAACAACAGTTTTTTTCACCCTTAGCCCAGAATGGGATCTTTTAGTATAAACTAAGGAAGAGCTCAAACACAAGAAATGTTTAGTATTTTGAGTATGTTTAGGTGAAATAATCATGGTTTTAAGCCTTTGAATTATAGACATTTCTTTAATCTGCAATGTCATATTCAAGGGGATCACCCTTGAGAGCTAGTCCTAAAAGTTACAGACACCTTACATATTCTCCTTTTACTAAGTTGAATAGTCAGTTAGGCTTAGGGTTTTGAGTCAATAGTACTTAGGCTTAGGGTTTTGACATGAAAAACTCTACAAAATTACTTTTGCTGCTTTACTATTATCATTGCAGTTGAAACAGAGTAAAACAAGAACAGGTTATAGCTTTTAGTATCAGTCACTTCTGGATAAGAAAAAATAGCTTAATTTTTAAGAGAAAAAAATAAAAACAGCTAAGTTTAGACAAATTTTAATATGAATTCCGGTAATTCAGTGGTGAGAGCATGTTTAAGTTGGTTTACATTGTCCTTGACCATATTCTTTCTTTTTTTAACAATGTGTTCTGCCATCCTGACTATTAACAAGATGTTGATTTCAGGAAGGTCAGTGACATGCATTTGTATAACAGAGAGAGTCTTTAAATGTTCAGCCATAGAACCTGGGTACTTACTCTCAGGAGGAAAATTTCAAAGGACAACTTTTGAGTGTCGCCCTAGAGCACTAGCTCTAAATCGGTGAAGTTCGCATGATGGCAGAGAGCGTAAAAGATTTGGGCGATGGCCGCCGAGACCCAGGCATTGTAGCTGCACAGTGCAGGGTAGGATGAGTCTACGGTGCGAGAGGAGATTGCGTCGCTAGTAGGTTGCGTGCCTCGTAGAGTCAACAAATCAATTCTAAATGCCAATAAGATCCATGTTAATACATAGGCACAGCATTACCACCACATTCTTGATATAATATTAGTCAGAAATCCCACTAGATTTCAAAACATTAAATTGGGGAAATTGTTCAAAGGATCCCAAAAGGTCACTATAAGTACAGTATTCTTGAAAAACCTTGGCTATTATTTTTCTGTCTCTGCTGGTATATGAATTCAAAACTCAAGAGGAAATGGTTGTCTAGATAATCAACATCTATGAATGGATACTTAGCTCATAACGTATAACATGGGCACTATTTCCCAAGGCAAACCAGCTATCTAGTATAACAGTTCAAGAGTAAAACTTTAACAAATGTTTCCTAGAATTTTGTAGCAGCTTTGGAGGATTGAAATAGCATTGAAACAGTTAGACAGATGCACTTTCTTATGATCCTGATATTTTGCTCAATGAAAAAAAGCAAGATATAATTACATGCAAAATCCTCCAGGCATGAAAAGAGAGAGCCCTGCATCAATAATGTATGAACTCAATAAAAGCACCCATCAAACTTTGGTGATAATGAGTATGTTAGGAGGCAGCTGCCTATAATATATTCAGAAAATCAATATTGTTGAGCAAAAAAATAAAAGCTTGCAGCAAGTGCTTATACTGATCTAGATATCTGTGTTCTGTTATTTTTTTCCCAAAAAAATTTATCCTCCAAGCCTAAATTGGAGATGCAGATAAAAGTAATCTCAGAAAAGTGATTTCCAGTCAGCCTTGACTGTCTTATGTGCTGCTATTTTGAAACGAATGAATGGTGGATGTAAAACAGATTAACTTTATCATGATTGTTTATGAAGAAAATTGCCCAACTTTGTTTCAGTAGCATCTAGAGTTGAGATGATAGCAGTGGTTGTTTGCATCTGATAACTTTCGCTTAAAAATGCTGAAAGTATATAGTAAAGTATTGGGGAAAATGCCTAGCTGATACAAGGAATTTTGCAGATAACGCTTTCAGCTCCCTCAGGTGATATCAAACTTCTCATACTTTCTTACTTTCAAAGTCCAAACACCCAGAAATACATGAATAATGACTTGTAAATTCTGTGAATTTCTTCCTTCCTTCATTTTATGTATAATATGAGATATTTTCCAATCAACAATTTCTATCTCTTCCCATGGCACTTGTTTTAAAGACAAACCCACTTGATATTTGACAAAAACGGGGTTCATCATTTTACCATGTTCTCTAGCTACTAAAGAGGTATGGTTTGTGTACTTGAGTTGAGGTTGCTTGAAGTGGAAGCAAGAAGAGTTCAAAAGTTGATGCCTAATATTTCTAACCCTAAACTCCACTTAGTGATGTAAAATCAAAATATTACACTCTGGTTTTGAGACATCAAATCGACTTCCCCAACCTTAATTACTTCGTCTTGTTAATCGATAACGAAAGAAGAAAACACTGAAAATGAGACGCGAATAAACGGATCTGGTTTACGCTGGAACTGGCAAAGTTGTAAATAGAACTCTTTACAACTCTCCAGACGTCTACAAAAGCTAAATAGTAAAAGTCTATAGGGGTTTCTCTTGATAAAAAAGTTATCCTGTAATCATGGCGTCACTTTAAAAATTTAAGAACATTTTTCGGCCCATTGTTCAAAGGGACAAGGAGTTCGGTCTAGAGTGAAGGACTAGTAGGGGAACCCCAAAAAGATAACTTACCGACGGCGTCGGGTGCAATTTCTAGCGAAATGGCCGACTCTGCCACATTCGTAGCACTTCTCTTTGAGTCCAAGTCTAGCAGCTCTTCCGCCACGACTCGGTCCGCGGGCTAACTCAACACGAATGCGATTACCCCCAATTCTCTTCCCGTCCAACTCTCGAACGGCGTCTTCCGCATCTCTGTGATCTTCAAACACGCAAAATGCGAAACCAGGAGGGTTTCTCGCCACCCAAACGTCTCTAAGAGGACCAAAATACTCGAATTCACTCTCTATTTCGCGTTTTGAGGCATTATCGCCAAGATTACCGATATAAACTCGACTCATTTTGGAGAAATTTTGGCGCCGCCGACGAGAAGGCAGGTGAAACAGAAAGACGAAACCAACGCATTGACCCACAATGCAACGCAGGCATTTACCCGTCATGCCTTATGGGAGTTGTCCGACGGACTCCCGATCACTCGCCGAACGTTGAAATGTTCGGAACTCAACAAAATGGCGGCAAAAGTGTATTACATTTCGGATTGTTCTTGTATTTTTTCCTACCCTATACTTTACTAGGGAATGAAAATTCCTTGTAATGAGTGAACATAGCTCAAACGCAGTATTGCAGTATATAAATGGCGAAATATCGTTCACGGAATGGCTAGAAAAAGACAGTTCTATAAGTTCAACAGTTTCCAGGAGGACCCACAAGGAGAAGTCACATGAAAATACAAATACAAGCCACACAGACACACAACAGAATGATGATGATGTTGGCGAAGATGAAGAGGACGACGCGACAGAGGATTTGGGTAAATATCGTTTTTGAAACACATAAGTAAAATAATTCTTCAAAACTTTATAGACTCTTTAGGATCCTGTCCTTTCAGTTTCACCAGGGGTGCTTTCCATTTACCACAAATTTTAGGCAATACCAGTGGGAAATTCAATGGAAAGCATCATTGCCGGGAAAGATTTTAGAAAATTTGGGACAACCTTTTGAGCTTGTCCAAAACACCAGTAATTTTGAAGTTTTCCCAATTTTTTTTCCCCGGAAAGACGCTTTCCGCTTTCCATATGGGTCCATATGATTTCCAACCAGTATTACAGAAAATTTATGATAAATGGAAAGAGCCCAGCCTATCTTGATTCACAGTTGAGATACAGCTCACCTGATGTTTCAGTTTGGACCGTTCCATTTGACAACAGGAATGTTGACTTGGGCTCTTTGAATTATCTTGCAGAATAGTTTCATCTCGTTGCCTAACTGCTTTTAGTATCCATCATTTTGATATCCAATTCTGCATGCTCTGATTGGCTCCTGAAACTTGGAATATTCAATGATATTCACTGTTTTGCATCACGCATGACCTTTGGTGTCAATCACAGATGTTTCTTAGCAATAGTGAAATAGTAAAAAAACTATTCCCATCAGGGTTGATAAACAGTGGCAGGATGTAATTCCTGTATTATATTTTCATTAATCAGCATACTCTGAGGTCAGTACACCCACTGTGCCCTCACCTGTCTCCATGACAACAGCAGAAGAAGATTATGAATCCAGTAACCAACAAGTGAACATTATTGCACAAACACCACAGCCATCCACCAGCCGAGGAGTACCTCAGCGCATGACAGATCTATTGCTTGATCTTCCTGCAGCTAAAAATGCTAGTAAACCTGGTGGCACCAGTGTTGATGAGTTCCTTGCAGATATACCATCAATGTCACATAAAGGGAAAAAAAGTGGCAGGCCAAAACGCGGCTCTGTACCGCCGAAATTTCAACGTCAGATTGGGGAAGCAAATATTGCTTGTGCTAAAGGAGAGTATGCAAGAGCAAAAGATATTTGTTATGAAATTATAAAGCAAGGTACAGTACCATTATTGTTATTTGTATATAGTGACATTTACCAGTCTCTAACCTTTTGTCAAGGGACCTGTCAAAAAAGTTGGGGCTTGAAAATACAATAACACAATGATTTAATCAAGATTTTGCAACTTGTTCTGGGCTATGACATACAGCCGATTGCGTTTGAGCGTTTTATCCAAACAGTTCGCACGTTACGTTTGAACGTTTGAAAGTTGCGTTGTGAGACAAATAGTCGGACGTTTCCAAGGGCAACCGCCATGTGTATTTTTCACTGACCAATCAGAGAGGAGAGAACTCTTTGGTTGGCCATAGAAACGTCTCGTTTCATCCTAGAAACACAACTTTTAAACGTTCAAACATAACGTGCGAACTGTTAGGGTAAAACGCTCAAACACAATCGGCTGTATTAAGACATATTTTGATGAGTAGTTTAAATTTATTTTTAGTTAGATGTTACAGACTCTTGGTGACAAAATGTCTTAAATATTTAGGTCACAAATTAAGCAACTCAATGGGTTTCCAGCTATAATGAATGCATACACTGCATGTCAGTAGTTTTGCAACCAATGCAGTCATCAATAAGGCTGTGACTAATGTTTTAAACTCCCTTCACCTCTTGCCGTGCAATTACTAGTTCCATTGTTAGTTTTAATCTGACTCATAATAAGAAGTTTGCCAAATTATTTATTGTCTGCCTGTGTCTCAAGCTTGCCCCCTTTCTGATTGAGCTACATTGTAGCTATGATATTTTTAGAATGAGACACAACATAACTTGTATGTAGGGAAAAACAATTTGTAGAAATTTGCCTATATTTTAATTTTTACATCATTATTTTACGTCTAACAGTAATTGCCAATCTTTTATAGATCCTAAATGTGCAGAACCTTTTGAGCTTCTTGGTATGGTGTATGAGATGCAAAAAGATGAGAAAAAGGCATTGCAGGTACTGTGATCATTAATTCTGCCCTGAAGAAAATTGTTTTCAATAGGTAAAATGTGTTTTCTTGCATTTTGTGGTACAGATAATATTGATAGGAATGGGGTGTGGTGGAGCCCAAACCCTCTATCAGGCAGTGCCTAATCCCATGTAAAAATATTATATGATAATATTAATTATTTGTTCTTATTATTAATTTTTTTTAGTTTTTCCTGATTACTGCATATCTCAAGAAAAGTACTGACACTGAGGAGTGGTTGAAGCTAGCAGCCATGTCACTTGAGCAAGAGAATTATAAACAGGCTCTGACCTGTTATAACCAAGGTGAGTTTGCTTGCACAGGAAAACTTTATCAAAAGTCAAGGAAATATAGGTTGACCTAATCTTAGAAAAAGATATGTTACTTGGAGACATTAAAAAGTATTGTATGCTATATTGTATAAAAAGCTTGATTTCCTTTGATCATAGAAGATTTTCTATATGTTGACTGTAACTAAATGGTGCCCAATCTGTCTCGCATGTTTTGATAACCAGTTTCAGCTGGATACTTGAAATGATAAATGGTTTCTAAGATATTTTTTTTTTGTAGCACTAAAGCATGATCCTGATAATGTGGGCATTTTATGGGAAAGAGCTGCTCTGTGCTATCAGCTGGGAGATTTTAAAAAGGCAATGGAGTATTACAGAGCAGTACTCAAGGTTTGACAATAATTGATGCTCACTAGAAAGGGTCATTTTAGATACAAAAAGGCAGAAATCTAGTTCATACCTGTAAGTTTGATGCTGGAATTACAGTGCAAACACAGAAAGTCATGGAATTCTGAAAAAGCAACTTGAATTTCAAAAAATGTGCTTAATGTCATGGAAAATAAAATGATCTAAAAAATCATTTTTTCAAAAGTCTAGATAAAAATATGTTGTAGGTTCTCTGTTGATTCAACACTTGGTATCATTTTTGGTAGTTTTGAAGTTTTGAATGGTAAACTAAAAGATGAAAGATTGTGAAGTGTATTATGGACATTGTTTAAAGGTGAATGTAATTGCAAAACTCAGTTGCATTTCTCTGTTGGTTATTGGGTAGGTTTGTTGCTTAGTTCCTACACATCATACTATTTTTATATGGCACCATACATTACAATGCTAAAAATAATATTGCTATATTTGTAGGCTTTGTTACCAACAAGTGATGTCAACAAACTTATGGATCTAACTACAGAAATGGCAATGGTAAAGCACAGAAAGTTGCTCCCATGTTGCAAATTGTACACTAACTCACTATCCACAGTTAACTTCTTTGACACCTTAAAAGGTGTGACCAATGCCTAAAGGTGTGACAACAGTGCATGTGAACACATTTACCTTCTCCAGACCTGTATCATTGGTGGATAGACTACACTGGGTGATGAGTTTCTGCCAGGCTTTCCAAGGTCTGCCTTTCTTGGTCACACCTTCCACTTGTATGGCCACAATATTTCTTGTACAGGTGTACATGTTGAACATGGCCAAACAAGCGTACATACCTGTACAGGTCAATACAGTACTACTGTATGAAGTGATGTGCTCTAAGGACGATCTCCATAATAAATTAAAGACTACAGAACTGTAGTCTGTAGAGTACTGAAATTGTACCTTTTGTGGTTTAAATTAGATTTACCATGAACATGACTCACTCATGGAAGCAATTGAAGTAATGGAGACAGCATTTGAAAGGTTTCCCGGATGCTCTGACTTGAGAGGTAAATTTTACCCTTGGCTGGCACAAAATAAATAATCTTTAGTACTTGCTAATTCCATGGTTCTCCAGTCAGGTTGTTGATGATACAAACCATCTCATGTGTTGCTCTCTCCACCCTCAATTATTAGGACCTGAAATGAACTATTTTTATATCAAAGTTGTCAGCTGGCTCCTAACCATGATAAAAGTGATCCTCCAATTGATTAAGGATTTCTCCTTTAGAGAGGTTGTTCAATCAAAATTAAGTCGGCAAGAGGTGAAGGGAGTTAAAAACATTAGTCACAGCCTTATTGCTGACTGCATTGGTTGCAAAACTACTGACATGCAGTGTATGCATTCATTATAGCTGGAAACCCATTGATAAAGGATGGATGTTTGGGTAGGCAGTTGATAATGACAGTGATTGATCTTTTTATTGCAGCCATTAATGTGCTGGCAGAACTTTACATGACAGCAAGACATTATGCAAAGGCACTAAAGGTACTGTACATCACATACAATACTGTACATCACATACAATACTGTACTGCTGAGTCTTCAAAATGCACATCAAATGGTTATTGAATCTTGTTATTGAATGGCATTCAGGCTCTTGCACATTTATTTCCTGTCATTCTGCACAAAGTTCTGTCTAGTGTTAAAGTTTGGTGAGCACTGATTTTCAAATAATTTTAACTACAGGTTCATAGCTTATTTCACCATGTTTTCTTTCAGCTCATCTGTAGTTCATGTCAGATCACTCAGGAAGTCCAAGTGCAGGGGGAACCCTCAGAACCCTTGTCCTCATTCTCAAACATTCTTGGCTATGACAGAGAGGCATCACCTCAGAAGAAAAAAGGTACTCAACTGATTGTCACACAGGAACGTCAACCACAGGACTTCAAAAATCTGGAGACCACCCTGAAATGGCAAAAATTTCATGAAATTCTCCAAGGATAAATGTATGGCAGTCGTCTTTAATTTTTCCCAGGAGATGAAGCGAAAAATCTTGAGACTCCCGGCAAAATGGGGAGAGTTGACGCCCCTCAGTCTCACAACCCCAACATGTAATAATATTATAATATGGGATTAAAAATTTGTGGTCTTGAATGTTATGGTATACATTATTTGTGGTCTTGAATATGGTGAAACTTTTGTTTTGTTTTTAGTTGCAGGAGACATCAATATCAGCTCCAAAGCAAAGTGGATTCTCAATGACTGGATTCCTATTGATCTGCGAGTTAAGATAGCTGTCTGTCTAATCCACCTCCACTGCCTTCATCCTGTTCAGGTCAGTGTTGAACTTTATTGTTTTATTCCTTTGAATATTCCTTTGAATATTATTTTGAATTTTTAAATATTGTGGATTATGTTTTGGTAAGTCATTGTCTAGAGAACCACCCTACCACATTCCTAAGCATAAAGCAGGGTATGTTGAATTCCAGTATGTATCTCACTTAATATAGCAACAGGAGGAGAGGAACAAAGGACAGTGTGGCTATGATGCCTGTGCTGATTATGATGGTGATGAATGATTTTGATCATGATGCTGTTAATAATAATATTGATGATGAAAATTATGGCAATGGCAATAGTTTGGCAACCCTGTTCTTTCAGGACCTGATTGCACCATTGTTTGAAGATAGTGTGGAATCTGCAGGGGACCTTTATCTGGACATCGCAGAGGCATATGTTGATAACAGTAAGAATTATAATCCCTGTGGAGATGTTATAATTTAGTCTCCTCCACAGACATCCCAGTTGATTTTTGTTTTAAGCTGTATGATTTGGGCTCCCTGTCAGTGACACAATTACATGAAGGGTTCGCTGTAAGAACGACCTAAGTGACTATTTGGACTGTTTTTCGATTTTTCGATTTTTGACAAACAAACTGCGGAAACATTGTTAAAATAGCCTAAAACTAGCCTCTCTGCATTTTCCCCAAAAAATCACCACAAGATCGCTCTAAAACTGTGTTTTCCCTTTTTCAAGCGCAAAGCATTATGGGTAAAACTGTAAAAAATTGACAGCACTTCGTCCCTAGCCCCAGTTTTAGATATTTTTTTATGTGCCTTTATAGTGCCTAGTCACTCGCACCTGTCAACTGAATATTGCGCCGAATGCATTCTTTTGGATTCAAATCTAAACCAAATTGTCTTGACAGTGCAGAAATTCTGCTACAGAACAACAGAGAAGCTTCATAATACTCAAAGAGTCATCACCCGATCTGCCAAATTCTTTGTGACTCGATTTTGCTCGTAAAATGTGCTCCTCACTTGTGGGTTCTTTCACAGGTTTGTCTCTACCGACTTTGTTTGCTTTATGATGCAAGCAAAGCGGCTCCTGTAGTAGAAAATGACTTGAAAAAAGCACTTATAAATTCATGGCTCGCTCTCTGTTCGACAAGCGAAACCAAGAATCCAACTGTCTTCACTGAAAAGGGTGAGCCCTTAGTCTTTACAAACAGCGGGTTTTTTTTGGGGGGGGGGGACAGGAGGCCTTTTTCTTTCTTTTTTTTTCAAGTGGAAGAACATAATAACATTGCAAAATAAGCGAAATGACAGAAATAAATTCAGGCTACAAAGGGTTAACAATGCGCCAGGTAGGATGAAAAGCTCTTTTGTATTCAAAACAATAGACAAATCTATGCGGTTTTATAGCAAAAAAAAACCTAGGCTTACCGCCAGTTTTAGGGTTAGGTTAGCCTTCGGGTTAGATTTAAGTTCGGGTTAGATTGAGTTTAGGGCTTAGGTTTAAGGCTAAGGCCGGTTTACATCGTTCTCACCGCGATTTTTAGGAAAAACTTAGACTATTTGAACATGATCTGCGCGGTCTGAATAGTCACTCAGGTCGTTGTTGATAAAGCCACTGGTTAGAGGCCGTTTTACAGCGTTCTTGCGGCGATTTTTTGGGGAAAATGCAGAGAGGCTAGTTTTAGGCTATTTTAACAATGTTTCCGCAGTTTGTTTGTCAAAAATCGAAAAACAGTCCAAATAGTCACTTAGGTTGTTCTTACAGCGACCCCTTCACATGGTACCAAAGAGTCAAGCCCTGGGGGAGGGAAGAAAGAACTTTCCCTGGCTTCTCTTTTCCTTCTTCACAATCTTCTCTCTCCCAAAACCCAGAGCTTCAGAGGAGGCTGCAATGTTCTAATCAATACTTCTGCCATTAATAGGTGATTACGAAGAAGCACTTCCAATTTTTGATATCCTGGTGGCATGTGATAAATATAACCAAGTAAGGCAACTGTGCTTTTTCCTTTGTTGAAACATTAAATGGTACTTTTAAAAAAAATATGAGTCCCTGTAAAATTCAGTGATAATATGTGGTCTTTTTTGCTCCCTTCCACAGGCAGGAGTCTGGCTCAAAAAGGCCCAAGCTCTGATGTCCCTTGCTCGGTTGGAGGAGGCAGCATTTGCATTTCAGCAGGTTGTGGCTCTGGCTCCTACTCATCTAGAGGCTCGACTGACCCTTGCAAGTCTGCTTCAGCAGTTGGGACAACATGAAAAAGCATTAGAGATTCTTACAAGTAAGAATTGCTTGAATGGTGTGTGCCTTAGGGTTTTTATCCACCAATGAATGCCAGGGACGATTCCTGCTATAAAAGCATGTACTCTCCTTACTTTAGAAATGCCTTTGAAATATGACACAACTACCAGGATGCAACACGTGTATACTTGACACTTGTTTTTTGAAATGCACCATGGCTACCAACATGCAATACACACATTCATTATGTAGGTGGAATCATCCATTGATAAGTTGATAAAACTTAGAGAAAGGCAGTGTAGTAGATCTTACACTTGTCTTGTGAAGGCAGTCTTAGCTTTAAATCCTAGGGTGTAAAAAAGAATGCTAGTAGACAGACCAGACCTGTGATGCTGTACATGTGGCTTTTGGCATTCATTTTCAGAATAATGGGAGCTATAAGTTACCCTCGATGGCACAAGTGCACATCAATATATTGCCTGATATACTACTCGTAGGTCGGCACATTCGTCTTTTATTCCTAGAGATTATTGCAAGCCAGAGTGTAATTAAGCTGCATACTAAGACTCTTATAGCTATTTCTGCTGTGTCTTGAATCTTCAGACAAGCCAAGGGAACAAGACCAAGATGCTTCAGCCACACCCATGGACACGTCAGAATATGATGGCGATGAAGCAGCTCCTGGTCCTGCCCCAGCAGACTTGCAGCCTCAGGTGAGTATTTCATTATAAAAAAATGATGTATTCATGGTCTTTGTGAAATGCCATGAAGTTTACATGACGTGGGCAATTTTCTCCCTTCTTGTAGTGCATTTAGAAACAGGGAGAAACAACAACAACAGCAAAATGAAGCTACATTATAGCATCTTCCGAATAACTGACAACCTTTTTTTTTTCACCTACATGTCTACTCATCTTTGAAATACTCTTCTCCTATGTTCTAACTGGCCTTTTCTATATGTTTCCAGGACTTGCGCCTTCTGTACCACAAGTGCACGTTGCTCAAATCTCAGGAACGCATTGAGGAATTCACGGACACTGCCTGTCAAATGTTCTCTGTGTATTTCAAAGATGTGTACAATAAACCATTGGAGGACTTAATTGGTATGGCAACTTGCAGTCCTTTTACACTTACATCATGAAGATCCTGTGAATGACAAAGCATGCATATTAGTTTCCTCTCAGTTGTGATCTTCTGATTACTCCTCTGCCGTTCAGCAAATCAGAATTTACCAAAAAAATGTGGAACTTCTTTGCATATTTGTTTTTACCTATTTCAGGAAAGGTTGCACCGTCACAGCTGTCTGTTGTTGCCCGCAGTGCATCATGGGAGAAACAGAGAACAAAATTCTCGTGTTAATCCAGTACAAATTTCTGGGAATTGTAGAAGTATTGTAGAATCATTTGGCATAAGCAGGGTAATAAGTAAGTATGGCTATTTATCCTTAAAACCAATTTTATGATTCTGTTTTGGTTTTCCTATTTGCTACCATGACGCATCGCCGCGGCTAAAACAGATAGTTGTGACAGTGCATTTTTTTCTGAAGTAGGCGTATACCATCATCATTCGTATATATGTGGTTTTGTTATCAAACACAGCATGTGCGAACTCCAGTATGATACGTAACAAGAAGAGTTACTGGGGGTCCAGTAATAAGGGCAAGAAGACTTCAAGTGAAGGTGAATCTCAGATACTATGTTTTATCCCCCCCCCCCTTTCCCCTATAGACAGTTACCTTTCTGTGAAACATGTTTCTTCTTCTATTTGACACTCCCCTTCCCCTTTCTATCCATTCCACTTCCCCATCTATCCTGATTCCTACTTCAATAAGTGCCGCAGGTTGCAATACAATGCCTAAAAAAGCCTAAAAAATGCGACCGGTCAAGATAACAAGCCCTTGCTTCATTAGCTCTCTTTCTCTCTCTCTCTTTCTCCTCTCCGGTGTTTGAGATTCCCACCCTCCTCTTCCTAACCAGAAAGTGCACAACGCGAACGAAACGTTCCTCCCCCTTTCTTCCCTTGGTCTCCTTTTCTTCTCCGTATTAGTAGAGTGATGTCCTTCTCTGGTTTTCTGCTTAGGAGGTGCAGAAAGAGACGAGAGTGTTGTGCGAAAAGAGGAATGGTGGGAAATGCTTAAGCTGGTAAGAGTTATTTTCTTCGTTCTTAATTTCGCAATAGAAACAATAATCTTAATCTCGCTACTTTGATGTTTTTAATGTTAAAACATGTTTTAAAGTGCTACTAATGCTTTTTGAGAGACTTTTTGAGCAAAATCCTCTAATCAAGTAGTGAACTTCTGTGAAAAAAATTTTCGATTCGGTTAAATCCTGAATTTTTTTACGAATCATTTCATATTGGAATTTTCCCGCCATCTTTGAAACACTTACCAGTCTCCCTCACGGATCGTCTTCGCGCGGCCAAGATCAAAGCAATGCCCAAATAAGGACGTTCTAGGTTCAAGTCGTCTTCTCAGTTTACAGCATATTCTTGGCAAGAATTCCCTAGTTTTATCGTTCTTTTGCGATGTTGGTATTAGTGGAATGTAGGCCATTTATTGATATGTATTTCTTTGTTGCTTAAATTATTGATCTTTAAAGTTTTTAACGTCAAAACATTGAATGCGAGTGGAGATTTTAGATTTCAGTGACAACGGTTGCCGCCATTACCGTTTGTCACGTATTATTTCCGTCGAATAAAATAGCCTCTATCTGTCTTCTATGAGGGTCCTTTATGGTGTGAAATAGCTAATATTAAATTTCAATGTCATACCCCGTTATTTATAATAGTGGGATGATAAAGGACCCACGTCTAGAACAGCAAAGCCATTTTGAAAATGGTCTTCTTGAGCGGTGCTACCGGAAAGAAACACAGAAAATGTCGGGTATTTTAGCGACTACTGCGAAGAAATTTTGTGCAAACCCGAGGTTGTACTCACAATAAACTGTTCTCGCTTTAAAAACTCATTAAAAAGAATAAAAGATTCCTCCGCTTGTTGTGACAGATAGCGCGCGCACTCACGCGCACCGGTTATCTTGTAATGAGCCTGCGATCTCAAAAGAAACAAATGCAGTCAGCGGAGTTAAGTGTTTCAAAGATGGCGGGCAATTTGCAACATGAAATGATTCCTAAAAAATCAGGATTTAACCGAATCGAAAAAATTTTTCATAGAAGCTCATTACTTGATTAGAGGATTTTGCTCAAAAAGTCTCTCGAAAAGCATTAGTAGCACTTTAACATTTCATGGGCGTTTGTTTTCTGAAGAGCGTGATTGGTTGTATGCAATTTTCATGGGCGTTGGAAGGGGTGCATTTTGCTCTCTGGGTTCGTTACAACGCATCCAATAGAAACATTCTCGTCCCCAGACCTTCCGTTATTTTAACATTGTCAAAGTTTCTTGCGGTAGAAAGTCCTTAAAATAGGACTTCAACACTCTCTGATGAAGCAGAGCACATTTTGCGAACTAGAATGCGCTTGAAAGCACTATGAAGGAGCAAGAGATGTTTGAAGAGGTTATTGTTTATTTGTTCCGGCACATTGAATTACTGCTTTCATTCAGTTCATTACATCTTGGGGGATCCATTTTCTCAGTAGCTCTCCTACTCACTGTAGTGACATCGTCCCGCCTGTTCTCTTTGGCAGATGCCCCATGCCCGAGTGACCGTTTTTAATTATTATTTTCATCAGGTTATTATCGAAGTATCCCGTTTGAAGAAACACGTGACCGCGCTCCACCTACTGCTCTGTGGCCTATCCTCTGAACAGTTCCGCTGCTGCAAATACTATCAGAAAGAACTCCAGTTCATGGGGGTTATTGGACTTTTCCTGACCGGTAGAAAAACTATGTCGTTTGATTATATCCGGCAAATTATCCAAGAGAGGCCCACCAGTATCGTGCTATGGAATATGTTTGGTCGCCTAGTGGCGGACACGCCGGACAGTCGGTCCCACCGCTATTGTTTGAGACTGCTCATCAAACACCCGGATTTACTGCCGTTGTCATTGTTAATGGGCATAACTGTTTTACAGCGACTAGCTACAAGATCGCCATCAGTAAGTCTAAGGATTTTTTATTAGATGGTCTCCTTTGATGAATTGATGTGCATCTTGAACGAACACCATTTCCACCTTCTTACCAAACTTGTCCAATCCTTGGATTTAATGTCGGTCACTTTTCTTTGGTAATTCACGAGTTACTTTTCCAAGACTGGTTGAGATTCTCTATACAATGTCAGATTTCAGCATATTTTTCTACACTCAATTTCCTTGACTTGTGTTGCTTGAAAATTGGATAATCCTTTTCTTTCCTTGAAAATCAATGAAAGGGAGACCTTTTGGAAGATGGAAATTCTATGGGAGAGGGCCTGTTTGGCTAGAGAAATTTTCAGGAGAGGCGTAGGAAGGGGGAGTGCTTGTCGATGCTTCTTCTTTGCTCCGACGTAAGGCTAACGCTCGAAACGTCAGTAAAACACCATTTCTCCACGGCGTTTAACATAAATCTCAACCTTTGATTGTTATATTGTCCATGTTTATACGTCCCCGCTGCAGACCACCTAGTTTTCCCGTAAAACTAGTCATACCATTACCTTCTTCTGTAGTGTTTTTTTTTTCGTCACACTTCCCTCCACAGCGGAGTACGTGCGAGCGTTCCGACAGAGTCCTGATAACCCTTTGATTAGCCTGTGCCTTGGGATTCAGTACCTGCACCTTGCCGGCCAGCGGTTTCCTATTAAAAGACACTCGCTTGTGATCCAGGTATTGAGAAAAGGAAAGAAGGACTATTGTCTGAATTAGGCTTTATGATGCGGCGTTTGAGGACGTGATGGACAGGCCTGAGCTCATTAAAGAATGGATGGGCCAGTGAAGTTCAATTAAGAGGTGACGTTTTTCTGGGACTTTCATGGGCTACCTGTGGTATTTTGCAATAGTTCTTGTTTAAGGTTCTTTGACCAGGACAAACAAAGCAGCATCTATTGCTTATGGGAGCTTGGCCGTAGCAAATTTCTTCTTTCGAATTTCTGTAAGTTCCGATGGATTTTGGGGGGTATTTTGCTTGGGAAAAAGGCAGGAGAAAGTAGTAGGATTCCAAATATTATGTTCGTAGGAAGCTTGGGGGGAATTGAAAAAATAAACACTCTTCAAGCAATATTTCGTGATATTTCCCAGTGGCTCTTTTACCGTCCCAGTGACGTGTCGTCCACGCTAATGACCTTTTTTTGTATTAACAATTTTCTGCTTATTGTCTCCTGTAGGCTTTCTTGTTTTTGTATCAATACATGAGCTTACGAGGAGAGTGTCAAGAGGCCTATTACAATATTGGAAGGGCATTCCATCAGCTTGGTGAGCATTTGCCCGTGGTATTTACAGAGATTTCAACCCTAGGACTTAAGAAATCGGAAGAAACCTTGGGATTTCGGACGAAATACAAATACAATTTTTCCGGGAGACAGGAGTGAAAAATCTTGAGACTCCCTGTGAAACCGGGAGAGTTGACGTCCCTGTATCTATAGGCCTTTATCACGTTATATTCATTTTTGATATACCGTTTCCGGGAAACGTTGTCACCCAAAAAATCTATAAGCTTGAAGCGCAAAGGATGATGGGGCATTTAAACTGCTACTGTTTGATCTGAATTCAGACAGTTATCGCAAACACAGGTGAAATGATTAAATTTCAGCACATTTCCAAGCATGTTTGTTTCTAATATTTTACAGAAATTTAGATAAATCTTTACCCATACTCCCTAGCGCACCAAGCTTATAGGCTTTTTGGTTGACAACGTATCCCGGAAACGGTATATATAATAGTTATCAGAAAATGGACTCTACTGTTCGATTCTACA
Source organism: Scolanthus callimorphus (assembly GCA_033964015.1). NCBI lineage: Eukaryota > Metazoa > Cnidaria > Anthozoa > Actiniaria > Edwardsiidae > Scolanthus > Scolanthus callimorphus. The sequence goes on along the minus strand of CM066913.1, from coordinate 9,251,648 downwards.
CGAGAGTGTTGAAGATTGCTTGAAAACTGGCTGAGATATGAATTTTCCAAACTTCGTATTCTTTATACAAGAAATGTATGGGCAAATACATCGAAACGAGGCTGGACGGGCATCGATGCTTGACGTATTCAAGGCTTGACGTATTTGCCCATACATTTCTTTGTAAAAAGTAGGCAAGAATACAGTTTTCAACTAATTTTTTGAAACTTTGCAATTTTACTAATACGGATGTGTAGAATTGAATACTGGATTCAATTTTCTGATAACTATTAAATATTATTAATCAATATTGCGTGATGAATACGAAACCACTTTGCGCCAGAGATATAGAGCGGATTTCACATGACTGTCAACCCTTGTTATGTAATTGCGATTGCTTTGCGTTCTCATTGGCTACTCGTTTTTCTCAGCCAATCAAGTTCTTTAGTAAATACAATTGTGTAATTACTTAGTAATTGGTTCGGCTTGTGATTGGCTGAGAGAAAAGCCATTTAGGAGCAAGTGGTGATTTCTCTCGATTCTGATTGGCTAGTGATTGCTCAATTGCAATTGTTTTCACGACAGTCATGTGAAATCCGCTCTATAGTGTTACCTGTGTGGGCAATTAATTGACCGTTTTGACAATACCCTTGAGCTGTTCCGACTAGTTGTGGCGAAGACGGCTTTTGTTATTCAAAACAGACAAGCATTGTTCTCATCCCATTTATGTTGCGTGCGCAACATCGTGAAAACTGCCAATAGACCGATCCCGTCTTCGCATTAATTAATCACCAAACAATGGGTAGTTTTCCTATGGATTTCAAATGTCTGAGCAACAAACTCGAAATTCGAAGATTTTTAATGAATTCTTCAGCTTTTCGTGACGAAAATATAAAACCCATATACTATGAGCAAATTTCTAACACTTTCCTGCAATCGGTATATTTTTCATGCTCTATGCCAAAGTAAAATTTTGGCTTGTCCGAAGTAGCAACAGTAACTAGGGAGTAGAACAATGAAGCGGGATCGGTCAATTCTGGCTAGCGCGCTTGAATGACTCGGGAGCAGGTGAATTCAGACGTGTCCTCGCAAACTGAGGTACGATCGAGCGCTGTGTAAATTATGCGTTACGGATGATTTCTGTTTCGGGGTTTGGTTCGACCACGCCCTTGACGAGCATCCCCACCTCCAAAATATTAATGTACCCTCCGGCTTACGACTTCCGTTTATTTCACACGACACTTACATGCAGAAACGAGTTCAAGGTGCAGCGATACATTACAGTAAAAAGAAAACAGAGAACAATTTGCTTATTTAAAAAATGCTTAAATGAATACCGTAAATATAGCTAAACACTAGGGGCGACGGCGTGCAATGGCCAAAAGAGCGCCAAGTAGCTTTCGTCTTGGCCATTGTTGACGATCAAGTGATGTAGTTTTAAGAAAATAACACTTGAATATTTTCGTGTTGACTTGGGAAATGTAATTCGCACCTTGAGGAGGTAACATTCATTTCCTGGAACTGATATGTTGGACTATGTTATGTTTTTTCAGGTCTTTTCATTTCGCCACTCATTATTACGAGAAAGCTCTGGCGTGTCCCTACTATAATGATGACAGCGTATCAACAGATAGTCTACCTAAGGTACGAGATAAATCTATATTTCTTGTGGCTTGCGGGCTGGCTCTCATGACAGTCTCATGAAATTTTGGCCTTGGTTTGATTTATTTATCCGGAAATGACAGATTCCTATGACACTCGCCTTGAAAATCTGAAAAACGTCAGGGATTTGTCAGGGAATTTTACAATTCGTCAACAGAAATTTGAGAAATAGAACTCGTAAAAGTCAGGGAATTACTTCATTTTATGAATCATGGGCAATCTTGTGATTTTTTTTGTTAGAAAAATGTTTTGTAAAATTTGGTTCACTGAAAAGCGGTTCGCAATTTTGAAAAGAAGTGACTAAAAATCCAGTTACTCGAAATGCGGAAAGTGAAGAAATACAATTTTAAACAGGGTCCTGAAGGGGGGTCCCAATCCCGTTTCCCGGCCGTTTTTTGGGCAAAATCCCGTTCCCAGTAGGTATAAAATCCCGGTCCCGGTAGGATCAATAGTTAAAATCCCGGCGCGCGAAAACTGCGATGTTGAAATTGAGATTTCTGCTTTTATGGGCACTATCTCTTGGTACTCCATTTTAAAAATGTCTATGCAAATGTATCAAACCGTTGTCCAAAACCTCGCAGATTGGGAGGGATCAGAAGTAAAATTCTATTTTCAGGTTGAAGTCCGTTGAACAGTCTCAAAATGCGAAAAATGAGATAAATTAACGACTTTTTATTAGGATATACAAGGGGAGATTTGAAAAATTCCGTTCCCGTTGTAGCTTCTTGATTCCTATTCCCGGTAGATAAATCCCGTTCCCGGTAACCCAAATCCCGTTTTCCCGGCCTAAAATAAGGCGAATCCCGGCTCCCGTTTTACCCCTTCAGGACCCTGTTTAAAGTTCGCCACCTGGAGTAGTATAATAGTCTTAATTCTCCCTTAATTTCTCCCCAGGTATCCGAGAGACATGATCTGCACAGAGAGGCATCGTATAATTTGTGTCTTATTTATAAAGCAAGTGGTAATTTTCCATTAGCACGAGAAATTATGTCGAAATATCTTGTGATATAACAGTTGTAAATGAAAAAAAAACAGGTATTTATCAAATAAATAATGAATATGCACCTAGCCTTGTTGTGTTTTTCGTGTTCAGGAAATTCAAATGGAAACTCTGTGATTGTACAAACTAGCCCTAATGTACGTACCCTGGTCCCAGGGTGAAGTTTCCGTGTTTTCGAAACAAGTTTGAAGTCGTATTTGGGTTATTTCAATGGCCGTTTTCACACTAGAAGACGAACAAATCGTCTAGACGGACAAATCGTCTGACGATTTGTTCGTCTTTGTACGTCTAGTGTGAATTCAGGTCGGACTTTAGTCGTTTGTTCGTCTACATGAACAAAGCGTCTATGAAAAATCGTCTTCATAGACGGCCAAACAGACGAACAAATTTAGACGATTTGTTCGTCTGAAATTTGTTCGTCCCGTTTTCACATCAGACGATTTGTTCGTCTTGAGACGATTTGTCCGTCCAGACGATTTGTTCGTCTCTAGTGTGAAAACGGCCAATTTGTCCGTCCAGACGATCTGTTCGTCTCTAGTGTGAAAACGGCCAATGGTAGTTCGTTTTGCCTCAGTGATTCTAGTCTTGCTCAACTTAAGGGAGCATTCATTATTTATGCCAGGGGATGGGCTGGCAAGAATTAAGGGGGGCCATGTTAAGTTCGGCACGTTCAAGTAGGGGGTCACCAGAAAATATGAAAACAACTGTGAGGGGCCATCTACGTTTTATGGCAGTGACTTTAATTCCAACATATGGATACAAGAGGATGCACGCCTGTAAAAATAGAACAAACTGTTCATGCACGCAGGAAATGTCCCGAAAAATACAGGAAATGGTCTACTTTGTATCTAGATGTCCCAACATTTCGTCCTGAACTAGAGAGGGGGGATATCATTATTATAAAAATTGGGGTTTTGAGGTTTTTATTGATACTTGGAGGGGGGTCAAGAGGTTTTTGGGGCTGAATGGAAAATCTTGCCAGCCACCCGTGGCATAAATAATGAATGCTCCCTAAGACAAGAAGCTTCACCCTGGGGACACTCGCTAGGATTATCAGTTCTATCAATCAAAACGTCAGCCCTGGTGAATTTTGTTGTACGATCGACAGAGCCCTGGTTTACCCTCCCCTCCCCGTGCGTGAATAACACGATCTCGTTCCTGGTGCCAATGAGAAGGCGCTAAATTCACCATCCAATGATAGGAGGCTTCGAAGCTCCGCCTTTTTGGGACTGAGGAGTGTCCCCAGAGGGTGAAGTTTCAGCAAGAAACAGAGCAAGACTAGAATTACTGAGGCAAAGCGAACTACCACTAAAATAACCAAAATACGACTGAATTTGGCTCGAAAACACGGAAACTTCGACTTAATTACAGTGTCTACATTTTATTCCAAACCTACACGATCCGGTTCTCATCACAAAATTGATTGGCATAATTGACATTTAGTTGTCGTCGATTTTATTCAGGGATTATTCACAGTCCAGGGTGAGAATGATGTATTCATGACAGAAAAAAAGCCAGGTTTCTGAAAGGAGTGTCCACAGTGGGTATCGGTAAAACGAGGATCCAGACGAGAAAATGAGGACTCACAAAATGAGGACTCGGACTGAGAAAATGCGGAATCGAAAAAATCAAAATTCATTGAGAAAAAATACAAATTCAATAGAGCGGATTTCACATGACTGACACTGTCGTGAAATTGAGCAATCACTAGCCAATCAGAATCGAGAGAAATCACGACTTGCTCCTAAATGGCTTTTTTCTTAGCCAATTGCAAGCTCGAACCAATTAATAAGTAATTACAAAATTGTATTTACTACAGAATTTGATTGGCTGAGAAAAACGAGTAGCCAATGAGAACACAAAGCAATCGCAATTACAAAACAAGTCTTGACAGTCATGTGAAATCCGCTCTAATGGTTTGTGTATCAGGTGCTCACTAATTTCAATCTTTCCAGAATCACCTAACTTGTTGCTGGTGGTTCTATTTATCATATTGCGTAGTTTTTAGAGCGTTGAAACTTCGAGAGAGAAATGCAATGTATTTCGCGCCAAGTAATGTAATGTTATACCTTGGTTTTATTCTGCCCGTTTTGAATGTGGCTTGTCGTGACCCTTGACCTCATGTTAGTCATTAAAGGGACATGGTCACCGAAATCATCAAAAATATAATATCACAAATAATAAAAATAACAAGTCAAATTTGTAAAGAATGCTCTCAACTTGACATGGTGAAAATTTGAGGTCATTTCGATGTAGGATTGCAAAGATATTCGCGGATTGTAATTACAGCTTACATGAGCAATTTCGACTCTTTTGAAATCGGTTTACCTCAATCTTTTTTCAAACATACTCATTTTGCCATATTGATTCGCTCATATCTCAGCAATCCTTCATATTTTCCGTACTTCTTTCTTTAAACTAACTCTATCAATTTCAGTGAATATTTTTGTATTTGACACAGAATTCGGTTTTTATGCACTAGAAAGTCACTTTATTCCTGTTGTTAGAGGTTCTAATTAGTTTTAGGCATGAAACCATTTTGAGAGGTTCCTTTTTTTCTTGCCTATTAAAACATTGCAATAATGTAAAGTTGTTTGTTTATCAAGCTAAATCATGTCCAACGCTAGTGAAATGATCATTCTTGGGAGCCAGAAACATTCAGACTTTTGCCGGGCTGGCGCTACACTATGAAATTATTTTCACAAACAGTGAACAAAAGTAGAAAAGTCAGGTGCTGCGAATAAAAACAAACTTACCGGTAAACAAGAAGGAAAGAAGGCGAAAGAAATTCAACCACCATCAACAAGTTGGGTGATTCTGGAACGAATTGAAATTAGCACACAAAATATGTTGATTTTTTTTTTTTTTCCTCTGTGAATTTTGATTTTTTTTTTTGAGTCCGCATTTTCTCAGTCCGCATTTTGTGAGTCCACATTTTCTCAGTCCGAGTCCTCATTTTGTGAGTCCGCATTTTGTGAGTCCTCATTTTCTCGTCCGGATCGTCTTTTTACCGAGCTCGCCCGAGAACCCGACTAAGAGGCCTGGAAACTACATTCTCCAACAGGCAGCCCGTGACTCATTACCCATCCCGCCTTGAAGTCTTACTGTGTGTCGGTCGAAGAAAGTTTGTTTGGCGAGTGTCATTTTCGACGATTTGGATAATACTTATCTGTAAAACAACATGGGGATGAAAGAGTGTAAAACGAAGGTAAGAACCTTGTCCTTAGAAAATTCTATCATTTTTTCGGGTTTCGCATTGAATGTGGAATGACTAAGCAGATCCTTCTTTGAACCCGACCGGTCAACAGAATATTAAAAACACCGAACGAAGCCAGGAGAGTGAATGGAGAGCGAACATTCATAACAAAAATGAACTTAGCTTTAGTTATAAAGAATGGTGGATAATTTGGAACTATTTCAAATTCAAGGTCTTTCAAGTCAGTTGTTGGAGATGATGTTAAAGTGAAAGCATTTAAGCTTAACTAACTTCGACTCGAGTGCAAGCAAGTTTCCCCGGCAAGTTTCACTTATGCACTAGTCAATATAACCTCCCCTCTCTTTGAACAATAAACATTCTGCGCGATGTGGACATAGACAACCTTTTCGCAGCTCTGCACGTGAAGATTGAATTTACAAAGTAAAGATCAGGGGCATTGAATGAAAGTATACTACAGAGATCGTTTTAATATACGTTATTAAATGATTGTGTATCTTTGTTTTCTCCCTCCTTGACCCAAAGCCAAAACGACCCTGGGGAATTGAGCAGGGGAATGGCACAAAAATGTCCCTGGGGGTGGGGGGTGTTTGACAACTTTTGAAGTAATGGTTTGTCAAATGCCCCGCTATGCCCCGGCCGGGGGGTGCAGGGGTTAATATTGACTAGTGCATTAGACCCTGTCCACACTACACCGTTTTCAAACGGAAACGGATACTTTTTGCTCCGGAAAATTCTAGAGAATCTATATAGGCTGTGATTGACATCACCATTTTAGGTACGAAAAATATGTCTCTCTGTAAAAAATAAAAATAAAAAATTTCTCAGCTTCCTCTGGAAATTTTTTACCGGCACGATAATACACGTCGAACACTACCATGAAGACCTTTGAAATGAGACTAAATTCAAAGCAACAACTTTGTTTATTTCGAGTAACAAGATTTTTTGCCGCTTTCTGGAAAATTGCTTGAAGTTCTAAAAAAATCTGTCTTAAAAACATAAACTACTGAAAGTTTTCATTCAGTTTTGAGCAGGTTTTGTTTTTGCAAAACAGCGCACGCTCTGCTTGACTTGAAAGTGGCATGATCTTTGTCAGCAGCGCACACGCGACAAATTTTGTCAATAACTGAACATTTGCCTCAGAATCAAGACTTTTGTTGCATGATTTTGTCATGTTATAACACCAGTTTTGGAACGGACGGTGAGTGGATATTGTTGAGTCCTCTTTTGCACGGTTCACTCTGTTCTGCACATGGACGCGCGATCAATTCGAAAAAATGACGTAATCGTGCACGCAAGCTAAATATCCCCACTTGAGCGACAAAAAATACTAAAAAAAAGTTGCTTTTTGGGGAGGGGGAGGACTATTGCATGAATGTAGTATAGTCATGGTCAGGCAGGGCTCGAAATTAAGAAATAATCGTAGTCATAATTTTATGCCTTGTACCAACATTACTGGTGTAATGTGTGTTTCCAAAAAATATCCATCCCCCCCCCCCCCCCCCCCCCCCCCCACGGAAGGGTGTTGAGAAATGAATTTCGAAGAAAAATACAGTGTTTGTATGGAAAAGATCAGGTAAATTGACTCCCCCACCCATCTGGAATTTCCAATCCCTTCCGTAGGGGGGTATGGATATTTTTGGAAACACACAATTCATCAAAAATCTAGGCGTATATCCACTAGAAGAAGACTGTAAAAACTAAAAATACAGTTGTTATTTTACACCTAAGTCTAAAACGTTAGGCGTAAAATGATGTATCGGGCGCAATTTCGAGCCCTGTCAGGACTTAGGGCCCAGTGATCCAAGGCATCATTGTTCAGCTGCAGGCCAGGACACCATGGTCTTTAGAGTTATAATGTACTACAGCTTGGATCATTAAAAGAAAAGCATAGTTTGAGGTGGTCACTGCTGACTTGAAGGTGATCAGCCTTATGGTAGTAAAGACAAAGGATTGTAAAGCATGGAATAGGGTTGTGAAAATAATAATAATAATACGTTCTAGGAGCATTATACAAGCTCAATGCTCTTACAATAAAATACAAATTTCTAAGTATAGCTATAATGTATAGATAAAAAAAATAGTAAAATAACTAGGACAATTTTGTAAATTGTTTAAATATAAAGTTCTTAAGTTTTGATTTGAATCAAAACCCATGCAACAGCATACATGCCTCACAGTGAACATCAATGACATAAATGGATAGTGTGTGTGTGTGTGAGTGAGTGAGTGTGTGTAGACAAGTGCTGAAAAAATAATAGTGCAATGTCAGTAGTGGATCCAAAGGTTTTGAAAAAGAGGTGTGCGTTTTTAAAGTTTTACAAAACTTGGTCAATTTGCAAGCAAGATATTCTATACCTCAAAAACGTCTGAAAGCTGTTTTAGATATCGATAACATTATAACATGCTGCATTATTATTTTTTACATCAGTTTTTTTTTTGCCCTAGATCTACCACTAAATGTTTGGTTGATAGTGCATAATTGCACCCTCTTGCATCATTTTAGCAGAGCTCCTGAGCGGAGCACCATACATAAGGAAAAGTGGTATCAGAATTCAGACGTATAACCATCAAGTCGCTTTTGAGTGGTTTCAGAGGTTTTTGTCAATTTCAATGACGTAAACAGTGACGTCATGTCACGTGACTTTGACAATAGACAGGTATAAATCTAAAGACAACTTTTGCCAAGTTTGGTTGTTATTGGAGCTTTCCTTCTGGAGATATGATTTTTTTCTTTTCATTCCTGAATAAAACGTATAGTGTAATTCCGTGTGTGTGTGTTGTGTGTCCGCCCGGGACACAGGCATCCCAATTTCAGGCGGGAAAATAGGCAAGAACGCACACGCGCGCGCTTCTATTTTTGTCGCCTTCATGTTTAGTTTTAACGGAGCTCCGGCACGGCGCTAGTTGACCAACATTGGGTTAATTAAAGTTATGTTAGAGGCAAGGGGGGTGCACCACCTAGGTCACGCAGCATGACGTCATCGATGACGTCATCAAAACTAGAAAAGTCAATATCTCAAGAAGGCAACATCGTTAGGTGACCAAACTTGGGTAAAGTTATCTTGGAGGTAAGGGGGGTGCACCACCAAGGTCAAGTGGGATGACGTCATCGATCACGTCATCAAAACTAGAGAAGTCAATATTTCAAGAAGGTAACATAGCTTGGTGACCAAACTTGGGTAAAGTTATCTTGGAGGCAAAGAAGGGTGCACCACCAAGGTCACTTGGCATGACGTCATCGAAGACGTCATCAAAAATAGAGAAGTCAATATCTCAAGAAGGTAACATCGCTAGGTGACCAAACTTGGGTAAAGTTATCTTAGAGGTAAGGGAGGTGCACCACCAAGGTCACGTGGCATGACGTCATCGATGACGTCATCGATGACGTCATCAAAACTAGGGAAGTCAATATCTAAAGAAGGTAACATCGCTAGGTGACCAAACTTGGGTAAAGTTATCTTAGAGGTAAGGGAGGTGCACCACCAAGGTCACGTGGCATGACGTCATCGATGACGTCATCAAAACTAGGGAAGTCAATATCTAAAGAAGGTAACATCGCTAGGTGACCAAACTTGGGTAAAGTTATCTTAGAGGTAAGGGAGGTGCACCACCAAGGTCAAGTGGGATGACGTCATCAATGACATCATCAAAACTAGAGAAGTCAATATTTCAAGAAGGTAACATTGCTAGGTGACCAAACTTGGGTAAAGTTATCTTGGAGGCAAGGGGGGCGCACCACCAAGGTCACGTGGCATTACGTCATCGATGACGTCATCAAAACTAGAAAAATCGATACCGCGACGACAGTAATGCTGGTATGTCAGTAATTATTCGAGCTCCGCTTTTAGGCATTGCCTTAATCTATATATTATTTTACTTCTTCATTATTGTTGTAGGAGGATTTTGAAACTGCACTGAAAGATGCTGGGGACAAACTGGTGGTTGTTGATTTCTATGCTGATTGGTGTGGGCCATGCAGGATGATTGCTCCCAAAATTATTGTAAGCAAAATTAAAGTGCTTTTGTTTTACAACCCATGGCCACTTTTGCCTAGTCCAAGTTACTTTTGCATAAGAACAAAACCAGACCGGAGTTTTTAGTCAGCCATAGCTATTATGATTCAATCAACCTAGTACATTAAAAAAATAAGTCCTGTTAGTACGTGTAGATGTACCATTGGGTACTAATAACCCTTGCAGCATTTAGATTTCAACACTCATCTGAAATCTGCTTTATTACTTAATTACCTGAACCTCTGGTAGAGGTGGAAAGCAATACAAACCCTTTCACTATTATAGCAGGGTCGTCATAATTGGTGTTGGCTGTGATGGATGCCCTCCCATTTTTGATTTTCATTTTGCATTATTTTTGTGTTCTATTTATAAGTGTATTGTACTTTAGGTGAAGCTAATAATATTTCCCAGATAACTATGAATATTTTCTTCACAATTATTCAAATTGTTTTCAAGTGAGATTTATCTCATTAACATGTGATGTGAAACCAGTAGTAAGTGAATAGCTGCATATATAAACATTTCCCTATAAAAGGATTTTTTAGGATTGTGCAATTCCATAACCCCACCACGAGGGGAATTGGAAATTCTAGAGTCTTATTCTCTCTGTGGGAATTGCACATTTTGGATATGCTATTGTACAGTGTCACTATAACATCACTAAATCTGTGTAAACCATTTTATAAAAACATTTGCAGGTGAAATATAAAATATGGAGTAGAGTGTATTTATAATGGTAATTGACCTGAGTGGAGTGCAATTCACAGATCCTGCATTCATTGTTATACCCCTAGTTACTGTTGCTACGTCGGACAAGCCAATTTTATCTTTGGCATAGAGTGCGGAAAAGACACCGATGCAGGGAGGTGTTAGAAGTTGTGGGATACAATTTGGATTTTATATTTTTATCTTGAAAAGCTGAATAATTATTGAAAAATCTTTCGATATTCAAGTTTGTTGCTCAGACATTTTTAATTCCGTAGGGAAAACTTCCTATCGTTTGCTATGAGTGGGCAGAGCTATCGTCAAAATAGGGATCTGTCTATTTGGTCAGCAATCATATGCATGATTTCAAAATCGAACGAGCGTGCGGCACAAGGTCGATTTGAAATCACAAGTATGATTTCTGACCAAAATTGCACGACATGAAGGCCAATTACTACCACTTTATTATATCCATGTTGAAATAATTTCCAAAGAACATATTTTTTCGCACCAAATGAAGGAAAATTATCAAACTTGAAAATGTAGCGTGCGCTAGAAGTAGAACGTTCCGCTCGCGAGAGGTCAAAAATCTTAAATCAGGTCAATTTAGGAATAAATTGACCTGCTGAGAGCCAATCAGATTGCAGAACACACGCATGATTTCAAAATGGATATAATAAAATTCACTATCTATTCAATTCAATTCAATATCTTTTTTGCTGTTTAGGCCATGTCAGAAGAGCTTTCCGATGTTGTATTTTTAAAAGTTAATGTGGATGAATGTGAGGTAAGTAAAAGTACACGTCTCTTAGCGCTGCAGCCAAATCAATTTTAACATTAGATTGAACTTATTACAGCCAAAGATGCTCAAGCGTCCCCCTCTAGAGTGCAATAATGAGTTGATTCTTGGAATATTGGATCCATTATTCGATTCAATAATGCATTCGGCTTGGGAAAATGTTTTTCGATATGAACTCGGATTTCGGCTAGATTATCTTCCTGATGGCATGCTCCGGTACTCTTTAGTCACTGGCTTTATGCTTATTGGGATATCCCTGATAATACTGGTCAACAATTTCTTCTGTAAATGAACGAGGGAGAGATTTACCAGGCTCGTAAAGTCTACTAGGCCTGCCATATTGGTTACAAAACTCGCAAACAAAAGGCTCCCTGTAGATTTTTCCTTATATGGAAGCGCCTCCGTCGTCTATCGTCCAATCAAAAAGCGAAAACCCAGTTCAAATCGAAAGACGTTTTCCCAAGCCGATTGCATTATTGAATCGAATAATGGATCCAATATTCCAAGAAACAATTCATTATTGCACTCTAGAGGGGGACGCTTGAGCGTCTTTGGCTGTAACCATTGACAAATATTTGTTGAACATGCTATGTTGACTTTTAGTTGAATGGGGGTGCCAAACCAATGGACGATTCCAGCTATAAGTGTGTGCACTCTTTTTTTATTCAGAAATGCCCAAGCCATGTCCCACTACTACCAGAATGCAGCCCATGCTTTTTAAATCGTGGATACGGGTAGCATAAAACACAAGTTATTGTGGGGGACCAAATGTCACTCGCTCGCTCGCTCACTCACTTGCTTGCTCATAACTCAAGCATTAGCTTGATACTAGAAAAAAATTAATATTTTGAGAACGGAACATCGCTAGGTGACCAAATATAGATAAAGTTATCTTGGTGGCAAGGGTGGTCCAGCACCATGCTCAACTGGCATGACCTCATTGATGTCGTCATCAAAAACAGAAAAATTGATATCTTGAGAATGGAACATCGCTAGGTGACCAAACTTGGGTAAAGTTATCTCTTAGGCAAGCTGGTGCAACACCAAGGTCACGTGGTATTGTGGTGACCAAGGTCACGTGGTCACATTGCCAGATGACCAAACTTGGATAAAAGGTATCCATGATTTCACTAACGCACTTGGTGCCTTTGATTTAACAGTTTGTTCGACAAATGTCCGACGTGAAGTGTGTGTGTACGTTATAGCTGGAATCATCCATTCAACATTGTTGAACTTTATATTGAGCTACCTAGTGATTGGCTGTTGACTACATTCAACAAAGTTGAACTGGTTTGGCACCCCGTTTGAATTGATTAGGCCCAAGTCTTATATTCCACCCCGATCCTGATGCATTGTTGTTACTGTTTTTGGCCTTTTTCCACCCAATCTATGACTATCATACACAGGGACCCATCCAGGGAAAGGGAAGTTACATGCCCACATAAAAGTTTTGAATTATTTGGACTCCATGCAAGAACGGCCTATTTATATTTTTATTGTTTTACCCCTTCCAAGAAAATAAATGAATAAATAAAAGAAGCCACAGTTAGCTAACCAAAATTGAGATAGAAACCCTGCTGTAAACATTATGTTTACATACTTGAAGATATCATGCTAAACGCTTTACTTAGAGAGAAACAAAGAATGGTTTAAGATGACTCCAGATGATTCAGATTGGCTGTATTTTTTGTGGCGACGTGGTATAAAATCTAATACAGCCACTTTAAACTATGTTTTATCAGGATTTCAACCACTGAGAAAAAATGGTAATTCGCACGTGAATTCATCCAATTGAACGTTTTTCACAAAAATGGTATTGAGCATGTTTATATTGTTGTGAGTATTCCCATATATGGAAGTCACACCATCACTCCCCAACTGTCTTGTAAGCCTCGCCATGTGATTGAATAAACTACTTTGAACTTACTTGTTGAACCCTGTAGTCCAGCCATTTCTAAATCATTACATATATGATAAACAGAATAATACATGAACGCTTGGAGATTCTAGTAATAATAATAATAAATAATTTTATTTATCCACGGTTTAATTTAAAGCTATACAGCTTGTGGGGCCATGCCTAAGAATAATATAAATTAATACTAATATAATAATATACAATATATACTAATTAATGATAGATAATAATAGATAGTATTCAAGCATATCAAAATTCGAACACCTGAAAATAAATTCCATATCTCTATTTATTTCCTCCCTTGCCTTTAGTCAGGGTCCAGAAGGGGTAAAATGGGAGCTGGGATTGGCCTTATTTTAGGCTGGGAAAATGGGATTGGGGTCACTGGGACTGGGATTTGACCACTGGGACTGGGAATTAACGTCCAATAAACTGGGAATGGGATTCTATATTATTTCCCTTTTCCTTGTAAAACGATAAAAAACGTCGTTTTAAAATAATTGTCAGGATAAATCAGTGTACGTAAACATGTGAAAAAGACATAAGAAAGATAAAACGAAAAAAAGAATTAACTGTACAGCGGTTTCTTGTTTGGTCACCAGTCTCACACATTAATCCATCTCATATGACTCTTCCAATATCGGCGGCTTTGGCTGAAACCTCGGGGGAAGGGGGGGAAGAACCCTTGATAAAAATAGATGGGGTGCTCGTCGGGAAAATTGATTTTAACCCCAAAAGGGAAAGCAAATTGGTGTGGTCAACAGATACTTTTACCCCTAGGTGGTAGCAAATTGGACGAAAAATTGCAAGGGAAGTCCCTCTTTGACTTGTACGTGGGAACTGGGGAAATAATCTGCAAGAAGGCAGGGTAGAAGAATCGAGCAAGACACGTGGGTTTGCAGACCTCGCTTTGGAGATCGATTAACCACATAGAACCTGGAAGCCAGAAAAAAGCTCAAATTTTGTCTTAGCACGGTTGACATGATAATGTTTGTCAAAAGTGAATCAATATCGCTTATTGTTCGGGTCATTCAAAGACTCGTAGACTAGAGTCATACATTACTATTAGCAGTAAAACCACTGTGGATCTGTGGACTCCGCAGTTAGCAAAACCGCTCAGAAAAGGATGACTGAAATAAATATACCTGATAGCCACATGCGTTTAAGAGAATTCTTTACAAACTTTTGCTTGTATTAGAGTGGTTTCAATAAATCCATAAAACACATTGGAACTACCAAAGAGTCATAGTCAAGGCAGCATATTAAAAGAGAACAATTGAGGTAGAGCGTAATAGTGTGTAATACGCTACTATCTGCTTCACGGATTAATGGAAACTACTCTAGAACAGTTTACACATCACTTTTTTACTCACTGGGATTTCTGAAAAAAAAAGTCTGACTGGGATTTCTGGAAAAAAACGTTACTGGGACTGGGATTTGGCGAAAATTTACACTGGGAAATGGGATTGGGACCCCCCCTTCTGGACCCTGTTTAGTAACCCGCTATGCATTGCTGCAATTGAGAATCTTATTTTTTTTCCTTTGGGATACCCACCCCCCAAAAAATCCAATCTGAGACTCTAATACCAGCCCATCCCTGGAATTCCAGAGGTCCTCTACATGTGGTGGGTGGTGCAGATTTTTTCCAACTCATCAATTATTCATCAAGCTCCAACAAAGAATCATAATCGTAAAGGAAGTTTGGATACATTGTTTTAATTTGCATTGATTTCCGTTTTTCTCTACATTAAATTATTCGTTTTGAAAGCATTATCGGTTACAAAATTCGGCTTGGCCTCTTTTTTAAACGCTCTTCTCAGTGTTTAGAAATCCTGATAAAACATGTGATATGAGTTTTGGTCTGGCCGATCGATGTTTGAACCCACGACCAGCTTCCGCAAAAAAAAATACTTGGAGCATTGTTTTGCCGTGTTAATTTCATCCACAGTTGTCTTACATTTTTGCCACACACCTGATCTTGTTTGTTTTTGTTTTATGTTTTGCTTGACATTAGGAAGTTGCTGAGGCGCATCAGGTTCAAGCTATGCCTACTTTCAAATTTTTCAAGAACGGAAAAGAGGTAGGTGATTATATTATCTGTAAAATAAGCTGAAAAGCCTTTTTAGCAATTAATGAATTTCGCTGAGAATGACGTGGAGAATTATTCAGATCAAGGGGGTGTTATTTTCTTGTTACTTTCAATTGTTTTATTATTTATTCAAAATTAATTTTCCCGTTTTACTTCTTTAAGAGAGCAGTCAATTTTGCCAGCCTGCCTACAAGTGCGACGCGTGACGCGTTACGTGACGTGACACGTGACGCGTTACGTAATTTGTCAACTTATCCAATCTTTGCCGTCATCGATGGGATAAGGCTGCATTCATTTTGTATACTACAGGGGGGGCGGGGGGGGGGGGGGGGGGGGGGGGCAGAGGATTTTGAGGGGGGATCTCAAAATTTAGGAACTGGAAAAGGGGGATGTCAAGTTTTTTTCATAACATGAAGGGGGGATGCATATTTTGTTGAGGTATTATATAGACAAGGTTGTGCAGTTTGATAGTAAATGGAGGAAGGCTCAATTGTTGAACACCGAGTTTGAACCTCCTTCCTGAAGAAATATCACTTGCACTACTATTCTCGTGTATTCACCCTATTTCAACTGATATGTTGAAAAAAGCTGCGTGCTTCGCGCGCATAAAGAATTATAAATTTAAAAATCGTAAAAGGCCTTCTTGTTTTACTACAATTCCTCTAGGTCCTCTTCAGTGACTTTCGTCTGCCAGACAAAAACGCCTTTGGACTTTTGATTAATAGTCTTGTAGCTTCATTGTAATGTTGCGGCGCGCTTCGCGCGCACAACAGAAAACAAACCAAACAATCAAATACAAAATAAATGATGCTCAGTCTATGTAGTAAGGTACCAATCGAGGAGCGCACCAGATCACTTGGTAGAAAGTCACTACACACAAAAGAGTAAAGCCACCTAGGATTTTTATTTGCATTTTTACGCTTTGTATTTTTTTATCATTGAGCCTTGTTCTTCATTTTTTGAAAAAATGTAAAATTGATATAAATATAAATTGAAAAAATGTCTCCGGGGTGGGGTGGGGGCATGTTTTTTCCTTTTGACCAAGAGGGGGGATTCGTAAAAAGTATGTTGTGCCTTGGGGGATCTGAAAATTTTGCATTGTCAAAAAAAAAATCCTCTGCCCCCCCTCCCCCTGTAGTATACATAATGAATGCAGCCTAAGTCACTCGACTTCAAAAACATCAAGAATTCGCCGGAGGCGCTCGACCAATCAGAAGCGGGAAAATATGTTGAATGAATATAAAAGGAGATTATTAAACTAATTATTATTTATTGTTATTATACTATTGGCCTAGGCCAAACGTCGAATTAGAATGTCCTCGAAAATAAGATATATATATAAATATATATTATTTACCAGCTGGGAAATCCGTATAGGGAGAAATTGTGACCGAGAGCTGGAAAAATACCTTCTATAAAATTTGAAATCCCCCCCCCCCCCCCCCCCGCGTGCGCTCTCAGAAAGAACCAATCAGAATACAGAATTCGTTACCGTGCCCTCTAGGAAAAAGTAATTATTTTTAATTTAAAAGTGTAATGAATGGGTATCTTTGAAAATAATGTATTAGACACGACTATAATTCGACTCATAAAAAACTTGGTCTTCGAATATGTCACTTTTCAAGTCAAATTTCTTTGCAGTTTCGTAGACAAGTAATATAAACTAAAAAGTTTGTTTGCTCTCCAGTTATGGAATAACTAAAAATATGGAATCTATAGGTGCATTCATAGGCTCGTAGCGAAATAACAAGCACAGGCTGTTCGGCTGCAAATAGCCTATAGACCTCTTTACCTTGGGCGTAATGTTGTCCCATTTCAGATTATTTGGCATTCCCATGAGAATATGGAAGCAACCCAAACAAAGAAAGATTATTCAAATGAATGCCACGTGATCTGAAATGGGACAACATTACGCCCAAGGTAAAGAGGTGTATTCCCCAAACTGTCTGAGCTACCAGGCCGTTGCCCTATCCATCTACTTCAAAACAGAGGTGCTGGATAACGGAGCATGCCTCAGTGCATGTTGCAGGCTTCCATAGCAACATTTCAGTGCCGTTTTTGACGGCTGCTTTTTAAAGCACGTTGCCAATCATCGATCAAAGATGCAAGCGTCCTTGGCCAATCTCTGATGTTTTCCCTTAACAGGTTGAGAAAGATGTAGTTGGAGCCAATGAAGTCAAGATAAGAGAAATAGTTACGAGATACAGTACATGCAGTGGCCAACAAAAAGCTCAATAAATGTGGCTTATGCTGTCGGTTTGTTATTTGATAGTCTTACTCATATAGATAAGGACTCACCAGGCTGGTGATTTTTTTTCTGTGAAAAAGGTCAAACCTACCGTACAGTTCTCCGCCTTTTCAATTACTCCCTTTTCAATTATTTCAATGTAATCTACTTCATCTTCAAGTTCGTCAATTTAGCAAAATATTTAGGGAGCGGGCTTCTTGTGTCATTCACATCATAGTTTATAGAGGGGAATGGTTAGGAAACCTGATACCCTACTATTGTACTATGTCTTTGTTCACTTTTTCAGAGGAACCCTTTTGTCTGTGCAGGGTCACGGTACATAAGTACCAAAATCAGCCAGTAACATTCAGTGTACAACCAGACACGCATATTAGGTTAGGGTGAAGCAAAAGATTGTGCGGGGTCATATCACGTGATAGCCCATCTCAACATCCAGCCCACGCTATTGTGTCGACCCTTGGAAGTTTGCCGGGCTTCCTAACCATTCCACTCCATTAACTATGTTCACATACACAGGTGTCATGATTGAGCCTTGTCAAGCGAAAAGGAACCTTATAAAGTGTGTCGTCGAATTTCTGTTTTTTAGAGTGTTAGGTAGCTACTTTATATGTACAAACACTTTCGCAAGGCAAAGCAGAGTTTTGGTATTCTAAATTTCTCACCCTCTCGTTCACGCAAGTGCACTGGGAAATGATTTAACTTTCTCTTCCAAGAAAGCGTGACCTCCAATATGTTACTTTGCTGTAGAAATTCCCCGTATCAGCTGCCCCGCGCCGTACCACGTTTCTCCCCGTTTGGGTTTCCTACCCAGGGAAATTTCTTGGGGCATGGTGCACACGTGACAAGGTCGCCATGGCAACTTACATTAGCATATTCCCGATCGCATGGGGGAGGAGGGGGAGGGGATGAGCATGACCAGGGAGCAAACTCCTTGATGCTCCCCAGAGTGGATGGTGATTTTATCCATGCGATCGCTTGTGATACTGTTACTATCCATACGTCGTCTAGTGATGTAGCTCGCTTTAGGAATGCCATTAGTCCTGTTGGGAAATATGAGGCAACGTTAAGCCTGGTTCTCACTGGAACGCAAGCGCAGACGGAAGCGTAAGGATATCAAACTCATACATTTCCCTTATGTGGTTTACGCTAGAACGCAAGCGCAAGATAACGAAACGTTGCGTGCGCTTGCGTGTGCGTGTTCGTCTGGTGTAAATCAAGCGAACGCAAGCAAACTAATTATTATTATTGATTTTAGGCTTATGCTTGAGCTTGATTTTGATGTGCCTTGTGCTTGCGCTCGCGTTCGTCTGTAAACCAGCCCTGTGGCACCTATTGCGTCTTGAAAAAGGCGATCATCAAGGAAAAAGTCATGAAATTAAATTATTTTTGCGCGTTTGTTTGCTGCGTTGATTCTAGGGAAATCCCCACAAGTGCTTCTTTTTCACGGAGAGAGGTGAGGGAAGGACAGTGGGAACGAGAACGAGTGGCCCGCCTTACGCAGCACAATTATCGAATTCCCTCGTATGAGCTCGTGCGCGCGTGGTTGAACTTCGCTCGTTATTAACCTTTCGCGTGCTGTTATTGCGCGCACACGCACAAGGAGTGAAACGAGCCTCTGCTTCCCAAATAAACCATTAAACTGGATTTTTACCATGTGTTAGTTAAAGCTTGCAGAGCTCAGTATATTAAATTCAGCAGGAATTTCATCACAATTATTAGAATCCTTGTTGCACTAGATCGACAGTAGTATCCGCACGTTAAAGTAATAACAGAGCTACCGAATTGCTGGGCTTGGTTTGCGTTAATCAAGCACCTCGTCAAACTCACCATGAAGTGCGCTAGGCTGCCTGTGTAACCATACCGCGTGCATAAAGAGCGGGAAAGGAGCGCGGTTAGACTCGTAGTGACGCCGGAAGTTGCTGTCAATCAATCTGAATATTTCGCTGTGATTGGCTGGCAAGGAACAGGAGTCCAACATGCTGCAGTTCTTCCCTTCCAGGTCTTTGAATTTGATCAACGGAACTTCCCAGAGGCGGGGTGAGTTCCTAATGTGAATGTTAGAAGTGAGTGCTTACGATTGAAAAGATAGATTCAAGTTTTCAAGTTTTATTTCTATTTACAAAATACATTTAATCATTACCAGACCCGCAGGTAGCAAAGCTAATCTAGGCGGGCAGGAAATATATATAATAACTATTTGAGAAAAAAAAAATAGATCAGGCGGCGTAGCCCATACTCTGGTCTAATGAACCGATGCGACTCAACAAGCTCTATAATTTACGACTATTGCATAGGAACGGCTCTATAGGATATACGAATCGACTATCCTTTATACTTGCCTTTATATTTGCCCCTACAACTCGTAGCATCATGGCACGCAGAATTATACCATCCAGCGTCAATTCGTCACACATCTGTATGTCTAACAATGTGGCATTACGCTTACCTATGATGCAGGCCGGTTCAATACAATCAAAGTCAGGGTAGTCAAGCGTGTACGGCCATGAGCCTAACGGCTCTATTAAAGACGAATCGTATAAGAAGTCATTTTCTTCAAGAATCTTAAAGTGCTTGTCGCCGTTAATTTGAGTAAACGGCGCGCGGAATCCCCTGACGTCGCGTGTCTTTACATTTGCAAAACGGTTTAGGATCTTCCTCATCCCGAGAATTTCCTTGGTTAATTCTTCGGAGGTCGCCTTGCTCCACCAAGACGGTGGATGACGGTGGCTGATAGAGTGGTCCGCGATCTCGTGCCTTTCATGGTACAGACTTTCAACATGACGATAGTTAGTTTTGCTATGTGTCACGAAAAATGTGCCACTTATGTTACAACCGTTAGGGTTTTTAAAGGTCCCATTAAAAATCTCGGCGAAAAGGCGATACAAGAGGCTATCCACCTTGTCATCGAAGGCTATTGTGATAATTTGAGGGATGTTTTTTGGAGCTAGTCCCCCAGGGATTAATGACCCCCGGCAGAAACACTCTGGTAGCTTGCAAACGTCTGGATCGCAGTGCTGTCCTTTAGGCGAGTTGATCTTTGAGGTCGTAGCTGTAAATAGCTTGATCTGGCTGACAGAAAACAATATTTTGATTAAGTTCATGCTGTAACCAATTAAACTCCCTTTAAACTAGGAAAATTCGTCGCTTCTAGATGGCCCTTTAAGGCGGATCTTAACGGTTAGATGGACAGAGAAGCGCGCTAGCATATATCCCACCGGTTCGATGTCAAGCATTTCATTAATTGTTAAACACGCATTTGACACCAGTATTCGCTGTCTTTATTTTCATCTGACCCATTGGAAGACCATTCAAACTGTAATGCATGCACGCACTGCATGTCGGTAGTTGTGTTGCATTTCACGAACCAAGTGACTTGTATGCGCGCGTTGCATCCTGGTAGTTGTGTTACATTCCACGAACCAAGTGTCTTGTATACGCGCGTTACATCCTGGTAGTTGTGTTACATTCCACGACCCAAGTGTCTTGTATACGCGCATTGCATCCTGGTAGTTGTGTTACATTGCACGAATCTAGTGCCTTGTATGCGCGCATTACATCCTGGTAGTTGTGTTACATTGCACGAACCGTGCCTTGTATGTGCGCATTGCATCCTGGTAGTTGTGTTACATTGCACGAACCAAGTGACTTGAATGCGCGCGTTGCATCCTGGTAGTTGTGTTACATTCCAAAGACATTGTGAAAGAAATTTGGGCGAGCCGGCTGGAAGGAATCGTTCATTGACTCGAGTGCTTTGGCTACCAGTCTTTTGAATGAAAGTTATAGGGGTATAAGGGCAACTCCCCCCAGACTTTTCGAAAGATACCTGATAGCATTTTTCCCTTCCTTCGTCCCACTACTGACGCTTTGCAAATGCTTGGGCCTTCCATAAAAGTTTGCACCCTCCTATCGCCGCGTGTTGCCAAACAAGCTGTGTCTTTTCACTCGAACTCAAAGTATAACCGCTACGTCAGTACAACATAAACTCCCGCCATGCCATGCACTTGAACCTTAGCGTGCCATGACAGAGAAAATGTTCTTCTGTTCGGTTTTGTGGTCGAACTGCCGATTGAACTGGTATACGTATTTGTGAGTTTTGTTCGACTAGTCTACTCTGTTTCACGTCTTAGGGTCCGTTTACATGGGGTAGTGCCCCTAGGGTATAGGGGCACCCAACATAGAAGGGTTTCCCTTGCCTTATTATATGCATTACTCGGTTCGTTCTACGTGCAGGGCTTGTATGTGCCCAGAAAGGGCAATAGTTTTGTTTGCTAAGATTTTTGTGTAGACACGGATCTCGAGATTATGATTTATTTTTTTTGGCAAAAAACACATAACTCCATATGGTTGATCCTATCTTCAAAAGTAGGGAACCCTACCTAGAAAGGACAAGCCAAAACCAAATAGGAGGCCTTAGTTCGGACGAGGCAGTATACATGAGTATAAACCAAGGTCCCTTTCTCTCCTTCGCTGCCCTACCCTTTTCAGGGGAGGGAGGGGGGGGGGGGGGGGGGGGGGGGCGTTAAAGAAGCACTGGGGGCGTGAATAATGATAGTGACCACCCTCAGTGTCCATGGCGTGGCCACTTGCTGAACGTCAAACTGCATAGCGCGATTAATCTAAGGCTACCGCGGGATTTGCCCCTTTCTAGCGCCAAAAGATTCTAGTGAGATTTTGCTTGTGCCTGATGTAACTTTAGGCAGTGCTGTTAGTTTGAAAGTGTGTACGTCCGTCGCACGTAGGTATGTAGGTAGGACAAAGGGTCCTCCTTCCAAATATTTGTTACTAGTCTGCAGGCGCGTAGCTACCTGTACGGCAATACGCACCTCGTGAAACTCCCAAAATACAATACATATACATTACAAAATGGGAGTTGGGCTATGAAACCAATATAGTGGTGTAATAAAAATATCTGGCTACGTGCTCGATCGTTCCACTGACTCAAGTGAGTCTTTTATTTATGACAAATGAGCTTCTGTGACAACTGAACTGAATTTTAACCCGGCGAATTTTTGCTGTGATCGAGAAAAAAAATACAGGAAAGCAGTAGAAGGGAGGGAATCATACCAATTTAATTTTAAAATTGTTAAATTTAACGCCTCTGATCTCCAGAGAAAAGCTCCAATACCAAAGTTGTACTAGTCTAGGGCCCCAACTTCCCTTTGAGGTTCAGAAGATCAGGAAACTTGAATCGAAATCTATTTGTACTCTAAATTTATTGAATAGCTATTGACATGACGTCTGGTATTTACCGCTGAAGTAAACATATTTACCCGAAATCAGCCAATCAAGCTGCGCGAACTTGCTTTATGACGTCATGGGTATTTGTCCACGTGACCTGACGACGGCGAGAGGGCCGAGTCAATAATAACTAAAGCTTGGCAACAAGCTCTAAGCAAGAAAAGCTGAAAAACGCTTATAAAATGAAAATTATTACCGGAAAAACACTAAATAACTACCGAAACTCATTAAGGTATTTAAGGAGATATGTCTAGCATTGGAAGTGGCAGATCTCAGCTTCCAAAGGTAAGTGTTCTGGAAGAAAACTCGAAATGTGTTCTTTTGTTTGAGTGTGAAGTCATTTACTCTTAGAAGTTAATGTTTGATTCGGCTTTTTCAGCTTGCAGATCTTCACGTGTTTGTGGTCCCCCCGGAGCTTTGGCTGGACAAATATCGCACAGCCTTCAATAATATCGCCTTAGAATCCGTCTCAGCAGGATTTGTGAGGTAAAAAAACATGGGAAATACAGATAACTTAACGCTACTCAGTAGCCGTCTTCGCGTGTGAAATTCTTTCACTTTGGCTGCGTTTTCAGAATTAATCGTCTCTGCTCTCTTTCCAGAGTTTCTCCAGATCTTGCACTAAATAATTTACGAGGATGCATAGAAGATCAGCTAGGCGAAGATATCATACCCGAAGATTTTATATTTCTACGGAGCGTAGGTCGCTGCATGGCCGTTGTAAGTACTCGTCGCTATAACTGATATTCAATTAAGCTTAAGTTACCGAGCTTGAATTGAAGTCTCTTATAATATTGGACCAAAGTCTAAAATATGTTGTAACTTGTGGGATAAATTATTTATAGTTGCAAAGTGTTTTTGAACGATCTACCTTTATAAAAGTCATTATCAGACGCTAAAAACAAAGAAAGTGTATTTTAAATCTTGAATATAAAGTTTATATAAAACGAATTAGGTAAGTTAGTAAAAATACAATATATAAGTTACTTAAGCTTAAAAGAAAGATATCTCTCAAAAATGACCTTCTTCTACATTTTAATATGGCTCAGACATTTAGAATTTTGCCAACTAAGCGAAAAAGAAACACGTTTTTATTTCAGAGAATAGAAGTCAGTAGAGATAAGTTCTCTACTTATTTTTTCAGATTTTATTTATTCTTCATTGTCACCTACGATAAGCATTTCCTGCTCTAAATGATTACAGAGCCATTTAGTGTTATTTAAAACCATAAAATATAATACAGGCAGGGATATTTGATTCCTATAAAGTAAACATTTCCCAATTCCCCTATCTTTCTCTGTTTACTTTTCTTGGCTGCATTCTGTCTCCTGACCATTCTGTATCTCCTATTACTGAAATTTTGACAATAATTTTTTTTGGGTGCTAAATGTGATTGACAGTATTTTGAACTTCTCTTTCAGTGTCAATTTTTTTGCTGGCTTTTTTATTTTCAATGTTTCTCTTTTTTCCCTGAAACTCACAAATGGTGGTGCCAGGATCGATTAGCACCAGCATCTATCACTTCAAATAAAATGAAAAAATCTGCATCTTTAATTTTGTTTTTGCTAAAAGAAGAAGAAAATAATCCTATGCATTCTCAGTTTGTACACACAGTTTATAATTAGCTACATTTTGCTGTTGTTTAATATTTTTATCCCATTTTCTTCTTTTGGTTGTGTTTCTAGCTTTTTTAATTAAATTTTGGTTATCCTTCATAATGTATTCCTTTCTGTAATCAAATTGACTGACAAGGCCCATTGGCTAATCATACACTTAATCCCCTAAGCTCTTCTGCTAGAAAGCCTGGATTACGATCAGGATTTTGCTTGGATAATTCTGCAAACAAACTCTTATCTTTAGTCTGCATAAATGAAACATTCACTATCAAATTTAATTAAAAGTTAAAAGAGCTCGGAGATTATCTTATATTAGCCAGGATATTCTGATCCAAAGTGTGGACACAAGGCTTTTACCACCCTCCCCGTTACCTCAACAGGTGCAAATATCTAGACAAGACCAATAATTTACTAGTCATAACAGTACCTCCTCCTGTAATAGGCAGTCCAAAAAATCTTCACCAGCTGTGTCTCAAGGAATTCTGGGTAGTTGTAGTAGCATGGAATTCCAGGGTCGTATCCTATTACAGGAGCTGAATTCAAAGCCAAAATATAGAATTCCAGGGTGGTTAACATAAATTCCAGGGTGGTTGCCTAAAACGTTTGGCTCCATATCACAGGCAAAGGTAGATAACAACTTATTACTGCATTAGAGTGGTTTTCATATGACTGTAGTGAAACCAATCTCAAAGCAATTACACAAATTCTGAACAAAACCTTTAGGAGTAATTACAAAATAATTGCGAATAATTACACATGACAGTCATCTGAAATCCGCTCTATTAGAACAGTTTGACATCATTAGATTACATTAGATTTGCCAAAAAGTTTATTTTGTTTATGTTTTCAGGTCAAACAGAACCAGGAAATTTCTCTAAAAGTTGCTGACTTTCTTCCACCTGTGGTAAGAAGCATGCTACATTGTGTGGTTCCAGAAAATATCCATACCCCCTCCATGGAAGGGTGTAGAAAAGTGACCCCCCCCCCCCCCCCCCCCCCCCCACCCGTCTGGAATTTCCGATGAAAAATACAGTATTTGTATGGAAATGATCAGGTAAATTGACCCCCCCACCCCTCCGGAATTTCCAATGCCCTTCCGTAGGGGGGGTATGGATAATTTCTGGAAACACACATTGAATTGTACAGTTAGATGAGAAAGATGTTTCAGGCTTTTTTTCCCTTGACATAATGATCTTTATAATATACAAATAAAATTATATTTTTTCAAAGGCCTACAGTCCTGAAATCTTTCTACTGCCTGGACTACATGACACATATGCCAGACCAGCATCTGATGCTAGTAATGTTGTCATAGCAACACACGGGCACTCAACAGGTAAAGCATGGTGTAAACATGGCTTATTAAGTGGAAGGGATTGAATTTCTTCAATGTTATGAGAACTGTTCATGGAATTTCCAGTATTCAGTCCCCCACTTTTGTGATGATAATCCTTATCTGATGCTTTTCTGAAAAAGAAATGAGGACAATAATCCCCCTCCTGTCCCAATGACCGGCTAGCGCAGTTGTAGAGTGCAGGGTTTATGTCCGGAATTTTGGGAGTTCAAACCCCAAACTGATACTATGCATCCCAGTAAACCGCGGCAACCTTACGTTTTTTCGGCCTGCTGGCCGCTGCTTAAAATTGATAGTGTGATCGCTTTTTGTGTACTACGTGATGTGTTGTTTATGTACCACGTGATGCATTGTTTATGTACCATGTGATCAATACTTTTTTAAGCATCCATTGTTTCGTTGCTCTCAAACGAAGTTAGCACCAAAAGTATTGATCATGTGGTAGTACATAAACAATGCATCACATGGTACAAAAAAAGCAACCATGCGATCAATTTTAAGCAGTCGGCGGTGGGCCGAAAAAATGAAGGTTGAAGTGGTTTACTGGGATGCATAGTAGGAAGACCTACTACCTATAGTATGATGCATTGATGCTGCTTCTTTGGTTGGGCTATATGGATTTTTCTGTAACGCTGTACATTTCGATAATCTGTTGAATCTGTGTCTCCTTACAGCTGGTCTTGCTACAACTCAGCCTCTGCATTTGCCACCCATTGACACTCGGTATACACACCCACAACTGGTCGCACAGCTGCCATATAGGGCAGCTGCACCACCAGGTTACCATGACAACCAGGAGGGACAAATGTTACAGCTGCAGCAAATGCATGTGCGACAAGACTCAGAAGATTCCACAACAATGCATCTTCCCCAGCAAAGTGATAAACCATATTCTAAGAGGTCAAGTTTGGAGGGGGACAGACTTCAAGGGCAGTTTGATGAAGAGCAGGAGGATCAAATGTTGGGTTACCACGGTGATAGTGAACATCGCAGCAGTGGAGAGAACCAGGAGCTTGGCTTAACAGCAAGAGATATCGAATATGTGAAAAGTAAAAATAAAAGGAATAAATCAAAGAAAGGCAGTGAGTCATCTGGGAGTGATGAGGTCAAGACAGTTAAAATAATCCAGCCAGAGTTGGTACATAGCTTGCCGCTACCTGGTCCGGGTGGGGTATATGTGTCGCCACCCACGCCCATCCCATCTGGTAGGGTAATAGCCTCACCAGTGCCTGGAAATCGCAGGGAAAAGTCTCCACCTGCAGGTGAACTGGCAATAGAAAATGAACCAAAAAGCATCCCTGGCGATGCTAGTAAACACAGCCAAGAAAGTAAGCGTGAAAGTCGGACTAAAAAGGGTGGGAAGAAAAAGAAGCGAACCCATTCGAGATCGCCTTCTGTGGAGAGAAAACAAGAGCAGCACCCAGTACAAGAAGGAGCAAGTCTTGAAATGGGAATGTTACATGAAGAAGGACAGCAAGAAGAGTATGTGATCCCTACTATAGAGGATGTAGAGGAGCGCTCTAAATATGCACAGTTCCCCTCTCCAGCCAAGAGTACGAGATCGCGACATAACTATGAGAGTGAGATGGACTCAGGGATAGCTGATGACTTCACCACGCCACCACAAGGCCTGTAAGTATTATTTTCTCTGACTCCAGGACGGAGGCAGGGTGATTAAGGAGCGGGATCTAGGCTATTCTCTTACTCATAGCTCCCTGGTTCGTCACAACCGGGAACAGCCAGTGAAGCATACGCGATATTTGATACAAAGCCATTGAAAGAAAGAACTTGCTGCGCATGCCCCAACGTTCAAAATCAGCCAATCAGTAAAGGCCCTCCAATCAGACTACCCCGATGTGACGAGCAGGGGAGCTCTGAGTACGAGAATGGCTGTTACCACAGCCTACCCCGCGATGTGACGAGCCGGGAGGTTCCGTGTACGAAAATGGACCCAAAACATAACTTCATACCTGCCAGAACTTTCCAAATTTTCATGGGAGACTACCGATTTTCTATCAAATCTCTCGGTATTTCTGATAGGGGCTGAAATCGCCAGATTTTTCAGTAATATTCTTTAGTCTACAGATATGGTCTCCCTGATAAATATATTAATAAACTTCAGCGAGTGCAGAATTCCGCGGCACGTCTAGTGACTGGTACCTCGGTACAGTCATATTTCTCCAGTACTTTTCTCCTTACACTGGTTGCCTGTAAAAATATCGTATCAAGTACAAAATAATTATCCTGATTTTTAGAGCTGTACATGGCCTCGCCCCTAACTATATAGGCAACCTCGTAGAGGTCCAGACTCCCTCTGTATACTCTCTTAGACGTAACAAGGAACTGACACTTAACCATTTAATTTTTAATGTTTTATCATACTAGTTTGTTTGTTTTTTCTCTTTTTTAAATGTTACGCGATTTTGCGCGCTACAAATTTTAAATTGTTATTATTATTGGTATGATTTGTCTGGTCCGTGTCCTTGGCAAGGATTCCGAAAGCTCGGAAAATGTGCGCAAAAAATGCAACATTTTACTTGACCGCGCTATAACACCACAGCCAGCTTTGATCATAAACCTGTAAAATGAAATAAAATAAAAAATTAAATTAAATTAAATTAAATTAAATCTTTTTTTTCAGAGACGACACAATGATTGGCGATGGTCGAGGTAAGAGAAACTCTTTGCAAGATAAATCTGCATTAGACGCCTGTGAATCACACGGTAACGACGCTGACGGCAGGCTAGAAGGACAGGAAATAGGCTTGCATGGCGGCGACGGCAACGGACTTAGTGACGCCTACAACAAAGACAGCAAAAACGACGGGCCTGGCCAAAATAAAGACGGAGAACATGGTAAAGGAAAAGAACAGAAATCAATTAAAAAGACTAAACGCGTAGCGCCTAAGAAAGCAGCGAAGAAGGCCGAAGATTTAGATGAATCATTCAGGATCCCAAAAGCGCCAGCGCCTCCTCCACTGCGCATGCCCGAGATGGGAGATATGCCTTTAGAGAAGGATAGCCCCTCGGCCAAGGACCGGAAACAGAAGGTTGTCGAAGAGTTGCGGGGAGAGCTTAGGAAGGCGAAAAATGAGAGAGTGGACTTGGAGAAGCAGCGAGAACAGAAAGTGCGTCGCGCTAAGACACTTCAAACACAGACTCTGCAGAAGCGGAACCAATGTGAGTCGATCCTGTCAAGTGATAATTGTGTTTTAGTGGCCCAGAATCCTTTTACTCGCGTGCGGCTCTGATTGGCTCGCGATTTGTCCGCAATTTCGCGTTCAGGGGCCGGTTCCTAGAAGGTCAGTTAAGAGTTATCTGTAGATAAACGCTTATCCAACGGATAAATCCTGAACAAAACCTATACAACAGGTATTTTTTATCCATGGATAACTTATCTAACCTTTCAGGAACCGACCCCAGCACGCCAGGGTCAGAATGAGAGTCGCGCGCGCTAAATTGTGTTGCGTGAGCGCTAATTTGACACCAGCATTAGGTGGGTGTCACAAGATTTTGAAGCCTGTCACCCTGAAATTTGGGTGACAAGTATGTAATTTACTGGCTTGGGTCTTCTCGATCGTGAAAATCCGTGGCGTCCTGGTCTTCAAAATACTTTGCCCTCGTCTTCGGCCTCGGTCAGTATTGACCTCAGTCATGGTTAATACATTTCACGATCGGACCTCCCAGCCTTTGAATAACCCATGTGTTTGCCTGTGTAGCTTGGGTCTGCTTAACGTTTGATTTTGCCTATAATTTAATTTTATATGATTGTTGTTTACAGCGAAAAATATTTGGAAAAAGAAGTTCTTCGACGAAAAGCGAAAAACGGCCCCGTTAGAAGAGCAAGTTAATCGACTACGCTATGATATGGAGGTCCAGCACAAAGCCATGCTGTCGTTCTTGGAAACTAAGAAAGGTAAGAACAAAAAAAGTCTGCACAGTGGCTCAAAAAGGGACGAGACGAGACGGTGTGCGATGAGACATTTTTAGCGATTTTGGTCCAAAAAACGTTCCTTTTAGAACACCAAATAATTTCTCTGCCCTCATTGCTTGGTTTCACTTGACGTCATTTCCGGGTCCGTACTACTGAATTATTAAGAGAAGTCTTACTGGTTCAAAGCACATGATGTTAGTCCATTTGAACAAATTAATGAGATTCATTCAGCTGAGTGAAACCCGGCAATTCCTAGCTTTAAAAACTCGGGAGAAGGCCGCTACGTTCCATCATCATCATCAGGTCGACTCTTCTCGGGAAAATTTATAAGATATGATATTATACTATATTATACTATAATTTAAACCTTATTGACAGGTTCATGACCATCTTTCAAATGAAACTGAGTCATTTGATAAATGTGATTTCCCATCGGATTCTAAAATAGATACTCTACAATTGCCATACAATACTAGAAATCCATTATGTGGTCTGAAAAAATCACTTCGTTTAAGGAATACTTAAATTTGATGTTGGTACTTTTTCCGTGGGATTTTGTAACAAAGTTTTAATGCAATATAAACCAACATCGAAATATTGAGTCCAGGCTGTCTTTGAACTCCTCGAAGGTTACTCAAACGAGGGCTTAGAGGGATATTTTTCGTTTCTATCACAGGGAATTTTTGCAGAAACCCATTTTTGGGAAAAATGAATTTCCCATGACACAAGCATGGGAAGTGTTCGAATTTCCCATCAGCTTTCCCCGCGGGGGGGGGGGGGGGGGGGGGGGGTCCCATATTTTTTGGTCGGGGATGATCGTCGTATCTTTTAGGGTTAAAATCACGGGGGTTGGTCTCATTTAGGGGTGATCGTGATCTTCAATAAATGTTAGGGATATTGGTGTCTTTTAGGGCCGAAATATGTGTCCAAATTGTTTTCTCTCATGATGGTGTTTCTAAAAAATGTGATTACTCGATGAGAAGACGATAAATTAGAAGGCAGCATTTTAGTCAAACACGGAAATTTCATGATGGGTATCTTTTACCTGTTACCTTTCTCCTTCGCGCCTACTTGGCATTTTTAAAAGGCCTCATCTTTTTGGGTATCTTTTATGGCCACGCCATGTTTGGTATCTTTTAGGGGTGAAACTGAAAATTTCCGACGATCATCCCCGACTAAAAAATATATATATACCCCCCCCCTCTCCCGGGCTTTTCCCAAGGTTTCTTCAGGAATTCCCTGTGTATTGTTCATTCGTTACTCGGTGCTTTCCGGCGGCACTGCAAGTGAAATCACATTATTTTGTTGCAGAACGAGATGGCAATAAAGTAGGGGCACACGATCAAGAGAAAACACCCTCAGAGAAGGTAAAACAACCAACATTTAGAACACGAAAGTGCAGCTAATTATTTGCATTAGGCTTCTTTCCCTGTCTTTCCGCCATAATACAGCCAAAATGGCGAACTTAGAAAAACTCTCATGCCACTACCATGCACCACATTACTATCACTCTAGTATTTTTTATTTTATTTGTAGTATTTTTTTAATATATATTTTATTTGTAGTATTTTTTTTACTACAATTCACTTAAAAGTTTGTTCGTCATTTTGGGAAAAGTTCTATTAACCCCTGTGTATCTGGGGTGATATCTGTTGGACAAGGTGCAATGTTTTCTGTCAACGTTTCTCGCAATCCATTGCGAGGCAAGTTACAAGAGCAATTGCAGCTGATATTAGCTCGCAATGATCGCTCGCAACTTGTCGAACGTTTTACTATTTGTCCGCAATTTTTATACAGAACGCACATGATGCCCGAGAAGGCTTCTGGAAACGAAATTGCGAGACAAGTTGCAATATTCGCTGTTACACGCTGCAATGCGAGACAAGTTGCTGCATTCCGTTGCGAGAAGTAGAATAGTAGAATCGTATCCTACTTGCTGTAACGGTTGCAACAACCTGTCTCGTAACGTTGCAGAGGGTTGCAATGGCTAGTGCAACTTGTGCAACTCGCAACTAGTGCAACTTGTCTCGCAATGCAGAAAACTCTGCACCGTTTAACGGCGGCTTGGCCCTCTGTCGCACCGGCGACCCGTTCCCACAGCTAATGAATCGTATGTTTGTTTCTTTCCTGAATATATCCTGATGTTCATTGCATTATTTTCTCCTTAGTCAAATCAACTTTTCTTGCTGGCGCGGCTTCAGAATGAGGTAGAGGATCTCAGACAGAAAGTCGAGGAAACGAAGATGAGGCTTGCGACTGAGATGAAGGTATGCGCATGCGCACACACGTTACTCGCGGGCTCATGATCACACAATTTGAAAATCAAAAGTCGGCGATCTTTTCGATATCTTTTTTTTAAGGTTTGAATCGTTAGAGAGTTGAGAGACGATGTCCACGGAAATAGAATTCAGGGAATTTTGATGAAAAATGGAGTGGAAACAAAAGAACATTTTTCTGTCTTCACTCAAACGGAGTTCTTACCATTTCAATATTACCGATTTCATTGAATGTTGGTAAGATTGTATTGACTTTTCTTTTTACAGAAGCGGGACGCAGCTCAAAATGAGCTCAAACAACTTCGAGAGGACCTCATGGAAAAGAAAATTAACCTGACCTTAACCAAAAGTCAGAAGAGTTTAGCTACCCTTGGCAACCCGGAAAATATCACTGCATAGTCGAAGAAGCTGCCGCCCCTTTGTCAAGGATAGTATATACAACTCACCGGGAAGTCGTTTGACTGGCCTTGAAATGCAAAATTGTAAACCCAAAACATGTGGTTATGTAAAACATATTTTCCCATAGGTTTAATATTGCCAAAGGGTGTGAGTATAATCTAATGTAAAATATACTCGCGTAGAGGTACATGTATTTATTCTATCAAACATGGTGATATAATTTTGTCGACGATAAGTATCATTATTTGCCACGTCTAGACAAGTAATATTTATAATACATACTCAGTAATATTTCGTAGGGCTTGTAAAGTCTATGAATAGTGCCATCGAAGCTCGGATTGTTGTGCAAGATTCAAAGCAGTCCATGAATTGTAATAATATATACATTTTATACAAATATAAAACAAAGAAGAATTTTCATGCAAGTGTTTATTGATCGAGGGCCTTAAACGGCGGAATCCAGGGGTATTTCAAATAACAATAGCATCATTTCTATAGCGCTATATCGAGCTGATAAACCTTGGGAATCGGGTTGTATTTCCAGGGAAAAAGGCCATTCGGAGGGAGGTTATTGCGGAAAATGCCGGGTCGATTGGCACGTTTTTGGAGTTGCGATTTATTTTATTTTTCGGAAGAAAAATTGGGCCTGA
The DNA here is from genome assembly GCA_033964015.1 of Scolanthus callimorphus. Classification (NCBI taxonomy): domain Eukaryota; kingdom Metazoa; phylum Cnidaria; class Anthozoa; order Actiniaria; family Edwardsiidae; genus Scolanthus; species Scolanthus callimorphus. The sequence goes on along the minus strand of CM066913.1, from coordinate 9,218,551 downwards.
CAGGATAAAAACCTGTTGCGTTTTTTGCCACAATTTCACTCGCTCCTCTTTTCATTATCCTTTCACAAGGTATGCAGTTTCCGGCCCTTGCACCGTACTAAAAAAAGATGAAAGAAGGAGCGAGTGAAATTTTCAATGAACTGTGGGAAGGGTAGAAACAGCTCGGAAGACTCGAATTCTCCCCAAAACACAACTCAGGGGACAATGAGAGGTGCATAAGTCAACTTTATCGACATGTACGTACTGATAATTCGCCTTGTCTGTCCGTGGTAAACGCAAAAGTAAGTGCGAATTACTCACGACACTCATGTGAAATCCGCTCTTTTAGTGCATTCACATCGTCAAGTAAACATGCTTCAGATGCAATATGGTACAAATATAATCACAGTAGATATTACAGAGCAGGGTCGTAGCCAGCATCTGCGAAAGGGGGATCACAACTACTGAAAATGTTAGATGATCCTTACCAGACTTTTTCTTTACTGTTTACTATATTTTTCGTCCGAAATGTGAGGAGGTCACGGCATCCTAGGACCCCGTAGCTACGCCCCTCCAGAGACAACCAACACATTTGGCAGTTAGAGATAAATTTTGAAACATGTTTAATCTGAGTATGTTGCTAGGGAGATTCTGGGAAACCTGTGACCCCCCTTTTTAGAAGAAAAATACAAATCCTGGTTACACCCCTGTTTAAGCGCCAGTATGGACGCACTATAGTAAGATAACTTGGCTTCGATTGAGACACGAGAGGTACCCACTCCAGAAAAAAAGGATGTCCTCGAGACCTCAGGATAATTGTGTGAGTTTGTTTATGAAAACAAAATAAAACCAGACGAAACAGAGTTGCAAGAGTTATTTTGTAAATAAAAAAATCTCAGACATACGTACCCGAAGATTAACATCACCCTCACTTCGCATCGAGAGGATAATTAAAATTAGTCTGCTAAAAATAAAGACGTTTGCAATCTTCAAGGTCCTATATATATATCGATATTTACTTTGCGAAACGAAGAACTAGCAATGCGGAAAATCGCGCCTCGAAATGCACATATATCAGTGTGAAGGGGATGTCTGGCAAGTGCCATAGGAATGGACAGCTCAAATTCACAGAAACTTCAGTTCAGCGCAGAATGAATGAAAATGCTGGACAAAGAAGAGAAAAAGAAAGTAAAGAAGTTCACCTTGTCGCTGCCATCATTGGGAAATAAGCTCCCATTAGACCTCTCGCCAACCTTTGCATATGACATTGGTAAACAAGAAAATAATGCAAGTGAAATGGTCGTATCGCCAACTCAAGAACTATTAAGTCGTGACTATAAAAAAGAACAGGAACAAGAGAAATGGAGAATGTACGGAATTGCTGTCACTGTTCTGTTTGCAGTAGTTTCACTGGGTGTCTCTGTCTGTTCCTTCGGGGCAGGCTATCTTGGTGACAGTGTCTCCGTTGTCACCGTGGCATTCGACGCGCTTTTCGCGCTCATCGGTGCATGCATCGTCATCTGGTGTCTTCAAAATGGTCACAAATCCACCAAAGAAAAGCTAAAAAGAGAGTGGATCGGCAAGTTGTTTTTCGGAATTACTTTTATTCTATCAGGAATCGTCACAGCCGCTTTAGCTGTAATAAATTTGGTTCGTGAAGTGCATCCAATCAAGCCGGTTTTGCTGTTAATTCTTCTCGCTGTGAGTGCTTTCCTCAACGGCTTACTAGCACTTGCCCAGTTTCTCGTCTCGCGAAAGCTAAAGAACCAGACACTTTTAACGCTTAGCATTGACACCCTATTCGAGGCTGTTTTAGCTTTTGGTGTGCTTGTTGCTCAGCTTATTTACATGGAAACAGCCCCTGCGCTCTGGTATATCGACGGCGCGGTGTCCACAACAGTCGCGACATTCTTTATACTGTGTGGGGCAGAAATCCTCGTGTACTGGTAAATGAAACTAAACAAAATACACGAAAGTAAACATATGGGACTATTTAGAGCTAGAAACTAGATCTTCTATGTTCTTAATTTTGTAAAATATTTATCAAAATATTTTTACAATGACCCACCTAGGAAAATCAGTTTATTTTTTAACTTGTGCGATACTATTTGCACTAGTATTTAATAGACAAATGTCAGTCACACAAACTATCTTCACAAGACCGCGTTTCTACAGTGTACTTTATTGAACATCTAAACTTAGGAGGAAATTTTGTATGATTATGCGTCTACTCGACCGTGTGGGGAACGCATACTTTACTTGCAAGTTCACTATCCACAGCTCTATTGAAGTCGCACTAACACATTACAGTAATCTAAAGAAACTAAGAAACCAATTCTGCTCCCAACTTTACAGGACATTATCATTTATAGACAGGGGCCAAGTAATTAGTAAAGTTAGCAAAGTTTTACAATGCCACATAATTAGTTTCCAGCAAAGATTTGCCGTAAAATATTCTAGGCAAAGTGTTTTGCTCCAAAGATTGTGGGTTTACGCATGAACACATGACGCGTGGGCCGAGTGAACATATTGTTCGAGAATGATTTCAACTGCGCAAAGCTTTTGTAGTGCAGTTGGCTCTAAAATGTACGTTGGGAAACCTTTATGAATCAGATCAAAACTTCTAGTGACATCTTTTTGTCGTCATTTCTATTATACTTCAATTATACTTCCTTTAGGAAACGTAAATTGCTACCAAATGCCTAGCACCAGTAGTAACTGTCGGGTGTCTATTTCACAATAAATTACCACTCTGAATAGAAAACATGTATGTGTTGGGATGGGACTTGTTTGTGCGGATTTGACAAGACTATTACAATCGGATTGATGAGCTAATTCTATTATTCCCTAGCAATTGTTCCCAAAGTGCAAACTTACCGGCGGCGCTATTGTGTTTTGGTCAGTTGGTAAAGTTTCCCCGGGAAAATGACATATATCAGGGAATGGACTTCTTTATCACCTTTATCACGACACCTTTATCACGTATAACTGTCGCTTAATTATATCTTATAGATATGAATATAGTTATTACCAGAGTCCAGTATTGAATTCAGCATATGCGTATTAGTAAAACTGCTTATTATCCAACTGCAACGAGAGGAGTACAAATATCGCAGGAGTGAGAGACTGGGGCGAGTTCAAATATCCCGCGATATTGTACACTGCCATAGCTATTCTCACAAAGTTCGTCCATTCTCACTTCAAACACCGGAAAATAAATGTCGGATAATAAACAACTTTATTAGACATTTTAATGTACAATATCTGTGAACATTTTCTTCCGAAGAAGGGCTCGACAAAATACTCCAGACTCGAAAAAATATTCAGGCGATATTGTACATTTGGTGACATTTGGTACAGGGGGTGTTTGAACTGGGGGGGGGCGGGGGGGGGGGGGGGGGGGCTAAGCACCCCCACTTCTTGAAGCTATATATATTTCTTTGGTATTTACACGTAAAGAAGAAGGGAACGGAAGAACAGAAGCGTGACCTTTTTGTTTCTGTTTTGACATTAGGCTCATAGAACGTAGGGGTTAATATTACATTATGACATATTTCCATCAAAATGAGGTAAAAAACATGAAAAAACGAAATTCCGTGTCCACTTCATTTTTTGCCTCTCTGGCACCCCCTCCGCCGCCCCCCTGGAAATGAAGCAGGTCTGCAGTTGTTTTTAGAACAATAGTTTTGCCGCTTGAATAAACATCTCTGAACAAAGCATACGCTATCTACATTCTTATTGGCTGAGCGAATGTGTAGCGTAGGCATTTGCGGGAAAATTTGAAATTAAAAAGAATTTCATAGGAGCCTCATTTTGACATTTTCTAATACGCTATTACACTGTGATAACATGGTATCAGACATGTATATGAACGAAATTAAATCTCAGGCTTGACATATAGAACTGCATCCCGCAGCTTCTAAAGGTGGTATGGTATCAGACAACGTGGTGAGAGGTTTTGTTTACTGATTCAGTGCATCATAAATTCTGCAAAGGATTTCCTTTCAAAGCCTTTAGCCTGTGAAATGTATTACGAACTGCTGTTACATGTATGTCTCAGAACAGGACATTGCATTATGACATTTACTACGACTACCTTTTTTCAGAGGACAAATAAAAATAAAGTATTTTGTTGCTGTTTGTTCGTAATTACCGCTAGTATTATACATTGTACTCACTATCTTGAATCTGACAGGCTCTTGCTTTACATACTTTAAGAATCATGCACACAACCTACTAAGGAAAACTTGAGGAGCATCAGTTGAATGGTTCGCTCATGGAATTCTTATATTTCTTTGTGAAACACAAGATATTAAAACTGCGTTCAGTGAACGTTGTCCTTGTTCTCTCTATTTTCTGCTAACAATGTATAATAAAACAATTGATTTCGGTTTTTGAAATTGATTATTCCGGATATCACAAAAAAAAAACCATGTTGTTTTGCGGATTCCTGTGGCAAGCAAAAAGCGCCCCCTGTCCCCACCCCTCCCGTCGCTTTTTGCGCGTCACATTTATCTCTGATTACTGTACACAGTTCATCGGAGCCTCAGGAGAAAGGACGTAAATTCATGGAAAGGTAAAGAAACTGGGCCGTGTAAAATACATCAAGCATGGATGAAAGAGAACCTCTACTAGAATCAAGTATAAACTCATTGACGGTGATTTCTAGACCCAATCGCCGTCGTGCCTCGAAGGTCATTAATTTTTTCTTTCTAGCTCTAGTGATAATCGGCCAAACAGGGCAAACCATCACTTTACCTCTCTGGATTGACTCAGATGAGAAATCAAGACATAATGAGACCAGCAATTCCGATGAGAATCAAGCAATTACGGGCCACTACTTTTATCTGTTTCTACCAGCGTTTTCCTTTGCTACAATATTTGGGATAGCTCACGCGCTCAACACATTCATATTGCATAACAATGGTCCTCGGAAGCATAGATATGTTCCGCACAAGTATTTGGCACCGGTGGGTTGCCAATTTGGTTTCGCGGCTATTTTTCTGGTGTTTTCTGCGAGTGGAAGAAGAACGCCACCATATCTACAATCAATACTGGCGAATATTACCATTCCTACTACACTTCTTATAAGGTAATAAACATGCTCATTTTCTGACCTTTGCCTCCTTTGCTTTGACATGAATATAAGCAAGATACTCAAGACAAGACAAGACAGAGAAGGCTAACGTTTGCTTTGAATTACCCTGCTAGCAGAGCTTTCTATCTGTCAGTCTTTTAACAACCAAACCGCGAAGGCTAACAACAAAACGAGAGAGCGAAATGTCAAGGAAAAGCCTCTGCTGCAGGGTACTTGCTTGCGCAACTGTAATTATGTGGATGACGTTTTAGTTGCACGAGGGCAAAGGTCACGGAGCGCGAAATGTCACGCCGATCTCCAAATTGTCGAAAGGTACATTATCGATCAAGAAGCCTGTACCACCAAACATTCAGTTCTTAGGGAATGTTAATTTAATATGGAGGGGGAAGGGGGGGGGGGAAATGCCTATGCTAGGGGGGGGGGGGGGCTTAGAAAAAATAATGGGTCTGTGAGGGCTCTGGATTTTTATTCCATTTGCATTTTTCACGAGTTCACTCATCAAAACTGGATAGTTAAAATTTGCGCGCATAAAAAGTGCCCCCCCCCCCCCCAAAAAAAAAACTCCAAGTCACAGTTCCGCAGGTCGCAAGAAGACCCCTTATTATGTAGTGTAAGCTTGAGTAGTTAAAAGGATAGAAAAAACATTAAAAGGATAGAAATTTGTCATTTGTACTACCGCGCTTCACAGCCCTTTTTGCTCCCTATTTGAACTATCTGGCACTAGTTCAAATAGGGAGCGGGGGTTAGGAGACTTAACTTGATCATGAAAACTTTTAACAACTCTGAGGGGGATCACATTAATCATAGTACTTTTCAGAGGGAAGATCACTTCATTTGACCGTGTATTTCCCAACTCCTCCGCACACCCCCTGGCGATAAACAATTACCCTTAACCCCTAAAAGGTCAGGTGACGAAACCCGCCCCGACCAATATATAACGTCAGTTGAGAGGCACCGCCGAGCATAATTTCGATTGGGGGGGGGGGGGGGGGGGGAGCTATATCAGGATGGCACAACCTGGGGGGATGGGGGTCTGAAATTGGTAACTTTTAAAGTTTTATCGAGAAGCGCCAGATGAATTGGACAAATATTTTCAAAATGGCGGCCAAATTATGCACAGAGGCTGCATGATTTTTATTTTTTTATTTTTTGAATTTTTTTTTTGTTTTACCCCCCCTCCCCCCCACCCCCTCACTTTTCTAATGGTCCGTCCCTAACCTACCCTTCCCTTTTCCTATCACCCCTTCAATAGGAGCTGACATTTTTCTTTTGCTCAGATTTCTAGCTCTTAAAAAGGTGCCGACGAGAAAGAAACTACTGTGTGCAATGGCCACCATTCTTTCCTTGGTCGTGTGTCTTCTGCCATCAATGATACCAAGCATCGATCCCGATAATCACGCCGATCAGGGGGGTGCGCAAGGCGTGGCCGGCATACTGTGGCCTCTATCTTACATGGCTGGATTTGTAAGTTCCCCACGCTTCGATATTTTATCTGCCCTTGTATTGTAATGCAAAGGTCGCGTGACTCGGCAGTTCTACGTGTCGTGTCTTTCTGATGTTCACAATTAGCTTGACTCAAAGGAAGCTCGCACAAGATAAGAAATGTTTCTTTAATGTGGGCATTTTTCAATGCCTTCCCGAGGGAAGTTTTGGGACTCGGGTTCCCGTTCCCTAAATGCTTAGACACTGAACGACACAATACTGTTATGGTGCGGACACGGCATGGTTCGTACCTTCACGTTTTCAATCGAAAATAGCTCCGTTGGCTCTACACCCGCTGACAGTTCCCGGGGTTTGTTAGGCCAATCCAAAATAGGCATTTACGTCAAGAAACATATGGAGCTGGACTGATGTTTTTTTTATTTATTTCAGATGTTCGATGCCATTGCGAACATCCTACAAGAGCGGGCCTTATCCTACGAGCCTCCTGAAAACAACAAGCCTCCCGATCTAATCCACGCGCTGTGTTGGATCGAGTTCTACCAGTTCGTGTTCTTGCTCTCCTGTTTCTGGGTTGATACAATTCCTGGTTTTGGTAGCGGATTCAGTATAGCGGACGTCGGAAAAAAGTGAGTGTAACATAAGCTAATCAGTTTGTTGTAGGCCTGTCGGTTGCACGGTTACATTTAGTGAGGCCTTATGGTCCAGTGGTTAGTAGGACGCCGGCCACGCAATGAGATCCCGACTTTGAGTCCCGCTCTTGCCACTGGTTGATTTTTGTATATAGCCAACTGGTTTTGTTCTTATAAATACGCTATATACGCTACGGAATGAGGAAGTAAACTTAAAAAGCCGGTTTACACTTGCAATTTTTGTCGCGCGACTCGCGGCTATTTTTCTCGCACGTACGCATCAACTCAAAATCACTAATGTACACTAGGTGCAACTCAGCGAGTGTAAACCGGCCTTTAGAGAGTAAAGGTGGAGTTACACGGTGCAATATTTTCTGCAACTTGTCTCGCAATCCAAGTAGAATCGTATCCTACTTGCTGCAACTGTTGCAGCAACCTGTCTCGCAACGTTGCAGAGGGTGTTACACGCTGCAATGGCTCGTGCAACCGCATTGCGAGACAAGTTGCAGAAAACATTGCACCGTGTAATGGCGGCTTAAGCATCCAATTCCATTGACTTATTTCGATAATGTAGTGCAATACCCCCTTCTCTCTTTCTGCTGGATGATCAGTTTATATAACAGCCCCCCAAATCTACACTCGCCACTCATCCAAGCATGAATACTGTACCATTCTCTTTGGATTCCCTGAAGCAAGGTTCCAATATTGGCCCCCATTTTTTCTACTGTGGGCCCCACCCCTTTCTGGAGATCCAGGATCCGCCCCTGATGGGCTCCTATGAATCACTAAGTTTTGATTATTGTGCTATTTTCAGTTGGTTGCACTGTTTTCGGTGCTTCTTCGGAGGGGACGGCTGCTCCTCCACGTCCGGTCTCCTGGGAACTTTGTTCGTGTCGATGCTATCACTCTACATGATCGGGGCTAACTATCTGTTAAGCGGGGAAGGGGCAACTTATCTGGTAATCGTACAGGTAAAAAAATGTCTCTGTGTTCTTTTTGCAATACTCGAGTCATACTTTTTGAAGATGGTCAGTGAACGTTTGTATAAAGAGCCTTATTCTTTTTTGTCAGCCTAGAATAATATTCAGGGGCACTGTACGGAGTAGCAAAGTGACTCGAGTCATACAATTAGTGTGCGCTCGTCGTTGTTTTTATTTGTAAATTTATTATCATGTACATATAATGCACGTTTTTTTATGAAAAATAGCTGTATATAGTCTGATAGAAATCCGTGGGTAAAATAAAGTTGTATGTATTTTATTTAGGGGCGGATTTGGGAGGAGGGGGGTGAGGGCCCCCCCCCCCCTTTCTCGGGAGATTTTCCCATACATTTACTGGAGGAAATTTGAACATTTTCGTCCCATGTTTTCACTATCCGGCCCCCCCTTTCAGAAATTCCTGGATCCGCCCCTGATATTGAGCAAAACGCATCCATTTTCATCACCTAATTTAGGGAACATAATGCGGTATTTTCGTTGGACGATTCCAGCTATAAGCGCGCGCGCTTTTCTTTACTCAGAAATGCCCAAGCCGTGTCCCACAACTACCAGAATGCAGCGCGCGCTTTTTTAACAGTTCCTTCGACGAATGTCCCACATCTACCGACATGCAGCACGCGCGTTTAAGCTGGAATCGTCCATTTCGTCCTGGTAAACCTCCCCTAGTGAGGGGAAGGCTTTAAAACTGACGAGTTTGTGTGCGCTCATAACTGGAATGGGTCATTCTTTCGGTCTGAACAAAGCACTTTTAACGTAGGAATACAAATAAGCTGGATATTGCCGTGTGGACGGTGCATTTCCTGTCAATTCGGTGTCAAATACAGGGCGCATGTATGAATGTATACCGGGAGTTTAACAGGGAGGTCGTATCTATTTCAGGCGATTGTGACGCCACTCGGTTTCCTGTTCTGGACGCTGTGTAAAGAGCAGCCTCGCTTCCATTGGGGTCCCGCATTTACCATTACAACTTGGTTTAACATCGCTGGCCTAGTGGTGATGGTGCCTTCTATATACTTGTACAATACTGGGTAAGAATAGGACTGTGCATTCGGTCTTGTCTTGCCAGTCAATAAACGCCAATTTACATTTGCGGTTTTTGTCGAATTTCTCGCGGCGATTTTTCTCGCTCTTTTTGTCGTGTGTGGAAGGTTAGGGTAGGACCCTGGCGCGCGAAGTTGGGTGCGATGCAAATCCAGTGCGATTTCTGTGCTCTCTTGGTTCAAAATCGCATCAAGTTACAACGTGTTTCGAACAGCGAACACGCTCGACAATATCGCCAAAATTGCGCCGAAGTTGCATCTTATTCTACGACTATGGCGTCATTTTACCATATAAGGTCAAAATTGAGTGCAGATATGGAGTCGTATTACACGGTTGAAAGCCGTATTACACTGTAGGAAACCGGTTACGAACCGGTTTTGCGCGCGCACTTGAATGGCTTCCCGATCGTGTGCTAGTCAAAACATGTACGTTTTCTAGTAAATCTTGAAAAGATACGAAAATATTTCTCTTCGTCGTATAATAAATAACTCATTAGATGCTTTTTCATGTAATAACGGCGGACAATTTACTCGTTGCTCGCAACTCGTAAAATGTCCGCTCGTATTGCATGAAAACATCTAATTTGTAGTTTGTGCGCGAAAAAAATCGCAATGACTTATTCGACAAAAGTCGCAAGTGTATCCCCTCGGCGTGTTGCATTTTTTGCTGCGTTATCTAACTTTCGTGAGTTACTGCGACTTTCGTGAGAGATAAACGCAGGGTATTTTCATATCAAAAAGGCGCGGTGTTTGCGCGGTCGCGACGCTGTTCCCAAGGTCTCGCGCCTGGAAATCCAAAACAACAACCAAAGAGTTGACGAGGCTCGAATTTAGTTCCATTTTGTATACCTTGACAAAGTTGCAGTAAAATAACGAATGCCTTTCTGCCTCCTCTAGATTACCAGAGAAAACTGCTTCATCAAAGACTAAAGTGAACAAATTAACACCAGAACGAAAGAGTCGTCTATGTTGACAAAACGCATTGTACACAGGCAGGGGAGTGTGACTCGGGTATAATTCTGCTGGGGTAATTTATTTAATCTAACAGATGACACAGTGATCAATAGTATTAACTGATTAATGTCAATTTGTCCATTGGTGTAACGTTAATGGGATAACTTCACATAACTTGTAAATAGAGCTATTAAAAGTACGACGTCTCGCGTCTGACCGCATCACTGAAGTTCTAATTAGAAATCAAAACGATGAATCCTGTCTGGGAAGCCATTCAGTAGTTTTCTATAGCTGTAAATCGTTTTCTATTCTGTATTCCTATAGGTATTGCGCTATTTATTATTGTGGAATTCACTTTTATATGGTGTGACGATTTGCAACTGGAAGTATCGTTTGCTTGTTTTATTGCAAACCCGTAAGCATTATTAGTTACACACATTTCGTCATTCGTTGCACCATTCTTTTAAAAACACATCATTATTGACACGGAACACTTCAGTCATATCTTCAGGGCTCCTTAAAAACTTCTTTCGACATAAGTGGAAATGTTCTTTCTACAACTCTCAGTTGCTAATCGTCACACCATTATTAGTAGGGGAAGACCTCTACTAACTCTACACACACACCAAAAGTACATAACTATCTAGTGATTCTGTGCTTAGGCCTGGTTTCCATATAGTCTGATCTGTCTCATCAGTCGACCGTGAAACAATGGAAATTGAGTTATTCTTTTGTTTCACGGTTGGTTGATACGACAGATACGACAGAGAAGACTATATGGAAACCAGCCTTTATGGAGGAATGCAAAGTTATGCGTCATTCTAAAAAATTACCCTGCACTCACCAGACTCTCAAATGAATTGCTTGCTTTTTCCCACATGCCGAGCCTAGAGTAACAGTGTTTTTTTTTTACGATGCAGTTCTGCATCGCAGTCTTGAAGCCCTCAGAGTGAATATATCATATCTTGCCAAGTATTTGTCATTTACCAGTAAGCGAGGATTTCAGTCCCGCAAATGATGAAAAACACAGACACGGCTAGTGACATCGCACTGTCCAGATACCATAGATTAGGTGTTGTCTTCAAGTAAATCAGCTCTGCTACTAGGACACCGAGAGAAAGGAGACATTCTAACAATGTATCTATGCTGAGTGCCAAGAGGGGATGATTGTCAAGCTTGCGCGAGACCAGAAACTGAGCCAGACACAATGCGCCGTTCAATATGGCGGAGACTGCAAGGAGAACTAAAAGCAAGAGCGGTTTCGTCGGGCGAACCCCTTCCATTAGATGTATAACAGAAATTGCGATGACTACGATGCCACTGATAATGAACGAAATTCCAAAGAAAAGTTTATTGATTTCTCTCTCCTGAGCCTAATTTCTTGTGTTTCATGGCCATTTTGTAAACACCAAAGTACAATGCAAGATCCCACAAGCGCGAAAAACGCGTCAAAAGCTACGCTGATTACTGCTGTGGTATTAGCTGTCACTCCCACTGCGAATGATGCTAGAGTCAGAGCTAGTGATACTACGGCGAAGATGACTGTGAGGGCTATTCCTAGCTTTCTCCATTTCGTATATTGTGGGTTTGACTCTAGTAATGTCTTCTTCTCGCTATCTGATTCGTAAGGATCATGTATCGGTGCCGTTCCGGTTCCGTCAGATATTTGTTGTTCAGACGGGCCCTCTGGCCTTCCAAATGCTGCTGAAAGTCGTGACGGGATTTTCATCCAGCTCCTGGAAATCGCTGTGGTCTCACTCGTCATGACTTAGCCACATTGTTGAACAACTACGCAGTTTCATGTGAATATCATGCTGTTCTTCGAGCTGAGTTCCGCGTTTATTAGCGAAGAATCTCAGTGGCGCGTGAAAGTTTAAAACATTTAAATTCCACTTTTAACTCATCATGCATGACATCAATATCAACTCAAATGATTTAAACGTTGATAATTGCGCACATTTTAAGAGCTTCTTTTGTACGCGTTTTAGTACCGTCGATTTCATCTAAAGCGAAAACACCTGAAAACAAAACCGCCACTAATTAGGGGCGGTTCTCGAAGTTTTTGCACGTGAAACTTTGACATTTGCCACGCCAACTTTGCGTTTTGGCATGTAAACCATTACGGTAAATTTCCCAAACCGTTAAAATTTGCGCCAGATTCGGCGGGGAAAACATGAGAATTCGTACAAATACTTTTGGACGTAATTACAAACCGAAGTTTGAATCACTTGAAGCTTTTTAAGGCAAATGGAATCCTTTGTACCGGCTACTATGCGCCAAACGTCAAAGTTTGAAGCGCCAAACTGTCTGATTTTAGACATCAAATCTTTGAGGTATCGCCCCTAATTAGTGATGTTTTTCTTTTCAAGTGTTTTCGCTTAGATGAAATCGACGGTATAAGATTGTGAAAGATTGAAACAATACCATCGGACTGCACTATATTCTGTAAGGTCACGGACCTGCTTTATATCTTGAGGCGCCGCCTCTTGCGTGACGACTTGTATATAACAATATGAATGTATATATATGCATTACAGCTATCGAAGCGATTAAAACTTTACAACTCTACAATGCAAAGAAATGTATAAACCTAATTCAAAAGAGGTTGCTATGGTGATTGGCGTTTGGGCTTTGGTCTTTCATTACTCCCATTGCATTCTGGGGAAGACTATTTCTTTAGCCTTCCTGAATAATTGAGCGACTCATTGTTAAAATACAGGTTTGTCTAAATGGTTAGCTCAAGGCTCCGAAATGGCGACATTTTGTAAGGTTTTATTATTTGATTCTTGACTAATAAGCTGTCCTTTCAAGTTGCCTTTTATTGTGTTTTGGAGAAATGGACAACTAAGTTGCAGGCGCCGAAGTAAATTCAGAAGAACTAAGGCTTAATAAATACGTCGCACTCTTGCCGTGCCGAACTGAAGCCAGAAAATGGCAAATGACCAGACCAGAAAACATTTTTGGACGGTATTCATGAGATCGCCTTCAAAAGTACCATGGTTTTTACTGTATAGTGAGCTGGTCAGGCTCAACAATCTCTCAACCCATGCGAACAAGACAAAAAAAGAAAAAAAATTATTGCACATTCCGTGCTAACACTGGTGGTACTCGAATGACCGAGTAACATTGAACCCCCCCCCCCCCCTCTGTGATAGTGCACTAGTAGGTTTAAATCGCAGCTTATTGCCTTGTGGTTATAACTTTCAACCTGATCTTCCCATATAATAGTACTGATGAGTGCGAAAAAGAGTAGTACAATTATATCAGTAGGAACATGCACACAGCAAAACATGTTTTTCTTGAATAATTTATTTCATTTAAATAAAATTCGCCCAAAAATTGTCAACACCTCGAAATGATTACAAATAAAAATAATCCAAATTAAAAAAAAATCATCGTCAATTTTTTTAAGAATTGCCCGCGCAGTGAGCGTGTCACGACAAGAGCCTACTGCGCACGCTCCAACCTTTAAATACATTGGATCAATCACGCATTCTCGTACCCAGAGCTCCCCGGCTCGTCTGCCTCGGGGAGGCTTTGGGGACATCCATTTGAGGGCCGTCGCTGATTGGTTGATTTCGAGCGTTGGAGCATGCGCTGAAAGGCCTTCTCTCTAGTGGCTCTGTATTAAATCTCGCGCATGCGTCAGTGGCTGTCACCAGAGCCTCCCCCGCGAGGTTACGAGCCGGGGAGCTCTGGGTTCGAGAATAATCAATCTCCAATCTCGTTTCCAGAGCCCTGCATTTTCTGCGCATGCGTCGCCAAATTTGGATAACGGAAAGCGCGCGTACCAGAAACATATAACTCACTTATATGTTTCTGCGCGTACTCAATCTCCATAGCAGCACGCGCTCGCATGCAAGTTTAAGTTTAGTCTTATTTGATTTGCACACAAAGAACAGTAATTACAAGTAACAATGGACAATAAGTACACTACAGGCAGGATATGATGACAGGGCAAGGCCCCATTTGGCTATCAGCCCCTTCACATAAAATATGTAAAATTACAATAGTGAGATAAAAAGAAAAAAAAAACAAAATATGTAGAAATATATACATTAAGGCGGCTGATAGTTGTTCAGTTTGGCCAAGAGTGGATTAACAAGAGTTAGAATCTTTCGTACTGTATTTGTCCACATCACAGTCAGCAAAGTGTCTATTTTTAGATTTGAAATTCGCGCGCGAAAGTATTCGAATCCCCTTTTGATTCCCCTGAATTCATCCTATACCCAACACACACAAAATTAGAGAATATCATACCTTATCTTTGCGACTTTAAAGGTTTTTTCGAATTATCAGTGATTTAATTTTAGGCTGGATCTCACAACTCTTCGCGTGGCGAGAAAGTGGGAACCCTGTGGATGACGAATTTTCGCGGGAAACCTAGTTCTAAAAATAGACACTTTTCTGACTGTGATTCGGGCGTACATAGTAAATATGGAAACTCTTGGTAATCCACTCTTGGTTTGGCTTTACAGTACGCCGAGAGCTGAGACTTGAATACTTGAACGCTAGCACTATGTTTAACATGGTGAGGCAAACTGTTCCAGAGACTGATAGTTAGTTCTAGGGAAGTAGGACTTTGTAAAATAGTTCTGGCGATGAGAAGATAGGAGGCGAAGATTTGCAGGGTCGGAGTTCTCGTATAGTAGTTGGAATTTACTGGTGAGAAAAAGTTGTCAAAGTTGGTGTTGACAAGAAGGTGCAATGGAAACTATATATTTAGAGATATTTTATACTTTTCAGGTAAGTGCAAATTAGGTGCTAGTGGCACTTAAAGCATGAGGAAGGCCGGGTCAATGTTTTCTGCAACTTTCTGCAAAAGTTGCAATAGCCATTGCAGCGTGTAACACCCTCTGCAACGTTGCGAGACAGGTTGCTGCAACCGTTGCAGCAAGTAGGATACGATTCTACTTCTCGCAACGGATTGCAGCAACTTGTCTCGCATTGCAGCGTGTAACAGCGATTCCTGCAACTTGTCTCGCAATTTCGTTCCCAGAAACCATCTCGGGCTTCTTTGCGCATGTGTTATCTGTATCAAAATGGCGCGCAAATAGTTTAATGCTTGATACGTTGCGAGCGATCATTGCGAGCTAATATCAGCTGCAATGGCTATTGCAACTTGCAGAAAACATTGCACCGTGTAATTCCACCTTCAGTTTGATTTAGAGGGACGAAAAAAGTATAAAATATCTGTGATTCCTCCAAGCTACTTATACCTCCACTCAAATATCTTATCCCTTTCCTTCCTTCTTTTGGTTTGTAAATTCAAGAATTTTGTCATTTGCATTAAGGATCATGGACATAATGTTCACCTGCGGCTGAACTCCACTTAGCTTTGCTTACAACTTCACGATCACGATAGATTGACAAAAATAGAATCAAATTTACATTTCTGCGGCAAATTAACTGTAGTCAAAACACTCCCATAATTCAGGTATTGAACAAGGTGAAGTGATTTGAAATACAGTCACGATCCCTCATCGTTTAGGAAAAGTCTGTTATTGGTATTATTGTTCTTGGTTGCTCATATTTAATTCCTTTTTGACGCATGTCTTTTCTTAGAGTGTTTTAATACTAATGAAAATATTTTTGAATATAGATCTGGCATAATTCCAATTTCTCGGTCTAAAAACGCCAACTCGTTTTGCATTTATTAACGAGGGAGAGGCTAAGACAACTGACAGGCTTGGAACTCTCCCTTTCTCGCAAAATGACCCAGGAAAACATGGATAGCGAAGAGTTAAAACCAAACAAGCAAACCAACGCTCCTTCGGTGGTAGTTAATGGCGTGAATGAAAATGGGAAAGGGAAAAGTGAAGGGAAAAATGGAGTAAACAATCGGTTTAACACGTACGAGGAGCAAGTGAAATATTACGAGCGGAGAATTCGTGCGTTTCACAAGGCGAAACAGAAAGAAAACGAGGCGGATGAGCTTTGTAACCTGGGAATTTTGTACTACAAGGCTGGCAAATTACAGGAAGCAAAACACTGCCACGAAAGGCACTTGTTCCTAGCAAAGGGGTTTCATAATAGTAGAAGCGAGAAGCGAGCGTATTGTAATTTGGGCTGCACATTTCGCAGGATTGGAAACATAGACCGGGCGATTGAGTGTTACGAGGAAGGGTTAAAACTTGCGAAAGAACTGGACGATAGAATGGGGGAAGGGAAACTGATAAATAACTTGGCGAATATTTACGAGCAGAAAGGGGACTTCGATAGAGCTGTTTTCTATCATCAGCGAAGGCTGAAGCTGGCAAAAGAGCTGAATGACTTGGACGCGGAGAGCAAATCGTGCGCCAGCATTGGTAACATCCATCACCTACTCGGCAATATAAGAGAGAGCATCTCTTATTACGAAAGACTTGTCGCCAGTTTGAAGTTCAAACTCGGTAAGAAAAGAAAAGCCCGTATTTTTATATTTGTATTGTGTGATTTACGATGAGATTTTACCTGTGTTTTTGCCATTAAATATTTATCCGCACCTCTATGGCGGCAACCACTACTGATGAAGGCAATTAGATGGTCATTTAAATACGGTTTAAAGCAAACAGGCAAGTTTGGCAATGAAATTCAGAATAAAGAGTTTCATCTCAGTTAAAATATAGTGTAGTTTTATGATGACGAGTGCGAATTGAAGGAACTTTTGTAGTTCGGGTGAAGATATATAAGCAGAAAAGATATTTTAAATGCAATTTTCCCGCTGGGTTCGTACAGTATGATTACATTTTTGATATTTCTTTTGTACGAGTCAATACTTATAAAACCGTAGCGCACGACACTTAAAATATAAAATAATTTAAAAGGCCGAGCGTTTTTGCTATATACAGAAAGGCGTTTCCCGAAACTCGTAAAATGTTAGTCTATGCAGAGCTGTATTTAACATAATACAGATTTTTTTTACATAATACAGCACAAGGAAAGGAACACAGAATGAAATTTTAAACGCGAAGTGGAGGATGATAGTATAGGAGAATCGATATCGATATTGCCGAGATGTGAATGCTCAGATAATATTTACGAAAAGATAACTTTTAAAAATATTTAAATGGCGAACTATTTGTAGACATAGGATCTCAACGTCAGGCCGCGGATAAACGACATCCTAATTTCTCCACCCATGGCAGATGGACTACTAAATTATGGTGAAAATATTATCTGGCTGGGGCACGAAGTCCGCAAGTCATCCGTAAAGAGAAGTGATTGTGTGAATATAAATGAGCAAACCAGAACACAACATGAAATAGACTGGTTTGATGTCTCCCTTTTTGTAACCACTTGAAAATTGTAGTAGCTCATTCAAGGTCAAATGTCCCAGAAAAATGGTAAAATTGCGGAATCGACAAGAAAAATGTCTCAAATAAATAGTCCTAAGTAGTCGTATGGAAAGATGAAAAAAAAACTACAAGCGTGTTAATTAAAGAGCTATTTAGCGTTATTAGGAATCTACAGCCGCTGGCATGGAAGAATAAATGTTTTAGAGGTTGACCACATGACTGCGAGTGGCCCAATTACACGGCAGTCGCGACATAGAGTTCCTGTTGCGTTCATTGGGCTATAACACTCGAACGCACAACGTAGTGGTAGACTGTTTTAGTAGCGCAAGAGGCTTCCAAATTATTAATTCTTTCGCGCGGTAATGGCGATGGAAAACCGCGCAAGGGGGAATAAGGTGACCAGGCGCGCGTCACACGACTGCAGACTTCAAGGGTAATGAAGGTTTTTGTAGCAATCGTTTTCGATCATACCAATTTGATTGCAAGGCCCCCAGCAAATTGTTTCTTTCTACCAAGACGAGGGGAGGATGGGAAGTGGGGGAAGGGGGCGTGGAAAACATTTGCACCCATCCATCACCCACTCAAAATAAACGAGGAACCAGGTTCCATCCAGCCAGCTACGGATTCAAAGTCACGAATCCCTAAAACCAAAATGTTATATTACCCGGGTATACAGAATGGTGTTGCTGCTTTACAACTACCCGATTTACTTCAAAAAGCAAATGCGAAATGTCATAACCATGGAGTTATTATGCATAATGGTCTAACGCACAGCTACCCCGAGTCTCTAAGCTTCACTAGCTTACTGACATGCTGAGCCAAGGCACTAACGGGTGTATAGGAGGCTCTAGTTGCCAGGGTAACGCATCATCGAAGGAACCGCTGGCGGAAATATATGCATGTACCAATGGTAATCTCCCAAATTAATCACCACATGATAGGATGCATACAAGGAAATATTTTTTCAATCAACCTAGTAAAAAATTACTAAACATTTTCTTGTCATGTTCACAGCACGCCAAGAGAAAAAGGGCAAGACTGAGGAAGAGGATCTGCTTCAGCAAGAAGTGCCCCCGATAGCTGATGGGAACGAGTGCCCGCAGTCATCCGAGCCTGCGATGCTGCGTCGTCATAGCGACTCGATCAGCGTAGCCAGCTCTCGAAGTGGAGGTGGCAGCGCGGGGAGTGGGAAAAACCCCGGTGGCAGTGGATGACGGGATTGATGACTGGTATCCTACCGCAAAGGAAGCTGGGAAGTGTTAGTCTCTAGGTGTTGTGCGGACTTCGCAAAGTGTTTTTCATTTGGGACAAGAAAAACTCTGTTAGGAGCAATAAGCGAACAAATGGCGAGATAACAGGGAAGTCTGTATGTTCCATCTTTAAAACTTGGGAACACCCAAGAAAACATATTCTTTCGGACTTGTTTGCAGATATTATAAACAAGATTCGAGAGGCGTTTGTTTCATCACAAAATGCTGCAGGGGCACCCAACGAGAAACTAGCGAAAAACACTTGAAAGAGCACTATTCGGTGTATTTGAACTAAGGATTCAAAATTCTATGGATAAAAAAACAGGCTTTGGGCGCAACAATGCCAGGCAGAAATTGATGTCCGAAACCTTTCCACAAGTGTTCTCATTTCCTTTTCGGACATCCATCCAGGAGACAGTGCAGAGGAAAGGTCGAGCTCGTACCTCCGAACAGATAGTTTACCGTTGGGTGCCTCTGTTATTAACGTGTTCTGTATCTGTAAGAGATCCAGTCAATATCATTTCTCTAGGACACACTTTGGATCCTCTGTAATTGGTTATGTTGGGATTTTACTATACATTAGGCATCGAGAAGACAGAGTAGACCTCGCACCAACAATAACCAAAATGAGAGAAGGAAATAAGAAGGCAACAGGACCTACAGGGACAGAATCTACATTCCACCACGGGGTGGTACACGGGTGAAACGTTATGGGTGAAGGGGAGTAAGGGGCGGAACTTACTGGGGAGGGGGGTCATACGAGGACTAAACAGTGATC
This sequence comes from Scolanthus callimorphus, assembly GCA_033964015.1. NCBI lineage: Eukaryota > Metazoa > Cnidaria > Anthozoa > Actiniaria > Edwardsiidae > Scolanthus > Scolanthus callimorphus. The sequence continues at coordinate 9,199,105 of CM066913.1, read as the reverse complement.
TGTCCTAAACCCTCACCAAAGTTATGAAAGGGAATCAATCAGACCTAATCTCCTTGATAACGTGATGTCGAGAGTGAATTTATGATATCACTTAATCGTATCGCCTTTAATTTTATGATTATCATCATCCAGTGCTGCAACCTACGCCATATGGGACCACTTGCGCATGTCAAATAACCATTAAAATGATGAAAATCATAAATAAACTCCCAAGATCATAATGGACTTGAATGCAGTGCTTATCCTGCTTGCTGAGTACTGACTCTTTATCGGATAAATTTGCTTTGGGATTGCTGTGGCGCGAAACACAGGAATCCCGAAAACAAACTTTACGAGGTGTTTAATCACGTAAATCCGCTACGTTAAGGGATGGGTACATAATTATGTTGCTATGTCTTTGGTTTCTGTAAATAAGGTCAGAAACGAGTAAAAAATTCAATTTATACGGACTGGTGTATTCAGTGCCTTCATTTGTTTATATTTGCAGTTTTTTATCTCTAGATTCAACACCAACTGTCTTTTAAAAGTACTTTAAATATATCTAGATTCTAATTTACCTGAAAATATTTACATCATGGGTTAGCTTTGTTGACCTACAACTGACGCAGCTCCCACTAGGTAACTAATAGCGGGTAAAAACTTTGAACATTCTTTACATTAGACAGCGCAAAGATATTTGCGCTTGAAAATCACGATATCGATACAGTTCAAAATATTTGGTATATATTTTAGTCTCCTCCGTTGCTACGGAATCCGTTCTTAGGGACGGGAATGCGGACGGGTACAATTAACGAAATGTCATACGTATACTGTTGTATTGCCCTGTAACTGTTATGTTTCAAGTGGATTGCGCTCTTCCAGCCGAAGCTTTGTCTCTTGGAGGATAAGTAAGAGGAGTGCAATTCAGAGTTCTGTAGTCCTAAAGCGCATGTACCAAATCAGACTTCCAGTGACGTCATGCCACAGGGAGACCACAGGGTACGGGAAAACACAGGGAGCCCAAACATAACGTCTGCGGGTGATCGTTTTAGTTTCTCTGAAATCCTCTGCATATTATTCTGATACTATACTGTATGTACCTGAACTAAGATTTTGTGCAGTGATAGTGGAGTTGTGTCATCATCCCTTGAGTCCCACGATTATGTGGCCAAGTGTTTTCCAGACTTGCTTGAAGGACGGCCGAACATCCTCCCTGATAGGAAAGTACAAACAGAGTATTTATCAGACCAATGAGGAGACCATTCGGGGACAAACTAACCGTGCGACTCGAAGTTCCTTCCATTTAGTAGTAAGAACGTTGCTCACCGTGAGCAACGTTCTTACTACTAAATGGAGGAACTTCGAGGGCCTTGAAGTTTGAGCTCTGGCCCCGGTTGTTCAAAAGCCGATTAACTTTAACCCAGGGTTAGGATTTAACCCTGGGTTATCTTCTCTAATCCAAGATTAACTAAGTCGGGGTTAGAATGCTGTTTCTCGAAAGAAGGTTAAGTTAAGTAATTAATCCTGGCTTAGCTAAACCAGAGTCAACTAAATTTAACCAAGATTAACCCGGTAAAACCAGTTTTACTGGCTGAGAAGAAAGCCATTCAGGAGCAAGTTGTGATTTCTCTTGATTCTGATTGGCTAGCGATTGCTCAATTGCGATGGTCATGATGGTCATGTGAAATCCGCTCTAAACTATCTATCTATTTATCTGGCTAAAGGCATACACTGCCTTCAACTAAAAGAATGCGGAAAATGCCAAAGTAAGCCTGGCGTACTCTCAACACTCGTTTAAAATCTCCTGTATAGCACAATTTTGTATGGTAAATATTTCCAAATGCACCGTCCCTTCTGCATTAGCTTTCCAGATAAGCATCTGCTCTTCTCGTGCGAAAACCTTCAAAACAATTTGAACTGCCACTTACTCCCATTCCCAGCAGCTCCTCATGAGCTTGTAAACCCCATTGGGAACATTCTCGGGTGCTGGCAGCCTATATCCGTTCTCGATTTTCTCCAGAATTGTCTGTCCGTTCAAGCCCTGAAACATGTCAAAGAACAATAATATGTTAAGGAAGCCATGGGCGTGTATTTCGGAATAAATGGTTCCGATTATAACAGTTGAAAGCAGACAACAAGATGCTACAAGCAGGACCTACAGAACATCTAATAAACCATAGCATATCACCCCATTATCCATGTGTTGTAGGTCACGGTGCGTTAGGGTAGAAAGTAGATTTTTTAATGCAAAATTCCTGCTCATAAACCCCATGTAGGATTGTAGTTCTAGCAACAGTAAGCATATGGTACAGCTGCGCATCTACCTGTACGCAAATATGCACGTGCGTAATATGTGGTGTCATGCTAATACAATAGAGTCCTAAAGTGATGACGTCACAAAAAAACAAAAATCTGACATTCAACATTTTTCAAATTTGTGACGTCACACTTATGGGTACCCGAGTTAATGAAAACAATTCTCTGCGTACCTCAAAAACATCTATACCCCTAACCTACGTAGAAAGCGTTCTACTGGAGAAATTGCGCTCTGATTGGTGGGAGATGAGGTGTGACTTCACATGGAATCGCTCGCTGCCGAGCACGCGGTTTTAGTTTGCTTTTTTTTTCACCAACTATCAAGACTATTTTCCGATACCCGTGCGATATTGGTTTTTCCCTAGCAGTTTCCAGTGGCATCAACCCCAGGCTGTGATGTTCCTTAAAATACTCACATGGTACGGTCTAGCGCCATGTGACGAGGCCTCCCACAAGGTGACTCCGTAACTCCAAACGTCACTCTTACTGGAGAACTTCCTGAAATAAATACACTCTGGGGCATACCACTTGAGTGGCCATCTACCCGCTGTCCCCGCCTGGAATGTCATAAAATATTACAGGTAAATGTTGCTACAATAGAAAAGTTCACGCTCTCGATTTGCATCATGGGTAATTAGGGCAATATGGTGGAAATATTTCAGATTCGTAGGCAAGCCTGGAATCCTATATACTAATTACGACTTTGAGATGGCAATTCAACAAAATATTGGCGGCTAGTTTGGGAGAAAATATTTTCACGTATTGGGCGGAGTCGCGCAGCGACGTGAAAATATTTTCTTCCAACGCCGATTCTTGAAGATTTTCTGGAGGAAATGGCAGGAAATAGTGTTAATTATTGTCGATTCAATTCTCATTACATTTACGCGCACTCTCACGCAATCACAGGGGCTTTTCGCACAAGCTCGAGCATTTTCTGTTTACATTTTTCCATCTTTTTCGGCGAAAAAAATCTCTTTCTGCCATAAGATATTGCTAGAAGTATAGCTAAACTTTATTTCTAACCACTGACAATGAAATGAAACATAAATTCGAGCGAAAAAAGTTGAATTTTGCGTGCTCTTTTTGAGCCGTCAATTCCACAAAATATTGACGGCTCACAACAATACAGAGTGGCAGGGTGAATCGCGATACTCACTAGAATTTACATATCCTGATCGTTTCTCTTTCCAAAGTTATCATATAAGTGCAAAAAGTGCCTCTATTAATTTATTGCCATAGTTGCTTCTGAAGTTTTTTTTAATACCGTCCTTGTAAATTTAGCAGGCCTAAAGTACAGAAAATGTATGAAAAATATGTCTGGAGAAATAAAACTTACAGGAACAGCTATGGACTATGAACTTATTGACATGCTTCTTAGCACTTGTAAGACATAATCTGATTGGAGAAAGTCTATCACACCAGGCCTAGAAGGATCAAAAATCGCCGGTTTGTTCTAACTTTGTGAGTTTTAATCCAATCACTACCATATTTCACATGTAAATAGTACTCATGAAATTAACAAACATGCTCGTTTTGGAATTTTGAAATTAACGAATTTTGGCGGGAAAATGACGTCATCAATCTTACACCAAAATTTTAAATCGATCATATGAACTTTTTATGAATTGGATATGAAAGAGCTCATTGAGATAGCCACAAAACCGAAAAGATTATTGAAATATCTCTTTCCCTTAAGAAGTTATGAGTATTTTAAGTTTGCATGTCCACCATTTTATTTTGGTCAGCGTTCAGTGGAAATACAAACTTTAAATATCCATAACTTCTTAACGGGATGAGATATTTCAAAAATCTTTTCGGTTTTGTTCTCAATGAGCTCTTCCATACACGATTCTCAAAAATGATCGATTTTAAATTTTGGTTTAAGATTGATGACGTCATTTTCCCGCAAAATTCGTTAATTTGAAAATTCTAAAATGACTGTGTTTGTTAATTTCATGAGTACTATTTACATGTGAAATTTAGAAGTGATTGGATTGAAACTCACCAAGTTAGAACAAGCCCTGCAATTTTGTACCGGCTGCCAATGGCTGCCATTTTGTCTAAAAAACAAAATGGCGGACATTGCAAACTTTAAATATTCATATTTCAAAAATCTTTTCGGTTTTGTGGCTATCTCAATGAGCTCTTTCATATTCATGTCATAAAATTTCATATGATCGAGTTGAAATTTTAGTGTAAGATTGATGACGTCATTTTCCCGCCAAAATTCATTAATTTGAAATTCCAAAATTACTATGTTTGTTATTTTTTGAGTACTATTTACATGTGAAATTTGGTAGTGATTGGATTAAAACTCACAAATTTACAACAAACCCCGGCGATTTTTGATCCTTATAGGCCGGCGTGCTAAGGTTCAGACTTACTGAGAGTTGTAAGAGTCCTACCTTATAGTAATCACTACCAGCCCCCATGGCCCTTGACATGCCAAAATCACTGATCTTGACAAAACTTTCATTAACAACCAACACATTCCTGGCAGCCAAGTCTCGGTGTACGAACTGCATTGATTCAAGGTACTGCATTCCCTGGAAATATCAACAATATTCTTAGTCAATGCTGATATGTCTTCTACCCAATTTAGAATGCAGGCTCTGATAAGTATACTTCTTATTCTACTGAGCTTATTCCCTGATCAAAGTGCGCACTTTGGTCAAAAAGAGAAGAGACAAAAACAAGACAAACTTCAAACTCAGCTCAAGAGAGTAATGTGAAAGGAGCCCTAAGATATCAGGAGTCAAAGCTATGGTCTTGACGAGTTGTGTTTACCTCTGCTACTTGTAACATAAGGACTAAGATGTTCAGCATGGACATGGATCTAGAAAATGAAGACCAAGCAAAAATGATACACATATTTTTTTAATGTACAAAGACAGTACACAGTACATTAAAACTCTGTCATCCCAAGGGAATGGAGTAAGAGGCAGAGGCTGCCTATATGGGGGGGGGGGGGGGGGCATGGCGATGCTACTAAACATGATGACAGAATTTGCTTCTCTGAGTTTGGAACAAGATATAATATAGAGGTCATAAAGGCTTCTGCTTTTGCCATCTCTATAGAACATAATATGTTCCCTAATAAAGCATGCCTTGTTTGGTCTGGAGGGAGGACAGCCTAAGCAGAATCTCCTAGAAGAGGCTTTATCTGTATCTCTGGGCTGACCAATTACCTCTACTTTACATGGATCGGTAATTCTCTCCCAGCAAGTCACAACAACAGCAGCAACTTTAGCAGTAGCAGCAGTGACAACAACAGCAGCAACAACAAAATGAGCACAGCAGCAGCAGTTCCATGTTAGGAAATTGTTTCCTTACTTGTGATTTTTGAGGTACTTGTTGAGGGGTCCTTCACCAGCCAGTTCCATCACTAACATCATGGCTGGTCCTTGACACATGCCTACAATGAGATGAGAAAAGCATGACTAACATGGGCAATAAGGACATGTACTGTGTACTACATGGCATCATTTTGTGCTCTCTATTTGGATCAATAATGAGACAAAGTTCTTGTGGATGAAAGGTTGTGCCCTCTGCCTCCCCCTGGTTATATCAACTAATGCAGCTCCTATCAAACCCTGCTCAAACAGCTTACCAATTATTCTCACAATATAGGGGTGGTCCAGCTTCATCATCACCCTTGCTTCATGCATGATTTCAGACTGAGAAAAAAGAACAACCACATAATATCAATGGTAATGCATAGTAGGTTCAGCTAGGAGACAATGGATGCTCATATACCTTTGGATTATTGATTTCATCAGACTTGAGGCTTTTGACGGCAACAGGAATCTTATCTCCATTTGGCAACTTATAGGTGCCTTTGAGAACGGAGCCAAAGTTGCCATGACCTAACAAAAAGAAGAATTCTAGTTTTTGTCATACAGTACATATAACAAACTCAAACCATCATCCTGCTTTGTGCATAATGGATAAAAGTTCTAACCTAACTCCTTTCCAAGTGAGAGGTTCTCAACTTTCAGATCATATGACTGATTCTGTACAGACTTGAATTGGTTATGGTATCCTGAGCTCTTTTTCATCTTAACGGAGTCATAGATTGTCTCAAATGAATCTGGAGCGGAGGAAGTTGCCCCTGAAACACAAAGTAATATAATGATGAAAATTATAAAATACAAGATAAAGTGGAAGAACATTCAGAAATGTTTTATTGAACAGCATTAAAAGCAATGTTGCAACAAGCCCCAAACTCATGGTTGGGTGGATATTTGTTGCTGTGAGAGGGTGTAATTATTTAATGGTTTTAATTGCACACAGTTTCATTTTATGCCATATAAAACTACAGAAAGATGAGTATAAGGGCACTCATACAGCAAATATACTTTTTATTTCTCTCTTCAAAAATCCAGTCCCTTCAGTGGGAAAGCTTTGGATATTATTTACAAAATGTACTATACTTGATCATTAAAGAAAATAACCAGATGGGTTACATTTAGTTGGGAGCCACAAACCAAAGATTTGTGGCTGTTAGTACATAGTACTTACAGTTTTGTTACAGTAGTAGACAAACCCTGGGCCACTAGCTTATTGCTCAACTTACCAGTTGCCTCATGATGTGACATCGGTCGACCTGCTGGCACCGGGGGAGGGGTATTACTAAATGGTATTGGTCTGGGCGGGAGCCTTTCTGTGGCACTCTTGGGTGGAAGTGGCACTAGAAAAATAAAATGGCTGTGCAACGAAACCCTTTATTTGGCAATGTGGGAACAGAGGTAGATGGGATGGAATTAGGCATTAGGAAGAAATATTCCAGGGGGTCCCCATACAACACTTATATGTATTTCCTATACAATCACTGTATTTTTAAATAATAATTCCAGGAGTAGGAGGGACTCCTTGGTGCAGTAGATTATTTATCAAACAACAGGTCTTCAAAGTGGGTGATCCTTGCCTTCCTGTTCCAAAGCCATTGGGAAATAATATGTCATTTATTAGATAAAAATATTTGGCAGTGACATTGTACATTGTTATTACTGGGTATATCTTTCATATATGCCTGAAATCGCTTTTCCAAAAAGACATTGGGCCCAGAGGGGATCAACAAAGAGAAATGAAACTGAAAAACATTAATTGATGGAAATTATGTTCCTACTTACAACCAGCTAGTAAATCTGGTCTAGGAGAAGCAAAGTGATCTGCTTCATTAAAGGATCGACTTGCTGGTCTTGCTGACCAGGGATCATATCCAGGGAGTGGTAAATCATGGCTTCTTCCTCGCTGAAGTGACTTTCGATTTTCATCAAAAACCCTGGCATCACATGGCTCTGTTAGTTTGCACAACAAGCCATCATCTGTCCGGGAATAATGATCAACTGCTAGCATTAAGTTGTCAAATTTCGGTCCAGATTTGATTGATAGTCGTCCATTTACGTCAGCATCAAACAGATAGTGCACAATACTGCGCCCATGGCAAAGACCCATGGCAAATGTCCCTGGAGGGGCCTTTCTCTCCCGAATTAAAAAGAGGCCTTCTGTAGAACCACATCTTTGCAGGCGTTTCTCAGCCTCTTCGCGTGAAATATTGCCATGGAACCAGATCTCATTTTGATGCAAAACTTTACCAAGAAAGCTTTCCATCTGACTTCGAACAGTTGTATCATTTTCTGTCTGTAGATAAAAAGCACAGTCACTGCATTATTCATTTTATCAACACAAAAGGATACTGAAATGTGAGCATTTAAATCAATAAACCACAGGCAATTATAAAGTGTTTTTGCTGGCATCTAACCAAAAGATGAATTCTCAAAAATTCTACTTCTCAAATTAAACCTTTAGTTTCATCTTTAAACTCTTCACATAAAACTGTAAACGTTTTATTATATGGATGCCAGTGATTTACCGGAAACTAAAACACTCGTATTTTCCATATCTTCACTAGTGAAAATATGAAAAAGTTATGTACCGAATGTCCTGGATGTGCGCATTTGCAGGGTTGTTTTCCTGACTTCGTCTGCAGTGAAATCTTGCTCGCTCAGTCACACGAGTTTTAAGCCACAAAACTAAGTTTTGTTTTAGTTGTACAGAGAAAAACCTTATTTCAACTATGGCAGAGAAAGCTACAGCAACATAAAAAGGGAAATTAGTTCTTAACGACACTGGGAATCAGAAAGATTGAGGGAGCATTTCACAAATAAACACTTTCGTTTCGACTTTACCAAGTGAGTTGTTCAATTTGTAATATTTTGCCGCTATGTCAATTCTAATCCATATAATAAAAGAACATTACACGGTGGCTTGAAGATATGGATTTCATTTTCTCGTATCAAAAACAATATTTTACTCACTCGCTGCGCTCGTTCGTAAAATATTGTTCTTGCCACTCGAAAATAAAATCCATATCTTCGCGCCACTGTGTAATATCCTCTATATATATGTCAGTCACTTTTAAACCTTGCTTTGCTTACCAGACCCATGGATTCCATAGCAACTACTGCTGCTTCTTTGATGTGCTTCTGATTGGCTCCTGAATATGACCTTGGCATAACTCCAGGGGGACGAGTGCATGGAGTCAGCAACTTCGTCAACAAGCCATCAAGATGGTGTTGGTAATACCGTACCAGTTCTATAGGACCAGGAAATCTTGGTCCATCCTCAATACTGACAAGTCCATCAGAGCGTCGCTGGATGTGATAATGTATAATCTTGTTGTTATGACACATTGACAGGGCATAACTGCCAGTTTGGTTGGCGCTTTCTCTGATAAGGTACAAGCCATCTTTTCTGCCAACCTTGTTCAGTAGTTCTTCAGCTTCTACCCGAGTAATACAACCATGGAAGAATGACTGAGTACTTGGATTGATGGCCATTTCAGGCTCTTTACCGTAAATATTTCCACATCTGAAAAAGAAATGTTGCATTTTTCATTGCTATCAAGCTTCAAAATGTCTGTACAAATGGCATTTCAAGATTTGTGTATGGTCATGCCTGGTGCACACTCTTGCAACATAACGACATAATAAAAAACGATCACATGAACAAAATTTAGTGGTTTCAAAAAGCTGAAATCCACAAACACAACAAAAGATTGCTTTGGTCAAATGTTAACGATGATCCATGGAAAATATTGAATATTTCAAATATATTTAAATTCTTTTTTTTTTGTTACAGCATGTCGTTGTCATTATGTCCCTAGTGTGCACCAGGCATGTCTATATGAATACGGTAGCCACTGCCAACAATAAAACACCAAAGTTAGGAACAACAAAGCATTCTCATCTCCAGAGTCTCTTTTTTTTCACTGTTGGTCATTGGCATTGTTGATTAGGAGGCTCTGCTCTGCTGGGAGCAGAACAAACAAGAAGCTAAAATCTACTTTACAATTCAGTTTTATCCTCAATTTGAGTGTTAACATCAAAAAGCCTCCATTGGCAAACAATAGCTGTGTCACCTTAGTAGGCAGCACAGTTGATCAATTCAGTTTTATCCTCAATTTGAGTGTTAACATCAAAAAGCCTCCATTGGCAAACAATAGCTGTGTCACCTTAGTAGGCAGCACAGTTGATCCTAGTGTTAACAATTCACACTTATTTCCTGATCATGTTGTTGAATATAACATTGTTTTGCTCACTAGGGCATAGAATTTTAATTATAAGTATGGGCATCAAAAAACCATACAAAATTAGTTCGACACACTCAAATTCCAGACATTTTATTATTTTAAATCTATTTTCATAAACATTGGAAGTGTTTGTAAAGCTTAAATGTAAGTTAAACTTAATATAAGCTTAGCATTCGTTTATTTGATCTAGAAGAAATCGGATCCCTTTGATTTGAAACCTCGTTTCGGACAACAACAACACTTTATTTAGCACTCGTAAGAAAAAGATACAGGATTTATGAGTTTGTTTTTACAGGTTAATGGAGCACAAGGCACTTGGAAATAGTCAGGACTAATCGAGCCAAGTACCTCGGCCTAGGGTCTATAGGAAAAATTAATTGTAGAGTTGTAGGTAGATACATCAACAAGATACACGGGCAGCAGATACAGGACAAAAACACTAATACAAAACGAACAAGGGAAAGTGGCTTAAAGATTATCTAGATATATATAACTAGGAGGAATGGTGAAAACTTAGTTAGTATTATATGAATTGATGAAGGAGTCAATCAAAAGTTTCTTGAAAGAGGGTCGTGGTTTACTTTTGAATTCTTCAGAAATTGAGTTCCAGACTTTAGCGCCTAGGAAGCGGATGTTAAATTTTCCATAATTAGTTCTTATTTTAGGAAGGAAATACGTTTTCTTAGCTGCTAGTCTGGTATAGTGTTGATGTATCCTGTTGACTGATAAGAAGAAACAATCAAAAACAGAGGGCAGACGATCTGAATAGAAATCATACATAAAGAGTGCATTATGCAAAAATATTATTTCAGGTAATTTAAGTAGACCAAGGGCATGGAAGATTGGATCTGAATGAGCTCTAAATTCCGAAAAAGTCATTAATCGAATTGCCCTCTTCTGGAGGACAAGAAGAGGCCTTAGGGTGGTTGTGTAGGTGTTCCCCCATGTCACAGCTGCATAGGTTAGAAAAGGATAAATTAGTGAATAATATAGCATGGAAAGAGTGGCAGCATTTACATAATGTCTGACTTTTGAGAGAATGCCCACACAACGCTTAACCTTTTTTGAAATATGCAATATATGCTGTTTCCAGCTAAGATGAGAGTCAATGAGAATCCCAAGGTACTTAATACACTTAGCTTTCTTAATAGACTGTCCATTGATCACTAGTCGTACATCATAATTAGAGGCTTTTTGAGGTGGATGAAATATAACAAAGTTGGTTTTATCAATATTAAGGGAAAGTTTATTGGCTGTAAGCCAATTAGACACAAATGTAAGATTCTCATTGATGCCCTTTTCTAGTGTTTGTAAGCTAGTATGAGAAGCAAAGAGGTTTGTATCATCAGCAAATATATGAAAATTAAAAAAGCGACTACATCTATAGAAGTCGTTTATATAGATGAGGAATAGGAGAGGCCCTAGCACTGAACCCTGTGGAACTCCATGAAACACACTTAGATTTTCTGAGTAGGTATTACCAATAGCAACAGACTGTCTTCTATTTGAGAGATAGGAGGCAAACCATTGATTGGCAATACCCCTGATTCCATAATGAGAAAGCTTCTTCAGAAGAATATTGTGATTAACCGTGTCAAATGCTTTGGAAAAATCGAGGAAGATACCACAGGAGTACTGGCCCTCTTCTATAGCTTTTTGAATACGATCAGTAATAAGTAGAGCAGCATGTAAAGTAGAATGCCCTTCGCGGAAACCAAATTGCTTCTCATACAAGATGTTGTATTTGTTAATAAAGGCGATAAGCCTCTTATACATGAGTTAACTTATCTTCTAATCGGCGGATATGACCTTAGCAATAGAAATCATTTCTTCTGACTTACCAAACGCTTGCTTCCTCAAATTTCTGTCCCTCTTTGACTTCCGAAAATGACGTTACATCGCTAAAATTCCAAATTTTCAAAAGGCGAAAACCTTCGAATGTTCAGTCGAAAAGTCAGTTTTGAAAGGCTTTCTAATTGGAGCGTAGTTTGCAGATTTTGCTCAATCGATATTCAAGCACACGAGCAAATAGAAGCAGCCGTGGTTGTCGCGTAACTCTTGAAGCTTCAGAAAAAATAAAGAAGAATATTTTCAAGGAAAAATTCGAAGACACAACAACTTCACTCAGCTTCTTCACTTCCTGCTTGCAGCACAACTTGCGCGGTGGCAAAGTTGTAATATATCGAGACTCCTGATTGGATGAAAGATGTTTAGAGAATTCGACCAATAGGATTTGGCGTTACATAGAGGTCAAACATGGCGGACACAGTGGAGTAAATTTTTGTAGGCTGGCAATACACTGGGAAAAAGTGGATTGCTAGAATGAGAACTTTCGCACAAGTAGTGTACGATGGATGAAGAGGTACGTTTTTATCGGAAATAGTACATTTTCGCGTAGCTGAAGCTTGTTACAGTATAAAATCATTGGATTCAGAATTACAGCCAAGGACGCTCAAAGCGTCCCCCTCTAGAGTGCAATAATTAGTTGATTCTTGGAATAATGGATCCATTATTCGATTCAATAATGCATTCGGCTTGGGAAAACGTCTTTCGATTTCTCGGCTAGATTACCATCCTGACACCACGCTCTGACCCTGGCTTTGCGGTTCTTTGAATGTCCCTGATAATACTGATCAACAATTTCTTCTCTAAATGAACAAAGAGAGATTTAATACCAGCTCGTAAAGTCCACCAAAGGCCCGCCATTGGAACAAAATCTCGCAAACAATAGGCTCCCTGTGGATTTTTCCATATATGGAAGCGTCTGCGTCTTCTGTCGTCCAATCAAAAAGCAAAAATCCAGTTCAAATCGAAAGACGTATTCCCAAGCCGAATGCATTATTGAATCGAATAATGGATCCAATATTCCAAGAATCAACTCATTATTGCACTCTACGGGGGGACGCTTGAGCGTCTTTGGCTGTAAAGAATTACATAATTGTAAGCTTATAAAGGAACATCCAAGGAAACCTAAGGAAGATAGTAATACATTGTTAGGTAGCTCAGCTTGTTGTTTATCACTATGGTTGAAAGCTGGTATAAGGAAGCTCCGGAAGCTTCCACAGTTTTTATTTAACATTTTTAATTGTATTGTGTTTCATCACAGGAAATTGATCCTGGGACTGTAGAAGTGAAAACAGACAAGTTCTGTTATTGCAATGGCGATAAAGACAGGTAAGTTATAAAAGTTGATGTATGGTTGACAGTGCCATTACTGATATTCTTCAAATGTTTCCTAGTGCATACAGCCAAGCTTTTAAGAGAAAAATGTGTTAATATTGGTTCTTTCCCAAAAAAGCTGTAAATCACCCAAACCAGCCATCCAATTCTACAGGTTTAGGGTCTCAGTTTTTGCCTGACCTGATGTCACCTAATTTGCATAATATTGTGAAGAACCATATTATACCTTGAACTGAGAATGTGTGAATGTGGGGCGGGGTTAGCTTAATTTCTTCCCTGATGTTTTCAGTTAGGAGTGTGATATAGGTACATGACTTTAAGTTCACCATAAGACACTTTCCTTTTCTCACTGCCTTTTATCTTTATTTAGTAATATGCTGCAGTGCTTGGTCTGTAAGAAGCATTTTCACTCAGGTTAGTCATATATCGGTGCCTTTTTTTCTTATCAGGAGTTTGATTGAATAACAAAGATCACATGCTCATATTACTGGTCAGGAATACTCCATGTATAAAACAAAACACAAAGATTTTGCCATATATATTTTTAGGCTTCATAACATGGAGAACTGCATTGAATTATAGATGGTTCTTCACATTAAACTTATCACTTGTGAGTTTTTTGGTGTGGGTTTTGGCCTTTGGTGAGAATGATATGCCAATTTGCAAAGCTTATGTATTGACAGTAATTTCAGATAGAAGCTAAAACAAAATCTCTGAAGAGTCATCAGCAAACAGTGGCAAATAATGTTATTATTCTTTTCCATACCATTCCCATTGTATTTTCTGTCATAGGGTGTCTGAAGTCAGGCAGGCCGAGTCCCCTTGCTGGAGATGTCTATTTCTGTCTAACATGCAAGAGTTGTTCACAGGATGACCAAGAAACATGTCTAAGAACTAACATTAGTTGGTAATCAACATACAGCATCTGGCTTATAGCCACATTCTCTTTACAATGGCCAATTTTCACACACCCCTGTTCAAATGAATACCGCTGAACTTTATATTTTAATATTATATAATAGGATGCAGGCTGTATACCTGGCCCTATATAACCTTGCTCTTGCTGGTAGTGGAAGGAAAGGCTTCTTTAGATGGAAAGAAGACATCTGTCAGTTTATAGAAAGAAACTGGACCTTGCTATTCCCAAACAAGTAAGACCTTGAATTGTTTAGGAATTTCTCCATTCATTTTTCTGCTTTCCTTTGGAAGAGAAGACTGCTTCCACTGTGACTTATTCTGTACCTGCCTAAAGACTGCTTATACAGTAGTTTGTGTTATAGTAGAAAACGTTGCTCTTCAATCACATGGCAAAATAAGATGTCTTCCATGAATTTTTAAACTGTATTGATATACTCTACCATTTCCTTGGCATGTCAAAAAAATGTTGACTGTTCTGTTTCACAGGAAGAGGTCCACTTCCTGGTGTAGCACAATAGCAGGGACATTATCAGTGGGGTGTCCTCGCTACTTCAAATCTGGACAACAGGAATTCAAGGAGCCTGGATGGTGGGCCCTAAAGGAGAATGCCCCTCCTGCTGAGAGAGTCAGCAGCCCTGGAGGGGATCCAAAAAAGAGGAAAAACCAGTATAGGAAGGGAGGGAGCAAAAGGAAAACTCCTCAGAAGGAACTTAGTTTGAAAGAAGAAACATCAATTCCTGCAATTTGTAACGTGAGTTATATACCTGTAATAATTTTCTGATATTGTGTAATTCCAGGAAAGATACATATCCCCAGGGCACAGAGGAAATTTGAAATTCCAGGGGAAAAAATGAAAATCTGGACATTTTGTAGATAAAATTATTTGAACTGATGGTCTTACAATTTGGTCTTTTTTCAGGATTCAACAAGCAAAAGTCCAGTATTTATCAAAAAAGAACAGGATAACATGTCTATAGAAGTTAGTATTCAACAGAATTTTGAATGTTGTTCCTCGTACATTTAGCGTGGGTAGCATTTGACCCTGAAACCCACAGAAATGCTTGCTAAGGCAGGCGACATACATTCTGTACAAGACAAAAATTAAAAACTGTCATGCCCCTCTTTTGCAGAGTTTGCTGACCAGTGATGGTACTTATTTGGATGTCAATAACACTGATTTTGTGATGGAGGAACTTAATGAAGAACAAAAAGGAACTTAGATGAAACCTTTGCCAAGCCCTCTGCTTTTGTAGAAATGGAAGATCCCTGTACCTTTATTAGAAGTACTAATCTAGATGGTGAGTTCCAGGCATTTTTGCACTGTCAAATAATTAAAACAAAACTACAGTATTTGCACTATAATTATACAACTTACGCTCAGCAAGTGCTCCGAGGCTGCAAGAGGGCCACACAATCAATCAATCAATCAAACAATCAATCAATCAATCAATCAATCAATCAATCAATCAATCAATCAATCAATCAATCAATCAATCAATCAATCACTTTATTAATGTGTTGAAATACTTCTAGCGTGCCACAAGTGGCACACTAATCGGGGACACCTATATCTAAATAAAGCTAATAATAAGTCTAGATAGTATAACTATGGTGTAAATATAATAGAAAGAGTTAAAAATAGAAAGATAAAAGACTTAATGACTTTGTCACTTACAAATTTCAATAATGTGTTCTAAATTATTATCATAAGTGCAATGTATATCCATGTTAATGCTGGCTGACCCAGCAATTCAGATTTATCTGCTATTGGGTCAATTAAACCGACATCTATCTATCTATAAATGTAAAGGTAGCCTTAAATTCAGAGGTCCCTTGGAGAGGAGATGTCTGAATTGGGCACAGGATTTTTGCACCCTATATCTGGCTCAGGAGTTCTAACAGACTTTTTTACTTGAAGGAGGGTTAGTTGTCATGGAATCATTCACCTACACATAGAACCAATCAGATTCTACAGACCGATTTTGGGTCAGTGATTATGAAATGGCTGAGAAAATCTCATGGAGAATCTATAGACATCTCCTGTCCTCTCACAATTTGAGGCATGACTGAGAGTGAAGAGACAGCTGAAATTCAGGCTAATGTAAAGGGGAAAAACCAGAATAAAAGACAAACATATTGTGTTCAATAGGATGGGAACAATTATTTTTTGCCTTAATTTCTACAGAACACAGCAGCAGCAGCAGCAGTGATGAAGAAATGTCAGATCAAGGAGAAAGGCGTTCAACTCCAGACACCCAGTCATATATGCTAGACAGTCAGCTAGACTTGCATTCCATGGAGAGATGTCAAGATAGCACTGATCAAGCAAGACTGTCAGAAGAACCAAGTCAAGATGTTTCTACAAGCAACAAATCCAGCAGGAGTAAGAAGCATGCTGAACCAGGAGCAAAACCAGTTGCCCAGGAAAACAGGTTAGAATTTTGTTACGTATGTACTGTGGTGGTTACAAACAAAAGGATTTCTCTGAAAAAGTGAACAAAGAGATGGTGCAATAACATGGTGTTAGGCTTCATGACCATCACACTCTATAAACTATGGTAGAACAAGGCCATAGCTAGAATTTTTGCCAGGGGGGAGGCGGGGAGGGGGGGGGCAACCCTTGGTCATCCTTTGTTTTTGCTGGGGGACAAACAGATTTGTCTCCACATGTTGACACTAAAATTTTCACTTCGCTGGGGTGGCAAGTGCCCCCTCTGACCCTCCGCTAGCTATGGCACCTGTAGAATCCTGTGTAAGATTTTACAGGGTCCTGCTTTTTATATTTTTTGCCAGGGCAGGATTTGAGAAAAAAGCTAACATTTTGTGGTGCCCCTCCCCCTTCCCTTACAAAATCTTAGTCTCTTTCAGAGCTGGAAATTACTGCTCATCATTGGATATTGTCCGATCAAAATCGCCAAATGTCCAACCAATTTTCAGATATGACCGGGCAATTTTCCAGTAGAGACAACCAAGAAAGAGTTTTAATAGACATTGTGCCAATAAATTGGTCCCAAATTTAAGTGCTGCAAACTAGAGTATTAAGGATGAAAGGAATGTATAAGCAGATGGGACATGGTTGAAACAGGTCAATACACAAAAAATTGCCTTGATTCTGTGTCTAGGATAGTGTCAGTAAGTGAAGTTCAAGAACATGAGATGTTGTGTAGGCTGAACGCATGTCCCAAGACAGTGCAGTCAAATCCTCAAGCCAGACGACTCAGACGGAAACTACTTCTGAGAAAGGTATTTTTTTAGGCCAAATACCTCTTGTTATGCCCAGGAAGTCGTCATTCATTAAACAGACATGCTTCCACACAGAGCCCTTTTTAATTTCTTAATGACCCTTAATAAAATGTGAGCATAGAAACAGTAATCATAATCAGTACAGTAATCAGTGCCATACCTGCCAGCTCTCCAGGTTTTTTTATAACAAATATCCCAGTCTCCAGGTTAAAGCATCAAATCTCACGGATTTTAAGGAAAGTTATAGAGGATATTACATGGCCGCGCGGAGATACCAATTTTATCTTCGAGTGTTGAAAATTTATCTCACGAGTGAGCGTAGCGAACGAGTGAGATAAATTTTTAACACGAGAAGATAAAATTCGTATCTCCAAGCGGTCATGTAATGTTCTGTTTATTATATAAACATCAATGAAATACCAAATTCAAAATTTATTTGAGTTAAGCCTAAAAATCGAGCATTGAGCAAAGGCAAGTGTGATATTTTCATGTGTGAAAATAACATGATATTTTCACGTGTGAAGATATCAAGTTTTCGCGCGGGAGATCACCCGGTATTTCATTGGTGTTTATATAATAAAATGTCTCATTACATTACTGAGATCATAGCTCTGCATGTGTCTATGTTCCTCCTTGCTAGTGACTAATAATCACTAGGGTATGCTCTTCTTGTAGCTCAAACGAGACCGTGTTCTACCCGTGTTTGACCCAGATGTCATTGTATCGCAATCTCTCTTGAGAACTAGCGCCTATATAGTGGAGGGGGAGGAAGTTGTTCCTCTCAAGGTGAGCTTAAAATGCAGGCTTGAAGGTTACAGTTTTCTTTTCTTAACTTTTAAATGTTAACCTCGCAAACACAACGTGAATACACGAATGGTACTTAAGTGCATCGTTTTTTTTTCTTCAAACCATTGGAAACAACTGGACTCACAGAAGCGTAAAAATACCGTATAAAATTCTGCTTTTTAAATAAAATGTTCAAGCACTTGGGTTTGGGATTTGGGGATTTTCTGTTCCGCCTAGTGAAGAAAGACTAGTGAACAGCACGTTTGCGAACTTGATTGTAAAACTGCATTTATTTCCTCACCGACGCGTTTCGTCCGAACTTACGCGGACTTCTTTTTAGGTTGACAGGAAGGATGGAAACGGCAACGCCCTTGGGACTATTAAGGTACTCAGACGAATTTATACTATAAATTTGTTACTTTTTCATTATTGTTATTACTATGGAAATATTATTATAACGTTTAGCTTTAATTAATGTAATATTTATTCGTTTTAAACTCGGGATCCGATGTCAAAGGTAATATAACCTAACAATCGGAACTAAACCATCTTCGGCATTAGTGTTATTAATAATTTTTGTTAAAATGTGTAATTCAGCCCAAGGCTGCAATGCAATATGTTTAAGTGCTACTGAAATTAGACTGCTTGCAGCCCCTTCTTCGGCGAACGTCGTAAATCGAGAGAAATGTTTTTACCCGCGGCGGCGTAAACAAACTGAAGCGCGCCGCCGCGGGTAAAAACATTTCTCTCGATTTACGGACGTTCGCCGAAGAAGGGGCTGCAAGCAGTCTATACTGGAATGAATTATTTACCCATTCCATTTCGGTCACACCCAAACAAGCTTGATGAAAGAAGAAAAATGACGTTTTCCCCAATTTAATATCATTGTTGGTTACAGAGATATTAAGGTTCGAAAATTACGACGTACGACTTCACAAGATTGACACAGGTAACGCTTTGGATAATAAAATAGAGATTTCTCATCTTACTTCTGGTGTAAGCTTTTGAAACTTTCCAGAGTGACAGAACAAAGTGCGATACACATCTAAGCTACATAATAACGTTACTATGGAAACATATTTAGACCCAGGCCCTAGCTCAATCATTGAAGCTAAGTTTAGTACATGAGATAATAAGTGGACTCTGTTATAAACCTCTACATCTGCAGACATAGTAACTTTAGTTTGTCCGTCAAACATTTACTCCTCAGACACAGAAATTATATTTTCTTTATTTTGTACCCGGGAGCCTGGACCCGAGTTAGTTTCCATGGCAACGCCATTGTGTAGTCTATGATATGTATTACACTTAGTTCTATCATTCTGGAAAGTTTCAAACTCTTACATCAAAAGCATGCTGAGAATTTCCTAACTTATTTTCCAAACTGGACCTGTGTCCATCTTGTGACGTCATCAGTCTGCTAACTTACATATTCTTTGATCTTAGATAACTCTGGAACCAAAAACAATATCAGAGAAGTGAAAACGGGAATCTCCCTATTTCATCAAGCCTGTTTCGATATGACCAAATGGAAGGGGTGAAAAATTCGTTTCAGTAGCACTTTAAATAAACTATCTATCTGTTCATGTCAATAGTACAACACTCAATTTTGGCGCATTTCTGCGGACTTTGGCGAGACGGTCATCCGGCGCTTGGCTGAGGGCTAAACAAGTAGAGTGAATCATAATAATGTACGAAGTCAAAGTTCTTATCGAATTATTTGCTTTTAATTCTTAGAAATCTCTGACGTCTTCTGTGCCTTGTTTTGCGAGGAGCAATCGCGTACTTGATCGCTACATGGTAATTACAATGTCTGTTGAATTTAACCATAGTTAACTATGATTTAACTGGTTTATTTGCAAGTCATTAAGGAGGCAGCCACCGTAGAGGACCGATTGTGCCACTCCCAGGGAAGGGATTTAGAAATTCCAGAGGAGAGAAAAGGGGTTGGGTTCGATTTCGTTGTTTGTATCACAAAGGGGTGTGCCTCGTTACTCCTAGTTATAGACCCCTGTTGACCCCCAAATAATGTTCTTTCTGTTCTAATTGCTTGTCAGGCCGCCCCGCAGATGTTACGTGGGCACAGGGTACCCACGTCGACAAGTTTCCGTCGTCTGTTGGTGGGCTCTGAGCAACAGGCTCACATGCGACCCTTCACCAGTCCCTACACGGCCAGAATATTGAAGCCCTATATCAGAAGAGACTTCGAGTCTCAACCACTGAAACTGAAGCTGATGAATGAGCTGCTAGAAGTTACGCATAAGTATGCACAACGCGACATTCTCTACTAACCCTATGTTGTTATTTTTATTCGTTGATGTTGTTTTAAGGCCGACTTACACTGTGCGATTTTCAACTAAGTTTTGTCGAATGCGACATGTTTGCATCATGTCTTCAACTTGAATCGTAGCGTCAAGCAACACACTACGATAATCGCGCGTGACTCCGAAAATGGCGTAGGATTTTAGGCTCATTTATAGCTGTATTCACACAGAGACGGGTTTCCCGTCTGAGACGAGTTTCTCGCCTTGAATATGGTTCCCTGTTCTTCTGTGATGACGTGAAAACAATTTTTTTGAAGGAGAAAGTTTAGAAAGATAACAAGCAAGTGTTTCTGAGCAGAATTGACATAAAGCAGGAACGTTTTCTGACGAGAAACTCGTCTCAGACGAGTTTTCCGTCTCTAGTGTGAATACGGCTATTTTTAAAAGGCTCATTTACACGAAAGGTACCTTTTGGCACGGCTCGGATAATAAAAAAAAGAGTGGTACGGGCACCAAATTTAATGGCACGGCTCGGATATATTTGCGCTGTGTAAATGGCTTTTCCGTACTAAATTTTATCAGAGCCGGACCGAAATTTCATCCGTGCCGGGACTACGTGGCGAGGTAGTCCCAGAACCATTTTTATCTCAGCCTTGTTAAAACCTTCTGTCTTGTAAATGGGGCTTTTGAAACATGTTTTAAAATTCTACGATGTTTTAGACAATTATGGTAGGAGGTCACATACGGTAATCTCAGCGATTTTGGTGCGTTGTACGCGTCAACAAAGTCGTGTGTAAGTCAGAGCCAAGTTATGTAGGCATGACGCGAGCTCTAATCAACAGTGGGAATTTGACATTTTTGCGACAAGAATTAGGTTCGACGCTTTAACTTAGTTACACGTACTCGTTTCAGATTGGATGCTGAGTGGCAGCGCCCAGAACCATTTCCTATCGACTATTGTTACGTACAGCCTCATCATATCCCGGCCGTCAATGCGATGTGCCGTGAGTTCTTCTGGCCAGGAATTGATCGTAAGTAGCAAACGTTTCCGTAGGTCCTTCCGTCCGGAAGGAGCGTGCTACAGGAGAGCGTTTAACTGTAAAATTGTTGTTTGTTTTGCAGTTTCAGAATGCCTGCAGTACCCCGACTTCAGCTGTGTCGTACTGTACAGGTAGGGAACACAGTGGTTCACATGGGGCCGCTAGTGAGTTTAAATGCTGCGTTTTTATGCTTGCGTTTTATTTCCGTCTTATTTGGATCAAGCGAATGCAGCCAATGATAACATAATCGTGTTTGCAAGCATCACTGCTATAGGGGCGATTACTCCAGTTCTCGTACTTTTGGCGGGTTCTCCACCATTTAACCGCCAAGCCGGGTTTCGGTGTCCGTTTGTTCAGGGAAGGTTGATGTACCACGGCGTCGAGTGGGCTTTTCAAACCGTGTGAGCCAATCAGATCCTTCCTAGTTTCGCCTGGTGCAGTGAATTGGCTTCTGTGCGCGGCGTGTCTCGCAAGGGAAGCCAAGTTACTGCATCAGACGATACTGGGCAAGGATATGATTGGCTCATAGGGTTCGCATTGATTGACAACGCGTGATACCTGAAATAGTTGTGTGAGCCCCGATGAATTTTGCGATCCTTCAGTACGAGATGTTTTTGGGCCGATCCCGACAGAATTTTCTGTCGTAAGATTTTCGCGCGCCGCCACACACGAGGCCAGTTTTTGTCGGCGACGATTTGAAAATCAAACAATACGTTTGATAAAGCAAGCCGTCGAAAAATCTTCCCACACGAGCCGATCAGTAAGAAGTTTGTGTCTTGCGACGAAAACTACGGCCGTGTGTGGCGGCCTTTAGTGTTAGGTAATGTTTTTGAATAGAATTGGTTATCTGAATGATTGACGAGACTGTCAGGAAACGGAATGTCTAGTAAAGACAGAAAGTGAAACACTGTTTTCTTTTTGTCATTTTGCAGAAATTACGTCATCGCTTTCGCATTCATGGTCCCGGATGTGAAATACAATGAGGCGTACATCTCATTCGTACTAGTCCACCCCGAGTGGCGACGCGCGGGGATTGGACGGTACATGCTCTACCATCTGATTCAGACATGTCTAGGCAAGGACGTCACGTTACATGTGTCGATCACGAACCCTGCTTTACTGCTATACCAGCGGTTTGGATTTAAACCTGAAGAATTTATCTTGGACTTCTACGATAGGTATTTACCAGAGAGTAGCCCGGAATGCAGACATGCATTCTTTCTAAGGCTCAGGAGGTAGGAGATTCTAATATCTAACCCTCTCCCTCCCCCAACCGTTTTTGGGGCTACACAGACGGCTGCAAAGGAGACCATGCTATTCCCATTGTGGCGGTATATTTGTATACGTAATAGACTGTTTTATTAGTATAGCTCTAGACGGCAGGGAGATGGCACAATTTAATTATAAAGCATGTAGATCTATTTATTTCTAGGTACCATTACGATTGTTGTGATCTACTGCATTTTGTCACAGTATTTTGGGGCTCCTTTGCCCAACATGTATCTGAAACTTTTGGTATCCCTGTGTTATGCGATTCTACTGGTTTTCGGCGTTGAGTTCATTTGCAGCATGCGGTTAGGTGAATCTCTCCTATCCACTGGCCAAACTGACCACAAGAGCCATGGCAACTAATCTTACTGTCGCCAAAGGTAGCAGCTGTTACGTCAGAAGGCTGGTGTTGGCTGATAGCCACCAGCTTTCCCGCGTGTCGCGTGAATCCCGCGGGACACGTCCCATTGGCCAGTATACAGTAGCTTCCCGTTGGCCATGTACCTGTTAGTGAGACGGAATGATACGAGTTCTCATAGCACACGGCGTTCATGACAACTGAGCTCTTGTTTCAAGACAGAGGTCTCTAAAAGAATTCGAATAGAAATAGCAGGGGCGTAGCCAGGGAGGGGTCCTGGGGTGCATGTAACCCCCCCCCTTTTTAGAAGAAAAATGCAGTAAACATTAAGAAAAATATCGGTAAGCTGGAAAAGGACACCATACATTTGTACAGATGTGAGCTCCCCCCCCCCTTCTTAAATCCTGGCTACGCCCCAACGGGGCTATTGCAAAAGGTGTATCTTGACATAACTTTGGCTATCTTTACGTGATCCTGGGTAAGCATCAACCCGGGTTGGCAGCCTAACACGGATCAACACTTGTACTTATAATCCTGTGTATGTGTTTACATGTACCAGTGCTCAACCCGGGCCTGTTCGGGCTGAGAAATACACACCACGATCAGATGTCTCATGTAAACACATTCATCGCTCTGCCAACCATGGTCGCTGTTATAAATCGATAGTTATATACACATGCGCACAATCACCGTTGTAAAGCAAAACCTTCATCCCGGGCTAGCGTACTAACCCGGGTTAGCGCTCCACCTGGGATCATGTAATGATAGCCTTTGTATAGACGTGATGATTTTGTGGCTGTGATACACGGCTGGAACCGGGTATCCTGTTGTGGAGCGAGGAACGCCCGGTAAAAAGGCTTACTTATGAGTCACATCTCCCTGACATAAGGGGTTTTCCACTATATGTAGCGGAGTAGCCACCAAACCTTTTACCCTTACCTATAGCTTGGTTCAGCTTCGCCTTGGTTTCTTGTAGCTCCTTTTGCACGCTCTTCATTAAGTTCTCTTGTCCTTGGAGATAGGAGGCCAGCGCCGGGAGGCATTGGGGGACAGTCTGAAACAGAATCATTGGTTTGGTCATTAGGCAACTTCCTTTTACTCTGAGATACCTTTCCCTGACTTTTATGGCCAGTCGCGACTTCCCTCCACCCCACACCCTGTGTGTGGGACGTTTGATTTCCAGGAGGGTACTCAGCCCAAAGAAACGTAAAATGAAATTCAATTTTCTTGCGTTTACTGGAACTCCAGGCTGGGTAGTCCGGGCAATCTAGGATATAAAAGGTGACTTGGCTAATTTTTGCGTCTGTCCAATTCGGAATACTGTATGCAAAAGCCACGTCCCTACAACGTGTTCTAGGAAACCCTATCACACAATCTTCGTCTGACCTTGTTGCCAAGCTGCGGCATACTCGCGATAAGTATTTTCTATTTTATGTTGTGTCGAAAAAGAAAAGTCTAGATTCACGAATGCGGCGAGAATCACTTGGTTTACTGGTCAGACTGGTCTGGTGGTCTCAATATGTATGTCATGTTTAGATAGCAAGAACAAGTGAATAGCTGAACGATATTTGCTAAGACTCCATGCAACGCGCTATGGATATATTATGTGGGGCATGAAACCCCAAAGATGCAACATATGATAAAACAGATCAAACGTGCATAATAAGCGATTTGTTCCCCTTCTTTGGGTGTGACAATACCGTAGTACCCGCGCAATGTTGACAAAACGGCCATTACAGCAATACCACAAATTCCAAGGACCTTCATTGGGTGGTGAACGATAAGTTCGAGACGCACGTTAAAAGTTGCGAGATTTCGGGACTGCTATATTTTCCCGAGAGGTTTACTTACCGGCGTACAGGGTTCCTGTGTTCCTTGGCTTATCACGCATCCCAAGAGAAATAACAGCAAGATAGAATGATACGATACCATCTTGGCACGAGCGAGACCTTATCCAGTGACTGCAACGTGGGATCAGCTCATTTTTTTTTTATATATCCTTTTAGGACAAAATGTAAATATTTACTGTGCGACTACATCAACCGGGCCATCCCGTAAAAAGTTTGTCATTTAGAAATTCAAACCATTTTAAGGAAATTTCATACCTGCAATACATCTGACGATGAGAAATTAAGTGTTTTGAAGTTATTTCTGCTCATAATTTTCACAATTTTAAGAGAAAAGCGAATATTTCGATGTCTGAGATCTCAAGAAAGTCAAGATCCTTTGTTCTGTACTCGCTTTCTGATTGGCTAACTTGCTACAAAATGGCCCGGTTGACGTAGTCGCACAGTAATTTCTACGCAATTTTATGACAGTGAGTGTTACATAGTACTACAACAATATTGTAAGAGCATTGAGAATTTTTAAATGCTCAGGAACATTTTATTATTATTATTATTAACCGAAGACCGAGAGTTGGATTGGTCCCCAGCAGAGATAGATAGCTATATAAACTATAGCCAATACTTGCAGATGCCAGCAAAAAGAACAAAGAACAGTTTGTGACTGCTGAGGGCGTAATAGGGCGTAAAGCGACAGAGGAACCGTCTTTAATACCGGCCATTTAATTGGTGAGGGCGGGGTGGGTGTTTTTGAAAATAACACCCATACAGGAGACCACAGCCGTAACATTTTGTGTTCACTTGATTTTATTTCCTCTACAATATAAGCAATAGTCCTTACTAATGGAGTCCATGCAAGAAAAAGTAGAGTAAACATTAAAGAAATAATCGACAAACATTGCATGTCAGGGCCATAATACACTTTCAGTTTTTGTGACCCCTCTTCACCAAGTGCTGCCTACGCCCATGAGATAAAAGCTTGCTTGCAGCAGTGTGAGGAAGTTAATTTTTGAAGAATCTACTTAAAGAGCTTGCGTCAGCCGCCATTTTAACAGCATAGCAACATAGCAAGTCGGAGAAAGCATCCATTTCCATCGGCTGATTTAGAGAATATCGAGCAATTTTCTCGTTTGAAGTTGGTTGACCAAATCTGAAACTTTCCTTTTAGATGTTGATTTAAAGATTTCTACACGTAATTCATCTTCAAATATCGAACAGAAACAATAACAAAGGAGTGGCTGACACGGGCTCTTTGCTACTTGCAACAAGCAGTGACGAAAAGCTCTCCCAGCCAGTGATCTTGTCGCGAACAGGGACCATGACACCTAATGTAACTATCGCCAAACTGCCCAGCGGCCATGTATTTGGACGAACCAGTGTACATAGAGAGAGACTTCATGTATCCCGACTGACGCGTGAATCCCGCGGGACAAGCACCGTTAGCCAGTATACAATAGCTTCCTGGCGGCCATTTTCCTTGAACGGAAGACAAACGCGGAAAGTGTGAAGTGATGTATGGTTACCGAAAAAATCTCTATAACTCTCTATAATTCAACAATGGATCTGAAGAAAGCCCCTGAGCAATCGGCCAGGGGCGTAGCAAGGATTTTTCATCATAGGAGGGGGCCCAATTGTAAATTAAATGTCCCATACATTTACTGTATTTTGGTTGCTAGAGCTAGAAGGGGGTTGGGGGGAGGGGCTGGTCCCTCCCCCTGGCTACGTTCCTGTCACGAGCTGTTTCCAGAGCTTACCTCGAAATTTAGAGGTCATTTAATTTCATCATGATTTATGGTTCCCGTCCCCTCGGGAGTAGACCAGATCACCAATCAGATCGTCATTCAGGACGCAGCGCAAAGAGGATAGGAATTTCTTCGCTTTAGTTAGCGGAAAACGTAAATTTTTAAATTAAAACTCTACTTAATTGATTTGTTTTCTGAAAGCATGCAACAGAGCTGTGTGGACTCGTATTTACCACGTAAGATTAGCCAATCAGATCGCGAGATAACAAACATCAGTTGTGGTAAAAAAAAATGGATTAGCAGGCGCGTAGTTAGAAGACTTTTTCCTTTAAGTAGTAATGGTCACCGATGGTCACCATTTTCTTGTGTATGCCTGATAAAACCTCTTTTATTAGTTATTATACCCCACCTTGTAAAATTTCTGGGTCCTCCCCTCCCCTACGGGGACTGATCGTCATGTCGCTATCACTAATCGTACCTATTGCTTGGTTCAGCTTGGTCTTGGTTTCTTGTAGCTCCTTTTGCACACTCTTCACTATGTTCTCTTGTCCCTGGAGATAGGAGGCTAACGCAGGGAGACATTGGGGAACAGACTAGAAGAAACCCCAAGTAGAAGCTGTTTAGTCGATCAATTTAATATTATTCGGCGTATCTTGTGAGCAACTATTCTAGTTTTCATCAGAAGAAGGCGGCTATCTTGGCGACGCATTTGCCCCTCCCTCCACCATTTCTATTCGTAAGGCCGTAGTAACTTTGATAACAGTCGGGAGCGGGTTTTGATAAGAAAAACCCTTGCATGATCGTGGAGCTACGGGCAAAGACTTGAAAACGAGAACAGCTCTCAATAGCTCAAACCGGACTGAAGCGCAAACGAAATAAAGTAGCAATCCCAAGGAAAACCTAACAAATTTAAGTCGCTTTAGCACCTAGAATCGATGCAGGCCTATGTTTATAAAGTAGATATTAAAAAGGTGCAGCAGACGTCCGACCGGGTGAAAGCACGCGCCGGTCTAATCATGAGCAGTTCCTACTGCAAAAGAGGAAAATGCTGTCAAGTTAATTTTTGTAGTAACTTATTTACCGGAGTACAGCTTTGCTGGCTCCCCGCTCCATTTGCCACACACCCTAGTAACAGGAGCACCAATGTAGAACGTACCATCTCAACAACAAGACGACTGGGGCGTATAGTTGAATTGTCTGTGCTGAGTTACGAAGGAATGTGCCGGTGGATTTCTGGTACGCTTTCGATGACGGGCCATAAATATTTACTTGCATGAAATTGCATCAATTGGTAATTGACACAAGTATGCGAATATTATCAGAGGTCAATAGTGCTGCGCACATATGACGTCACACTAGTTGACAAGCAAATACACGACTTTGCTGATACTTTGAATACCTCGGAACAAGCCCCTCAAGGAGCAAGTATCAAAAGAAGGAAAGGGTCGAACGGGGCCGTTCGGTTACTAGACATTTCATGCATTAGCAACAAAATGAATGGGTAAACTGGTACTTCCACTAATTATAGCAGAGCTTGTATGAACTCCTACCCTGGCTCGTATTTCGAGCGCGATCCTTCTGAGTGGGATTTCAGAGGAGTTGTTTGTCTGACTCTCTCTTGTAAGACGAATATTAAGACTTTTGAGTCTAATATTTAGACTTTCGAGGAATGATTTTCTACTTCCATTTTTTCGGATGGCGATGCTCGTCGAGAAAAACGAATTTGATCCCCAAAAGATACCAAAATGGGTGTGGCCAAGCTTCAGAAAAACTCCTAAAAGATACGGGAAATGCCAATTCAAAGCACTCTTTTCTCAATTTGTAGTGTCCTTCTCGGCTCGACTAGCTTGCTATCTGCGGGTTAGGGCTCCTTATGTAAATTTTCTATTCTTTATAAATAAATTTGTTGTTGTTGTTGTTGTAATTTGAAAGGCAAAGTGGCTTGAATGGGAACCCTAGAAGAAAACAGATTTCAAAAATTCCTGGCGTTCATATTTTTACCCCCTAAAAGATACGACGAGCAACCCCGCCCGACCAATATGAGAGTCCTTCCCCCGGGCTAGGGTCAGACACACTATGCTCGGAAATTTGACCATTATGCTTTTTAGCGTCACGCTAAAAACCTTCCCATTATGCCGAAAATTATGCTCGTGTCGGACCATTATGCTCGTGTGATGCTGGTAAAAATTTCTCCTTTGACCCCACCCAAACGAGTCCTCAAAGCTTAAAACGCAACATTTTTACTTTTTTAACTCACAAAAGGCAAAAGGCCGGTGATCTAACATGTCTAGAAGAATTAACCAAGCCTCTTGCCAAGAACCAAGCCTTAGAAAGAACAGAATAATCAGGCAGAGTCAAATTCAAAGCCCAATTCGATATTTTTCTTACATTTTCAATGAAAATAGGGACATATTTTAATAACTTTAAAGTTTGTAGCATTATGCTAAAATTGTTTGAAAATTCCGCCATTGTGCCAGCATTATGCTCGATGCTCTGACTATGCCATTATGCTAATCAAAGGCATGCCATAGGCTAACTCGTGGCTGTTTTCCTTTAAAAAAACTTTTGGCAATTAGTTGTTTAAAAGAGACCCCGCCCCCCACAGACAAGGTGGAAGGCTCCCATATTTAGTGCTCAACGAGAAAATTAATTTTACCCCTAACTGACACCAAAACTATGTAGCCTCTAAAGATACCATGAAGAAAAAAAATTTGGAACATATGTTACGCTAATCGTATAAGTAAAGATTTTTGAGATACACTGTTTTTGTAATTCTTTGTCACCTTGATTTCTGACATATCTCTTCTTTTCTTTTAGACAACAAATGCATTGCTGCAGTATTTGACAATAAATTATGTATTAGCTTGAGTTACAACTACCTGAATGTTTTCCCTGTTGCTATCTATTAGAATGATCGACTACAAAGTAGCATATATTATTTATTGTCAAGTGTTTCACAATGGGTCAGATGGACACCTTAAAGCAATATATTATTGTCATTAGATAACACTGTACATCATTAATTTTGCAGCAACTCCCATGCATGTTATGCAGGCATTTGCAATTATACAGTTTAGTTCTCATTAACAGTGTTATTTAAAGCAAACCAACAATGTACAGTGTTAGTCAATCAAGCTTGAATTGTGTTTGGCTTTTGGTAGAATTTGCTGTAAAAAAAATCCTGGATATACATCAATACCTTTATTTAAAGTAACAGTCTTGTATTTTGGCAAATTTGGTGACTGATTCAGATAGTTAAGTAAAATTTGTTTACACTGGTACCTCTATTAAGCAGCCACCTATTAAGCAACCACCCTCTATTAAGGGACTGGTCATAAATTAGAGGGGGAGGGCTGGTGCATTTTTATTTTGGTCAACATGTTTTTGAGAAACCCTCCCCTGACAAGATGCATGAAAAATGTTGGCCCTCCCAAATGCTACAAAGACATTTTTAATATTGCAAGATTTGATGTGTTTCGTACCCGAAAGTTACTTCATCTGTGCGTGTTTTATATAGACATGTACATTAAGTCGCTTAAATCCCAGATAAAAATTATCTTGCCAGGTGAGTATTATTTGCATTGTTATTGGGAAATCTATAGGTCCTCTTACAGGGTCGTAAAGCAAGCCTCAAAAAATCAAAAACTGGGTGGGGGGACACAGCATATCAACAGCAACAGCATACCGACGACCGGTTAGCGCAGTGGTAGAGCGCCGGGCTTATGTTCGGGAGGTTGGGAGTTCAAACCCTGGCCGGGCCAACACTCAGGGTCTTTTTCTAATAATTGAGGAGAAGGTGCTGCCTTTGCTCTAACATCTGCAAATGGTTAGACCTTCGCGTCTTCTCGGATAAGGACGTTAAACCGTAGGCCCCGTCTCTCACATACACTACACTAACCGGAACCAGAGGGACGTTAAAGAACCACTAGGACCGTCGGAAGTTGCCCAACCTCAGTGTCACAGAACTCACAATACTAACACACACTCATGTTTGTAAAAGCTGGTTCTTATAGGATGAGTTATCCATTAATGTAAAGCGCTTTGAGCCGCGAGGATAAAGCGCTATATAATTAGTTATATAGTAATGTGAAGCGCTATGAGCAATTAGTGTAATAGCGCTATATAAATGCACACTTTTTTTTTTTTTTTTTTTTTAACAACCCAAGTCAGCTATTAGGGAAAGTTGAAATTCTCTAGCACACCAAAAATTTAGAGCCCAGCATGTGAAATTACCGCATGTTTGGGTGAACTTTGATATGCGGGCTGCAAACTCGGGAGTTTTTAAGGATTGACTGGGGAAAAAGTGTGGGTAATACAGGGTACAGGACCCTATAAGTGCTACAGCCCTGTATTACCCTAACAATGTTTGCATAAACAAACAATGGCCCTCCCTTTATCATTTGTACCAAATTTTTTAACACTCCCTTTTTCAACTGCATTAAAATAAGAGGCCCTCTCCATCATTTTTGCACCAGCCCTCCCTCCTCTAATTTATGACCTATGCAGCAAAGTACAGTCCTAAAGTACTCTGTATTTGTACATACCTGCATTAAGCAGCAGATCCCAAAGATGGCTGCTTAATAGAGTTACCACTTTCATTTTTATATAGGATATTACATGTAAATAGAGTCGTGAAGACATGAGTACAGCAGCAAGTGTAATTTTCACATGGCGCCCAAGCTCATGATCCTTGTATCTGTTTGCATTTGTATTGAGATACACAACTTGTATGATACCCGATGGTAATACTCCATAAAATGCACAAAATTGCTGATCCAATAAGATGTTTGACAACGAATCGTGCCTACCTTTCTTCTGCTGTCTCTGCAGTGTGATTTCAAGGATTCTAATAGTGCTATCCGTAGCTTTTATAGGCGATAAAATAGTTTCGGCATCGCTTCTGCTTTCAAACTCTCCTCAGAAGTAAATTAACTGTGAAATTATCTTAGCTGTTTTTGTCCAAACTGCAAACACGATCAGATCCATTTGATAATATCGCTTTTGAGTTCACGAGCGTGGACTTTGGCTATTCATTCTTTGGATATTTCGGGAAAATAACCATCATTATCAGTCGAATTTCCGCGAAAAGAACGAACAATCACATCGAAATACACATTCTGGAACCCAGACCTCCCCCGCTATATACTGCTAGATTTGGGTTCCCTGTGGTATAGCAGAAGGGTTTAGGGGGGAGCTAGTTGGTCGTTAGTCCTTGTTTTTACCACGAACTGGTGCCCCAAACAGGAGACCAGCGCGTTGTCTTTTTGCTGTTGAGCCTCGGTGGAATGGGGCTTCTATTTTCGTGTGCAGATTATGCACTGAAATTGGACTTGGATTTCTGGGAAATGGGAATTAGAGACCCCCCTTGCATTCATAACGCTGCTCTAGGTACGTTGGCTTTGCTTCATGAAGGTCCTCGTTGAATGTAGGTTTAAAATAACTAGACAGTAACGTTTTAAACTTTAAACCAATTAGATCTTTGCGCATGCGCTAATGGCGTCATTTTGTATTTTTCATTTTCCCACGTTTTGTAACCCCCTGCACCTGGATTTGCACGGATCAAAATCCTTACACAGTGTAGGTTTTGAGGTGACTTAAAAAGTACCGATTTGAAACAAACTATTTTTTTCTGCAAAGATAGGTAACAACCCACATGGAGAAATTTAGTGGCAATGAGACCCATATATACGTTGGCGAAGGTACAGAGGTAACAGGAAGTTCAGTTGAGTTTTAGTCACGCCATGTCCCGCAGATTCACGCCATGTCCCGCAGATAGCTCGTATGGTCCCGCACCTCGAGGGTCCCGTTGGATGGATGACTTCAGCATAAATTATACTAATATCGTGCTAACGTAGGAGTGAGCGAGTGAGTGAGTGACATCGAGTCCCCACGATAACTCTTTGGCTGTTGCTACGCAACCAGCCACGAGTTAAAAATTATGCCGGCATAATGTGTCTGACCCTACCCCGGGCCCGAGAGCGTCAAACTCGTCTACAACATCAACAACAACGTTGATACTCAGGGAAAAAAATGTTTCTCTTCTATGAGCACAGAAGATCGGAGAAAAATTTTTTTTGGTGGCGCCGGCTTTTCGCCGCCCCCCACCATTTTTACTTCCAATCAAAATACATGTCGCGCACCTCAACGATCCGGCATAAAAGGACTCAGGCCCACTCTGGGGCCTTATTTCGCCTTTCAGTTGGACAATTTTCCCCTTATCTCGCTTTATCTCGCCTTATCTCGCCTTACATCGCTTTATCTCGCATAAACTCGCGGCGAGACAAGGCCCCAGAGAAGGCCTTACTACATAATTTCACAGTCACTGATGTTTTCCTTTCATTTATTTATTTCTCGGTACAACAAGAACTTTAGATAAAAGTGTTTGGCGCTGCCTTTTGTGACTTTTCTTGAGTTACTTGCAGCAGGCCGTGATGTAGATCTCGCCAGTCCAGTGGCCATACTGCCCACACTTTCCGTGGCACCGGATCTTGCTGTCGCCAAATGAAGCGGCTTTGACGTACGGCGGTTTGCCAGAGAACACACTGAGAGCAATAATGTGTCCCGTGTGACGTGCGAATCCCGGGGGACAAGAACCGCTTGCTAGGATACAATATTTTCCCGGGGGCCATTTACCTTAGAAGGGGAGAAAGAAATATTAACATTTGAGGATACTGGCCATACTCTCATGCCTACGTGTGACTGACGACACGTTGGTAGTTTCTTCCAAGAATAATAAAAAAAAACATCGCAATGATCAATATACATCGAAGAATGAAGTAAAACTGTCCAAGCTTTACACGTTAGTTCGAAAAATAAGTGTATGGATGTGTAGACATCATTGTGTAGGACGTGGACGTGGAGTCCCTGAGAAGCTACTGAAAATTTAACACCGGGGATAGCATCGACTGTCGGGCCGAATATAGGGTCTCCAAATGGTCCTTTCTGTCGTCAAACGATCACAGGACATATCCTACACTTGGAATCGGGCGTGGGATATCCCCAATGGCGCGTACAAATATAGTTCTCCCAAACTAAGAAATTCCAAAAACGCAAGAAAGCATTGGAACTTTTGATATACCAGGCCAAAATTGACTTGTCTTCATTTCTTCATGGCATAGGTTTATAAAAAGCACTGGTACCAAAAGGCTTTTTTTTTCTATTGAGCCGAACTATTATCAGGCCGGCCTGATGTTCTAGTGGTATGATTCTCGCTTAGGGTGCGAGAGGTCCCGGGTTCAATTCCCGGTCAGGCTCGAGTCAGAGTCAGACTTTCCGAGTCAGATTTCAAAAATCTACCTATAGCTTGGTTCAGCTTCGCCTTGGTTTCTTGTAGCTCCTTTTGCACGCTCTTCATTAAGATCTCTTGCCCTTGGAGATAGGAGGCCAGCGCCGGGAGGCACTGAGGAACAGTCTACAAGAGAACCCAAGTAGAATTAGGCTGCATTCATTATGTATACTACAGGGGGGGGGGGGGGGGGGGGGAGGCAGAGGATTTTGAGGGGGGATCTCAAAATTTTGGAACTGGAAAAGGGGGATGTCAAGTTTTTTTCATAACATGAAGGGGGGATGCATATTTTTGTTGAGGTATTATATATATTTAAGACAAGGTTTTGCAGTTTGATCATGAAGGAAGGCTCTATTGTTGAACACCGAGTTTGAAGCTCCTGAAGAAATATCACTTGCACTACTATTCTTGTGTATTTACCCTCTTTCAACTGATGTGTTTAAAAAAGCTGCGCGCTTCGCGCGCATAAAGAATTATAAACTTAAAAAAATCGTAAAAAGGCCTTCTTGTTTTACCACTGCTCGACGTCCTCTTCAGTGACTTTTGTCTGCCAGACAAAAACGCCTCTGGACTTTTGATTAATAGTCTTGTAGCTTCATTGTCAAAATTGCGGCGCGCTTCGCGCGCACAACTAAAAACAAACCAAACAAGCAAATAAAAATAAATGATACTCAGTCTATGTAGTAAGGTTCCAATCGAGGAGCGCACCAGATCACTCGGTAGAAAGTCACTACACACAGCCAAGGGTACACAGCCACCTAGGATTTTTAGTTGCATCTTTACGCTTTGTATTTTTTTATCATTGAGCCTTGTTCTGCATCTTTTGAAAAAATGTTATTGACGCGACCGGGGGGGGGGGGGGGGGGGGGGGGGGGGGCATGTTTTTTCCTTTTGACCAAGAGGGGGGATGTTGATTTCTTGAAAGCATAAACAAATACTATGTGGCACTCAAACACGACGCGCCTGCAGATTTGCAAAGGCCATCAAAACTACCTAGGAAACTATTAAATTCTCTATATGGAAAAAGCTATTAAGGTTTGTAATTCGGAATCTCGAAAGTGAGATTGAGATGTCATGAGTTGTGTCCATGGATATTTTCAAACACTGATTTGGCTAGCTGAGGGTAGTTTGTCCATACTCTGGCGAAAGTTAAGCATGAAGGAGCTGTCTTGTGCCAAGCATTTTGTGTGCTTTCGGGCATGGCGAAAATAGCCGTATACTTGCCAAGGGTGGCCATTCAAAACAAACCCACACAAAGCGTCACCTACGCTTCACAACACTTCATACATCTTTCTTTAGAACTTATCGTTTAGGGCGCACCCAGTTTCTCCAAGAAAGCGACATAATATACAGTTTAATTGTTTCACATCCCATACAGAATTGCATGCTTATGTTTTTTTGTGGTTACGTGGACGGGCAAATGTGATCTGGGATTTTCAGCGAAGTGTTAAAAAGTAGTGTTTTGTATGCGGCAAAGCTACTGCTATTCTCCAACCAAGAACTAACTATGCCGTCCTATTTAACTAGTGGATATGCGTCGCATAGAATCGAGTAATCGCGATGGCACTCCTTTGTAAGGGCGTCTATTTGTCAAATTTCACGAGATAAAGGTATTACTCTGTTATTGCGCAAACATCCTCTTTGGTTCAGTGATTGTCACAATTGGACGTAATTTCCGATTTTCAATTGGATTTGGAAAAGGGGCAAGAACTCGAAAGACCCACACAGAGCCCACATATTATGAGGGCGATCCATAAATAAGGTAAACAAGGCTGTAGCTAGATGTTTTTTGTCTGGGGGTAAACATGTTTTCCCCACATGTTGATACTAAAACGTTTACTTCGCTTGGAGGGCAACTGCCCTCTCTGCCTCCCCGCTAGCTAGCTACGGCCCGTGGTAAATTGTTACCATTTACAAAGTACAACCAAACCACTTACTGCTTACCGGTGTGCACGACTGCTGAGAGCCTCCACGCGCGATGTACCCCATCAGTAAAATCAGCGCCACTGTATAACAATACTTCATGATCTCTCGCGGCTGTTTTCTCACAAGTACTAACTTCAGTGCTTTAGTCGATAATGATGTCGTGGCATCAAGCTCGGCCCAGGTTATATACAGTGCCAACCCGGTCATAGACTGACTAATCGCTTTATGATTGGCTGAATCATTTTTAACCAAACATTCTTAGCTTCCACTCCAATGGGCTGGCCCTTTCAGGCGAGTCAATATTTTTATAGCGCGACCGAAAACTGAAGCTTGGAAAAAAACATTTTCGTATTTTTAACCAAACATTCTTAGCTTCCACTCCAATGGGCTGGCCCTTTCAGGCGAGTCAATATTTTTAAAGCGCGACCCAAAACTGAAACTTGGAAAAAAACATTTTCGTATAGAAGAGCGGTCACATGTGACATGGAACAGTTTTTCGACAGAAGTCAGGAGTCTATTAGAATTTAAAAGGATACTCAATTGAATTGTAATTTAAAGTAGTTACCTCATAGTTATTATATAGATAGGAAGGTTAATATTATATTATTATTTTCTATTCTTTTGTTTTTATTTTGTATAGGCATGGCTCTTTGGGAGAGCATGCACAGATACTTGTACTTGTGAAATGACCCCGTAGTTAGCAGTGCTCGGAATATCTTATATTAAAGTATTCCGATTTAGCGGAATAAGAAGTCATTTTGGCATTTATTGTTTTCGTGAACAATGGTAATTACTGTAGATAATCAGGATAATGGTCTTTAACACCTGTATATATCTGCAACAGCCTTACCTAAGAAAAAGGAAAAGTACTTTCGGCTCAATCGAGCCCTAGCTCGTCAGTTTGTCCAATATCTATGGTGTAAGAAGCACAGAATATAACAATAAACTCACAGATTCTTGCCTTGTCATTATTACACCAAATCTTTATTTATCGGCTTTAATTTTGAGTTTACGATTTGCAGTGAGGCTAATTTTTTTTTTTGCAAGTTAACACAAAATCGCATGGGGCCTTATTTTGCATTCAGATGAGTAAGAAATAACATTTTGTCTGACAAGCACAATTCGCGCTCGCTCCGCCTCACCGAGTGAAGGAAGCGAACTATATTTATACGAACAATGACAACATTTCAATACACTAAAAATTCAGCAAAACAAAAATTGCCGAATCAACAAAATCTATCTATCGAATTATTATTATTATTATCTTCTGCAAATCAAAGCCTGCCGAAGTTTTGAGTATACGATTTGCAGTGAGGCTTATTTGTTTGCAAGTTAACACAAAATCATATGCCTTTATGGGGCCTTGCATTCAGATGATTAAGAAATAGCATTTTGTCTGACAAGCACAATTCGCAATCATGGACGGCGGAGCTTTAGCCCCCCCCCCCCCCCCCCCCCACACACACACATTTCGCCAAGTTTTCCATACATTTTTACTAAACTCAGCCCCCCCACCCCCACCCCCACTTTGAAAACTGTTCCGCCGTCCCTGACACTCGCTACGCCTCACCGAGTGAATAGTGAAGGAAGTGAACTATATTTATACGAACAATGGACAACATTTCAGTAATCACTAAAAATAGAGCAAAAAAAAAAATTGTTGAATGAACAAAATCTATCTTCTGCAAATTTTAGCCTGCCGAAGTTTCGAGTTTACGATTTGCAGTGAGGCTTATTTGTTGGAACATGTTGGAAGTTAACACAAAATCATGATGTGGGGCCTTGTTTTGCATTCAGATCAGTAAGAAATGGCATTTTGTCTGGCAAGCACAATTCGGGCTCGCTCCGCCTCACCGAGTGAAGGAACTGAACTATTTAACAATTAGACCTCGAGGCCGAATGTGCTATGATGAATAGACCATGAGGCCGAAGGCCGAATGGTCTATTGATATCATAGCACACGAGGACGAGACGTCTAATTGTTTTAGTAAAAAACAACTAGTTGGTCGGTTTTGGCAATGAATACCATTATTTTGTTTAAAAAAATCAAGTTTTCTTGCAAAGAAAGGAGGTGGTTTCGCCAGGTGCGGTCTATCAGCTGCGTTTAAGAGCGTTTAAATTGAGTAAACGAGCCATTAAAGGCCACAAAAAGTGATTTTGTGCAAGTTGTAGAGCAGATAAATTGCCTATTTTCTTGCTTGCGCACAAACTTGACAGTTTTTCCAAGCTCACGCCATTTTCTCACACATGCGCGACAAAGAAATGACATTTGTGTGCAGAGGCTTCTTTTGCGTAGTTTAAAAACACAAGAAAACATTTAAAGTAAAAGAAAATGCAGGGAGATAAAAAGTAGCCTCTGCTCGCAGGGTAACATAAACCCTCCTTGAAGTCCAGAGTATCAATTCGATAATTTTGCACTGCGATTACAGTCATTACAAAGTGCGAATGTCCGTGTGCATTTGTTTTGTACAAGCTGAACTACTCCTTCTTCTTCTTGCTATCTGATGTATTGGCCTTTTCTTTTGGTGTCCCAAAACATATAGGGGATATGGCGGACTCTATGCGAAGGAATGGATCGCTTGTGTCAGTTACAATGAGTGACACTTTCACTAAGGCTAACAAGATAAAGGCCCCCAGACACAGGAGCTCGGTGCTGACAGGAATGACGCCTTGAAGCGACAAGGTGTAGAGTATACTGGTTACTATTGCAGTCTTTGTCGTACTGAGGAAAAAAGAAATAAAGTTTCAGCTTTGCTTTTTCTATTTGCACAGTTGTTCAAACAACAAATAAGAACGGTTCACAGTGTGAACGGTTCGTGAACAATAATGCAAAAGTTTGCGAATGCGAGCTGTACCATATGTTTTCGATTGGCACTTGAAAAAACATTTCACTTTGCAACTAAAAAACACAAAATATTGACTGATTGTGAACTCATTCCTTTAGTTTGGCCTTCAGTTTTTTGTCATCAAATGTTGAATAGTTATGATTTGGACAGCCCCCAAAACATAGCCAAGATGGGCAGGGGTAGCTCAGGCTACCCAAACAACAACTGGGTTCTTTTGTGACTGCCCATTCTATGCTACAATATTCCTCATGATCCCTTCCATGTCATAACCCTGTCAGCAGTGGGGAATATGTGGTAAATTCCTCCATGGTGTAGCCTGAACAAAATGGCTGTCCTTTCCTTTCTCGCATAGGGAAACCATCTTGCAGAAAGGGGCACAATGAAAGGTGGCTGCTTCCTTACGCTATCCATAGAGAGGATATGAATCATATATGGATTCGTTAATCACTCAATGAATACTCACAAGGATGGTTTTATCGCCTCATGGTTAGACGCATCAAGAGATCCACGAATAAAATTAGATACAGGTTTGACCAATAGTGCACCAGCTCCTATATAATATGGTGAGGAGAATAATACCAATCAAAGGGATACGTGATTTACTTGTAGATATGACTGTCTTATGTCAAATATATTGTCAGGGGTATTATTACTATCATTTTTTGCAGCCAATAGGTGGGATTTTAAAATTACTCCTAAGTCATCCATTAAGACCTTTAAAGGCCGATTTAGACTGTACGATTTTCGCCTACAACCATCGCATGCGACACGCTTGCGACATGACTTAGCTCGTAAGCGCATGTCGTAGAGGAGTTGTAGGGCTGATTTAGACTTTGCGATTTGAGTTGTATGCTGATGCGAGCATGTCGCATGCGATTGTTGTAGGCGAAAATCGTTCAGTCTAAATCGGCCTTAATGGAACTTAGTTGCATGATTTATATGGAAAATAGGGTGTGTAACCCAAAATTGGTTCTGCACACATTGAAACCTGTCTGGAATTTCCAGTGCTTCTGTTAGAATGGCTTCTGTTAGAATTGACATATACTCATTGTATAAAGCTTACCTTTACACAATCCAACCAGTACAATAATAACAACATCAGAAGGATAGCGTTCCATGCCCATCTTGACACCACCCAGCATTCCCTTAGCTCGGTGGGCCTCTTTTAGTACTGCTAATACTATCTGGTTTAGATACAAATAACATCTGATGTCATGAAATGCATTTATGTGAATCGCATGCATGATTCAAGGAAAAAAATAATCTTCCTACAGTATTGGTTGTACCCTATGCCTCTGGTATTTCCAGTGAAAAATACAGTGATTGTATGGAAAGTATAAGGCATTGCCCCCCTCAACACCAACCACCTGGAATTTCCATATTCCTCCCATTGGGAGGTGTGGATTTCTTTCTGGAATCACACTATAAATTTTCTATGATGGCAACAATAACTGCAATTTTCAGGAAAACTCACCCAAGCAGGTTGGAACATAAAGAACTTTGTGAAGAGATCATATGGACAAAAGAAAACCAAATACCTAAAACAGAAGCAAAGAGCAGGTTTCAGATGACTCCTACAGGTTGGCGCAACATCACACAACTTTGAAATTCATTTTTTTCAAGGATGAGCTATCCAGAATATAAACAGAGCTGTATTTCTGCTATCTTTTATTCTATAGCCTGCATAAGCAAGTACAAAGGGAAAGGGGAGAGAGGGAGCAAGCATGTGGGAGAGGAGCTAGTCTCAGCTGAATAATAATTCTGCATATACTATATGTATTTACCATATTGCTGTCATAAGCATCAGTGCATTAGTATCTCTAAGTGGTAACACTAGCGGCAGTCCCAAGAGAAAGCTGATGACGAGTGACCCAGCAAAGTTAGATATGACTGCTGAGATCCAGCAGGCTAGAGGATTCGTTTGAGCAAATGTTGTTCCTGGAAAAACACAGAGAAAACCCATTTCAGCCTGTCATGTCATCCCTTTTACAGTAATTTGCCATTCAATTTACCCCTACAGGGCCTTTACAGAGTGAACTTTTGTAACATCAATAGGCCTTTTCTTAGTTTTGGGTGCTCAATAAGAGTTTTATCTGTGACAAAACCATTGACAGTCACACTGGATCCTTAGTGAGGGAGTGGGGGTGGGGGTGAATAGGGTCCTCAAATCTGCAGAGCCATTAAATTTTTTATGAAAATCCGCCGATCTGCACCACGTTTTGGCTCAATCTGAATCAGCAATGTTTGCTTTATGAAAACAATTGATAATTAGAAAAAAATACATTTCACTGTTTATCGCTTTATACGTACATCTCTCTTACTGACCCTTACTGATGCAAAAACATTTATGGCCTACAAATTCAAACAGCTAGGGCTATTTGTCTACAGGCCCTACAGTCAACAATCGGCACAATCCGTAGTTGCGATTATCAGAATCCGAAATCCCAAGTTGAATTTTCAATAGATCTGTGGTCCAGTATGTTTTAA
Organism: Scolanthus callimorphus; assembly: GCA_033964015.1. Taxonomy (NCBI): domain Eukaryota; kingdom Metazoa; phylum Cnidaria; class Anthozoa; order Actiniaria; family Edwardsiidae; genus Scolanthus; species Scolanthus callimorphus. The sequence continues at coordinate 9,158,028 of CM066913.1, read as the reverse complement.
GAATCTGAAAATCCGATCAATTTTTTCTTAAAATCCACACTCTGTGTGCTATTTAGGCCCAAATCCACCGATACGCAAACCTATTCACCCCCCTTATACACTTGTCATTTGCTTCCACCGACCCCAACCCCTGCCCCATGCGGGGATTTTGCCAGGCAATAGTAGTGGGGGAAATATCAGTGGCTTGTCTTGTTTTTTCGTGCCCCAATCCCCCGGGAGTTTACTTCAAATTTGCTATGGCTCAGATAATCTGGGGAACCAGCTGGGGAATGGCGGGGGAAAGGCAAAAAACAGCATGGTTTAAAAGTTGATTTATTTTGGATTCTTTTGCCTTTCCTGTTGTAATAGCGACTAAAACTTAGTGGACTACATCACAAAACTTTAGCGATGACGTCACAAAACATCTGTCTTTTTCATTTCGGAAAAGACACTCTTAGCTACTGGTTTTGATAGTATTAGGAAAGTTTCTTGTATCCATCTTGTGGAGGGTGAATTTGTCCCTGGGGTGTAGGAAATGTTTCCTCAGGATGTAGGGAATTTGCCAAGGCATTCTCCCCTGGTAGGTGGTGGAATTATTTCAAATTTGACAACATCTGTTTTTTATGTCATGGGGGTTGGGGGTCGGTGGAAGCAAATGACTAGTGCATTAGCGAGAGTCACCCTGTTGACTACCACCCTTCTCCACTATCAATGTTGTCAAAGAAATGTATTTTGGTTGTTTAGTGGCTGAAGGCACTTATGAGCATTTTCCGGACATCATAAACCTATTCACCCCCCGTAGTGAGAGTCACCCTGTTGACTACCACCCTTCTCCACTATCAATGTTGTCAAAGAAATGTATTTTGATTGTTTAGGGACTGTTCATTAATTACGTCGCAGGGGGGGCTGGTGTTTTTTTCTGCTAGTAGGTTTTGTGAAAACTTACCCCCGTACAAAAAAAGTAGTTTCAATTTCTACCCCCTTCGAAAAACGGCTATTTGAAATTTACCCCCCTCCCCCTGCACGCTATAATTGACTAAGCTACAATAATGTAAGCATCAAAATGGCGTCTAAACTAAGTACGATTGTTGAAGAGGATGTACCGGTAGAACAAGCTCTAACTGGCAAGAAAAGAGAGGAGAAGTTCGACAGAAACCTTTAGTAGGAAAGCTTTAGTTGGCTTAGGACACTCCGGATTTATACAGTGCTCTGCGATTCACGCAATTGCACTCAATCTCAGTCAGCCTGTTGAAAATTTGCATGACACTGAAATGCACCCCCCAAAAGTTTCGCGTGTTCTTAAAATTTACCCCCAAATTTTTCAACGTTCTGCAAAATTTACCCCCCCCTATAAAACCACCAGCCACCCCTACGACGTAATTAACGAACAGTCCCTTAGTGGCTGAAGTAGTCTCCTTGCAGCCGCCCAGACTGGTGTCACGCTATGCTCTCCCCCGTCCCACGTAGCGTGACACCGGTCCAGGCGGCTGTGAGGAGACTATGGCTGAAGGCACTTATGAGAATTTTCCGGACATCATAATCATGTTAAATTAAAACAGTGCCTTTGCTAGCAAATGACCATCCCACACCTCATACGTATCATTAATACTGATTTTTATATTACAAGTAATAGTTTTATATACCTTGATAAAGTAATATCCAAGAGTGATTGCCCCTCCAAAGTAACTTATAAAGTATTGCCAAGCGAAAATTGGGGGGCTTTTGGTTGCTCTGTCATGGTGATGTAGCGCTACTTACCGATCTGCATACGAAGCTTGAGCGTTACAATAGAAAAATGTACACATAAGAGGAAAGGGGCCATGGGTAAATTAGTAAAATGCAAAGCATGTTCGCTGTAAGAAGTATAAAGACGATCCATCGTGGACTTTTGCCGCGCTGATAGCGATAACGTCTCGAAAATTAATCTCCATGAGCCTGCAATTTTGATCAGCGGTAAAACCACCACAGGTATACCGGCGGAACTGGAATTTGCGTAAAGATGTGGATTTTCTTGAGGAAGAGGTCTGTCACAGGTTTTATTTGAGACTTTGATGCTATAAAAGTTGTATGGTAGCCCTAAATAAGCAACTTCATGTTTTTTCCAGGGCTGTACGGCCCTTTGGGGCCGGGTTGCAGGCCCTTATACAAGGGACGACGCAGGGGCACACCCTTTGGGGGGGGGGGGGACTCCCATATTTTTTGTTGGGGATGATCCTCGTATCTTTTAGGGGTTAAAATCACGATGGTCTGGTCTCTTTTAGGGGTGATTGTGATCTTCGATAAATTTTAGGGAGATTGGTATCTTTTAGGGCCGAAACTGTGTCCAAATTGTTTTTTACTTATGATGGTGCTTCTAAAAACCGTGTAAGAAAGAGAGATTATTGGATTCGAGAAGACGATAAATTAGAAACAAACACCGAAATCTCTTGATGGGTATCTTTCATCTGTTACCTGTGTCCTTCGCGCCTACTTAGTACATCTTTTAGGGTAATAATTTTTTTTGAGCCACGCCATGGCCTGCCATGTTTGGTATTGCATGTTTGTTTATACTTATTGCCTTGTCCGCTCTGACTCGCACTGTAATTCAGTCTTGACTGCTAGAGTGTCGAATAAACACATCTAGCTATCTATCTTTTAGGGGTGAAACTGAAAATTTTCAACGATCATCCCCGACAAAAAAATATTGGAGTTCCCCCCCCCCCCCCACTTGCCTGATTCTGGGCACACAAAACAGTGGTACTTCACAAAACAGTGGTACTTAATCCAAGGCATAGGGGGCAAGCCGTACGAGACAGGGGCACATGTTAATTCAAGGGATGTGGGGATGGGCACCCTTTCTGGACTCTGGGGATGGACATGCATTAATCAAGGGGCAGGGACACACCTTCAGGATAGCCTTTCATGTTATAAATTGAAGGGGTGCACAGCTTATGGAGGGATTAGGACAGAAATGCGATCGGATTACTTTGACGTTGGGCTGAGAGACCGGATCTTGGTTTATTGTCTCATCACAGGGGACCCAAGCTCATATTTTTTGACTCGAAAATTTGTAAGAAATTGTTAATAAAAATTCACGAAACTCACCTGGCAGTTAGAGGTATTTATCTTCATTGCCCCTGTGGAGTTTGAAAAAAATGGGTTAACTTCACCTTCCTGATTTTTTTCAAACTCCACAGGGGCAATGAAGACAAATACCTCTAACTGCCAGGTGAGTTTCGTGAATTTTTATTAAAGGCCCATACGTGACAGGGAACTTTTGCGCTTTGTTTTCAATTGGATCTATTGTCATTCAACAGCTGTGACTGGCTGACACAGTAGGTCCCAAGGGGTTACTATTGTTCTTTGAATTTCAAAAGTTCAAACTGTGTTTTCAACTGCGTTTTATTCTCTGTGAGCCTGCAAAGCGACTTGGGTGCTTATTTACCCCCCCTATAAAACCACCAGCCACCCCTACGACGTAATTAACGAACAGTCCCTTAGTGGCTGAAGTAGTCTCCTTGCAGCCGCCCAGACTGGTGTCACGCTATGCTCTCCCCCGTCCCACGTAGCGTGACACCGGTCCAGGCGGCTGTGAGGAGACTATGGCTGAAGGCACTTATGAGAATTTTCCGGACATCATAATCATGTTAAATTAAAACAGTGCCTTTGCTAGCAAATGACCATCCCACACCTCATACGTATCATTAATACTGATTTTTATATTACAAGTAATAGTTTTATATACCTTGATAAAGTAATATCCAAGAGTGATTGCCCCTCCAAAGTAACTTATAAAGTATTGCCAAGCGAAAATTGGGGGGCTTTTGGTTGCTCTGTCATGGTGATGTAGCGCTACTTACCGATCTGCATACGAAGCTTGAGCGTTACAATAGAAAAATGTACACATAAGAGGAAAGGGGCCATGGGTAAATTAGTAAAATGCAAAGCATGTTCGCTGTAAGAAGTATAAAGACGATCCATCGTGGACTTTTGCCGCGCTGATAGCGATAACGTCTCGAAAATTAATCTCCATGAGCCTGCAATTTTGATCAGCGGTAAAACCACCACAGGTGGTACGTACTTCATATATGGTACATCATATTGTACTGGAAAAATAGTTCATTATAGTGTGCTGTGTTTTATAGTTCATTATATTGTACTGTCTTTATGTTGTACTGCACATCTAACACATTTTACAACATTACACAGCCTTCACAACGTTATACAGCCTGCACAACCTTACCCATCCTGCACAACCTGCACAACCCTGCACAACCTTGCACAGCATGCACAACCTTGCACAGCCTGCACAACCTTGCACAGCCTGCACAACCTTGCACAGCCTGCACAACCTTGCACAGCCTGCACAACCTTGCACAGCCTGCACAACCTTGCACAGCCTGCACAACCTTGCACAGCCTGCACAACCTTGCACAGCCTGCACAACCTTACACAGCCTGCACAACCTTACACAGCCTGCACAACCTTACACAGCCTACACAACCTTACACATCCTGCACAACCTTACACAGCCTGCACAACCTTACACAGCATGCACAACCTTACACAGCATGCACAACCTTATACAGCCTGCACAACCTTATACAGCCTGCACAACCTTATACAGCCTGTGCAACCTTATACAGCCTACACAACCTTATACAGCCTACACAACCTTATACAGCCTACGCAACCTTACACAGCCTGCACAACCTTACACAGCCTGTACAACCTTACACAGCCTGCACAACCTTACACAGCCTGCACAACCTTATACAGCCTTATACAGCCTTATACAGCCTGCAACACCTTATACAGCCTGCACAACCTGCACAACCTTATACAGCCTACACAACCTTACACAGCCTGCACAACCTTACACAGCCTGCACAACCTTATACAGCCTGCACAACGTTACACAGCATGCACAACCTTACACAGCCTGCACAACCTTATAAAGCCTACACAACCTTACACAGCCTGCACATTCTTATACAGCCTGCACAACCTTACACAGCCTGCACAACCTTATACAGCCTGCACAAACTTACACAGCCTACACAACCTTACACAGCATGCACAACCTTATACAGCCTACACAACCTTACACAGCCTGTGCACAACCTTATACAGCATGCACAACCTGCACAACCTTATACAGCATGCACAACGTTACACAGCCTGCACAACCTTATACAGCCTGCACAACCTTATACAGCCTACACAACCTTATACAGCCTGCACAACGTTATACAGCCTGCACAGCCTTATACAGCCTGTGCAACCTTACACAGCCTGTACAACGTTACACAGCCTGCACAACCTTACACAGCATGCACAACCTGCACAACCTTATACAGCATGCACAACCTGCACAACCTTATACAGCATGCACAACGTTACACAGCCTGCACAACCTTATACAGCCTGCACAACCTTACACAGCCTGCACAACCTTACACAGCCTGCACAACCTTATACAGCCTGCACAAGCTTACACAGCCTACACAACCTTACACAGCCTGCACAACGTTATACAGCCTGCACAACCTTACACAGCCTGCACAGCCTTACACAGCCTACACAACCTTACACAGCCTGTACAACCTTACACAGCCTACACAACCTTATACAGCCTGCACAACCTTATACATCCTACACAACCTTATACAGCCTACACAACCTTATACAGCCTGCACAACCTTACACAGCCTGCACAACCTCACACAGCCTGCACAACCTTATACAGCCTACACAACCTTATACAGCCTGCACAACCTTATACAGCCTGCACAGCCTTACACAGCCTACACAACCTTAGCCTGCACAACCTTACGCAGCCTGCACAACCTTATACAGCCTGCACAACCTTGTACAGCCTACACAACCTTATACAGCCTACACAACCTTACACAGCCTGCACAACCTTACACAGCCTGCACAACCTTATACAGCCTACACAACCTTATACAGCCTACACAACCTTGTACAGCCTACACAACCTTACACAGCCTGCACAACCTTATACAGCATGCACAACCTTATACAGCCTACACAACCTTATACAGCCTACACAACCTTACACAGCCTGCACAACCTTACACAGCCTGTACAACGTTACACAGCCTGCACAACCTTACACAGCATGCACAACCTGCACAAGGCTGTGTAAAAGGTTGTGCAGGCTGTGTAAGGTTGTGCAGGCTGTGTAAGGTTGTGCAGGCTGTGTAAGGTTGTGCAGGCTGTGTAAGGTTGTGCAGGCTGTGTAAAGTTGTGGAGGCTGTGTAAAGTTGTGGAGGCTGCGTAAGGTTGTGGACGTTGTGTAGGGTTGTGCATGTTTGTTTATACTTATTGCCTTGTCCGCTCTGACTCGCACTGTAATTCAGTCTTGACTGCTAGAGTGTCGAATAAACACATCTAGCTATCTATCTTTTAGGGGTGAAACTGAAAATTTTCAACGATCATCCCCGACAAAAAAATATTGGAGTCCCCCCCCCCCCCCACTTGCCTGATTCTGGGCACACAAAACAGTGGTACTTCACAAAACAGTGGTACTTGTTAATCCAAGGCATAGGGGGCAAGCCGTAGGAGACAGGGGCACATGTTAATTCAAGGGATGTGGGGATGGGCACCCTTTCTGGACTCTGGGGATGGACACGCATTAATCAAAGGGGCAGGGACACACCTTCAGGATAGAAAAGGGGAATTTCATGTTATAAATTGAAGGGGTGCACAGCTTATGGAGGGATTAGGACAGAAATGCGATCGGATTACTTTGACGTTGGGCTGAGAGACCGGATCTTGGTTTATTGTCTCATCACAGGGGACCCAAGCTCATATTTTTTGACTCGAAAATTTGTAAGAAATTGTTAATAAAAATTCACGAAACTCACCTGGCAGTTAGAGGTATTTATCTTCATTGCCCCTGTGGAGTTTGAAAAAAATGGGTTAACTTCACCTTCCTGATTTTTTTCAAACTCCACAGGGGCAATGAAGACAAATACCTCTAACTGCCAGGTGAGTTTCGTGAATTTTTATTAAAGGCCCATACGTGACAGGGAACTTTTGCGCTTTGTTTTCAATTGGATCTATTGTCATTCAACAGCTGTGACTGGCTGACACAGTAGGTCCCAAGGGGTTACTATTGTTCTTTGAATTTCAAAAGTTCAAACTGTGTTTTCAACTGCGTTTTATTCTCTGTGAGCCTGCAAAGCGACTTGGGTGCTTATTTACCCCCCCCTATAAAACCACCAGCCACCCCTACGACGTAATTAACGAACAGTCCCTTAGTGGCTGAAGTAGTCTCCTTGCAGCCGCCCAGACTGGTGTCACGCTATGCTCTCCCCCGTCCCACGTAGCGTGACACCGGTCCAGGCGGCTGTGAGGAGACTATGGCTGAAGGCACTTATGAGAATTTTCCGGACATCATAATCATGTTAAATTAAAACAGTGCCTTTGCTAGCAAATGACCATCCCACACCTCATACGTATCATTAATACTGATTTTTATATTACAAGTAATAGTTTTATATACCTTGATAAAGTAATATCCAAGAGTGATTGCCCCTCCAAAGTAACTTATAAAGTATTGCCAAGCGAAAATTGGGGGGCTTTTGGTTGCTCTGTCATGGTGATGTAGCGCTACTTACCGATCTGCATACGAAGCTTGAGCGTTACAATAGAAAAATGTACACATAAGAGGAAAGGGGCCATGGGTAAATTAGTAAAATGCAAAGCATGTTCGCTGTAAGAAGTATAAAGACGATCCATCGTGGACTTTTGCCGCGCTGATAGCGATAACGTCTCGAAAATTAATCTCCATGAGCCTGCAATTTTGATCAGCGGTAAAACCACCACAGGTGGTACGTACTTCATATATGGTACATCATATTGTACTGGAAAAATAGTTCATTATAGTGTGCTGTGTTTTATAGTTCATTATATTGTACTGTCTTTATGTTGTACTGCACATCTAACACATTTTACAACATTACACAGCCTTCACAACGTTATACAGCCTGCACAACCTTACCCATCCTGCACAACCTGCACAACCCTGCACAACCTTGCACAGCATGCACAACCTTGCACAGCCTGCACAACCTTGCACAGCCTGCACAACCTTGCACAGCCTGCACAACCTTGCACAGCCTGCACAACCTTGCACAGCCTGCACAACCTTGCACAGCCTGCACAACCTTGCACAGCCTGCACAACCTTGCACAGCCTGCACAACCTTACACAGCCTGCACAACCTTACACAGCCTGCACAACCTTACACAGCCTACACAACCTTACACATCCTGCACAACCTTACACAGCCTGCACAACCTTACACAGCATGCACAACCTTACACAGCATGCACAACCTTATACAGCCTGCACAACCTTATACAGCCTGCACAACCTTATACAGCCTGTGCAACCTTATACAGCCTACACAACCTTATACAGCCTACACAACCTTATACAGCCTACGCAACCTTACACAGCCTGCACAACCTTACACAGCCTGTACAACCTTACACAGCCTGCACAACCTTACACAGCCTGCACAACCTTATACAGCCTTATACAGCCTTATACAGCCTGCAACACCTTATACAGCCTGCACAACCTGCACAACCTTATACAGCCTACACAACCTTACACAGCCTGCACAACCTTACACAGCCTGCACAACCTTATACAGCCTGCACAACGTTACACAGCATGCACAACCTTACACAGCCTGCACAACCTTATAAAGCCTACACAACCTTACACAGCCTGCACATTCTTATACAGCCTGCACAACCTTACACAGCCTGCACAACCTTATACAGCCTGCACAAACTTACACAGCCTACACAACCTTACACAGCATGCACAACCTTATACAGCCTACACAACCTTACACAGCCTGTGCACAACCTTATACAGCATGCACAACCTGCACAACCTTATACAGCATGCACAACGTTACACAGCCTGCACAACCTTATACAGCCTGCACAACCTTATACAGCCTACACAACCTTATACAGCCTGCACAACGTTATACAGCCTGCACAGCCTTATACAGCCTGTGCAACCTTACACAGCCTGTACAACGTTACACAGCCTGCACAACCTTACACAGCATGCACAACCTGCACAACCTTATACAGCATGCACAACCTGCACAACCTTATACAGCATGCACAACGTTACACAGCCTGCACAACCTTATACAGCCTGCACAACCTTACACAGCCTGCACAACCTTACACAGCCTGCACAACCTTATACAGCCTGCACAAGCTTACACAGCCTACACAACCTTACACAGCCTGCACAACGTTATACAGCCTGCACAACCTTACACAGCCTGCACAGCCTTACACAGCCTACACAACCTTACACAGCCTGTACAACCTTACACAGCCTACACAACCTTATACAGCCTGCACAACCTTATACATCCTACACAACCTTATACAGCCTACACAACCTTATACAGCCTGCACAACCTTACACAGCCTGCACAACCTCACACAGCCTGCACAACCTTATACAGCCTACACAACCTTATACAGCCTGCACAACCTTATACAGCCTGCACAGCCTTACACAGCCTACACAACCTTAGCCTGCACAACCTTACGCAGCCTGCACAACCTTGTACAGCCTACACAACCTTATACAGCCTACACAACCTTACACAGCCTGCACAACCTTACACAGCCTGCACAACCTTATACAGCCTACACAACCTTATACAGCCTACACAACCTTGTACAGCCTACACAACCTTACACAGCCTGCACAACCTTATACAGCATGCACAACCTTATACAGCCTACACAACCTTATACAGCCTACACAACCTTACACAGCCTGCACAACCTTACACAGCCTGTACAACGTTACACAGCCTGCACAACCTTACACAGCATGCACAACCTGCACAAGGCTGTGTAAAAGGTTGTGCAGGCTGTGTAAGGTTGTGCAGGCTGTGTAAGGTTGTGCAGGCTGTGTAAGGTTGTGCAGGCTGTGTAAGGTTGTGCAGGCTGTGTAAAGTTGTGGAGGCTGTGTAAAGTTGTGGAGGCTGCGTAAGGTTGTGGACGTTGTGTAGGGTTGTGCATGTTTGTTTATACTTATTGCCTTGTCCGCTCTGACTCGCACTGTAATTCAGTCTTGACTGCTAGAGTGTCGAATAAACACATCTAGCTATCTATCTTTTAGGGGTGAAACTGAAAATTTTCAACGATCATCCCCGACAAAAAAATATTGGAGTCCCCCCCCCCCCCCCCACTTGCCTGATTCTGGGCACACAAAACAGTGGTACTTCACAAAACAGTGGTACTTGTTAATCCAAGGCATAGGGGGCAAGCCGTAGGAGACAGGGGCACATGTTAATTCAAGGGATGTGGGGATGGGCACCCTTTCTGGACTCTGGGGATGGACACGCATTAATCAAAGGGGCAGGGACACACCTTCAGGATAGAAAAGGGGAATTTCATGTTATAAATTGAAGGGGTGCACAGCTTATGGAGGGATTAGGACAGAAATGCGATCGGATTACTTTGACGTTGGGCTGAGAGACCGGATCTTGGTTTATTGTCTCATCACAGGGGACCCAAGCTCATATTTTTTGACTCGAAAATTTGTAAGAAATTGTTAATAAAAATTCACGAAACTCACCTGGCAGTTAGAGGTATTTATCTTCATTGCCCCTGTGGAGTTTGAAAAAAATGGGTTAACTTCACCTTCCTGATTTTTTTCAAACTCCACAGGGGCAATGAAGACAAATACCTCTAACTGCCAGGTGAGTTTCGTGAATTTTTATTAAAGGCCCATACGTGACAGGGAACTTTTGCGCTTTGTTGTCATTCAACAGCTGTGACTGGCTGACACAGTAGGTCCCAAGGGGTTACTATTGTTCTTCGAATTTCAAAAGTTCAAACTGTGTTTTCAACTGCGTTTTATTCTCTGTGAGCCTGCAAAGCGACTTGGGTGCTTATGGGCCTTTAACAATTTCTTACAAATTTTCGAGTCACAAAATATGAGCTTGGGTGCCCTGTGGTCTCATCTGAAAAATGTGAGACACACGAAAAATGATAAATCACTTCAAGCCATGAAGTACACAAGGATCGAAATAGCAGGAAAAAAAAATCCCAACTGCCCCCAACTGGGAATCAAACCCGGTGCACAGAGGTGAGAGGCAAAATCACTTTACATGCTGGGTCACCCGTTAGGATGAGGGCATTATATTATGTCATGTGACACATGACAAATTGTTTTCTGATCAATGCAAAAAGCCAACATTTTTACAGGATGAGTGAACATTAATTTGATATTAAGTACAGTTTTCTCCTTTTGCTATGCATTAATACAGGCACAACCAATGCTGCAAATATAAGACAAACACTAAAAAACATCTGATAACCTAGATATTCTACTATCACTCCAGAGGCACACATCATTGAGAGTTTTCCTAGTACTTCTACAGTTGCCAGAATAGAAAAGTGAGTGCCTTGATTCTGTCCATATCCATCTTTAGTGTTCTGCATCATGAGAGTGAAGGTTGCTGTGGTAATGGCTCCACCTATAAGCTGCAACACACACTCTGAGGTGATCACGACTGCAGGGAATAAACCATAATATGTACTAAGGCAGTGAATCCCCATTGGAAGCAATCTCATACTAGACAAGTAAGTCAGCAGTTGAATGAGTCCATTGCTGAAAATAAAAACAAGAATGTTTTAAACAATAGTATACATCTACAAGGATGGGCAAAGGATGTTTGAAAACTACACAAAAATCTTAGTTTTACATTATTTGTCACCAGAGCCCCCCACCCCTGCTGAAAATTTATAGGAAATAATAATATGTGAGCAAATTTTGATGTAAGCTTATCATCGTTTGTCATATGTTTATATAACCGTGCCCCCTCCTTCGGCGATGTGCCTCTCCCTTCCCAAAATTCAGGATCTGCCACTGTATTACCTGGTAGTGTTACACTTGCTAGCTAGCCAGCCACCAATGGTAGAGCCACTCACAGAAAACACTTGAGCCCAGATGCCAGATATAACACCTACACTTACTGCTGACAAGCCACTGTCCAGCAAGTACATTGGCAGCATGCTAACCATACCTTGCTCACCAAGTTTATAAACAAGAACATAGAGTAGTAACCATTGGAACCCTTTGGTGTACCAAATGCCTGAAATTATATTTGCGTAAGATCTTGTTCTGTTTACTGAACGATGGTCTTGAGAAGTATTTGATATCATCTGAACACTTTCAGTACACATCATACTTCCCTTGCAACTGCCAGCAGGTTGGTGATGACATGACCTTCTGGTAACACTTACTTCCTTGTAGGAAATTCTTTCAGCAGAAGAATGTGAAAAACTGTGATTGTTGTAATTCTCAGAATAAGATGCACGGTCTTCAGCTCCAATCACCCATCTTGCTTGTTTATTTTGAGGAAGTTGAGAACTGCTCATACTGTGTTTTCTTAGAGCACAGAATGCAGAAAGGACATAAAAAATTGTGATGGTACAAAAAATATTCTCCCATGAAGCGTATGATGACAGCCACAACAGTCCACCACCACCAACAAGTGCACCCATTTTGTAGCCAACGACCTGTGCAATGTTGCCAAGACCTGCATGAGAAGAGAGATGGGGTAATGAAAAGTGTTTTAAGTTATTGCCATTATCAGCTGGATATGTTGTCTTGCCATGTGCATTTTCAAAACATTGATTGTGTGCTTCCAGAAAACATCCACAAATTTGAATGTTACCAGCTGCAACAGAGAATCAGAATGGAACAGAGCTGAAGTTTGTATAGGTACAATGTTAATCACCTATTCCCCAAGCACCATTCATCACCTTCCCTACTCAGATCTGGTTAACTTACCCAGTTCATGTCGCTCTAGAATTGTAACAGCCATGGAATCTACTGCAATATCTTGTGAAGCTGCCATAATATTCAAGCCTAGCACGGCAAAAATAACTACTCTACTATCTACAGTTCCTAATAAAGCAGGCCCTGAGAACATTATTGCCATGGCAAATAGCGTACAGGCCAGCCAGAGCCAACGAGAGGCCAGTTTGTCCACCAGCGGGGAGACTAAAACTTTGAGTAGCCAGGGAAGACTTAGTAGACGAGATAGACTAACTTTAGAGAGTGATATATGCCGACTTCGTAGATAAATTGGCAAGAACTTAGTTTGAATTCCATATGGAAATCCCTGGGCAAAATACAGAGAAAATAAAAGAAGAATGTTCCCTTCCATGTTTCGTTTTCAGACTAGCGTCTTTGTTGGCCGAGTTAAACCACAGGAACCCCATAACGTAGGTCATCCAAGGTCATCGCAGCAGAAGGGTTTTGGCATTTTTAAACCGCACCGGGGGGATTGAGGACCTCCCTTAAAAAGACCCCCTCCCCTGGAATTTCCACTCGTGAAACAGACCCCCTCCCCTGGAATTTCCAACCTCATAAAGAACCCCTCCCCTGGAATTTCCCGATTTTTTCTGGCAAAATACCCCTGGAAAATCTAGTTTTTCGATAAAATCCCTGGAAAGTCACCTTTCTTACCCCTCCCCCTTGGAATTTCCAGTCTTCAGACACACTCCCTCCCGTGGAATTTCCAGAGTCCAATACAACCCCCTGGAAAATTTCCTCAAAAAAAGGTCCTCAACCCCCCCAGTGCGGTTATAAAATGCAATCAGCCAATGGAATGAAAAAACAGAAATAGGATTCAAAATAGATAAACATGTAATCTTTATTTTTGTAACACGGACATCGGCCTGTACAAAAACAACAAATAACTACATCACACTACAATAAATCTAAAAAATTGATTAATAGAATGAAAAAGCACTCTTTTCTAATACTCTTGAGTGTTTTCCTGATAGTACCTTCGGAAGCACTTTTCGAAGAGGATGGAAGATTTCCTTTTGTTTAATCGTTTTATTTTCAATTTCGTAAGTGTCCTGGTTATCCAAACAAAGTTTAATAAAGGGGTTCATCATTTGACGTAATTCACGAGATTATATCGCCACTGTTTAAGCCACCTGTCTTTGACCTAAGTATCAGCGATTCGAAGAATTGGTCGGATACAGCAATTTAAAAGATTTCAGCAGGAACAGAAAGGATAGAAAACGGGGTGAAAAATGATGAAATTTTGCAATTCAACGCTTCACCCAATGCACATTCATGGGATAGAAATAGTCATACCTCTTGGGATTTTAAACCTCAGCACAGCCATGTTTGGGGTATGTCTGAATACCCTCGTTATTCTTGCTATATGGAGGACACAATCCCTCCACAGCCCTTCCAGGATGATGCAATGCAGTTTAGCGCTCTCCAACCTCCTAACCGCTGCACTCGCACAGACTTTGAGCACGGCGTTCCTAAGCTCTTCGCTAACTACGTTATTTGAGGTCTACTGCGCCCTTGGTGTGACTATTTTGTACCTGGGATATTGTTTGAGTGCCTTGTCTGTGATATCTTTAACAGCAATGAGCATAGATGTTTTCCTCGCGATAAAACTGAAGTTCTCCTACCAAACTGTCGTCACAACAAAGCGAGTAATCTTTTTGCTGGTTGTGGCATGGTTCAGTGTTCTAGTAATGAGCAGTGGAGTGCTTCATGGACGCTCCTTAACAAGGAGAGGCCTACTTGGCGGAAGTCTATTCTTATGCCTTACCGTCATAACAAGTTCCTACACTTCTTCATTTTTGCTTCTAAAGAAGAATTCATCTCAAGTAGGGGCTAGAAGCCGATCCTATTCAACACAGCAGTCTCATCCTAGAATCGCAATCTATAGAAAAACATTTCGCAGCATGCTAATAGTTCTGAGTTCTACTCTTCTCTGCTTTTTGCCTTACTTATCTCTCATACTAGCAAGTACGGCCCTTTCCAAACAGGTAACCCGAGGGACTATAGGCTCAAATCTTTTGCATATCAGTGAATCAATTGCAATGTTAAATGCGACAGTCAATCCTCTTGTATTTATCTGGAGGATGCGGGAACTGAGAAATGCTGTAAAAAGGATCGTGTGGCGAACTGGAGCGTCTCGATGAATTGCACGCTTCTGAAACCGGTGTTCATGTACCGTAGCCAACTGTGTTATTTGGAGTGCGCAAAATCAATCATAGTGTGTGATCATAACTGTGGTGTGGTATAATATACACAGTTGTAACTTTTATTAAAAAGAGACTCAAGTTTGCATTGTAAAATCCCGATGAGCCTAGAAAATACACTTTAAGAAAGTTATTTACACAGCAATGATTAAGCTCGCAAGATGAACGATATACTGCTGGGAAAGTTGGTTAGTATATCTACAAAGAGATTAGGAATCGGTTTTTTCCGTTTCTCGATTTGCTATTTCGAAAATCTGTTATCTAAATGAATCTTTAATTCCTTTTTGCCTGTAAATGTAACTTCGACATTCACAAAATGTAGTGACTGATTCCGAATTCCAGCAATTTCGTTTCTTTTTTGTTTTCATTTCTGATTGTGTCAAATTTACAATTACAAGAAAGGTACGCAGAATTTGTTGCAGAATGGGTTCTTTCTATAAGTACCTGAATTCCAGATGCCCTTATCCTGGCGTCGAAACATGAGAGGGCCAGAGTTGGTCCGGAGGTACAGTAAAAACCCACATATAAGAACCTGGATTTTAAGAACCTGTTAGGCTAGAATTATCCATGTGAACCCCATGTTTCCTTGTATTTTCAAATCAAATAAGAACCTGTTTTAGGCTAAAATTCTAGGTTCTTATACGCGGATTTTTACTGTACTAGCAAAATTGCGGACATCAGCTCAATGGAAACCGTAACCTGCTCGCAGGCGTTAGAAAGTAACTTCAGGTCAAAAACCCGAGTGGCCGCCATAATCTTGGATTTGGATTTGTCAGTTTTTGTCACCAAATCAAGGATGGCTGCGATGGTGCCCACTCTCTGACTGATCTACCGCCTGCGAGCAGGCTATGGAAACAGACAAAGTCATAATTTCTTTTAGTTTGTCAAGATCTTTCATTCACTGCTAGCAGATGCCACATTTTCTGGGGACCGCTAAAGGCCTCCCAGTGTCCAGTAAAAAATATACAATTTAGTCCTCCTCCTCTTCGGCAGACGAATTATCACTGCTGGCCGCTTCTTCACCCTGTGCTCCCATACTCTTCTCATGTAGCAGAACGTATTCACGACTGCTGAAGCCAAACTTGAGAACATCCTGCGACAAATAGCACAAATGTTAATAGTTAATTAAATAAAGGCTGTTTTTTTCTTCTTAATTTCAATGACTTCCACTCTCCCAATTTGCCGGCAGACACGTATTTTTCATTTCTATTGAAATTTGTCATACTTCGATAGCGATATTTTTATCACTAAGGCCTAGTTCATACGTCGTATTTCGGACGAATTTAATTCAGACGAATTTAATTATCGCAATTAAATTCGTCTGAAATGCGACGTATAAAACGAACCTAAAAAGGTCGAAAATTAAATTCGTCCAAGACGTTGTATACGTCGACCCCGGACGTATACAACGTCTGAAGTATGTCTTCGTTTTATTTTATTCGTCGCATAAAACGAACCTCCATTTTATACGTCGCACAGACGAATTTAATTGATCAATTAAATTCGTCTAATTAAATGCGACGTATAAACTAGGCCTAAGGCTAGTTTTAGACGTCGAACTTAATTCTTCGCTAAATGTCAATTTCCCATTGTTTAGTTAGTTAGAGCTATTGTCTCGAGCTCATTTGCATTAGGAACAGCACTATCTGCCGTGCCAACGCCGCGCTACTGCCGCACTAAATTACAATTTTTCCAGCGCTCCTAAAATTAGGGCTGCGGTCTTCTCCATTCACCAGACAGTCTATGGCTGCGTACACACTTGGTGCCCGGGCACTAGCAGTGCCCGAGTACAAGGTCCGGACCTTGTACTCGGGCACCAGTGATGTGCCGGGATTTGGGCTTGGGCACTCGAAAACTGGAGTGTTCACATTAGTGCCCGTGCTCGGGTGCTGTGCCCGGGCACCAAGTGTGTACGCAGCCTATGTTAACCTCATTAATAATACACATGAAAAAATCTCTGGATTCTGATTGGTTGAGAGCAGTGCAGTTTTTAGGTAACAAAGTGCCAAAAAAGGGTAACAAAGTGCAAAAATGGTTAACAAAATGCAAATTTTCTTTTGAAATGTAAAATATTTTGATAACATAGAGCTATTATGGAAACTTTGGTTTTTGTTCATGCTCAAGTTCTGTCAGGTTTTGGTCCAGATTTCAATCAAGGAAAAATGCGTGCGGCTTGTTCAGTTTGTAGGCAGACTCCTTGGAAATTTTTTCATGTGTATTATTAAAACGAAATCATACGACTTTTCTCGTTCAATTTGGAATTTATTTACACTCGTGAGTTTTTCAAAAAGCTCAAATTGCACTCGCCCTACGGGCTCGTGCAATTTTGATACTTATTGATACTTATTTTGATACGTATGATTTCCTATACAAAATCAATCTTATCGAAATTACTTGTTTTTACTGGCTAATAAACCAAGTCAATTCAGCGCGACAGAATTTAGTTCGACGTTTAAAACGGGCCTAAGTTGACAGTTCTGTGGCACAAAATAAGAAACTTCAGTTTCCTTTTTGTCAGTGATAATGGAAAGAAGTCTGAGAGCAAATGGTTAGTGGTAAATAATTGTTTTTTTGAGAGTTAGGCAGTAAAATGTTGGTGGGAAATCAATGGAACTAACATTAATGTATGGGGTGCGTAAAATTGATCAACGGAGTGCGCGGGTTCCAGGTAACATGTCACGGATTGAGGAGAAGAAGATATTACCCGTTCTTGTAGTTCATAGTATCTTCTCGGGTCGATTTTCTGGTTGTTTAGAAAAGTGCCATTTGCTGACTCCAGATCAAGAACATACGGTCTGCAAATAAAATTGAATGGAAAAAATGAAGAAATAAATATATGTTATTTGCTGGCTGGGAGGTCCATGAAGGGAAAAAATGTGACCACAGGCTGTCAGGCCAAGGCCAAGGTAACAGTTTTCTCTATACGGACCAACCTTTAGCTGGTAAATAATGTATTATTTTTTCCAATTCTAAAGAAAATATTTTTTATGAAAACAAGCATGCACAAATGGTTACCATGACCTAGGTCAAGGATAGGAAAATATTGCCCATGCACACACAATCTAAGAATCAATCAGAACATAGAATTTGCTACCGTTCCCTCTAGGAAAAAAATAATACAAGTTAGTTTTAATGGTATGACTAGTTTTACGGGAAAACTAGGTGGTCTGCGTCGGCGGAGACGTGAACATGAACAACAACAACCAAGGGTTGAGATTTATGTTAAACGCCTTGGAAAAATGGTGTTTTGCTGACGTTTCGAGCGTTAGCCCTTCGTCGGAGCAAAGAGGGAAAACTGAGGGAGTGGGGCTGTATATAAAGTAAATGTAGAGCCGTTGCTAGGCAACAGATAAACATTCGGAATGACTAAAGGCGATAATTGGTTAAGAATAACAAAGGATGCCATGGGCCATTGAAATCGCAAACTAGTGATAAAAGTAAAGAAAGAGGAAATATGATGAGATGTAGAAAACTAGGTATAAGAGAAAAATTCATTGATGCCGTGGGGTGATCGGCAACCGAGTGAAAGAATAAGTCTATTCTCTTTATGGAAGCGAGAATGATTAGACCCGTTGTGAAGAGAAACACCGCAAACAGTCATATGATCTCTAGTGTGACCGGGAAGATTGAAGTGTCGGGCCACTGGTTTGTTACGGTCATTTTTCCTCACATCATTGCGATGCTGGCAAAAGCGCGTAGAAAGCATTTGACCGGTTTGTCCTATATAGATCATGCGGCAAAGGGAGCAAGTAATACAATATATGACGTTGGCGGTGGTGCAATCAAAGTGATCTGTGATGTTAAAAGACTCGCCGTTAGGGCCGATGATCCGGGTGGTGGAGCGAGTTTTTCAGAAATCGTGGTTACTCTGACAATGTCGTCGCTAACGCCCTTAGCCGCGCCCGTTCGATCGACAGAACCACAGCCTTGCAGCCATCAGAACCCACTCTAGAGGATAGGATTCCCTTCCCCCTTACTTTTCATCCTACTAACCTAGCAATCAAGCATTTTGTGTCCAGGAACTTTAAGATCCTACAAAGGGACCCGGAAACAGCCGCAATTTTCCCCAAGCCGCCTTTGTTCTCTTTTAAGCGGGACCGAAACTTGCGCAATTCTCTTGTTAGAGGCGTTCTCACGCCTGGCGGTCTACAACCCGGCACTTTCAAATGTACTAGATCAAAATGCACAACGTGTGATCATGTCGTTTCCACCACCCGGATCATCGGCCCTAACAGCGAGTCTTTTAACATCACAGATCACTTTGATTGCACCACCGCCAACGTCATATATTGTATTACTTGCTCCCTTTGCCGCATGATCTATATAGGACAAACCGGTCAAATGCTTTCTACGCGCTTTTGCCAGCATCGCAATGATGTGAGGAAAAATGACCGTAACAAACCAGTGGCCCGACACTTCAATCTTCCCGGTCACACTAGAGATCATATGACTGTTTGCGGTGTTTCTCTTCACAACGGGTCTAATCATTCTCGCTTCCATAAAGAGAATAGACTTATTCTTTCACTCGGTTCATTCCGAATGTTTATCTGTTGCCTAGCAACGGCTCTACATTTACTTTATATACAGCCCCACTCCCTCAGTTTTCCCTCTTTGCTCCGACGAAGGGCTAACGCTCGAAACGTCAGCAAAACACCATTTTTCCACGGCGTTTAACATAAATCTCAACCTTGGTTGTTGTTGTTCAAGATAGTTTTAACTACGTTTTACAGGGACAATCAGGGACACCCAGGCACTAACATGATTGTGATCAAAAGGTTTGCACATTGGACAGCACATCTGGAAACTCTGTTTCTGGAGCTTTCTAGTAAGAGTGGGAGGCCAAAACAGAAAATCACATTTTTTAGATTATATTTCCATGATTCTTTAAAACTCAAAATTTCTGGCATCAAGATAGCTGTGATTTGGGGAAATGTTTCTGCTGGTTTACATCACAAGAAAAATCAGTCTGGAAATTTCCCTTCAATAAATGTAATACGTTTTCAAGATTGACAGGAAGTCTTTTGATGGGAGTGAGCCAAAGTCTCCTCACTGCTGCTTGGATGGGATCCAGACAGATGTGAGAAGACAAAGTAAATCACTTACTTGACTTTGCGGCCTATAGTTCCATCAGGTTTTTCATGGTCCACAAGTCTATACTGTAGTATAGCATGCTGTTTAGAACATGACGGGTGGTCTATGGGTATGTCTGCTATCTGTGGGAATAACAGGAACATTTCATAAAGTCTGGAGCAAATGGCAAACCAGAATTGCATCAATTTCATTTGAAACAATGGAATAATTTAGTTCTATTGCTAGGGAATTTTTTTGAAACAATCATAACTGAGTGAGTATTGAAATTAAGAAAAAAAACTCAGCATATACTCAACCATGATGACATCATGTCACATGAACATGATTTCTAAATAATGTCTAATAAAAATCTAATAATTAATTAAACCAATGTTGGATTCTGCATCAAATCAGATACAAGGGGAAGCAAAGTCTAGCATGGATTTAAATTAAGCTCTATTCTGGGCACCAGATAGGGCATGGAAAACAAATCAGAACTAGCAGTGCAGAAATTTGAGAACAAATTCTGTAGAAAATTTTAATATTTGATTGTGTGAAGAAAGTGCCAGTATTTAAAGAATTTTGTGGGATCCTGCTCAGAATGTTACCAGGTGTGATTGTCTAGATGTGAGTAGTCCTGAGAAGGCTCGATGGCTGTGACTGGTGCTTTGTCGAGCTGTACAGAAGCCATTTCATAGTTATAGGAAAAGATTATAGCATTATAGCCATTCATTTAGTACCGTCCTATACCTGACTTGGAATGTGTGGTTCCAAAAAACATCCATACCCCCAATGGAAGGGTGTTGAAAAGTGACCCCCCCCCCACCACCCCTCTGGAATTTCTGAAGAATACAGTATTTGTGTGGAAAAGATCAGGTAAATTGATCCCCCACCCCTCTGGAATTTCAAATCGCTTCAAAAGGGGGGGGGGGGGGGTCACTATCAGGTAATTTTTTGTCCTTCCTATTCATTTGTATATGCTCCCCAATGAAAATTTTACGTCAAAATTTGGTGCTAAATTTGAGAAAATCCCAGAAAAGCAGCCCTAGTACCAGTACTCACATGTCTCTGTCTCCCCATCAGGTAAGCACTTTGTCTGTGAATGTACATGACAGCTGAAAAAGTAAGGAAAAGAAAAACAAATGAGAAATG
Organism: Scolanthus callimorphus; assembly: GCA_033964015.1. NCBI lineage: Eukaryota > Metazoa > Cnidaria > Anthozoa > Actiniaria > Edwardsiidae > Scolanthus > Scolanthus callimorphus. The sequence continues at coordinate 9,136,729 of CM066913.1, read as the reverse complement.
AAACAAAAAATCTGCACCACACAGCAATTGCTAAACTGTCTCTGTACCAGACATTCAAGGGAGGATAATTAATGTCCATGAGCCATTCTCGTCCCCAGAGCTCACTGGCAAGTCACCGCACAGCAATTGCTAAACTGTCTCTGTACCAGACATTCAAGGGAAGATAATTAGTGTCCATGAGCCATTCTCGTCTCCAGAGCTCACCGGCATGTCACCACATGGGGTGCTCTGGTAGCAGACACTGATGCATGCAAGAGATTTGATACAGAGAAAGAACTTTTGCACATTCACCAATGTTCAAAATCAGCCAATCAGCAGAGACCCTCAAAGGCTTCACAGAGTCTCCCCTGCAAGGCAATGAGTTCTTCTCTGACCCTATTAAGATTAACATTTTATTTAAAAAGCCATGGCACAGCCCCTTACGCATGGATTGTTCTCCTTTAAATGGATAAAGCCTCCATCTTGTTTTTGGTTTCCTTGCCTCTGGTGGTTCATTGTATTTGATAACAACTCCCTAAAAATAGAAAACAATTATTATTTCTATATTATGTTTGAGCTGAAAGCTATAACTTGACAAATACTTGTCCCTATAGGCATGGAGCACAATTGAACAAACGATACTCTTTGCACATCCAACCTAATTTATGATTGATTGATGTTCTTTCCCTGATACATAAAATGTATACCTTGTAAGTATTTGTATATTCTGTCAATTTTCCTGATAATTCATAATTTGGTTCTTCAGTTGGTGCTGCAGCCTCTTGGTTTGCTTGGTTACCATCGTCAGCAGCTGGGCTATAGTTGATTAGCAAGAAAATATACAAACTTTCAGATAACCACTATTTCAAACTCTTGATAACTATGTAGTAAGGGGAAAGAGAGTTTAGTAGTCAAAACTAAAAAGCATGTTAAAATTACATGTAGTAAGCATGAGGTAAGTAGTAAACTGAAACATACTTTCCATATTCTTCTGTGTGACCTCTGCCCTCTCCTCTAAACCCTAAAAAGTCAATATGGGGGTGAGAGCCCCCTTTCTTGTTAATGTTGGATAGGTTTTCCATGAACAAATTGATTAAAGTTGCCCCTTCTACATTTTTTCATACAAATGCAAGACGTAAGGCCCCAGGGTGTGTACTCCTATATTCGGATGGTATTCGGATCGGATAGTAGTATTGACCCTTATCATGTTAATATGGATTAATAATATCTTATAGTTGTCAGGAAATGAAGTCCATAAATTAAATCAGCACATCTGTATTAGAAAAGCTGCAGAGTTTGGGAAGAATTACTCGAAAACTGGCTGAGATATGAATTTTCAAAGGTTAGCTTTCTGGCCTATTTTTTACAAAGAAATGTATGGGCAAAAACATCAAAACGAGGCTCGTAGTGCATCAATGCGCTACCACCATACATTTTATCTTAAAAATCATCAATTTATAAAAATCATATCTCGGTCAGTATTCAATCAATCCTTACCAAACTTTGCATTTTTACTAATACGGATGTGCTGAATTGAATACTGGACGTTGTTTCCTGATAACTATAAGATATCATTAAGCCATATTAAAGTGATAAGGGTCTATAGGGGTTAAAATTGGCGATCTGGAATTTAAATTTTTTTTCTTGTTCCAAGGGAATATGGTATGCTGAAGAAAATCAGGTATTTTTTAGGGGTTCTTTGAACTAGAACGGTATGCTGAAGAAGGTATTTTTAGGACTGAGGAGTATTTTTATGGTGGATATTCGGGCTTCCTAGCAGTCATCCCTACCATTTTAACCTTCAAGCATCCCCCCCCCCCCACCATAAGGCCTTAAAAAGTTGGTTATGGTCCCTTCTTACAGTTTCATACGAATTCAAGACATAAGGCCTTAAAAAAATAGTTGAAGTTGCAGACATCATTCTCTACAAACCTCTTGTTCTCCCTTGGTTCCTGTCCTGTCTTCTATCATGTCTTTGGTAGCCATCCTGAGTAAAATATTAATAATAGTGTAACCTTCTTAAAGTAAAATACATTACCAAGAACAAAAAATAATGTACAAGCAGGCCTTGAAATTGATATACTGTATATATATATATTTTTCAATAGCAATTTTTTAGATTTGTTCAAAAATAATGCAGTTTAACCAAGAAATATTTACAAAACTAGCCTAAATTTGGAAACCAGTGAGTCTTTTAGCCATAAAGTTAAAAATGCTGGCTTTGCAACCAATAATGTTGTTCAAATTTATATTGTACCTCAGTATAGATCCACCATTGTGTTGAAATGTAATTTGTTACTAACCCTGTCCCTTCTATCTCTTGGCTCTCTTTGATCTCTTGGCTCTCTTTGATCTCTTGGTGGTCTATCCCTGCGCTGTTCATCTTCCCATCTCTCCCTTTCCCTATCCCTTGTTCTGTCATCCCTGTGCCCCCTTCTCTTGTTATCCCTATCAGCATCATGAGAACTATGTCCTACATCTTGTTCCTTTCTATGGTGAGGAGCATGTTGATGCCTGGGATCTTCTCTAGACCTGTCCCTTGGTAACAGGCCTCTGCTTGTCTCTCCATGGCTTTTAAGCTCTTGTTCCCTAACAGATAATCTTGTCAGTATCATTGTGCATTTTGACAAAAGTACAGCCAAAAGACTTTGTTGATATATTTGAATCAGTGGAGATTACTGATAGATGCTTGTGTGAAACACAGAAGCTTTTATTAGTGCCAAATAACTATGCTAATGTGTTTAGCATTTCACAGACAAAGATTGCACAAGTTTTTAGGGATTTGTATTCTCTCTTCTTATTCAAAACTGATCCTTGCAATACCAAGAAGATAGAGCTTGCATGATTTTATGCAGAGAAGGTGAAAAGATACAAAAACTTACTGTAGTCTAGTCACTAGTTTGGTTTTGAAAACATTTCAAAAAACAAACTACAGAGACAGACATTTGAAATGGTACTGCTTCGATGTTGTTTAACATAATCTGTAAGCTTACACTACCAGCAAAAAGAAACTGGAACGAAATTCGACGAAATTCACTCTTTGTTCAAACGAAATATTGCTCGAAAATTCGCTCCGAATTTTCGCACTTTCTTCGTTGAATTTTCGCGCTGCGAAAAATTTATCTTCGAATTTTCGGAGATGGCCTTTGAATTTTCGATGTAAATTAACCTGAAAAATGTACACTTGATTTGCTTGCCGTGACACAACGCCATTCAAAATTAAAGGTACGCTTGATGTGAATTTACCTTATAAGTCACAGTAAGTTAACACTTAACCCCGCTCGTGAACCTAGATAATTCTTGACTCGTTTATTAGGCCCGCGAGTACTTTTTGTTTGTGATATTCTAATGATAATATTCAAAAGTCACTCGTTGTTTTCGAGTGCTTGTCTTTTTCAGCAGCCGCTAGAGAAACGCGACTCCATCTCCTGGAAAGACTGACGATTATTTGCAGATTATAGCATCAATAAATGATGATTTCTCTTTACTAGTTCTAGTTGTTGTTGATTTAATTGCGATGCGAATTTTATGTGAGACACCAAGGCGTGAGAAAGTCACAGAGCGCGTGCGTTGTCTTGGAAACGCAAGTCCGTGGAATGCGCTAAAATTAAGAGATGGAGAACATAATTTTTGATTTGTTTATTAGAGATTTTATATTCTAAAACCAAAGAGAAAGAGATCCGCAATAGTTAAGATTTTACTACAAAAACATTTCGCAAAAAACTGAGAATGCGCAAATCCTTAAGGCAGTTTTATTTCATGAACACAACATTGTGAGAACCGGTTCCAACTGCTGGTGAACAGCTATTGTTTGTTTAATGTTATTCAACATGCAGAACCTTTGTTTTCGCCCCTTTTTGCGCTTGGTTGCTATAGTGATTCACGTAAATACGGCTTGGAAACAAGTTCGGCTTCACACACGTGTCGCATGACGTGACTTCGTGAGCAGACCGCAAGTTCCACAACCTCCAGCAAACCCAGCGGCTTCTAGATTTACTATAGTGGCTTATTAATTGTGATTGTATGGAATCCTTGGATTATAAAATAGTTAAAAAGTATGGAAGCGAGCATTGCGCATCACATTTCAAGATTTTCACAAAGACAGCTTCCTCGTATCCACTTGGTAAGTTAAGTACTCTAGAATAAAATAAGTTTATTCATCATACAGGATGGCGTAGTACGAATACAGATTCAATACATGCGAATAATTGCATAACAGTTTATAGAACCTCATTAATGCACAGCAGTGGGTAGTACATTTCTCGCACTTTGGCAGTACATTCTCAGCGAAAGTTTGATTTGCACGAAATATCGGTTCGAAAATTCGCATCGAAAATTCGAGGTCTCAAACAATAGGCTGAACGAATTTTCGAGGAAAGTTCGGTGTCATTAAAATTTCGCCGTTTTTCGACGAATTTCGTTCCAGTTTCTTTTTGCTGGTAGTGTATATCTTCATTTTATCTTTATTGTCAATGCGAATTTTTGTGCAGTGAGCGCTGTGGTGTCTCCCTCCTATATGAAATTATTCAATTATTACAGTTTTCCCTTTAGTCAGGACTAAAGACTGTCTACTAGATACAAATGTATATATAAAGAAGAAAAATTTGCAAGCACGGAAACAATAAGAGTTTGAGCTTAAATAATGAGTTCCTGGAAGATTTGGCGTCTCGTCTTACCCTGTGTGTGTGTCGCGTTTGTGTCGATGTTTCTCCCGATCTCTGTCTCTCACATTCACAGGTGATCGTGATCGCTCTCTCTTACTACGTTCCATGTTAAGAATTGATTTTTTCAGACAGGAAATGTTTTCTCTAACAGAGGTTTTCAAAGCGCCGCCATTTGAAAGTTCCAGCAACCTGGCCTTCAACAGGTAAGAGGAGGCCTGGGGGTGCTTACCACCGGTAATTTCGGTCGGGATTCCAATGGTACAGTCGATATTTCGGTCATTCCGGTTGGTACGAGCAGTTCAGCTTCAGAGGTTGTCTCGCCGTTCCAGTTGGAACGAACCGATCGGAATGGTTTGTACCATTGGCACTCCAACCGGTTTTATGACCAAATATGGTAGCCGATCCGAACCGAAATGCGAATAAGCGAATGGTAAGCGCCATTCCACTCGGTATTTCATCCCAACCGGAATATTCTGTACCATTGGACGCGGATCAAACCAACCGGTTTCCCATGACCAATGGTAAGCACCCTTGTCCAACCTTTCAGGAACCGGCCCCTGGACGAGAGAAACACAGGTATCCCACGTCAAATCGTAGACGAAGAAATGTCTTTGTAGTTTCCTTTTATATTCGTTTGCACCAAGGAGAAAAACCTCCTTGTTTGCATTAAAAGTAATTTTGGAAGTATTTCTGTAAATGAAAAGCTGATTCAGAAGAAAAGCAGAATCATGTCTCGCTTGTCTTCAGTTGCGTTGGTCTAGCTGTGTGTTTCCTGTCGGCCTCGATCTCATGCACGGGCAGTTCAAAAGTATGGCGGCAAAAGACACCAGAGTTGGAAAGAATATTTTCAGGAAACTTGCTTTAAGAGAGGTATATACCGCTTTTCCTGTGTTCCGATTGATAGGTTTGAAGAGATTGGCCTGTCCTGTTTGAATTTATGTTTTCTTTTCCCCAGGTTTATGGCAGTTTACGATATCAAGACCGCGCCAACCCGGCCAAGTTGTTCAAAACTTATCCACTTGGATGCTGTGTGTATTTGAGGGATATTTTGGATGATGATGGGGAAATAAAGGAAGGGTTTGTATATTTTACCTACTATTCATCACAGATCACAAAGTCAGCAGATTTCAGACCATAAAACGGTGATTAGAGAGTTGATGAGAGCCAGCGTGAGCACTAGAATCCAGTTGCTCGAAAGTGGTTTGGCACTAATCCAGGATTAATTAACATGGTGACTCGATGGTTTTGTTCATAACTAAACCTGGTTTAAATTTAATCCACCTTTGAACAACCCGCACCAGTTCCTGTCCGCAGAGGAAATCCTGCAGTTCAGGGGAGCTTTCCATTGGTCACGAAAAACTGATAATTTCGGTTGGGATTCCAATGGTACAGTCAATTTTTCGGTCATTCATGTTGGTACGAGAGGTTCAGCTTCAGAGGTTGTCTCGCCATTCCAGTTGGAACGAACCGATCGGAATGGTTTGTACTATTGGCACTCCAGCCGGTTTTATGATCAAATAAGGTAGCCGATCCGAACAGAAATGCGAATAAGCGCCATTCCACTTGGTATTTCATCCCAACTGAAATGTTTTGTACCATTGGACACTGATCAAACCAACCAGTTTTCCTTGACCAATGGTAAGCACCCTAGGAACCAAATGAACCTGCAGTTCTTTTGGCGGCAGCTGCTGACTGAAAGACTCTCATCCGCGCGATCAAACATTCAACAACTCAAAGTGATTAAAGTGCATGAGAGCGGATGAGAGTTCACAATCAAACGGGAAAACTCTCATCACCTCTCATCTCTCATCAACCCTCATCACCGTTTCTACCAGGAACCTTTGCGATTTGTTTTCAATTGGATCTATTCTTATTCAACAGCTGTGGTTGGCTGGGTTGAAGGTCTCGAAGGGGTTCCTATTGTTCTTCACATTACACAAGTTATAACTGAAAATTTGCATCGAGTTTTCAACTGTGTTTTATTCTTGTGTGCCTGCAATGCGGCTTGGGTGCTTATGGGCCTTTAAGACAAAAACAATGTTTGGGGTTAGGGCCTGACAACCCCTTGAAGAATAATTGGGCCTTCTTTGGGGGCAAAGGCCTACAAAAGCAGTGATCCGTGGGTGTGAACTTCAAAGTAAAATCCAAGTAATTAAACATAGAAGTCAGGGTGAGGCAGGGGGGGGGGGCAGATTCGTGATCCAGGGGTCAGGCAAAACCCCCATTCATCAGCAATTTTTGGGGGTTTACTCAACAAAATATTGATACTATTGATTCTGTGGTTGGAAAGATATACAGTGTTAGCCACCGAGGGGGGACTCCCCATAAACATAGACAGGGGTGCTCGTCCTATCTCTTAGGGTATAAAATTCACCAAACTGCTATCTCTTAGGGGTGTCCAAAGAATTTGCTATCCCTCAGGGGGTCTTGCGCCAATGGCGACCTAGAAATTCAGTGACAACAATAAATTGTTTCAACTTGATGGTAATTTCAAGGACCGCAATAAAATTAGGATTTTCCACATCCAATTTGCTATCTCTTAGGGGTAAAATTCACTGTTGACCACACCCAATTTGCTATCCCTTAGTGTTAAAATCAATTTTCCCGAAAAAGCACCCCGGTCTTTTTTTATAGGGTCCCCCCCCAGGTGTTAGCCATTCTTTGTTTGCAAAACATGTTTTTTGGTCATGCTTTCCATATTTCCATTTTCTCTCTTTATTACAATTCAGACATGTTATCCTGGGATTCACAAAGGATGGAGGATACCTGCTTTCCTACCGCTTGGTTTTTGATACAGAAATGGATTTTCCTTGTTTCCACTACTCACTTCACTGGTGGGAGTTTGATTTTAGAAAAAAACTCAGAAAGGTAAGGTTTTACACGGAGTAGTGTTCATCTTTCTGAAGCTGAGAATACATGGGGTGTACTTTTTGAAAAAAAAAAACGCCCTAAAAGATACTGGGCATGGCTATAGGATTTCATTTTTATCCCTAAAAAACATTGTGAAATTGAACTCTACTTCAATCTTGAAATTGTATCATCCTTACATAAATGCTAATTTTAAGTTATTGCCATTTCAGGTTCATAGCATTCCACTTTTTGAGCAACAGCAACCAGTCACAAATGATTTGCATATTCTTGTGTCGGAAAGCCTTGATGAGGAGCAAGTTATTGTCTGGGGAATAAGGTGGGGTGTCCAGAAGAGTCCTTTTCCTCTATAATTGTCACTACAGAACATTTCAATTCCTTTAATGAATGTTCATATTGCAGGGGGTTATCAATAAGTTTTAAAGTAGCAGGCTAAGTTTTGGAAGTACACATGGGCAGCTGGGTTTGGAGGTCCCATATGAAGGCTGTAAGGCCTGAGCCTTCTAGGGGATTACAGGAACATGCCCTCCTCCCACTCCCCAGGAACTTTAAAAATTTTGTTAGCAGAAAAGGCATTTTCCTGCATTTTGAGGGCAAATTCATTTACAGGGTTTTCAGAACCTTCAGCGAAGTTGCTGGCATTCAGCAGCGAAGAAGACCGGTTCACCACCAGTAGCCACCTTCTATTGAAACCCCTGTATTGTACAACATGTAAAAAGTTTTGATGATCAGTCCTTAATGGTATCGGCAAGTCCTTGCATGAATGATAAAAACAGCAGCTTTTCAAGGATACAGGAACATTTTAATTTAGACCACTCATGTGATATCTTTTAATTTCAGTATTGATTCAGAAGGACAAAGCAAAACAAGTTACATCTCCATTTGTGCTGCGCCATCCAGAAAACCTTGCACATCTTGCCAAGCATCTCAGAAATCCTGTTTCAAGCATTGCTTTGCTGTCAGTTTTTCATTTGAAGTTGTCCCACCTTATCCTGAGATTTCACCCTGTCTGAGTCTCACCCTGCCTGGCGTGGTCCTCATAAATGTCAGTGACAACATGCTTGCCTTGGAGGTGGTACCTTGTGTCAGCTCCCTCCAAGCTCAGGTAAAGGTTACTTCACAGGGTTCCTATGCCTCCTGGAAAGCCTGGAAAGTCCTTGATTTTTATTGTACTTCTGGAAAGTCCTTGAAACTCCTGGAATTTCGAACAAAGTCCTGGAAACCTCCTGGAAAAATGAAACGAATTTCATCATTCACAAAATCAAGAATGTAATCATTCTTAAAATTGTTTTCAAGCTTGAAACATTATCGAAACAAGACTGAAAATTATCCTGGAAAGCTCTAGGAAAAATTCCAAAAGAGCTCCTTAAAACTCCTGGATTCAATTTCTGAGCGTACAAACCCTGGCTTCACTTTATTATCTCTCATACTGGCATTTTTGTGTCATTTGTTGTATTCACCTGTCAGAAAACCTACAGCACAATATACTCATGTGTTCATCACACCATATAACTTCTGATCCGAACATTCCATTAACTGGCCACAGAGATTATGTCCAAAAAAAACTATCAGCTCAGGTTACCCACCATTACTTACATGTAACTCTTTCTTTTCACCTTCAGGATACTGTAGAGGCATTTCATAAATGCTGTACAGAAGAAGTTCAGTCCCAAGAGAAGAAATGTGAAGAAAAACCACTTGATCCTATCAATCTTTGTGAGGTTTTAAGCAAGGAAGTGGCTTGTGAGGGCTCCCAGGTGTCATCAGATTCTGCTGATGAAATAAGCCATGGAATGGTTCCCACAGAGTTCAATGCCTTATTTGATCACCCACCTCACTCAGAGCACAATGACCTAGTAATCTCACCTGCTGTGACACTCAGTAATTTACCCACGGAGGGCAGCTCTTCAGATAATGATATAGGTACAATCAAAGAGAAGGAAAACTTGAAATGGTGTTCCACAGGAGTTCACATTGGACCCACAAGGGAAGCATATTTTTCTAATAGAAATGGGCATACTGTTCAGCTTCAAGATGACCATCAATCAATAGTTTCTGGGGTTGAAAGTCATACTAAACCTGATGGCTCAGATGGAGGCGTCAGACATCAAATACAAAGTGACGCTAACACAAAATCTCTTCAAGGTTATAGTCACAGCAGGACCTGCAATTTTGGATTTGGTAATTGCATCAAAAACAATGATTCTGGTTGTTGCTCCTGTAAAGAGGTGCCAATGCATAACAATACGTTCCCTCGTACTTCGCAAGATTCTAATATTGAAGGTGATGCAAGCAGATGTGTTGCAGAGGATGGTGACAGTGTGTCATCTGCTTCATGTGAAAACCATTTGTCATCTTCTAAGGATTGGACAGAAAAGTCAACCGTGGTTCCTGAGAAGAGGAATGGGGCAAAGGAGTCTTCCTTTTCAACTTCGCAAAGTAAATCACCTTCACAAAGTACTGGGCAAATGGAAACAGAAACATGTCTGGTGGGCACAGGATATAATGAAGGCGACTACCAAAACTTAAAAGTATTAGAGAAAGCATCTCATTCCCAGTGGAGGGATACCCAAAAGGAGCCTTCTTCGTCAAACAAAACTCTTTTTGATCCGAGTTTATCACCAAGTCATAACAGCGAATTTGAAGAAAACAATAATCAAACTGTTAAGTCTGGTAAACGTTCTCCATCGTCATCTAGTTGTTCATCCCTATTAGATAAGGAATCTTATAGTTCAGTCGGTGAAACAAATTCTAATCTCATCACTAATTATCTATATCGAACCTACAGAACTACTCATGAAAATGTTTATGAAAATGACAGTGAAGATGACATACAGGGGGAGTTATCTATGCGTGTCATCAGCTCTGGAGGTGAAATGAAGTGCGTTGGCAGGACTAAAACATCTGCATTTCCATCTGACAGCTTTCCCAGTCTGCTGGTCTGCCAAGCTTCATTGGATATCGAACAAACGATCAGCACTTTAGTACAGACCAATGAAGACTTGAGGCATCTTTACAAGTCCTTGCAAGATTACGATGTCCAGATAGTGGACGTGTTACCGGAGACTAGTGAAGTCGTCTTGGTGGTCAAGATTCTGATGTATGCAAAGAGTTCGCGAAGTAGCTACTATAAAGGCCTGCCAGTCAGCCCAAGGTATAAAGAGAAGTTAAGTTTTTTTATTCCCACATCAGAAACAAAATGATTTTTTTTGTAGAACAATGATTGAATTCCTTTCTTCTGGGGCTCTGATACGAGAAAGGGAGTAAAGCTGTGCAACGTGGACCTCATGTTTGTTAGTTAATTTCAACTAACAATGTTAGATAAGGAAGCGGGCTTGAGCGCTGTTTTTTCCTTCCCTGTCATCACACATGAGCGCTCATCATAGCATAGTTGATACTCGTAGTTTACGATTTTTATACGTTACGTTGGAGGTTTCACGATCTCTTAGGTTTGGTTCACACGAGAGGCATAATGAGATAAGTGCAAAATGGATTGTGTTCAAAAATTCGAGACAGTATCCTTATGTCATTATGGCGCAAGTTTGAATGAAGCAAATTGTAGTTTAGGTCGCCCGTTTTTCACTAGATTTGACGAAGCAAAACCCATGAGACCCAAGGCGGATCCAAGGGATGGTGGATATATACTTTGTGATGTAGTCACTTCCCTTGCCTCGACTTGTGGTATAACCTTTTGCACTACCCGCCCCTCTTGTAAACCTTCTATTCACCACAGTGAGCGGTTTTACTTGTGCGCCATTGAATCATGATAGTATACAGCCAGTCCCATCCAGTGGACCATTCCAATATTTACATGAAACCTTGATTTTCTTTAATTTCATAGTCCTTTACTACAACAGACGGGGTTCCTATTTACTTGGAATATCCGGAATGGCACAATAAGGACTCTGCAGACCCTCGACACGACGCATCATCCAGAGGGCACAGGGTTCAGTCAGGCTGACTCGGCAGCCTTGAAGGCAAGTGAACTAAGGAAAGCTGTGTCTCTACCGAGGGGATTCCTATGGCTAGTAAGGGTACAGTCCAATCACACTGTATTTACAGGGAAATCGCTCAAGTACGTGAAGCACCCATTTCTACCTGTTCTACTTATCATGTGACTCTGTATCGTAATATGACTTTCTCAAAATGTTGACATTATATTGCTTATGAGACCATGTATGACTAATAGCACAGACGCGAGCCCAAACGGAGCTTGCCGTTCAATCGCTCAAGTACGTGAAGCACCCATTTCTACCTGTTCTACTTATCATGTGACTGCATCGTAATATGACTTTCTCAAAATGTTGACATTATATTGCTTATGAGACCATGTATGACTAATAGCACAGACGCGAGCCCAAACGGAGCTTGCCGCCCACGTTTTAAGGACATTTGAAGTTTAATCCTCGAATTCACGTTACCATAATACTGTGGCACACATGACGCTCTGATTCAAGCTGTGAGTGTAGCTTTTGGTTCTCAAATTGTCACATGCAAATCACGAAACAAATTGAAAAGCGCACACATGCAGCCACACAGTTAGAGCGGATAACTTACGGGATCACATCACGGGGCATACACAGGGAATTCCTGCCGAAATTCATGGGAAAAGCTGTTTCTACCATGGGAAAAGCTGTTTTTCCCATGGTAGAAGACAGGGAGGTGTTCAGATTTCCCATGGCTATCCATCCATGTTACTCAAACTTCACTCTTTATTGTATTGTACTTGGATGTAATTAGCGAGATATATTACCATTACAGATTGTGGTTGTTTTTTCGGAAGTGGCGTCGCACGCAAAGAAGTAAAATGACCTTCAAGCAGAACATGTTTTTCATTTAGCTACCAAACGCAAGCAAGTCGTAACTCCTCAGCTAGGTCAGCTTGCTACTCCTGAACAATTTATTGATTCCAACGTTGGCTTGATCTTTGCCAGAACTAGGGAAAATAGACGTGTGTGTGGGAGTGCGCGTACCGCGAGGTCACTTCTCGTGTTAATTCCCCTACAAGTGAAGTGTGCTGTAGGTATCAGACCAGTTGAGTAGAGAAGCGTAGAGTATGTCGCTACTATAGTAGACATGTGCGCGCGGAGTACACGCGGAGTGCTCGGCCCGTGTTTATGGCCCTACTATTGATGGAGTATGCTGTAAATAGCTTGCATGTTAATCGCCATCAGTCTGGTAACGCCCCTTTGCTCATATTCATCATCACTGGGGCTTCCCCTTATAATCGTGGCGCCAGTCTGGTAGAGCTGTAATGCTAGACACGCACACCGAGCGTTCCTGAATTGTCCGTTAGGCAAAAAATGCTTCAATAATTGCTTATCTAGCCTTCATTGACAAAAATCACTCGCTACTTAGACTCCTCGGATTGATTTCTCTTTCTCTCATCTTTCGATACCCAAGCCTTTACAGTTTTTATTTATTTTTGGCATATTTTATAAACGTCACTGTAGCAATGTAGCAATTGTTAAATACTCACATGTGCAAGGTATTTTAATCAGTTATAATTGGTTATCCCGAACTGCGAGTCCGACTCGAATGAATGTAACCTTTTGGCTGATGGAGACGTAAAACAGAGCACACACGGCTAACTATTCAATCTAAACTATCTAGAATTTAAAAATCACATCCGATTTTGCCCCAACCGTGTGACTGAATACATGTTAAGAATGTTCGATATTAAATCAAGAAATGCTATTGAGGGTATTTGAAGACGACCACCGAAGTCGTTTTGATCCATGGACATGTCTTTCTTAATGGGCACGTTTTGTTATTTATATCGGGCATGAGATTACTAGGCATTATACGGCTTTGGCCAAGCGTCTGTGCTATTCTCTACGTATTCGAGTACTTTCTGTGACGAGGTGGCTCAAGAAGCGCATGCGCACGAAATACTGTAAAAATCCGCGTATAAGAACCCACAATTGTAGTCTAAAACAGGTTATTTGATTTGAAAATACAAGGAAACATGGGGTTCGAAATGAATTTCACCTACGAATTGCCACTGGACGTGCAAACAAGTTGCTGATATTTTCAGCGTGACTTGTGAAACGTTTTAGGGCAAAGTTAAGTTGTGTGATCTCATTTTTCGTCAAGCAAAATCTCGCGTTCTGGTTTCTTACTGCCCGAAACTTTGTCTAACTGCCGTGAAACCCCTCATAGTGTTTGTAGCTTAAGCAGACGTCTTGAAAAACCAAAATTATTTGTGTATCCCGCTGCCGGCGTCAGAATGAGAAGATCCTGAATCCTTCGAAATTCTTTGCATTTACCCCAAACCCTAGCATATTATATAGAAATCAAATCGTGGATTCTGCGGATGCCCTCTCTAATCCTTTCGGCGCACTATAACCGATTGTTCTTTTGTTATATGGGAGCTAACAATATTGAACTCCAGGAACTAACGAGAAATTGTTGGTGTGCCTGTGGTTTTGGCGCGAAGCCTTCTTTGAAAGCTACTGCCAATACTTGTTAACAAGTACAGATAGCTTGCTGTCTATTTTGTTCATCTATTTTAGATTATGTCGCTTGATTCTCAAATGTATGTTAAATTGCATGTAGCCTTTGTGAACGCTCGTAAATTACGAGCCTCTTAAGTCTACGGTTGACGGTAATTTTTTTCTTTTTGGCGATTAAAATGTAGGCCATATGTTAGTTGACGGTTAACTATGAGATCCAAGATTTACCCTCACTCGACGAGTGCGTGGTGGTTTGCCCCCGTTGTGCTCTCGAACAAAAAAAAAAGAAATACGAACTGGTCTTCTGAATTTACGGGAATTAGCCAAACAACGGGCTGTATGCCGTCCACAATGATCCCCCTACCCAAACCACTAATCCGTAAGCTTCCTTTCCCACCGTCTGCTCCGCGAAACCCGGAAGTAACCCTCTTCCGGTTACCAAAACACTTCCGGTGACCAGGGCACTTCCGGTGACCAGGATCATTTCCGGATTAACCACGTAAGTTTATTAAACGGAAGCAATAGTTTCATTTTATCACCTATGACATGGTTTTATCATGAACAAAGCCAGTTCGTGAGAAAGGGTCCCCCAACTAAATGCCCGTTCGCCGCTTGTGCGGCAATTGAGCATCCGTGGATTGGGTGTGATCAGAGGGAAAGAGCCACTCTGATGAAATGCGCGCGACTTTACAGTCAGCCCATAAAAGGCTATCTAATTCCACAATATTCAATTGCGGAATCTAAAATCATATTTAATATAGGTTTGCATGACTTGTAATCTCATAGCTTCGAAATTCGAATATTGAATTACGGAACATTGTGAACAGGGTGGTTGAGAAACAAGAATAAGCTATTGGTAAAGAGATTTTAGTTAAACCCAGTGAACGAGATTTATCGAATACGTAACCTCGGAGATTGGAGATTTACATTTCGTGAAACGTGATTTGCGGTGTTTGGAGTTTTGTTATTTCAATTATTTCAAAAAATCTGAAATCGTGCACATCTCAATTACATATTTACGGGAAGGATTTCCACTCCAAAATAGGTTCATTCTTGCCTATTTTTTAAAAATGTCCAGTTTTGAGGGACACAACTTTACTCCCCCTCCACTCCTTTTGGTACCGTGTTGAAGTGCAGCTATAGTTTGATTTCTTAAGTTACAAGCTATTTTTTGCCGAGATAAACTAACAGTCAAGTTAGGAGTTAGGATTCGAGTTAGGATTCGAGTAAGGATTCGAGTTAGGATTCGAGTTAGGATTCGTAAAGTTTTGCCGCGAAAGAAACGTCTAGCTACACGTTGTTGCTTCAGGGTGCCTTGAAACATCGTATCTCAGGCACTAGTAGGTACAGACCGGTACGGATTCATTAATTTTGTAAAGGAGGGGCACTGGAAGGGGAGGGGCACAAACCATGGCGCAGGAGACAGCTAATATGGTGCCTTCCCTTCCCGGGCCTTGTATCTGCCATTGAGAATAAAAATAAATCAAATGTGCTAACACAACAGGTACAGACGTCAGAGACTGGATGCCCATTCGTCGTTAGACTACACTATACGACCTGTCACTTTTAGCCTTTGCCCACAACCGATGGATAACAATAACAACCCTGTGCTTCTGTGTTGTGTCCAAGTCGAGTGAGTAGTATTGATTCCGTCTTTTAACACCAAATATTCATAAACGAGTCACCTGTCTCGAAACCCAGTGGGAGAGAGTAAATCCAACCCATTCGTGCTGCGAAGAATCGAGTGCAAACGCTACGAGAGGTTTTACCTCCTCTCGTAGCGTCAACAACTTACAGTTTTGATTCGTAAGGATTTAGCAAATGCCTCGAAATAGAAGGAAAGGAATGGTTCAACTGCTACTTAACGGAAGTCCCCCGCTAGCCCAGCTGTAAGAATCCATTATTTGATCATTCCAACTCCACAGGGAGCCCAAGTCGCCCGTGTGTTCCCCTAGGGAGCAATGCGCGCTTGACGAAAGGTGCTTTCTAGACAGTTTGCCAAGAACGTTGGCCCCCTCTGTGATGGAATTATCCTACTCGTAAAAATCTCATAACGAGAATTTAAGTCGAGGCCAATTTTGTAGACAATTATTGCCTGCCTAGAGAACATCAGTTGACGTTTATGGTTTTAGTGAAGGCTGTGTAGCGGCCTTTGATTTGAGAAATAAAAGAGACTTGTAAGGGTGCCGTAGGGTACCAGAAAAGCAAATGCCAGAAATGCAAAGTCTTGTGTAGATAGGATAACACTGCTTACTGGCCCTGGCAGAGGTGTTTAGCTGTCGCTTCGTCTGACTAATTCTTGCCAAAACAATGTGAAAATTGAAAAGATATGTAGCAGCAAGCGCCATTACGAGGGTAATTATAAGCTTTTATTCTCGCCACAGTATAATAGACAGTGAGTTTAACTTTCATCTGTTCCATCCTTGTAGCCTCTTATCTAGGCTTGATGGCTTTTCCAGATGTTTCCCCTTGCTTTCTTAATTTCCAAACAATTACATTGTAGCAGAATGGTTCAAATGAATTTCGTCTTCAACTCTAATATATTTAGAAAGGAAACGTGTGATTCTTTGCCACATTACCATTGTTGTTATATCTATTGACTTTCAGCTCCCACGAGCCAAAGAAAATATTTCTTAATATAAAACGACTGCCCTGAATGTTTTCTGGAGTAAATACATTCACAGTCATTAGATGTTCTCATTTTTCCCACAGAAAATAAAACATAGCAGTCTATCGATCTTTCATACGAGAGCGATGAGTAATTATGATCTGATCGTAGATAAGATGATGTCAGGGAAGTGATAATTGCACGATACTGCTATTACGCATTGTAAAATCAGTGTAAAATCAGTGATTCTTATTTCTGTAAACAGTATAACTTTGGAATTTTTTGTCGCTTTGCCAGCATGGCGTGTTTACATTCCTTTTTAGAAAAAAAGAGAGTAGATTGTCACGGGCCATTTTTCTTAGCAGCCATCATTTAAAACCAAAAATTCGTACTGTTATTGTTTCAAACTGCTATCAATTGCACTTCGCACGCTTGTAAGCTATTCATCCTGCTGATGAAGGCTGTCCGTGCACAGTTAAAATTGAGGTGGTTATCAAAATACTCATTTTTTCTCTGAGGTTTGGATATATGTTAACTGAGAAAAGGTCTTGTAACATTTTAGATAACTGTGATCAGTGGATCTAACTGCAGAAAGGTATCCCCACTAGGTAGGTTGGTTGTCGTCCGCACGGGTACGTGCCACCTTAAATGATCAGTGCCAACGAACACAAGATTGGGAAGAAAACAGCGTTACATAACTACAACATTAGTTGAGTGGAGCCAAAGCGTCTATCAGCCCGTGTTTCCTCTCAGGGCCCTATCAAGAAATGTACAAACCGCGAAGTACCCACTCTTGGATATCTCATGGTGACGTCACGGCGAATAGTTCTGCAGAAAATTTCGCGGTGAAAAATTACGTCTGCTATTTCTTGCAAAGGCTGGCTACGGCCAGTTCACGAACAAAAAGACTTTAAAAATGCTGTTACAATGCAGTCTGCGCAGGGAAGTGGTATGCGAGTTGTGTTTGAAGCTGGAAAATACGAATTTGTCGCGGGCTTAGCTATAATACAAGAATATTTCCCTGTCGAGTTAGTGTCACAGTTCAATTGTTTGACCGATTAAGAGACTGAAATTGGCTCAGCCTTATTGGCGCGTGGACGGATTAACCTCAAATCAACCGAGCGATTGGTATTTCTCATCCTTTTTATTATTACATTCCTCGAAATTCTAATTTTCTGATATAAAAACGAACAGCTGGAAAAGTTGCGCAAAATATTTCAAAACAGAATGGCTTGATGTTCCATCCCGTAACAGACGGTTTGCATGCATTCATATGTTGTTTTCTTTCTGTAAACTATATTCTACTTTGTTCACTGTTTTTCTAACTTCAACTTTTTGGGCAATCAATGTTAAAACTAAATTTCATTTCCTTTCCTTTTCTCCTGTACAATATTTACAATAATACCTACAATTCGATTCTGACGTGTTGCGCACTACCTTAGGAATGCTCGCAAATGAGGGATATTTCCCAAAGTGCTAAAATATACTTGTAACTCGATGCATGACAAATTGCTCCCACTTCATTGACCAGCAAAGAATAAACACGCGCATATAGGGCTTCTGTGATGCCTTATCCACCACTCCATAGGCGTAAATATAATTCAAAAGCGAGGACGTTGAAGCAGTTCAATCTCGTATATTCTAAACTATAATGAAACAGTAATGGTCACCGCGCCGGTCCGGCGCGTCCGATTCTCAATTGTTTCACAGGCACTCGAGGCCGATGAAGCCATTGTTTCCACCCCTCATATCAGGTCTGACATCCGAGCCTCACTGTGTGTGGTCCATAGCCCTCCGATCTTGCGTAAATAGCGAGAGTCCCATTCGAGGCATGTATTTTAGCGGCAGCACTACGTTGAGCTAGCAGAACGAATTTGACCGGAGTACGAAACACCACGAGCCATCGCGTGCAACTCCTTAGCGAAGGTCGGGCCACCCAACATACCGAACAGTCCCAGACTTGACTAGTTTAATATTATTATTCCTACGCTGTAAGCTAGCAGAGCTCAGCACAGATATGCATCTAAGACACGCGCTTTTATGTACTGTTGGAATTTGCTGGCTAACACTTCCTATCCAGACGCTGGCCAAGGGAGCACCCATTGAGGTAAGAAGGAGAAAATGTCTTGTGAGCGCCATCTCTCACGTTCTTGTCATTCTGTGTCCCCCTTTGTACAACATATTCCAGCCCTTCTAGTACTCTAGATTTGAGAGCATCTACAAACTTACCTCCCATATGTATCGATAACGGTATAAGTAGAATAAACTTCTTCTTCTTCTTCTACTTTGAGGGCGTTATTCATAACGGTTTCCGTGATATCTTGCAAGGTATCTAAACTTTCATTAAGGCAGCAAACCTGATAAAAACAAGTACTTTGAATGCGCATAAAGGTTTGTCATACTTTAGACGCCTACATGTTAATACAATACTACTCAGGCGCTGGGGGAGGGTCAGTAACAGTCAGTAGTCATTGCCTCCATACTATTCCGTCCCTTTATTGAACATTACTAAAATGTGTTGTGAATATGGGTTTTACGACATTCTATGATCTTGACAGAAAGTCCCTTTCTTCTGTCAAGAGAATTCCGTTGTACTAGTCATGTTTATTTAGTGGTTCTGATGGGGGTAATGTTATAGTACTAGATTTCTTTCCGATTTGTTCTAAACTTCCAAACGTTCACACTCCGAACGCTATCGGGAGGCTATTGTACGCGGTTATTTTACTTGTTTTGGCGATTCACACTTTAATCCTAACCACGAGTTTGCACGGAGGCAAACTGAGGAAACACAGAAAAAGCTTCCCATTTCTAGATAGCGCGCCCATAGTAGTAGCAATTTACGATGTGATTAAAAGATGAGATTACAACTGTTTATATTATACGTCTTATGGAACCAGTCTTGACGGATAAGGCACAAATGAGTTTTCTTTCCTGCGTTGTTACTTGAGCTTAGCGCGCTCTCGGTTGCACGCGATGCACCTCAGTAGACTCAATATCAAATCTGGCCATTTGAAAAGTTTGAGCCTAAAAGGGTCACAATTTGGGCGATTTTTATCGTTTCTGGTGATTTAGCGGTTGGCAAGTAGTTCGACTTGTGTGGTGTATAGATTAATATCGTGTTAATACCTCTATCGGGCAGAGCGCAGAGTTTATTAATGCGCGTTTTACAAAGCCCACCTAGATTCGACTAGTGTGTCCACGAATATATGAGATGTGGGCGCAATTTAGGCCTTGAAGTCGGCGTGTTGTGCATGCCATTGGCGCGGAAAACCCCTGGTAAGGGAAACATTTGAGTAGAATCCTTACATTAGCAGCTAATGTCAAACATATGGCTTCGAACGAAGAGCGCCGCGTGGATTGTATATTGAGATGGCCAGCTATTTTAGAAAAGCAACAATTGGCTTCTTTGATTGACAAAAAAACGTAAATCATAACCATATTCCCTCAAAAAAATCTACAACAAACTCAAACCATGAAGACTCAGCCATATTCAATGGTTCGTTTTCTAAATCAATTGATCCCAGAAGCACCTTAATTATATTGGAGATTTCTCCCGCAAGATGAAAGACATTTTGGCATTTTCAATACCTCCTGTTTAGAGAGCAGTTTTAGGCGTCAAAAGAGTCTTTCATTCCGCCGGGGTTCATTTAATAAATGATTCTTCGTGTTAAAACAAACACTTGTCTTCATAACGAGTTCTGGTTTTTCTTGTGGGCGTGCTTGTTGTTTTTGACGTTATTGTAGCATGCCCTATTTCCTCTTTCTCTAGCTCGGCGGAAGTTATCCGCTATTGTATACTTCAAAATGATATTCGGATCACGGGTTAAATATTTTCTTAGGAAAAAAAACACGGAATTTTGATGGGGTTCGTGCACGTTCCATGAGTTCTTTCCTAATCCCAGTACGCAAACAAAGAAAAAAAAAACGAAAAACGAGGAACAATGATTACCTCGGCCCTTTTTAAATTTGAAATTTCAGAAAGTATTAAAATAAATGAAAGCTTGTGCTCATCACGAACATCGTTTTTTTTCTCATTGAGAACAAATGTTAAACTCGAATTTCTGCCCTTATTTAGCTCTATAGTAGATGGGGAATTCCATGATATATTGTAAAGTTCAAGCTTCATTTCCGTGGGAAAAGTTGTTGTGCTCTTCGTGGCTCTTCCTTGTAGGAAGACGCCAAAGCGCTCTTCTTGATCTGATCTTGTCTTTCTAATGTTTCGGTTGTCTACTCAGGAAGGCTAGTTTATCTTCCTGTCCGCCCGCGGTAAAATTAATTTCCTCTTTCTCGAGATACTATCTTGCGTAGCCGACTAGACAGTTCTTCGGACAAATTCGTTTTCGCTCGTTTCTCGTTTTTAACTGAAGATGATGTATGAAGTTAAGTCCTGTTTGTATATGAAGAAGAATGAGTTTTATTTAGCTTCTTCAAGAAGTTTTCCTCACTTTTCTACATACGTATGAAAAATGTCAGGCATTGTATGTAAAGCTAAAGGGAGGTCAACTTCGGACCTGTGTTTCTGTTAATGTAACCGCAGCCCTTATAGTTGAGTAGCATACCGAAAGACATGAAGTACACTTTCTCAGAGTATGACATCGGCTTTGGGTAAACTCTGATGATTTCCTTTTATTTCCCGTACTGTTCAGTAAATTCAGCAAATGAGAGTTCTTTTCCTGTCATCACGTGGTGTCGATATCGTCTTCCTCCTCTCTTCAGACGTTTGTCAGATTGAAGTGCTTAGATCTGTAATGAGACAACAAATTGGCCATATATACCCATTGATAGATTAATGAACATATTTGGCGTAGAAAATATTTAGCGTTTTTCATGAACTTTCTTTCTCGGAAATAGTTTGAATTTTTGACACCTTCGCAAATACAATTACAAGTCATGTGAAATTTTTGCAGTTCTGCAACATCTCACTGCTACCCAAAAGCCGGGATTCTTGCCATTCAATGTGTTTTAATAAAAAAAAATATTTTCAAACTTAAAACAAGAAAGTGTCATTGGAAGGTTGCATTGCACTAAAAGCTTATAAAGAGACCATAAAAGGCAACAACTGTCACTCAGGACTCAGTCTCAGCAGGTAGCCATCACTCGTCCCCTGACCCCCGCCGTGTTCACGGTAATACCACCACAGTGCTCCCAATACACTGATGACAGAAAGTGTCACTCTCCCAGTGAGGTAAGCAAGTGTAATGGAATTTTAAGTGTTTTGGGGTTAGTGTAAAGCGTTGTATCATAAAACGTACCCCTAGGCAAAAGAAGCTACGCGATACTCCCTTCCTTGCTCCTTTAAACCCTAAGGAAACCTCGAGAAATTTCTACAATTGAACTTTCTCCACTGAAGAGAATTTTCTGGCCCCTCGGGGATGCTTCATTGCACGATTTGTATTTTTTTTTTGTCTTCTGTAAGTTTACCACGAAATGGCTTCTTGGTTTCTTCCAGTTTCAGTACCATACTTTAGGGAGAGAATTGGACAGGAAATAAATAATAATTGTAAGTGATTCCTATTCGGCATCATGCTGTACTGCTGATTTATCATAGTTCGTAGCATAAGAATAGTCATTTCTAGGTTTCCCTCGTCCTAACGATGTTCACAGGGAAATTCTGCAGAAACACTTCCATGGAAAAAGCTGAATTTCCCATGGTAGAAACATGCGAAGTGTTCGGATTTCCCAAGGCTATCCATGTGAATTCCGGACACTTCCCATGCTTGTGACTTGGAAAACTCAGCTTTTCCCATGGATGGGTTTCTGCAGAAATTCCCTGGGATTTTATAACTCTCCAATCCCATGATAGCGTTCTGCCTTTGCATTATTGACAATAGTCAGTTCCAATGCATGGGGAAATCGGCTTTTACCACTTTCAAATTTCCCGAGCTATCTACGTGCAAACATCCGCCTAGTAACTGGATTCTATTATTGAATGCATTGACATCAATAACGTCTCCATTACGGATCCCCTGTAGCTCTTTGGCTTTTACCAAAGATATCCTTGATTCATTTTGAAGAACTCATCATCTGCCACAGCAGGGGAAAGTCTAATATAGTATCGGTGGAATTTTCGGATTACGAGAAGATGAGTCTAGGTGTGGCCCGAACACATTTGGGGTGAGAAAGAGGACACGAGAATCTTTGATCACGTAATATACACTTTGTAAGAACCTTGTTTATGAGAAAGTTTAGGCAGCGATTTAACCTTAAAAAAGTAGACCGTTCCCACTTTTGGCTCCTTTTTGTCCCAGGATGAAGTCGATTCTTCTAAACATATCATTACATATATCAGGATAAGTTGATTCTTAACTTCTCTATAAAAAAAGAGTGCAACGTAACAGCTTGATTCATTAATTGAAAGCAAATTCACCATTACTTAAATGCGCCAGGCAAGTAGGGATCTGCGCCTGTACTCCGGTACCTACATACGTCCGAGGTAAAGGCCCGACATACTCTTGCGTTCACTTTGTGATGGCTCTTCCTTTTATCCAACCCTATGGGGGCCATTCCATTTTTAAGCCGAACCCCCCCTACGGAAGAGCTCATTTTCTTTAGTAACCCCCTCAGAAAAAGAGCCTATTTTGGATTGCATCCCCTCGGAAAAAACCCACGGAAGAGGCTATTTTGTATTGCACCCCCTCGGAAAAACCCACGGAAGAGGCTTTTTCTAATGTACCCCCTCGGAAAAACCCACGGAAGAGCCTTTCTTTTGGTTTGACCCCTTGGAAATGGCAATTTTGCTATACCCCCTAGGAAAACGTCTTCTGTAGGGGGGGTGCGGCTAAAAAATGGAATGGCCCTGGGCAAGTTTGCCTTACTTCAATCTCCAGATGCAGATTGTTCATTCTCGTACCCAGAGCTCCCCGGCTCGTCTGCTCGCAGGGGAGGCTCTGGGGACATTCATTTGAGGGCCGTCGCTGATTGGCTCATTTTGAGCGTTGGAGCATGCGCTGAAAGGTTTTTCTCTCAGCGGCTCTGTATTAAATCTCGCGCATGCGTCAGTGGCTGCCACCAGAGCCTCCCCGGCGAGGTTACGAGCCGGGGAGCTCTGGGTTCGAGAATGCAGATTGTTGTATTACCTAACGCGCTAGTACGACCCTACTATAATCAGATCGCTGTGCCAAGGGAGGATTTAAACTGTTCGGACGTTAAGAAACATCAGTTCTGGCTTGAAACATCAGTTCTGTAATACTCTAGCGTTGCGATAACGTGAATTTAAACGCACAGGTTTTAAATAGACATTAACGTTTGCAGGTCTTAAATCCCTCAGGTCAGATAACTCCTTAATCGCGCAACATTTACAAAAACGATTTCTACTACAATAACAACTTTGAGAAAATCGCAGAGAAGATTCTAGTAGTCTCACGCAATAGAGAAATATTATAGCAATAAAAGGGTAATGAATGATCAATTCTTCAGGGTAAATAGAGCGGAATTCAGATGGCGATTCAGTGATGCATACAGCGCTGTAGGGACTCCTATAGATGAACAGCATGATGTCCGAGTTAGGAATCGCATGTCTTAATGCGTGCAATGGAGCACCGGGATATACAATAACCACACACATTAATAGCAGCATGAATCAGTGGTCCCTTTTTAGTAAGACAGCTGTCAATCAAATATCCGTTGGGTTTCTACTTGTGAGAGGATTAAAGGTTGCATTTATACCGTGCGGAAAAAAGAATCATTTCGACTGAGCGCGCAGTTGAAAATAGTTCACGCGTGTGTGGTCGACCTTCTTACACATACACTTGTATCATGTCAAACAACAGTTAAAAATAACCGTTACTATTCATAATGATGCATTTACAGAGTTTTCGAGTTTTAGCTGAAAAATGGGACGAAAGTAAACACGCAGCATCCAGCGTTCTTTCGAAGAGCTCTTTTTTTTAGTTGGTATACACTAAGAAAAGCATAAACACGTTAGTTTCTCTGCACTCCTTATTTTGCGCTGAAAGGCAAAACGCTGCAAACGTTTAAGGCTGTTAAAGAATTTGTAACTAATTTCGACTGAGCGCGCAGTTGAAAATAGTTCACGCGTGTGTGGTCGACCTTCTTACACATACACTTGTATCATGTCAAACAACAGTTAAAAATAACCGTTACTATTCATAATGATGCATTTACAGAGTTTTCGAGTTTTAGCTGAAAAATGGGACGAAAGTAAACACGCAGCATCCAGCGTTCTTTCGAAGTGCTCTTTTTTTTAGTTGGTATACACTAAGAAAAGCATAAACACGTTAGTTTCTCTGCACTCCTTATTTTGCGCTGAAAGGCAAAACGCTGCAAACGTTTAAGGCTGTTAAAGAATTTGTAACTAAATAATCCAGTTGACAGAAACATGCCTTACTCTATATAAGATCGTTTTTACAACCATGGGTCAAAGTCCATGCTGTGAAAGTTCGCGAGAGTTGGCACGTGGATAAGATGAACTAGGACGAGCCGGCACGTGGCAAAACCGCGGAATGTACTGAGGTTATATAACAAGAAATAATAAGGGTTCAAGGTAAAGCCTTTGAGTGTAACGGGGGCACGCGCGCGCTCAATACGCGCCGGGTAAGCAAGCCCTCTTTTTGTAATATAAAAAAATATTAATACAAAATGTTCAATGTTGATAAAAAATAGATGGAGGCCGATTCCCCAGACTTGCAGCTCGTAAGCTCTGGGTCCCAACGGCGCCACTGGCAGCAAAGCGGTCATAAGCACAGACACTGAGGGAAGTCACTGCCAGAAAGTTTTTTGTCCTCAGTGGTTCTATGACGCTCCTCCCCTGAAACTGAGTAGGGAAGTGAAGGCGAGACGGAACCTCGGTTTATAGTCGCATCCGAGAGACGTGAAACACAATAAAACATTCGACCATGACCCGAATAGAAAGAAAATTTTCTCTTTAACAAAACCCGAACAAAACAGGTAAATATCGCCTTTTCACGTGACAACGGAAACATCCATCTTGACGTTGCGGAACGCGCAACAGTTGAACGCCAGTTTTTTTTTTTTTTTTTGCGCTGACCTTTTTGCACTGATGCTTTTTTTCCTTTTAACTATTGTTGTTTAGAACGAAAAACGACCGTTGTCTTCATGGTATAGTCGACCAGCGCTGGATGCAACGCCCTTACGTACAGCTCTCGGTACGTTACTGCACCTAATAATTAAGTGTGTTTTCAAAGCAAACCATAGCCTGAATGGACGATTCTAGCTGCAAAAGCGCGTGCTCTCTTTTCTTTAAGCCGGGAAAATACGAGGCACAAAACCCCTCAAGTTGATGATCGATGTTGCGCGTTTTTCATCTCGCGCCACAACTTGTCACGCATCAAAAACATTTGTTTCAAGTTGTAAAAACTTGTTGCGCGAAGTAGAGCGCGGGTCTACTTTGAGCCACAAATTCTGGCTTTGTTGCTCGTTTTTCTTCAAACGCACAACTTGTCGCGCACCATTTTGCCTACAATTCAAGTTGATTAGTCAATAGAAATGAGGTGCTAATAAGGGGCAAAATCCGCGATGGGCTCGCATGTGTCATCATCGAAACAAAATGTTGCGCGACAAGTTGTGAATTTGATGAAAAACGAGCAACAAATTTTAGACTTAGGACGCAACAATGTTGCGCGACAAGTTGAGGGATTTTTCGACTTTAGAATTCGCGCTTACAAGGCAATTTGTCCATGAAATGTATCACAACTACCGACATGCAGCGCGCGCATTCATTACAGCTGGAATCGTCCATTTCAGGCGTCCTTTTCCTCTCGATCGTAAACCTCAAATTCAGGTTAAAGGAACCGCTTAATGAAATTATTTATCTCACCAGGGCTTGCCAACCCAGGTGTCTTATACAACTTAACAAACCGGACAGTGACAGCCGGGAAAACTGTCGCCTTCCGCTGCAGGGCCTATGGTTCCCCCAAACCGCGTATCAAATGGAAAAAGAATGGCGTTACAGTCACGCAATCCTACCGCATCCGTATCCGACACATGGACAGTGGGTCACGCCTTCGTATCAAGCATGCGCAGTTGAGCGATGCCGGTTTCTATCAGTGTATGGCGAAGAACAACCATGGCGTCAAGTTGTCGGAAAAAGTTTATCTGAGCGTGAAAGGTATTGGGCAGTATTGATAAGCTTTGTCTAGTAACAAAAAACAACAAACTTTGTTTTAACTCGAATTTATAGAATAGCTTGTAACAGTTGATGTACAGCCATAACAGCTAATTTCCCCGAGTATTATACATAAACAACACATTTAAGAACCCCAACTGGCCGGGAGGCAAACCAGTCGCAATTTGTCACCAGTCGCAACCAGTCTCTCAAGAGAAAGCACTGTCTTGGGCTTCCTGTGTAATACACAAGGAATGGGTGGAGCAAGCGAAGAAGGAGGAGAGATGTGCTATTCATGTGTTTCATTCATGGTTACGCGCACTTCCTTTCGGGGCCTTCTGTTTTATTTAGGGCGATAGTATTATCGGGTTGCATCTTTTGATAATCAGGATCATAAAAGTCGCCAGTAGTTTCTGTTTCTCGTAAACCACAGAAACGCCCACCTTGGTATTCCTATCTTAATGCGACTGAAATGATTGCATGCGTTTGTCTTTTTTAGGTACCAGAAAGCCTGGGAAAAACAGGTCAGTTAAAAATCGTTGAACTTCCACTACCCTGGAGACCACAAGACTAAGGGTGCAAGCAAAGCTTGCCCAGAACCGAACTCTATTTTACGAAAATAAACTGAGGAAAGTGTTTCAGCCTAAGGGTAAACTTCCACTGAATAGTGTTAAATATTCTTCGTTCGTGAAACAATTTAACACATTCAGTTGGCTAAACTTCTTATTCATTTCGTTGAAACGGAGGAATCTTTTATTCGTTAGCATAACAGAAATTAATATTTGGTTATTCTTTCTTACCGTAGGTGCGAGCCTTATGCGGGTACCCTTTGTAAGTTTCACACGTTCGTACACATTCCTTCTGGGCGTGCGCAGAATCAAATCGAGAGGAGTCTGGGTCAGACCCATCGTACATTGGTTAATACGCATGCGTTAAGTGCACGTTGCCGGAAGCATCTTCTGCCAATCATGTGCCGCCTAAACTACCCAGCATGCTCCGCGCGGAGGATCTCCCCGCCTCGAAGGGTTTGCCGGGAAGTCTGCGTCAGTATTGAGCGAAGATGGTGCAGGAAGGAAATGAAGAAGTCACGTGCTTTTCGGATGCTATGGAGACGTTTTGTGTCATGTGGCGCTCTTCCTGCTGGTGGAAAGAATTCGAATTGTGCAAAGGTTTTTGGTAAGATTTGCTTGATATTAGTCAATCCTGCAGTGGATCTTGGCGCCTCCAGCTTCACTCGAGGAGCGCGATGTTGGTAAAACATCGTCGTCTCACGCATGCGCGCGCTCACACGAGTGAAGGTGGAGCCCCATTCTCGTACCCAGAGCTCCCCGGCTCGTCACTTCGCAGGGGAGGCTCTGGGGATATCCATTTGAGGGCCGTCGCTGATTGGCTCATTTTGAACGTTGGAGCATGCGCTGAAAGGTCTTTCTCTCAACGGCTCTGTATCAAATCTCGCGCATGCGTCAGTGGCTGTCACCAGAGCCTCCCCCGCGAGGCGACGAGCCGGTGAGCTCTGGGTAAGAGAATGGTGGAGCTCCTGGTGGTATGTAGACGCTCACCTGTAGAAATATTCGAAAAGGTCTCAAACAATTTTCTCTCTTTATAGCTAAAGGGAAGACGAAGATAATGTCTCTACAGAGCAACCCTCCTACGTAAGTGTTTTTATAAGAGGATAGCTAAGTGCTATATCCAGTATATTGCAAAAGTGTCCTGTAATTCTATTTTTAGAATATGTATCCGGTATACGGGTACCCTGTGTAAGCCGTACCTAAAGACGGGTCAACTGGTCGCGTTACGTGGAAGGAATACTCAGCAATCTTCCGAGGCGGGACTCATGCGAGCTCTCGGTCGACTTGACGGCTACATTTCGCCCAAGTGTGGCCAGTACCTACGCAAGGCTCTTTGTTATCATCTCTTCCCGCCATGCACAGCGGGTGCACGACTGTCTCCTACACATATTTGCAAGTAGGTATTGACAGGCTCCACTGACATAACTTTTCATCGCCTTTCCTTGCATTCGACCCCGGGTTAATCTCCAGGGGATAAAGCGGGTTATAATAGGGAGACCTCTCCCCATATACCCGGAGAATAGATGGGAATCATTTTGAAGGGGCACCAACTTAACAGCAAGCATTGGTATTGATACAGGTCTTTTTTCGTGGCAAACTCGAGGGTCTACCCCAAAGAAAGCCATTGCGACGACAGCCTAGGACGGAGCTATAACCAGAGGCAACTTCCTTGTGCTCTCACATTTTACACCAATGACGATAAATGCAACCTTTCCCTCGCCTATTATCAACAGCAATTCATTCGTTTCGTTACTTTTTATTTTAAATTTAGGACCCATTGTGAAGTATTAAAGGGAAGAGTGTGCTCTAAGGAGTTTCGCTACTTGTCTCTCTTCCCGGAAGATAGCGAGTTTCTCCCTAGTTGTGACAGGTTGCCCACCAGCAAGATACAGAGCGGAGAGCCATGCATGAATCTAGGTTTTAGAGGTGTGTAAGAAGAAAACAAATATTGTAGACTGCTTGCATTCCCTTATTTGGCTATCGTTCGTAAATACAAAAGAAACTCCTATTTGCTACGCGCGCTTTTGTTCACCTACGCAGTAACGCTCTGCGCACTACGGGAATCTCTCCGCCATTTCTCTTGTTTTTACGGACGTTCCGCCAAATAAGAGACTGAGCAGTCTTAATATCTTGTAAAAAGTAGTGTAGTGATTTTGTGTAGTCAAGACTTTTGTCCTGTCGTTTTTAGCCATGTTGTCATTTTTCTGTGGTTGCTCTGACTGATCCCCTAATGTGGCTTTATCATCAGGAAATGAGTCAAAGTCACCGTCCGAGAGCAACGCGGGTTTCGATCGCTGTTCTCAGTTCCTGAAAGGCGTCAGGAAAAACAGTAAGTAACAGGTTTCATTACTAACTGTCTCGACAGACTCGGCTGACTTGATTGGCTTGATTGATTTGACATGACTAGTTTGTCTGGCGTGACTGACTCAACTGACCAGACTGACTTGACTGGTTTAGCTGGCTTGACTGGTTTAAATTGACTGACTCGAGCGACCCAATTGACTTGACTGATTTTACTGACTTGGAGGACTACGTGAGTGACTCTGCTGGCTTGATTGGCACGACGGTTTCGACTGACTTGACTGGATTGACAGACTTGACTGGTTTAACTGACTTGACTGGATTGACAGACTTGACTGGTTTAACTGACTCGACTGCCTTGACTGGCCGATCGATGTTCTTATTGGTTCTGTTCTGTTTTCATTATACAGGTATTGCGTATCCTGTTATTAGTCCGATCAGCAACAAGTCATATTCATGCGGAAACTCCAGTCTGATATTCACGTCAGCGTCAAAAGTCCGTCTCCCAAGCCAAGTTCTTGGGGTCTTAGGTAGCATCAAATTAACGTCTTACAAGGACTTGTAGCATCATCACAGTCCAATGAAACAGCCGTGCGCTACTGTATCAGAACAAACTTTAACCTGGGAAACTTAGTCCAAGGATGGAGTGCTTACCGCAAGTCTGTACCCCTACCATACACGGCACGCCCTTCCCTCTCAACCTCGCTTTCAGGTCTAGAGGTAGTCGTGGCTGACCTGAATGAGACCGCGGTGCTGGTCCCTCTCGGGTCCGCGGCTTCATACCAAGCGCATGGGAAGATTTTATTACAAGACGTGAGGTTCTACTACCGACAGAATTTTATTAACAGCTCTGCCTCGAGTGGATCTTTTATCGCACGTGGTTCGTATCAGCTGTGCGAGACCGTGTTCCAAGCAGAAGTCGAGCGTGACAAAAAGGGCACGGTCAGAATGACTGGGACCGCGACGTCACCTTTGGACGTGAACACAATTGAGAGAGTATTCGGTCTTGCAATACCCTCTAACATGCTTTTCAAAACCATAAAACGTTCAGAGCTTTTAGTGCTGAGGTTGATGAACCCTTCTTTTGAAGCGTTTGTTGATAAGCATGTTTCCATCAAGTTTAGCGGGCACTCGTATATGTACATTGGGTGGGACGCAAGGCCAGCTTACCTCGAGTTCTACGCAGGAAAACATCACCGGACGAACCTTTTTATTGCTGGTTTGACGAGTGAAGAGCTGACGTTCAATGAAGCGCTGGAAACATTTACGGGTCTCAATCTGCCTTATCTCGACTTCATCGAGGGATTCACAAAATCTAGTGTAAGTAGTAGTTAATCAACGTGAACTTTGTCTCTTGTTGTATCTTGTTCTGTTGGGTGTTTCCATTCATCTCATATGCTCTCGATCCTTTCTCTTGTAACAGATCGGTGTGCTCATTTCAACATCAGCTATTCAAGCGTCCTCTCATCCGCGCATACACCTTGACTCAGAGCCGCTGTCCACAACAACTAGCGGCTCGATTCCTCGTGGACTCACGATCGTCTTACGAAACCAGTTGCCACGAGCGTGTAGTGGCGGCAGCAGGCTGTGTCAGTTGTTGCTTGTGGTGTTTGGAGAGGGAAGTCGCTTCACAACCAGCATCTCCGCCAACCAGGATAGAGTAACAATCAATATTTTGCTGGATAAAACGTCCCATGATGCTTTGGTGACTTACGAAACAGCGGAAATCACACTGAAGGTAAGAATGATGTATGAGTTACTGTGCAAACAAGGCGAGTAAAGAAACGAAGGATACAACAAAGAAGCAGAGATGCGAGCAAACAGAAACATGAAGATGCGACCATAGAAGCGCATTCAAGTTCGGTGTCAATGAGAATTGGTGTCCTCGGTTTATTGTCTCGTCCGAAACAAAGGTAAAGAAACTTCACGATAGAAATCGTATTCAGCCCAGGCCCAGCCCGGAATCGAAGCAAACCAACAAAGCGAGTATACGAGTAATGAGATAAGCAAACAGATAAGGGCAGATTTCGTATGACTGTGAAAAATGCCGCGACCAGTTGTGTCATTGGCTCTCTAAGGGCCATTATTTCCGCCGCGAACATGCAATTTGATTGGCCGTCCTTGATTTGCCGTGGATTGCGGCTAGTACTTACGTTCCGCGACAATGCAATCTGCTTGGTTGTCCGTGATTCGTCTTGCCTCAGGCGGAGAAGGCGAGGTCCCGTATCTACACAGCAGACCAGGTTCCGTGCCGCGACACGACAATGCCGCTCCGTGTCGCCGCGCTTTTCACAGTCATACAAAATCTACTGTAATAGGTGCTAACTGTCTGTACCATCCTATGTTAGGTTCCATACGAGAACATGTCTACCCTGCTAGATGTCCTCCCTTACTTAACTTTCAACGTGCGCGGAAACGTCCGGGTGTCCAACGGTAAAAGGAAGAAGCTACACTTTGACGGGCAGTTGGACTATGACGGGATAATGTCCAAACTGCATGGGAAGTTTACAAGCCTTGAGGAATGGAGAGATGCATTTGGTGTAAAAGATCTGACTATCAAGAAATTAACTGTCAGGTATGCGGCACTCCTTATTCCTTTCGAAAATTGAACTTTGCAAAACGCAAAAAATGCTATTTTTGCGTTCGTTTGGTTCATGCTAGAGCGTTATGTACGCAGTGTCCTCTTAGCCTGCGAAAGGCAGAAATCCAGAGTTTTCGCTAACATGATTCAAATTTGAACCTGGCTTAGGTAAAGAACTTCATATTACTTTGTCGCTGGTTCAAAGCTCCATAGTTGGATAGCCGCAATAGTCAACCATTCTGAACTGACACAAATAGCTGAATACTTTGAAACAAAACTTCTGTTTTTTTTGCAGGCTGTCCATCCCTACGGACACTATGAATGATCAGATCACCAATCGTGCAAGTACTGATGGTGTGTTCGAGTTTGGAGCTGGCTGTCATCGGAAGGGACTCGCGCGAAAGGTGAGACATAAGTAATTTTACAAATGTTATTCTCAATCGTCTGCTCGGTCATATAAAAAATGGAAGAGGATCGTTATCCCTCCAGCGATGAGGATGGATGTATAAACTTAAACTGTTGTTGTTGTTGCTGTTGATGCTGCTATTATCGGTAATATGGCAGTGGTCCAATAGAGATGAGGAGGAGGATGAAAAGGAGGGAGATGAAGAGGAGGTGAAGGAGGATAAGAATGATAATGGTTATGATGATGAAGAGAAGAATGATGATGATGATGTGGGGAATGAGGAGGAGTAGGAGGGAGATGAGGAGGAGGTGAAGGAGGATAAGAATGATAATGGTTATGATGATGAAGAGAAGAATGAGGATGATGATGTGGGGAATGAGGAGGAGTAGGAGGGAGATGAGGAGTAGAAGGGAGATGAGGAGGAGGAGGGAGATGAGGAGGAGGAGGGAGATGAGGAGAAGGTGAAGGAGGATACGAATGAGAATGGTTATGATGATGAAGAGGAGAATGAGGATGATGATGTGGGGAATGAGGAGGAGTAGGAGGGAGATGAGGAGTAGGAGGGAGATGAGGAGTAGAAGGGAGATGAGGAGGAGGAGGGAGATGAGGAGTAGGAGGGAGATGAGGAGGAGGAGGGAGATGAGGAGTAGGAGGGAGATGAGGAGTAGGAGGGAGATGAGGAGGAGGAGGGAGATGAGGAGTAGGAGGGAGATGAGGAGGAGGAGGGAGATGAGGAGTAGGAGGGAGATGAGGAGGAGGAGGGAGATGAGGAGTAGGAGGGAGATGAGGAGGAGGTGAAGGAGGATACGAATGAGAATGGTTATGATGATGAAGAGAAGAATGATGATGATGATGTGGGGAATGAGGAGGAGTAGGAGGGAGATGAGGAGTAGGAGGGAGATGAGGAGGAGGGAGATGAGGAGTAGGAGGGAGATGAGGAGGAGGAGGGAGATGAGGAGTAGAAGGGAGATGAGGAGGAGGAGGGAGATGAGGAGTAGGAGGGAGATGAGGAGTAGGAGGGAGATGAGGAGGAGGAGGGAGATGAGGAGTAGAAGGGAGATGAGGAGGAGGAGGGAGATGAGGAGTAGGAGGGAGATGAGGAGTAGGAGGGAGATGAGGAGTAGGAGGGAGATGAGGAGGAGGGAGATGAGGAGTAGGAGGGAGATGAGGAGGAGGAGGGAGATGAGGAGTAGAAGGGAGATGAGGAGGAGGAGGGAGATGAGGAGTAGAAGGGAGATGAGGAGGAGGAGGGAGATGAGGAGGAGGAGGGAGATGAGGAGTAGGAGGGAGATGAGGAGTAGGAGGGAGATGAGGAGTAGAAGGGAGATGAGGAGGAGGGAGATGAGGAGTAGAAGGGAGATGAGGAGGAGGAGGGAGATGAGGAGTAGGAGGGAGATGAGGAGGAGGAGGGAGATGAGGAGTAGAAGGGAGATGAGGAGGAGGAGGGAGATGAGGAGGAGGAGGGAGATGAGGAGGAGGTGAAGGAGGATACGAATGAGAATGGTTATGATGATGAAGAGGAGAATGAGGATGATGATGTGGGGAATGAGGAGGAGGAGAAGGAGCGAAATCAGGAGGAAAAGGAGGGAGATGAGGAGGAGGAGGGAGATGTGGAAGATGATGGCAATAGTGATGCTGCTGCTGTTGCTGACAAAAGCAAGTATTTTTCCGGCATGCATTGATGGCTGGAGTAGATATGCTATCAAGTCATGACATGATTAGTGATGGCGGCGAAGATGATGACGTTGACGGCGAAAACAATTACAATAAACTCAACAACTATCCTGAGTATTTTGGATATTTTGTATTATATTATTTAAACACACTTTCATTACACGGGTCCCAGGCGTAATCATGTGCTGGATATTTCTTTCTTAGACCGGCTGCATATCCGGCTACGGTCACGTGGGATTCTCTGAAGACATCACTGAGCATTATTTCTACGGTAGCGTCCGCTCCCTCACCTTGCAACAGTTACTACGAGCTTGCAATATGGACGTACAGCTGCCGGCTCCTTTGGCAACCATCGGATTCCCTAGAGGTCTCACGGTATGTCTAGAATAGTAATGTTCCGCGACTCCGTCAATTTTATTCCGCTGTCTCGACCTCCACCACAGCACATGACCGCCTCAATCTTCACCCTGACGCATGATACTGGACATACATCATATCATACATACATCATGAATATGATGATGGTGATAGTCGAAGGTGGGAGGTCACGAGAAAGATTATGATAGTGATGGGGATGAGGATGATCAGTGGTGATGATGTTTTTTGATGAGGGTGTCCTTGATGACACTGATGATGAGGGTGATGACACTGACCTGGTGATGACGAGATAGCTGATGATGATGCATGGTGATATCATATTCTAATTGACGATGGTTATACGGAAGATAACATTTGAGACTGGAGGGCATCATATAGTGTTCTTACCTTTATGGTACTCATGAGTTCAATTCTCTTCGCTTCAAGCTATCAATTGTTATTCGTTTCAGATATCCGTTGCCAAGATACAGCATGACTTGAGGCCGGATGGTGGGCCACTGGTGAGCTCTGGCCTCGTCCTCAAGGGTCGTCTGAACGTTCTCGGGGTCGAAACAGACGCCACAGTTCACCTTTCGCCCAGAGAGGTACAGTGTTAGGGCGTGTTCGCTTTTTTTGTATGATAGGTGGTAGATAAGAATAGATGACAACATGTTTGCTTTGGCATGCATCCTCCATTCCGTAAAAAATCGATAAAGTTGAAAAGATTACAAAGTTCCGCTAGGGAGGCCGATGTATTTTCTGTTCGTCTAGATATGCTGTTCATCACAAAATATTTTTCTTAAAAGAAAGTGGTGTTAATTTTTTCACGCATTTTGTAGTTCCTGATCGACTCCGACATTTCTGGGGATGAGTCCATCCGCGTTGATGATGCCACACCTCTTCAATTAACCGGTCGTAAATACGGACCGAAATTATTCCTGAAAACAAGGATCGATCCCACGCCTTATTTAAAGGTAGGCAAGATGAGCAAACGTCTACTACACGTTGCTGAGCAAGTTGGGGCTTCTTTGTGGTTCTCGACGTGTCTTTCATACTCCCGAATATCATGTTAGCATGTACTAATTTAATTTTATTCAACATCAAAGGTTTAAGAAAGATGTACAGGAATAGATAGAGTAGATTAGCCAATCAGATTGAAAGGTTCATGATAATATGCATGTGCAAAAATGGGCGCTTACATTTAACTTTGCCTCTATAGGGGACATTACCATTAACTATGCGCTACCCTTGGGTGTATTATTTCAGGCCCACATTGACGGCTACGCGCGCATCTTTGGCGTGTTTGACGAGATCCGCGTGCTTGTCACTCCTGAAGTCTCTCAGATCCACATGGTTGCTAACTTGCACAAGACTATCAAGGCGTACCTGTACATGACCAGTAACTACAGCAGACACATCAACACCACGCATTTACAGGCGAAGATTATCTTCCATAACGGACTCTCAAAGGTAATAATGAAAACCTTCCCATTCCTAGCCTGCGTAGCTGGCGGTTTAGTGGGGTTTTAGCAGGTTTTTATCCGCGAAATCTTCGTAGAAATCTTCGGTAGTTTGCTTGTTGTTCGATGAAGTGGCCGCGCGAGCGCTGGGGCAGAGTGCGCCTGGTTAAAAAATGCGCCCTGGGGGGAGGGTGGGCGGCGAGAAAACGCAAGAAATAAACCGCCTGCAACCGACCCCATGACATTTTCGAAACGCCTCCAGGCCACCGTGTGTGGTCAGCGCGCGTGTTCGCTGTCAAAAGCTGTCAAGCGGACCAATCAAAGGGCGCCTTTTGTAAACATTGGTGGGAAACGTGAATTTGCCTTTCTCTTTAAAAACACAAACAAAATGGTAACATTGCTTAAAATCCCAGCTCCCTTTTGTCGATTTTGTTTCTTTCAAAACAACATTTGGAATGTTCACAGATAAAAAGAAAGACGGACATTCCACATCAGTCAATTTATTTTGTGCATTAAAAAAACAGGGATTTCTTAGGTCTCATACTGAGTGAAGTTTGTCAATGCGCAAGGAAAATAAAGAATCTGGGCCAGGCAGTATAAGTTTTTGAGCGAGTCACAACAAAGACCCCAAACGCCTGTAAATAACAAACGGCCTTTTAAAAAGCGCAAGAACACCTGATTCGGAAAGAACAGAGCCGCGAAAATATTCAGATTGAGTACAGTAATTCCCCTGGCCCTGATCGAGGTGATAAAAGTCAATCGCGCAAATCCATTGACGTTTAAACAAAGAGAACGACGTTCCCTCGCTTGATACCTTCTCAAACCAAGCAAGGCAAGAGCAGGTAACTTTAAAAACGTATTTTATTTACTCTACAAGCGAGTTCTCTAGTTCGAAATAAATGCATCTTACATTTACGTACAACACAAGACTTGCGTTTCAGCGGCCTTCGCTCGGGATCGTCCAGTACTCTGGAACCTTGGTCCTAGGAAAGTTCGCGAGATTTTAGCTTATTCCTGACCATGTTTCCACTGTATGAGATTCGTCAATAATGATCGCTGATACATATATGTTTGTGTAAATCGTTGTTCGTTTTTCAGCAACTGAGGAAAGGCTCTCTAAGCTTCTTCGGCTGAAGCGATCACAAGTTGATCCGCAGTGGTAATGTCTTCCAGGTTCGCGTTCCCTAGAGATGCCGCTCTGTGAGGCCTAGTGCCTCTGCCTCTTTGATTTGGTCATCCACCATACTTTGCAAATGAGTGATAACAATGACAGAGCATCCTTCCCCGGGGGGGGGGGGGGGGGACTCCCAATATTTTAGACGGGGGTGCTCGTCGGGAAAATTGATTTTGACCCTAAGGGATAGCAAAATGGGTGTGGCAAACAGAAAATTTACCCCTAAAAGAGAGCAAATTTGGCGTGGCGGCCGCCGAATTTACCCTAAAAGATAGCAAATTTTAGGCTTTTCAACCAAGTTTCCTTTGTAAATATCGGTTCTGGTGTCCGTACCAATGTGTTTCTGGGCAAGCATTGGTCTGAGACTCCCCTAAGGGATAGGGCTGATTTTAAACACCCCTAAGAGATAGCACGTCTGTCAATTTTATACCCTAAGGGATAGGACGAGCACCCCCGTCTGAAAATATGGGGAGTCCCCCCCCCCGGGATCCTTCACTGGTTGATACTCTCCCTTTCACTAAGTACTTTTAAAAGGAAAAACTGAAAGACAGGAGCGCTTCCCAAAACCTGTCAGTAGATTTACTAATACTTTCTCTCTGTCAGTAGAACCGCTACAACATCTTTTCCACGTCCAACTAAACATGTCACAGCTTCTATCTGCTCTTCTTTTAGCGACCCAGAAAAACCGAGATATTCCAGATCTTTTACATTGTAAACTTTCTTCTAGATTTCGCTTGAACTCATCTTCGCTCTCATGTTTTGTTGAACTCGATCGTGTTTGACTTGACTGGCAGCGACGACTTGTTGAAAGGTTTGATTGACACTTTCTCTAAATACCAACCAATTAGAAGGCCAGCCTGCTCCGTTCGCTGGCGAACGGCGTTTCGAAAATGTCATGGGGTCGGTTGCAGGCGGTTTATTTCTTGCGTTTTCTCGCCGCCCACCCTCCCCCCGGGGCGTATTTTTTTAACCAGGCGCACTCTGCCCAAGCGCTCGCGCGGCCACTTCATCGAACAACCAGCAAACTACCGAAGATTTCTACGAACATTTCGCGGATAAAAACCTGCTAAAACCCCACTAAACCGCCAGCTACGCAGGCTATCCCATTCCCAGAGTCTATCCCGTTTTTGTAGTTGGCCGGATGCCCTGGTGGCAGACGAACGTTGATCAGAAAGCCAATCAGGTTCGGCACTTAATAGTCCGCCACCCGAACATAGAAATGGTCGGACTGCACCATTCCGATCAAAGGCCACGTAATTCAGCAGAATTTATACAGAATTGATATAAAATAGAATTTATACACGCCTATGTCAATCACTGGCTTGAGATAGCGGGTAAATCAGTGGAGTTTATACCGGACTTTGTCGACTATGGGCTGGTTCAGTGGTCCGACCAGCTGTTTTTTTTAGCCTGAAGCGCACTCCAGGGAACTCTGTTATCAACATTTCCATGACAGAGCGGAAATGACCAAAAATGAAATGTCTAACTTTGCCATATTTCAATATATAAGCTCAAGATTCCGTATACAAAGAGTTTCTATGGCTAAAAGCTTAATTTCAAATTTTTAAGAAAATTGAAGAATATGAATTTTAGATATGATTGAGCAAAGTTTGCATAATTCCTGATCAAAGTACTAATTCTCCCATAAAATGGCACAGAAACCAATGTTTAAAGCCTAATATCTCAAAGACGGATCCATTAGAAAAAAGTCATTTTTGATATTTTGTTTTTAATCAGACAAGGAGTCTGTATGCAAAAAATCAAGCTTCTCTGAGCTAACCTGACCTTATTATTTGAAATTTAGTGATCTAAGCATGTCATTTCCGCTCTGCCCATTTCCATTGTAATGCTAATGTGCCAACCGTAGATTGAATAGCGCCCTTTGTTCTGTGAACCAATCGATCTCTGGTTGGCACATTAATAACAATGTATGACGTCAGCGTGAACAGCGCTATATTGTGATATATTTCCAGTTGCCAGTCTAAAACAAAAAACAAATCAAACAAACAAAAACAAGATGGCGGAGACGCTCGCTGACTCAGCTTTTCCGTCGGGACATTCGATATAAGACAGCTCTCCAACACCTGCTAACAGGCTAAATGGATACGAGGCCTAGAAATATAATCTACTTCCCTTTTCTTACGTGTCCTTTCCCTACAGCTTACTCGCCTGGCTTCAAAGCACGTGGTAGTCATGCTCGAAAAGGAGAAATCGCAGCTGAAGAATGCAGAAGGGGAAGCGCAAAGAAAGTCCAAAGCGTGCCAGAGGACTGCCAAGCGCGAGTGCATGGCGTGCTTCGGACGGAAGCATTGCCGATCAGTTGTCTCAACATGCGCTAAAGAACGGGCCCAGTCCTCGGGTCGGAGCCTGCAGTCAGTGTGCCAGCAGGCACTATATGATGATTGCCATGGCTACAATGGCACGTGCAGACAAATATGTAACGTGATGGGTTTGAAACTGAACACTAGCTGTAAAGCGTACAGAGATGCTACAAAACACTTTACGAACTTGAGAGGAGCCTAAAATGGGTACAACAAGCGCAAATGTTTATTTCCGGGACATTTTTTCAGATTCACGGGATTTCTTTCGAAGCGAACGCCTCGCTGCAAGAACTTATGAAAGTATTTGTGGATACGACGTTCGACTGCACAGTTTTCGGACAGAGACATCGACTTAAGGGACTCAAGCTCCGATTAGACGCGTTCACGCATCTGGCGTCCGAAATCGCAAAGTACGCGGTGAAATG
Source organism: Scolanthus callimorphus (assembly GCA_033964015.1). NCBI lineage: Eukaryota > Metazoa > Cnidaria > Anthozoa > Actiniaria > Edwardsiidae > Scolanthus > Scolanthus callimorphus. Next base: position 9,096,803 of record CM066913.1, on the reverse strand, counting down.
GTACGGAAAGAACCATGCCAAGAATATCCGTTACCAAGGCAACCGTCCGTGACCATGGAGTGCGTGACATCATCATTTGTATGACGTCAAAACTGGTTTTACCGCGAACAGAATGCCCATCATTGAGAAAGAACGTTCTAGAATTGTTGATCTCATGCATCGGAAGTTGTACCCTCATGTACAGAACAGTTAGGGGTGTATATTTTCATGTTTGTAAATATGTCGTTTGGACAACCCGACTTTCTCAGGCTTTTATCATCATTCGCGCAGTTATCACTTTAATTACTTTAATATATTAATTCAGTATTTATTGAAATTATTATGTAGGAGAGCACAGGTGGTAGATACGTTAGACACGAGTACTAAGATCAAACAGAAATGTGAGTAGAATAGATTTGTTTCGGTTTTGGTTTAATTATATGGTAGGAATGAAGCCCTGTATTCCACCACACGCTCACAGAACAATGGCTAAAGGATTTGCTTGTCAGAAATCAGCCGGGTTTTCCCCATTCTTATTAGTGCTTTAGCAAGCACGTGCCTCCTATGGCATCCACAACCCTCAGTAGTATAGTATAACCCAAATAGGATCAGAATTTCGTACCAACAATTTCATTGTTAGCTATTCGAGCTTGACTCCATTGTGGCACGTGTCGCGTCTGTTATTAGTCTTTTCTCGGTGTATTCATACCAAACACTGAGGTTACAGAGAGGTTAATGGTGTTGTGATGAGGCTTAAGTGCCGAGAACGCGGTCGGACCACCCGTGAGTTCTCATTAAGGGATATTTAGTATCGCTCTGCCGTTAGTAGGAGGCTAATGATAGAGGGGACCACACACGCGCTTGGTTGAGTCTGTCAGCGGTGGCTCAATACGGCTGTTAACTGGCGTGTTCTGTCTGTATATATTTGACCGTGTTTCTCTTCACTCGGCACTCACTGGTAATTTTGAAAAAGCATCAGAACGATGTAAGCGTTATGAGAGTTTGTTCCAGATTCTCTTATGATACGATTGGGGTATTTACATCAAAATGGGCCATACCTGTGCGCTTTATACTGTTGGGTTCTTGTCTGTATTCTTTTGTAGGCTCAACGGTCTTTACAGAGCCTCAACTAGCCGCCTGTCAGCCTAGATACATGAGGAGTCGGAAAACGCATCAATATCCATCTGCTAATTTTGGGAATGTAGTGCGATCTTTTAGATCGAATTCCGTAAATCGTGTGTAAAAATTTACTATCTAAAGCAGCATCGAGTGGCTGGCGGTAGGGTATACAATTTTAACTGTAGGTCCATGGTAGGGTATACAATTTTAACTGTAAGTCCATGGTAGGGTATACAATTTTAACTGTAGGTCTATGGTAGGGTATAAAAAACGAGGATTTTTTTATCTCTGACGGGGTCAGGATTTTGAGACCTCGGCGGCACACCCCTACCCAAAAATCAGTGGAGTACCCCGCCCCCTCACCCCTCCCCCCCGGGCTATGGCTCTTCAGCGTGTCCAGTGATTGGGCGATAATATTGAAAGATTTCGAGGTGTTTTCTAGAGAATGCAGGCACAGTATTTAATCCGCATTGGGTTACATTTTAGGTGCGCATTTATGAGTTGATGTCACTAACCGTGCGCATTCACGGTTTTCCATTATTGGAAAAAAACTACACTGGGCAAAAGTGTCCAAATATCCAACAGATCGATTACTTGTTTTATTTTCCCAGGAGGAAATTTATTGTACGTAGCTACTACGAAAATAAGTCTTATTTTACACATGGGATTCGTGCAAGTGTTGAGTTCAATAAAAGTTATTGTTATATTTTCAGTATATTATCAGCTACCTGATATTCGTTGCACGCGCTAATGCTATTCTAATCGATCTCCTACCCTTTCCCCGGACATCGAACTCATTTACTTTGGAAGAATCTTGATATATTCATGCAATTTATGAATCACAAATTAGCCATGTCGGTGTACTGAAAATATATGGTGTTGTATGAATAAATCCGAGTCGGAATTCGAATCGGTCCAGTTAAAAAGCATAATATAAGTTCTCTGCTAATTGCAATGCCAGTTTGATATAACCTCATGAATATGGGAGAGCTTTTATTTGAAATTGCATCCCCTTGGGTCGCTCCTGCTTGGGTCCATTACGCATAATTCATGAAAACCTAAACGCGCGATCTGAACCTATTCTGGCTAAACGCGATGACTCAGAAGGACCTGATTAATAATTTATAGCTTCCACGGTTAGAACGAAGCTACATATGCCATGTTATGTCATGTAGCTTCGTTCTATTGTTTATCCTATGAATTATTAATCAGGCCCTCCTTAGTCATCCCTTTTAGCCATGACATTCATTTTGTGTAAATTCGGACACTATAAGTTCTGCCATTTCTCTAAAGCTTCTGGACCCATTTGGTCCCATTCCTCCTGGGATATGGAGAGCTGATCAAAGATTGGGAGCCTGGCAACGACTGACGCGCCTATAAAGGCGGCGTGGTGGCGATCCGTCCCAGCATGCACCTGGAGAACAAAGAATATTTTTTTCTTTCATGTGTGTGAGTTACCTGTGCGCCACATTAACAAACGCAGTCGTTTTCGCGGGCACTGCACGCACGAGATTCCTGTGGTTTATGAGATAGCTCAATTCCAGGATTTTTCCACAGCATTTTTTTGCAGAAACTCGTATTCATTGGGAAAGCTCAATTTCCCATACCCTGCGAGCAGTGAGGAGGAAATCACTGCTCGCAGGGTCAATTTCCCATAGCACAATAATAAGAAGTGTTCGGTGTTCCCATGGACAAACACATTAGTGCCGAACACTTCACATGCTTGTTCCATGGGAAATTCATGGATGTTATTTTTGCAGAAATTCCATTCTTCGTCGAAACAAAGATAGCTTCCTATATATATTTTAATGGATTGTTTCGACCATCAAACGTTGAAAGGCAAGATAAAGTTCAGGAATTTCAAAGCACAAACTGCCAAAGAAAAATTGTCAGTTTTCCAGAGGCTTTTCTTAGACGATATCGCACCTGAGCGTGACTTGACTGCGGCAGCAATGCACTGACTTCCATCTGCAGGCGCTCTGCAAAGCCTATAACACATACGACAGAACTAAGGGAGGGTTCAAAGTGGGGTTCATATCTAGTGGGAGTTAAGGTGGCTCCACACATTTCCCAATAGCAATTACGTCACGTCAAAAATGTAATCTTTATTGGGGTATGGTGGGAAGTTTTCAACTCGGAGTTAAAATATATAATAATTTCTCTCTGTACAGGGCATCTACGATACGCTGACGGCAGTGGTAGCTAAATTTGTTGTAAAGAATTGTAGTATATTCTCACAATTTAAAAAATCCCCTGACATATTTCTCTTCGCTACCTGGTATCATTGATCCGCCTCCGCTCAAGTATATGTTCCTGCACATTTGTCTACGCATGTCTATTGCGCATGACTGGATGGCTTTGTACGTCAGCTCGTGAACACCCAGATGATCCTTCCCCAGTGACGAGGCTCGAACAATCCCTCGGTACAGCGGTAGCGAGCAGTATCCACCGTCACTTTGCTAGAGGATGAGACACAAAACAAGACACCTCGTCACAGTTTACGTCGTACGTTTTGGAACCATTCTCGTAACCTAGGGCTCCCAGGCTGATAGCCGTTGGAGGGCTTTCGCTGATTGACTGGTTGTGAATATTGGGGCGCGAAACATTCCTTCTCTGCACCAAATTTCGCGCATGCATCAATGGCTGCATGTTACTAGAGCCTCTCTCGCAGGTTTTCAGCAGCGAGGGAGTTCTGGTTTGAGAATATTTTGAAACGCAAGTTCCACAACAGACTTCTCCTAGAGGACAGAGGGCACGAGCGGGAATGCGCTGGTGTAGATGATACGGCACATTTTGCATGGTAATATCTTTCAGTCTGTAGGGCTCACTGAATTGGCAATTTATTCCCTAGACAATGATGGACCATCCCACATGTTCACACACCCATAAACTGGAATATCCAGACGTTTTAAAGACCCATCATCAACCGGGAACCTATGCGCCCCGTTTTCTTTTGTCTTCAAATCGTTTTTCGGCTCTCTGATTAGCTAATAGACCACAACAGCTCTCGTCGATGATGGGCAATTTCGTTAGCACTGAAATTGAGTGAATCAGTCCTTACGTTGTGCCGTCGGGTAGTCCGTATTTTGCCAGATTGACGTCCGCCGAGTGGATTGGAGTTGTGTCGTCGTCGATTCTTTCCTCCAAAACGTAGCAAGCCTATGGTAAAAAAATAATCAGAATCATATTCTCTCAAGATAAATAAGGTAATTTACGGTAGTTCATGAATGTGTTTCTTTGGCTTTATCAGTGTGATATCTTTTACCATTTGCGATTCACAGACATGATATCAGTTCAAATTACCTGTTCTTTTATCAGTCTTACTATGTATGTCTCTACTTCAGAAAAAAATCTGAAAATAAAGAAATAAAAATAGTAAAGCGTATTTGACGTCGATAATTTGTAAAAGTCGTCATCAGCTGTGTGACTACGTGACCAATCAGCATGCAAAGTTTCGCTTGTAATTTATTACGGGATTCGGACGGGATTCGGACGAGATAACTGGAAAGGAGACGGAGCCATACCTGTGCCCTTTCTCGGTGAGGTGTCTTGCTAGTGTGTCGGTGACCTGTCGGCCTCCGTAAGGCAGCCTTGTCGCACCAGACTCAATAATACAACCTTGACAAGAAGAAACGAGACAAGCAAGCTTTTCATTTTTCTCCTTTAACTAATTACGAGGGTCACAAGAATGTTTCAGAGGGTGATCGACTCTCTCGGCAACCGTCTTGGTTGGTATAAATTAAGTTCTTGCCGAGGGCAGACACATGACGCATGACACAGGCTCTTCACTTCGCTTATGTGTTTCTTTTCTACTTTAACTCGTGTAATGCATGGATAAGCTTAGAAACTAGTAGCTTGAAAGGAGTGACATGGTAAGCATGTGGTACAGCGTGACCGGGACTGTCACGCGACATCATATCACATGTTCTGCTTATACTGCGTCTAGGAGGAAGGGAGGAAGGGAGGAAGGGAGGAAGGAAGGAAGGAAGGAAGGGGAGTCGTTTGACCACCCACATTGCTCCCCCCATTGAACACCCGATGTGAGTGGTCAGTTACCTTCCACTACTGGAATGACGTCAATGTGATCTCCAATGTCAACTGAAAAAGAAAATTACACACTGAAGCATTGCAGTACTGATTGGGCTTATGTTTTAGTATGGTCATGGCTAGAAGGGATAACTCAGAAGGAGGCTTCACGGTGGAACGAACCTACATATGCCACGTTATGCCATGTAGTTTCGTTCTATTGTTTATGCCCATGAATTATCACCTCCACTGAGTTTCCCAACTAGCCACGACCTTTTAGTATTTGCTCACTTGAATTCCGCTCTCTTCAGCCCGTTGAGACTCCAGACTGATAAACCAGACGGTTCAGATGAGCAATGTCATATAGTCCATATAACCCATCTACGTTCAGTGCAATACAAACGGGAGTTGGGACAAGCTGTTCCATAAAAAGGTAAGACGTTGTCCTATATAGAGGTGTACAGCGCGGACTGCTTCCGATACCATGGTGTTGCCAGACATTTTTCTCCGTCATTTTCACTATGACGCATGGCTTTCGCCCGGAAGAGGGGGTTGGATAGTGAAACGTCCCTAATACCGAGGTATGACTAGTTTTACGGGAGAACTAGGTGGTCTGCGTCGGCAGGGATGTAAACACAGACAACAACAACCACAGGCTGAGATTTATGTTAAACGCCGTGGAGAAATGGTGTTTTGCTGACGTTTCGAGCGTTAGCCCTTCGTCGGAGCAAAGAGAGGCCAAAGTGTATGTTAAACCTAGGTGTTCGCAAAATAATGTATATCTGTTATTTTCAATATGCTATGACGGTGTCACCTTTTACGTGTAAGAGAGGTGTCTGGACAGCGATGTTTTTGAAACTGCAAGTTGTTTTAGAAAAGAGTCTAAATAACGGATAACACTTTGTGACTTACCCACAATTCCTGAGACGGCACTGTAGGAATACATGGCAAGAATGGCTTGCTCCTGCAGATAGATCGCTTCAACTCGGAAGTAACCCAGCAGGATCTCGACAAGCGCTTCCTACAGAGCAAAGTATAGAGTACAAACCGTAGGCCCGTGAAACACAATTAGCTAAACAGTCCACTTTCTGACAATTTAGTAAAGACGTTAAAGCAACTGTCGAAGCAAAGAAAATTGACTATTGTGTTCTACTGAAGTTCCACGGATTCCCATAACAATAAAGTTCAGAATGTAGCAGTTCTTGAGTCGTCTCACCTTCTCTTTAATTCCTGTGTTTTGGGGAATGGTCATGATAACCTGATAGAGAACAACACAATTTAAAACATGAATATATTATTCTGACTTGCTAAATGCAATAAAAATCAACCTTATAATGAACTGGAGTAGGTTCTTTATGTGGGTACAACTCTTGTATTCTGTGTTTCATTTACTGCGTTTACGCTTCGTGTCCTTTGTCTCGGGTCCTTTGTCTCAGTGAACATGGCCTAAATGCGTACCTTGTGCTTGGCGGGGTCGATTTTTAACAACAGAAAGGCATGCTCCAACACGCCAATCAGATCTGCTGGGTCGAACTTCAGCTGAAAGATAACAAGACCAAACTCACTAGAACCAACCATATATAGATAACGAGTTTCTTTCCATGTAGAGTGAGTGACTTTTTACCTTATCGATTTTGAATGTCCTTCTCAGTGGAAAGAACAGTTTGGAGTTCTTCCTTCGTTGAGGCTCTAACGCTTGGAATCCATAGACGCGATCAGATCTGAAAGCCAAGTGATTTTGCAGATGCAAAAAGCCAGTAAGTGAACTCGAAATGATGGTCAACATCCTGGGGTGAGGGACTCCCCTATTTTTGGGGCGGGGGTGCCTTTTAGAGTTTGAAATCAGGCCTCTGGTACCTTTTAGCGGGTAAAATTCGAAAACTTGCAATTTTTTGCCAGATGGGTACCTCTTAGGGGTTCGCAACAATGGTTTTGTTGGTAGCCTGAATTTCAGAAGGTAAAATATGTCTGGTTGGTACCTGGTTGGTACCTTTAAGGGGTCAAAATCAACTAAGCCACGCCCTTTTTGGTACCTTTTTGGAGTAAAATCGAAAGATTCCGACAAGCACCCCAGCCCAAAAATAAGGGAGTCTCCCCCCTCCCCGGGTCAAGATACCCCAGTATATGAGAAGTAGTCAAAATAATGTCACCAATAGCTGTGACCAGACAAGTGTAACGTCTTGTTAGTTTCGTCCCCAGGCTCATTTTGGCTGCGCGGCTTGTCGGTTAGTGACATCACGGATTTGCCGCTCCTGCGGGGCAGCTCAAAACACAGTGAACTTGCGTGACACGGAGAGCTGACACAAGGCACCCTGCGGATGAGGCTAGCGTCACGTCATATGGAAGCCAAAGGGAGCCTGATCAGAACTCCAAGGATTAGGGTTGAACTTTTATTCTAGTGGACAAGAAATAAGCACCGTACACATTTGTACTTACTCGTCTTCCTTGAGAACAGCACAGACGCAGGGGAAGATAACTTGTGGCCACGCTGAGATTACAAAGTGTACAGATCCATTAGCTCACGCGATTGGATTCATAATCTTCGTAATCTTACGAAATACAACGATTCTTGCTTGGCAAACATACCTTCTTCATGGGCAAAGCCAGCCTTCACTGAGCTTGAACCAATGTCGATGATAACAACGGAATCCTAAAGAAACAAGGAACAAAGCTTTATTCCAGAGTCCACTAGGCGGACTAATTTCGTTATAACGCTACATGTAGTGTCTGTTCATATTTAAGGTGGGATTTCTCACACAGTGCGGAAGATACGTATTCACACCTGATTACCGTTTGAACAAGCCTTGGCTCCAGGGACATTTCAGCGCGCTATGTACCGTGTTCTCGAAGGCCTTAATCATTTGGCAAGTCCAATAACTACAACACTGATTTAAAGGAGAGATCTTATTTCTACGTCACTATTTGTCTTGCATTTTCTTTCAAGCACATTCATTTTAACACGATCATCGGCTCGGTCTACCCTGCTCACCGCTAGGTTGCTCCCCTCGCTGTCCGAGTTCCAATTGGCAATCTCTGCTTCAATGGCACTCTTCCAGTCTTCCGCCTCCAGTGCAGAGGCGCAGCGCACCTTCAATCCCGCAATACCGTCCTAATACAAAATCAAGTCATAAAAGTAAACCGCTTGTTAGCTTTTGTTTTGTGCTATTTATCGCTTACCTTTTCTAGAATCTCCAGCACTTTGCCATTCATGCTCACCTAAAAGATATAAAAAATAAAATAAAATGAAAACCAGGGCGTGAAAGAATAAAATGTGTGGTGTTTTAGTAACAGTCGATCACGTCTAACAGGTCAACTCCTATTTTCCTAGTGAGCCCATGGAGTATAGTTCTATCGAGATTCCTTAGTCCTGGTGCCCTTGGGCAAGCACCCAAATACCTTAACACAAGGCAATAGAACTCAACAGAATTCGGGGGCATTCAACGCCACTTGACACAGGGACCCCGCCAAAAGCACAAGCGACCAGGCTGGCGCTTTTCACAATTAATGTATTCATATAAATATACAAAGAGGGAAGCTGGGTGGAACCTTTCTTTGAATATGGAGTTGGCAACCACCATGTACTCTACTTACAGAGCAGTCCTTGAGTTCCATAATACCAAGTGGATCGGGGCATCTGTGATCCTACAATAGAAAATGGTTGTTTGCCATATTCTCGGGCTTCACCTGACGTCATCAGAATGCTAATAACTAAACTCTTTACATAGGTGCACTTTTAGTGTTGATAACTGTATCGAGGAGAATTGCACAACGTCATCAGTTTCTGACAAATGGTTCCGGAGATATCGTTGGGGCCACTTATGCCACACAACCGCACTAGTCGGGTATTTGATGGTACCATATGTCGCTCAATTCTTACATTATGCCATCTAGCATTCATAAGCTACCATACATGTAAACATTTTGTCAATACGGTCGCTAGAAATAACCTTTTAGAGATTTGACTGCCAAGTTGAACCCCTCCCGTTTGGGCACCGAAATGGCGGATCCATACGCGCGCAATGATTTGGCATATTATTTCGTCCGAAAAACACCAAATTGGTATCAAATTACTCAAAAAGCACATTCTTATGGTTTTCTATACTTCTGTAGCGTATTTCATGTTTAGATGGAAATGTTGGGAGATAATTCATTAGTCACGAAGTGAAAACCACAAATATCGTGAACGTTAAACCAGGAAACTAAAATACTTGTTATCTCACCTCGTAATAATACAATCTTCCTGACAATGCTTTGAAGTGTCTCCGCTTCCAACCTTTGAAAATGGAAGACTGAAAGGCAAAATGTTTCAGTGTACTATCTGCTTTAATCATCAAAGAACCGTACTTATTCTACTGGGCTATGTACCACAATTTCAGTTGAAGTTGGCCCGTAATACACGCCGAATGTACAGCGCAATGCAAAAGGCTTTTTACAGCATCGGGGTTTATGTCACTGATTTCGCGCGCCAAAACTACCGATGCAAGTTCTCTCAAGATTAAAAAACCTGCAAATATCGTGCATCGTTCCTGCAAACAGTTAAGTTTCATTTTGTAGTGTGCAACTACAGCGCCGTAGTCGGTGCTCGATTGTTGCTACTTTGCTCATCGAAAAAAAAAAATCAGACTCGAAAAACGATTTCGTTCTACGTCGTCGAGTAGTTTACAGGGCCGAATTATTTGACATTCTTCAGTGATATAAAAACTACCTTCTTTTGCTTGTAGCTGCTCGGTAACTTATCCATATAGCCAGCCATACGAACGTTACCTGCCGTAGAGAAGGGCGTGGCCTAAAAGATGAAAAGAGAACCCTGTCCATCAGTTATCATAGTCATGTATAATAATAAAAAGATAAAGTAAATTGCAGTTAGGCTGAAATGTTTTTAAATTTCATAGACTGTAAATAACTTTTTTTCCGCTGTTCAGATAAACAATCATTGAAGAAGTTTCAGAAGTTCGACGTTGATTCCTGTGTACCGCAGAATCACATGATTCCTGTGTACCGCAGAATCACATGATTCCTGTGTACCGCAGAATCACATGATTCCTGTGTACCGCAGAATCACATGATTCCTGTGTACCGCAGAATCACATGATTCCTGTGTACCGCAGGGTTCCCGCTACTGAGTCGCTACTTTGAGAGCTGAGTGTTGCCTCGTTCGTGCCACGAAACGTGGGCTTGATTTATTGCCGAATATTGTCTAAAGCATTCACATTTGCCTACCTTGGAACCACAACAGGTAAAAGGAATTCTAGTCAAACTGAGTATGGCTGCTACGAATTTTAAAGGGATGTGGTATTATTTCTGTTGTTGTGCCTTGGAGGTCCGGGGACTAAATCCATGACCTTAAATCGAATCTCGAATTCCCCTTTGGGCACAAGAAGTTCTACACTTGTACATCGAGGGCTATTCACTTGGGATTTGTGCTTGCCTAAATTCCCGCCATTTTGGCGCGCGTGCGCGAAAGACATTGCGAACTCGCGATGTCTGGCCCTGCTGCCCCTGCATGGAAGGAAGGTTTCAAGATCTTTCAGTATATATTTGATATATAGATTTAGCCACTGGCTAAAAGCGGAGCTCCCGGTTACATATTTTTCTGTGTTGGGGTCTTGGTTTACCTGTGTGGGGGCGCGCAGACACGGACGCGCCAGCGATACCGAAATGGGAATACCGCTGAACCATGAAAAATGAAGTCGATCGTTATACCTGAGTTCTACTTTGAGCTATTGTCCCGGGGGGGGGGGGGGGGGGGGGGGACTCCCATATTTTTTGACCGGGGATGATCGTCGGAAATTTTCAGTTTCACCCCTAAAAGATACCAAACATGGCGGGCCATGGCGTGGCTCAATAATTTCTTACCCTAAAAGATACCTTAAAAGATGAGGCCTTATGTGCAAAGTAGGCGCGAAGGAGACAGGTAACAGGTAAAAGATACCCATCAAGAAATTTCCGTGTTTGTTTCTAATTCATCGTCTTCTCATCGAGTAATCTCTCTTTGTTACACGGTGTTTAGAAGCACCACCATGAGAGAAAACAATTTGGACACATATTTCGGCCCTAAAAGATACCAATCTCCCTAATTTTATTGAAGATTAAGATCACCTCTAAAAGAGACCAAGGCCCCGTGATTTTAACCCCTAAAAGATACGACGATCATCCCCGGTCAAAATATATGGGAGTCCCCCCCCCCCCCCCCCGGGGGCTATTGTATTCTTCCTGCGATACCTATGGTGCTCCGCTTTAAGGAGCTCCGCTATCAACAGCTATCATAACAAAATAATACAACTAAAAGGAAAGTACTCACAGTCTTTATACTGCCAATTGGTTTTAGTTCTCCAAGAATGTCCTTCAGTAAAGGGCTCTAAAAGGGCAAAATGGTTACAGTTCAAGAAATCATGTTTGTTTTTCTGTGGCTCTTTCAATGATAATTTTGTCTTACCGGATCCCAGTTCTGCACGTTAGGTTTTTCTGTTATCACCACAGCATCTGGCGCATCTACTCCCATTTCCTCCATTTTCTTCTCAATCTTAAAAATAATGCATCAAGATGGTAGAATGAAAGGATACAAATTCCCTTCCATTTTTTGAAAACTGAACAAGTTTCTAACAGGCTCTTGAAAAAGTCATACATCAACTTGTGGCATTAATCATCAACTGGCAGCCTGAATAGAAAGTTTTGCTGAAGAAAGGGTATTGTCTTACCACATGGACATATTATCTGCCAACTCTCCTGGTTTATGCGGGAGACTTTTTACCCCCAGTCTCGGGAAAAAATTGAAACTTTCCATATATTTACTGCATAGCTCCCTGTTACCTCTTGAGTTGCTTTCTTCTCCTCTTCCATCTTCCTCAATGAGTTCCCTCGATATGGGGAAGGTTTACTTGGTGGCAAGGAACCAGCAGATCCACTCTCATCACCTTCAGGTTTTTCCTCACTTTGCGCCCTTTTCAGCTTCCACTCTTGGTAAGACTTCCTGTTCTCAGCTGCTGCTTTTTTCAAAACAACAGCCATTTCATCCAAATTTACGGTCTCTTTAATATTGCCATCATGCCTGGCAGATTCTTCGGTCTTTGCTGGTTTATCTAAACTACATTTTGTTTTCTCTAATGCATTTCCAATGTCATCTACTTTCAGATTTGCTTGGCAGTTTGGATCGTATTGAAATTGAGGATGTGCTGTTGTTCTGGTTGACGGCTCTTCCCATTTGCAAGTTTTCTCCTGAAGGTTGCTCTCAGTTTGCTCTGGCATCGAAGTGATGGCAGAAGAAGAGATTTCTGTTTTCTCTGAGTAATGTATTTGCACAGCTTCCATGCTACTTGTTTTCTCCTCTTTCCTGCTCTTAACTGGACTTTCCACTGGAATAACATTATCTTTTTCTAATTTGTCTATGTTCTGAGATTCATCTGTATCTTCGGGTAAGGTCTCGTGCACACCATTTTCAAATTGATCTTTAGTAGCAGAGTTAGGTTCAGTTTCAGCAGCTGTATTTTCAGTGCCATTGATGATGTGACTGTTAGATGTGCAAGAAAGTTCTTCAGGTGATTCATCAACTTTTTTGTCCCTGCCATCCACCTTATCAATTACAGTATGTTGTTCCGTTTTGTCTGAAAATGTGAAATAACATTCAGAAAACACCACTAAAAATAGACTCAACCTCAAAAATTAGACTTTTTGTTTCAGTAAAATGTTTTGAAAACAAGGGCACACTACATTTGATTTTGATCAAAGTGTGTGACCTGAATTCAACCAAGACCAGCCAGAGTTTTATCCTACAGTAACTCATATTTTTTAGGGCTAAAGGATATTATTCAATTACAGACTTGCACCCTGGTTGTTTGCATAGAAAATACAAAAATTGAGCCCCTCGATTGGCTGGACATTATGACTGACCATAATCACAATTTTTCGATTTAGTTCCTACAATGATTGTTTGATGACTGACAGTAGCTCTAATAATTATGAAGGCCATACTGTACAGTACCTTTGATCCCATTAGATGGCTCTGCAAATGTAACTGGATTTGTCCAGTGTGGCAGCTCACAGCTTTTGTTGCCATTATCTCTGAGTTGCTGGAGGAATAGAAATACTTTTTTGACACAATTTACCAAGTGTACACTTAATATTATAAAAAAAAAACAATGATTCCACTTGAGATGTGATCAGTTCATTCATTACACTACACATTGGACTATAAAAGGCCCATCATCATCCAGGAGCCTTTGTGCCTCGTTTGCTTTTGTTTTCAAATTGATCCATTGTTGTTTGGCTGCTCTGATTGGCTAAAAGATGGCAAAGGCTCTCGATTGATGATGGCCCTTTAAGTGGAAAGACTAGAATGTTATACTGAACATTAATAATAATAATAATAATATTGCTGCAGTCTATAAATTTGCTGCTGAGGAAATCATTGAATAATAAAAGAAAATAATTAAGACAGATTGTTTTAGTGATTCAAGCAATGCATGGCCAAAAATTGGGTTCCTAGAAAGTACAAAACCTATTGGCTTTATTTTTTAGCATCTTTTTAAAAGGTTTGCATGCAAGAAGTAACTCGAGCTAATTCCATCAAGAAATCTTGAAGGGAACCTATGAAAAAACATTTCGAAGTTTATAGGGATTTGGAAGGAATTGCTTTGACATGGAGTTTCCTATTATTGTCCTCCAGGTGGTAAACTTTGAAATTTAATTTCTCCGCTTTCCGTGTGAATTTCATGGCGGAACTAACCCAGGTTATTCCTTATAATGCAGTTTTTCCAAAGCAAACCAAAATCAAGCCAAGAGGTTCTAAAGTTTTGAGTAACTGGATTTTTGGCCGCTTTTTGACAAAATTGCTTGAAATCCTGGTAAAATCTGTCTTAAATAACAATATTGTGTCTAGGTTCACCTTAGTTAGACAGCGTAATATTCTACTTCTTAATGTGGCAAGCTGAGCCTGAATCTTCAATTGTCTTCCAAGTGCCTTGTCAGCCTCTCTATTATGTGTTAATTCTGTTTGATTTTCTAGGCATGATAACTGCTGCTGTACAATATCAATTTCACGTTGTAGTACCAGCACTGATGCTTGAAGGTCCTGCAAGGAAGAGTTGGAGTATTACAAAGGTCTGTGACTAGTGTTGTATCTAAAACAGCAGGGCTTGAAATTGCGCCCGATACAGGATGTGTAGTGCAGTGGACCGGTTAGTGCAGTGGTAGAGCGCCAGGCTTATGTTCGGGAGGTTGCGAGTTCAAACCCCGGCCGGGCCAACACTCAAGGTCTTTTCTAATAATTGAGGAGAAGGTGCTGCCTTTGCTCTAACATCTGCAAATGGTTAGACCTTCGCGTCTTCTCGGATAAGGACGTTAAACCGTAGGCCCCGTCTCTCACATACACTACACTAACCGGAACCAGAGGGACGTTAAAGAACCATGAGGACCGTCGGAAGTTGCCCAACCTCAGTGTCACAGAACTCACAATGCTAACACACACTCATGTTTATAGAGCTGGTTCTATAGGATGAGTTATCCGTTAATGTAAAGCGCTTTGAGCCGCGAGGATAAGCGCTATATAAGCATGATTACTTTACTTTACTTTACGTGTACATACAGCTAAAAAAATTTCCATTTACGCCTAACTTTTTAGACTTAGGCGTAAAATAACCACGACTGTGTTTTCAGTTTCTACAGTGTACTTGTAGTGGATTTACGCCTAGATTTTTGATTAATTACTCCCAGGGATGTCAACCCTGCTGCACGAAAAACCTTGAGACACCAAAATATTGGGCTTTTTAGGCAGGAAATGACCTAAATATGTCTAAAATTTTCGATGTTGGTACAAGGCGTAAAATTACGGCTATGATTATTTATTAATTTCAAGCCCTGTACAGTCATGTAATATCTGGATACGCATTTGTTAGACATGCTAATACACTGTTTTGTGCTAAACTTTGTCCACAGAAAAAACAGCATTCAAATGTCTAAACTTATACATACCTTAGGTGAAAGGGATTGCAGTGCAACATCAAACTGCTCATCAGAGCAGCGTACAATGCTATCAGCTCTTGGCCAGTTCTCTATTTCTGTGCAGAAATGGAGCAAGGATGATAGAATAATTAAATACTGTTACTCAATGATTTCTATCCTAATTTGTAGATTTGTGGTCCACATTTCGAAATGTCACAAAAGGCAGAGGACTGGGTTCGCGCTGCCACAGAAATAAGCGTTCAAAACTGGAAAAATTCTATAGAATCTATAGGCTGTGACAGACATCACTATTTTAGGTGTGAAAAATATGTCTATCTGTAAAAACTAAAATTTATTTTCTCAGCTTCCTCTGGAAATTTTTTACCGGCGTGATAATACAAAAACACTACCATGAAGACCTTTGAATGAGACTAAATTCAAAGCAACAACTTTTTTTATTTCGAGGTAGAAGATTTTTTGCTGCTTTCTGGCAAAATTGCTCGAAGTTCTAAAATAATCTGTCTTAAAATATTTCATTTAAATGAATTTGGCAAAGGACCCAAAAATACAGTCAAGGGAATGGAGCTTTGTCAATCTATTGTGATTTCTATTTGCATATCCCAGGCATTAAGAGCATACCCATGCCTGCTAAAATCCTTCTCCAGTGGTCATTATGTGGTATACATGTTGTACAATATGTGTTTAACTGATACATACTTAGAACTACTGGTAAATGAGTAAATGATCATTCATGACCATTCATTACGAAAATACTAGTTTGATAAACATTGAATTGATCAGCATACCTTTTGAACTGCTCATATAATATAGCTTCAGTTTCTCAGCTTCTTTCGCCATTTGGTTTGCCAGGCTACCTGAATTAGGTATTAATTAAGGTATTAAACAACAAATATTATAATATTATAATAATAAATTAGTACCTACATGTATTATAATAGTTACCAGTAATAGTTTGTATCCCACAGGACTGGACTAAGATGGATTGACATTAACCTTGATTTAACTTTGAACAAAACCTTTTTACCATGGTTCCATACTAAATCTGTTTGGAAGTTCAATGAAAGAAAGGTTTCTAGTTCACTACAAAAAGGTGAGGACATTAACCAAAGCATCAGCAGCCCCTGGGTATGGTGTACTGTATAGCTTTCAATGAATTTCTCAACCACCTCATTCCCCTCTGCAAATAATTTGAAACTCAGAAATATATGACAAATCTCCTTATCAGCACTTCAACTTCTTCGCAGTAACATAAATGACATAAGATTTAATAACTAAGGCTGTTTGCCAAGGTCTAAAACAATGAAGGTTACCTTTCTCTGAATTTTCCATCTTCTGCAACAAATCAGGAAATCATTATTATTTCAACAGCAATCAGTCATAAAGCAATAATATTATTTGAAATGCATTATAAAATACAGCTGTGAGCAGGGGTTTCTTTCTGTCAAGAATACAATACATGAATATCAGACACATGAACAACTTGATACAAAGATCTTACAAAACCTTATAAAAAGCATGTCTCAGCACTATACACACAAATATATTTCTACTGCAAGTTTCACCTACACATTTCAGAGAATTATGATCCAACCTAAATTGTTTCAGATCTCAATTGATAAAGAAACATATGTCATTCCAAACTATATATAGTATAAAATATATATATTAATGTAGTGAACATCACCTTAGGCATTACATTTTTATGGCATACAATAATAAAAATATTAAAATAGGAGCAAATAGGAATGACATCACCAATACTGGCCAGGGCAAGTCTGACATTCTAATAGAAGCTGTAGGAACAGGCAGGCCTGCTAGGGCTATATACAGGATTTTAGTTTTTTAGGAATCAAAACGTAAAATATTATTGATGGAATGTTTTTTTCCTCAGCCTTTTCTGGACATTCAGTAAAATAAATAACTATATTTAAGTGTCAATGTATTTATCTCATAGAGCTAATTGAGGACACTACATGGTATAAACAAATAAACAAATAATAAACTTGTTGGGAGGCAAACCAGTTGGCTATGTACAAACAAATCATCAGCTGCTAGACTCGGCATCATCTCCCAATTGTGAGACCAGAGCCCTAACCACTGGATCATCTTGCCTCACTAAAATTATGAACCCTTTTTGATTCCTCACTGTGGATTATAGAATATTGCTGAAAAATCTGTGAAACCTTTGTGGTTCTTACTGGAAGACCAGAGATTTAATGAATTATTTGGAGTCTCCCATGGAAATCTTGAGACAATAGTATACAATAGAAATAGAAAAAAATGGAAATATCACTTATTATGTTCAATATCACTATTCTTACTGATGTTGGGCAGTCAACCCCCTGGTGGGTCCACTACTGCCTTATTAAATTCTAGGATTGATTTTGTTTCCTTTTTCAGTCTTTTTAAAGATGAGATATTAAGTTATATGTTTAGAAATGATGGGGTGATTTAAAGTACATGATGATGAGCCGGCAGTAGAACAGAACACCAAAATATATATGAGCATCCACATAGATGCGATTGATTTGCTTCATGGTCATTTATAAGTTAAGTTTACTTCACTTTGATCAGTTGATTTATAATTTAATTGTTCTTAATTGAATTTGTTTCACAATATCAGAATATCAAGATTATTTGTTCTTATGATATCAGCGATTACACGCGATAATTCTGATGGTTTCTTAGACTAGAATCAATCTTATAAACGAGAAATTGCCCCGAAAGATCGGCTTGATCACGTCCTGATCCTGTGAGCTCGAATTTTCAGTTGCTTGTTCACATTGCCTTCTAGATCAGTCGAGAATCAATCCCATTTAGCAATTTGCGCTTTCAGGTAAAATCTTTAATAGCAATTATTTCATAAAAGCACTATATTATATAATATTACCTTGTTAAATTTTAAACGTCTTCAAATCAGCCGAGACAAGAGGTGCACTCTCCTCACGCACGCACTCACATCCGCCATGTTGTTTTGTTTCCTGTCAGAAACTGCATGCAAACGAGGCCGCATCCACAGATATCCCGAAAAAAGGAGTGTGTTACTGCACTTTACATTTGCGAACGCCAAACTGCGTTTTGGCTCTACTTCAATGTTTTCTGAGTTTGGTTACATTTTACAGTGAAAAATTGTGTTTTGAAGCCTAGATAGCCCCTATCAGTTCACAAGATCTATCAAAGCCTGCGTAAAGTCACCCAAATTTTTCTTTTCTATTTTCGCTTTTACGTTACTGGCTGTTACCGATATTGCGTTACTTGACAGGCGCGCAAAGGATTATGGGAGGGTCGGGTTTCGTCCTGACCGTGATGCAACGCAGGTCCTTACTCAAGGGACGATGCAGGGGCACACTTGCCGGATTCTGGGGCACGCGCTATCCACGGGGCGCACACCGGAGGAGACAGGGGCACGTGTTAATTCAATGGAGACGCGGGGCACTTAGACCCCGGTTACACGGGTCCGGACGAATATTTGACCGGGCGAATTCTGACCCACTTACGGCTTCTGTTCACACGGGTCCGGCGGAACTGGACCAATTTTTGCACGGCAAAGTGTGCAAGTTTGGGACCTGCAAAAAACAGGTACAACTTTTGACCGGTACGGTTCCGTTTTCGTACCGGACCCGTGTGAACACCGGAACCGTGCAAGTTTTGGCACACTTCCACGGTAATAGCCTGGAAACTAGCCCTCTTCAGGCGAGGATGCTAAGCTACTATTCAACCTTCAACCAATCAGAGAACGAGACTGAAGAAGCCATGTTAGTGTTAGTTCAGTTGCACGGACCCGTGTAAACACCTCTGCAATGTGGAACAAAACTTGCACGGTACCGTGTAAACAGGTGTTCCAGGTACAAAATTCGCCCGGTCAAAATTATTAATCGAAGGGGCGGGGGTACGCCTTTAGGATAAAAAGGGGGCATTGCACGTGGGACATTGCACGACTATTTTGGATCAGATTATATCTTGTATTCGCTTTCTGATTGGGTCTATTCTTCCAAGATGACCCCAGGGGCGTAGCCAAGGGGGTCCTGGGGTGCATGTGACCCCCCCATTTTAGAAGAAAAATACAGTAAACATTAAGAAAAATATCGGTAAGCTGGAAACGGGCACCATACATTTGTACAGATGTGACCCCCCCTTTCTCAAATACTAGCTACGCCCCTGGACCCCGGCCGTCGAAGTAGTTGCACAGTTCTTATCAGATTCAAGTTTCTATGAATGTCATATGGATGTTCAAAACAATGTTCATCCTTTCCAAAAGCTTTCAAAGGTTAGCCATATAATCGTTCGTAGTGGGCATCTTCATCTTTTTCAGGATCTTTGCTTATTTTGCATCAAAATTCCACCTACAGGAGATAAGTCTGAATTCGACTTGGCTTTGTTCTGACGGCGGGAGATGTATCAATAGACCTATTCGGCCTGGGCGTTATGTTTTTCCATTTCAGATCACGTAGCATTCATTTGTAAAATAATCCTTTTCGCCCAAGCGAAATGGGTATATTACCTCAGGGAGCGGATTTCAGATGACTGTAATTACTTTGCAATCAATACTACAGATTTTCTTCATTATTATACATTGTACTCACTATCTCGATTCTGATTGGCTAAAAGCGCGCGCTTTACTTTGGGAATCACGCACTTTAAGGGTCTTCAAGAATCAGCATGCTGATTCTTGAAGAATCAGCTAGCTGATTCTTGATCCTACGCGCGCATGTATCATGGGACTACAGCCCTTGAGTGTTTCCCCTATTTAACAAGGCGCTTGTGTAAAAGAAATTGCTTGACAGAAAAAAAGTATTTAATTTACTGAATCAATTCGGTTTTTGTGATTTCCAGAATAAACAATATCTCGCCAAGTGGAATCAGGCTCGGCCTTACGGCCTCGCCTGATTCCACTTGTCTCGACATTGTTTATTCTGGAAATCACAAAAACCTCATCCAATAATTGCTTAAAATGGACCATTCCAGCTTACGGATTTACGCGCCCGAGACCTCTCCAGTTTAGAAATGCCCTTAACACAACTACCAAAAAGCAGCGCACGCTTTTTTAACATTTTGTTTTCATAATGTTACTCTTTTACCGACATGGCATGCAGTGCACGCACACATTGTAAACTGGACTCATCCATTGGTGTAAAATCACTTTGCGATAGGTTTCACTACAGTCATAAGAAAACCGCTCTAAATCCACGTTCACTAAATATACCCCGTCATTTGATTTTCAAAACCGGAAAAATCGGCCTGGAACGTTTGAACTCTGTTATGTCCGTAATACACGTGGCTTGGTTTGATTCGACCGCCATTGGCTTTAGAGCCCAGTCCTCATCACTGCCTAGTCCACTGTCTACGTCCATGGCCGAGTCGCTACTGGGACGAGACAGTTCGCATTCACCACAGCCTACGATCTGAGGAGTAAATGAGAACGTAAACTATCAATGAAATTCTATTAATAAATTCGCCATTATTTTTAATCTTTAATTGAAATAATTGCCTTTAGATAAAACTATGCAATGGGAGGCCGCAAAACCACTCAATGCATTCAAACGAGAAGAAGAAGAAGGCAAAGCGTTCCACATTGGGATAGTTCAGGGAAGAAAAGAAAACTTGTAGGCATTAACAGAGGACCCAACCTCTGGTTCTGGAATAACCTTGCTCGAGTTCAGGAAGAAATGATGTTATATCAACCACAATATTCTGAATCTTCTAAAACATATCCAAGTCCCTTGCTCTGCGACGAGCCTCCAGAGATTCCCAGCCTAGTGTTTCGATCATAGCTGAAACACTACTGTCACGCTTGTTATATATATTTGGGTAGCCAGTTTGAATTACACATCAAGAAAACTGAATGCTCCTTGTATACTGGACGGCATCGCGTTCACGACAACAACGAGCGATTTTCCGACCCCATAACTTACTTGGACACTGAGTTTGCGGTAGTTTTCCCCATCCTTCAGATAACTCGCGAAGCTTGTGAGTAAGTCTTCCTTGGTGAGAAGTTTAAGAGCCTCCACCTCAACGAACAAAAAAATGGCCCCATTTTTGTCATGATAGACTACTGAATTATTGTTTGGAATGCGCATGACCTTGATTTTGCGCGCATGGTCTTGACTTTGGGGTGGTATTAACGTCTCAAAGTTAGTGCTTTGCTGTGAAAGATGTAGCTACAGGTGGAATTCTCTGGGTTTACGCTTCAGACTAATATATGAGCTAATAGGGTTAACCCTTTTACTACACATTTCGCCGAACTGTGGCGCTTGCTTGAAAATTAACGCCCTTGCCCTTAGTAAAAGGAAAATGCAGCATCATTCCTACCTCTCTTACTCGTCTGTCGAATAAATAGGTTTGATCCAACACCTCGTACCAGTTTCTGTCCGCCTCGTCTCCGAGACTAAGGTCTTCGTGCTGCTTGATCTCGATTAGAGAGTCCGCCTTGAACATGATGAAGAAAAGAGACAAGATCAGAGGATAAGGAGACAATAACTTTATTGGCTCTAACAATAGCCTGCTTGCAAGCGGCGGAGACCTGTTTCAATGCGAAAATGCTGGTTACCGATATGAAAAAGTGACTAGTACCCAACTTATAGAACGCCAAAACAAACCATGCTCATTCACATAAAAACTAAAGAAAACTAATCCAGAAAACTTACCTGGCTTTTAAAATCGGCTTCCTTAGATGATTCTAATATTCCTTTGAACTCTTGTAAAAATGCATCGATCCTGGACGCAACGTGGTCAACGCTGTGGATCAAAAGAGCGATTTACATGAAGGTGAGACACTCCCTCTTACTATTTACGTTTACTTTGCATTCGCATTGGTCGCTCTTTTCTATAAACCAATCATATTTTAAACTAAACGCAGCTGTGTATCAAGTATCACGTGCTCACCGCGTGATAGTGAATGAACTTGACTTGGCGTACAAAGAAACCACTCACGCGTTCAATGAGTGGTTTTACATGGCTTGTGATTGGCTGGCGGAGTAACCATTCAGCTGCACCTTGTAATGTCTCTCGTTTGTGATTGGCTAGGTTGTATTTGGTCCAATATGAAACATGCACTTCTCCCAACGCCATGTTACAAACGTCTCATTTTAAGATTTTTTTCCAAAGTCAGATGTTAGTTTCATTGAATGAACTCAAGTACTTCAAAACTAAAACCATAGAAAATCGCAGTAATTTCGAGGCATTCGAATTCGCGGCCGCCATTTTGGACGAACGTCTCTTTAATCATGTATACCTGAATTTTTCAGCTTGTGTCTGCACTGTTACTGACATCCCCAGAACGCCAAAGGTGTTTCGACAAGTGCAGAACACGGAGTACCTAAAGTGAACAAATCACAGTTCGTGCTAAAGAAGCGAGTTCTTATATGTCATGACATTTAGCTACAAAAAAAAAAACAGCTAGGCTCATATGGAAACTTCTATTCACGTTTTAACAGTGACAAATTCTTGTCAAAGCATTATAGCTGTTTCAGGTAATACGCGACCAACACTACGTTCAAAAAGGCTCTGGTGGAATCCACTTTCTTGAGCATGCATTATATGGTACACCATAGTGCCCTCCGTATAATATCTCCCATGTATATAACGAGGATATAGAGAAGGACACTAAAGTGTACCATATGAAGGATCTAGGGTTTTAACGCTCAAAATTAAAGGAAATAAAAAGAAAACCCTACCATCAGAACAAACAATCCAAGCACTTGCATTTGCCGCCGTTTTTGTCACAATTTAGACGAGTTCGTTAAACCGGAAGTCCTAGAATGTAGGTCTGCTAAATTTGAAGTCGTCGCCTTCCGCTGGACACAAGACCGAAGGCTCTAGGGACGAGACTGTTCGTACACGAGATTGGTTCGTACATCCTTACCCTAGTTGTTCGCGCGTGCGCAGAATATCAAAGCAGGGTTCCTCCATCATGACCTGTAGAAAAGAGAAACAAACATGGACTTTTCATAACACTGTTAAGCTGCACTCGTGTGGAAAGGTGGACGACAAACACCCAGAGTCATCTATTGGCCTAACATAGGGAAGCATAAACTCTGCTTGTCGATATTTATCCAGGATAAAAGAAGCGAGCGCAAATGCAACATTGCTCGCGCTGTTATCAGCTTTAAAAGCTTTACTTTTTACCATGATTTCCCTTTTGCGAGAAAAGATAAACATTTATATGCACGAATTTGCAAATCCGCCTACAGTCACGGAATATTCATGCCTTACGGGCTTTACCAAAGGCATTCCTGTCCAATTTCCTATTCATATTATTGTTCTCCGGAGAAAAGGAGAAAGACATAGCAAGCGTCTCAGGTTTAATTCAAAAGTTGAAGCTAATGCCAAAGAATTTCAAAGTTTTACGAGATTAGGACCCAACTGGATATTTGCTAAATTGCTGATTTTGGAACTACATAACTCACCACTAGTAATTCCATTTTGGCATAATCTTCCACTGTTCCGGGCCCAACCTTCAAAGCAAAACGCCAAGACAACATCATTTCAGTAAAATGACCTCCTCAGTATGCTATTTTTCGATATTTTAGTAAAATATCTTGCGACAGGCTTATCCGGTCGTCAAAAGGGAACTTTACGAGCTTTACGACGACGCAAAATGTCGTTTTGTGGAAGGAGAGATTCGCACGCCCCTTGCTGCCGCCTGTTAACCTGCACCCCCTGCTCCATTACACGTCTCTACACAGACATCTCCATTAAATCTATGGCAATACCTGGTAATAGTCGGTCACGACTGAATTACTGTCCTCTCTATTGATACCAACAATGCGACATATGTATTCTGACTTCGGCAGTTGGACGACTCTTATCTAAAACGAAAGCAGAAAAACTCATGTCATTCCTGGAGTGGGCCTCGCACTTACAGCCGATTGCGTTTGACTGTTTAACCCAAACATTTTGCACGTTACGTTTGAACGTTTTGAAGGTTGCGTTGTGAGAGAAAAAGTGAGACGGTTCCAAGGGCAACCGCCATGTTTATTTTCACTGACCAATCAGAGGGCAGACCTCTTTGGTTCTCCATAGAAACGTCTCGTTCCTTTCTAGAAACGCAACGTTCCAACGTTCAAACATAATATGCGAATTGTTAGGGTTAAACAGTCAAACGCAATCGGCTGTATATGATCAAATGAATCAAACGCTGGGCTCAAACTTTTCTGTCTTTCGTTTTACGAGATTGACACTGCATCTCTTCACCCCTTATTTTGGTTGTTCATGATCATTGTTGGGATTTCTACGGGGATGGTTTCTGACAGGAATCCAAAAGTATACCAATGTAATACTACAGGGGCGTAGCCAGGGGGGTCCAGGGCCCCCCCCCCCTTTCTCGGAAATTTTCCCATACATTTACTGTATTTGCTGGAGAAAATTTGCGCATTTTCGTCCCATGTTTTCACTATCCGCCCCCCCCCCCCCCTTCAGAAATTCCTGGCTACGCCGCTGTACTAATAGGAAATTTAGCTCGATTCACTCACCTCTGGTTGTAGATAGCTCTGTAATGGCGTTGTTTGGAGTTTACTGTAACAACGGAAAACCAATTGTTAGAATTTATACGCCGATAACCTGCAGCAGTCTTTTCTTTCGCCCTTCGGTAGCACAGATAGACGTATCAGACGAAAATTGTCATATATTCACACTGTGTGATGATTTCTTTGGAAGGATATAATACGTCCAAACGCAAATGTGCAGTCGTAAAAAACACTCAGCTTGATGAGGGCCCTTTTTCAACTACCCACCCTGGACATTTTTTATTTTTTACATTTTTTTGGGGCGATTACATTAGCCGTACATAAGTGTACTGGTTGGGTGGTTGAGTTGGGACATAGCATACCTGTACAGAAGTTCCTGTAAAGCGATAGCCTCTTGTGAAGTAACGTTGCCCTGGATAAGGCTTTCGACGAAGAGTTTAGACGTGAACTGCGTTACAAAATTCTGCAGAAATCAAATAAATAATAAATTTCCTTCAAAACCCGTTTTCACAGACGATTTGTACGTCTCAGACGACTTCCTGGGATACGTTTTATGGCGGCGTCCATTTCAATTTCTCACGATTACTTGACATCCAAGGAATCCAAGGACCAGAAGAACCGCATGCTTTACCTAACAATCCGATGGCCTTCTACACAAGTGAAGGGTGGAGCCTACATTACAGTGCCGTAGCGAGCGGAGGGCAGAGGGGGCAGCCTACCCCCCCCCCCCCCCCCCCCCCAGCGAAGTAAACATTTTAGTGTCAATTTTAGTGGAGAAAAATCTGTTTGCCCCCCCAGCAAAAACAAAGGTTGACCAAGGCTTGCCCCCCAGGCAAAAAGTTCTATAGCTACGACCTTGCATTACTATTCTGTGAGATAGTCGACCTTTGTACTACAGCCAGCACATGGTATAGTATACTTACACTGACATGTTCAATAGTAACATCTGATATGGCCGATCTTTTATCTACAGTTGTCCACTTGACGTGTTGAAGTAAACAGAGCCGCACAGACCTGATAAACAACGATAAATGGAAGGAAGTTTTTTTATGTGGATTGGAGAAGCAATGTGATTGACATTAATAAATGTCACGATCTACAATACTTTGTGATTTGTTGACGTGTTGAAGTAAACAGAGCCGCACAGACCTGATAAACAACGATAATGGAAGGAAGTTTTTTATGTGGATTGGAGAAGCAATGTGATTGACATTAATAAATGTCACGATCTACAATACTTTGTGATTTGTTGACGTGTTGAAGTAAACAGAGCCGCACAGACCTGATAAACAACGATAAATGGAAGGAAGTTTTTTTATGTGGATTGGAGAAGCAATGTGATTGACATTAATAAATGTCACGATCTACAATACTTTGTGATTTGTTGACGTGTTGAAGTAAACAGAGCCGCACAGACCTGCTAAACAACGATAAAGGGAAGGAAGTTTTTTTATGTGGATTGGAGAAGCAATGTGATTGACATCAATAAATGTCACGATCTACAATACTTTGTGATTTGTTTTGGTTGTGCAAAAAATTCTCTCGACATACACCGATATCGAGTGTACCACTTGTATTTTCCATCGTACGCAATAGGCGATTGTGAATAGAAATGGAATATTCAGTGGTATTGACGACAACGCATCGCATAACTATTACGGCACGGAAAACACAGGGCACCCAGAAGCCACGTGAGACTGGTCCCCATGCTTAGGAGGACTGGATCGAGCCGCACGCGGGCTAAACGCGGGCTAGCTGTGGCCTATATAGCGTGGTTACCAAATCAAAATCATTGGTGAATAGATCATCGAGCACGCGAGTCTCTGTAATTTCTGCAAGTTTTCATGAAAATTCACCGTTTTCTTGCTACTTTTGCCGAAATTCTTATCTACTGCCATTTCCTAATAAGATAAATGATTCCAAATATGGTTTTGGCCAAGAGGTGTATCGTGACAGACTCCCTTTAAAACAGTATTATTTCGTTCTGGTTGTTTTATTTTCGGTGAACGTTGTTTACAGCTATTTGAAAAAGCATTATCGGAAACCATACGCGCCCAGGCCGCAAAGTTGTCTGGGTGGGAAGTCTGCATCTGCTCACTGTTTCAGTTCAAGCGAGTTACTAGTAAAACTACCCGGCATTGGGGCTATGTCACGGTTGTTTCAACAAAATGTTATAAAATAAGACCAGTCTACATAAACAATTCAGAATCCTACATTTTACTATTACTAACTACTAACTATGCTATTATTTAGTGTTATAGAGAAAAAGGATATGAAACTTGCATTATATAGGCATTCTTACGCGCCGACAACCGAGAACCTTTATTGAAATAGCTGTACATTAAGGTTCAACCCATACCTGACGAGCTTGTGTGGCTTGATCACCGTATTGTGATAAGCCCTCATCAGCTGACGCTGTTATAAAACAAAAATGAAAACCATAAGTCAACATCAAATGTGTGCAGTAAGACTAAATAGTTCTTGCCAATCATAAACGAGAGAAATTACAGGTTGCTGCTGAATGGCTACCCGGTCAGTCAATCACAAACCAAGTAAAGCCACTATAACTAATTGAACACGTGACTGGTTTCTTTGCAAGCTAAGCCGGCCAAGTACAATCACGGGTGAGCGCGTGATAACTGCGTGACACAGCTGCGTTTAGTTCAACATAGAGCGGATTTCACATGACTGTCAACACTTGTTATGTAATTGCGATTGCTTTGCGTTCTCATTGGCTACTCGTTTTTTCTCAGCCAATCAAATTCTTTAGTAAATACAATTGAATAGTTACTTAGTAATTGGTTCGGCTTGTGATTGGCTGAGAGAAAAGCCATTTAGGAGCAAGTTGTGATTTCTCTCGATTCTGATTGGTTAGTGATTGCTCAATTGCAATTGTTTTCACGACAGTCATGTGAAATCCGCTCTATGATTGGTTGATATGATGAGGTTGCAAAGTACAGGCAAATAAAAAATTATTTTCTACATTCAACTGAGCCCCGCTCTAAGAAAGGGAAGCGCTCATTCGCCTCTCAACTCTGTGACCGGGGTTCAACTCCCAGCTGAGGTTGCTATGCTGTTTCTCTTCTGCTTGGGTCGTGTTTCAGACCTTGTGACTTATCGCGGTTAAAATGATTCGTTACTCTCCTGTGTTCCACGTTTTTAGAAAGGGAAGCGCTCATACGCCTCTCAACTCTGTGACCGGGGTTCAACTCCCAGCTGAGGCTGCTATGGCTGTTTCTCTTCTGCTTGGGTCGTGTTTCAGACCTTGTGACTTATCGCGGTTAAAATGATTCGTTACTCTCCTGTGTTCCACGTTTTTCGGATTAGACAATAAAAGAGGCCCCATCATATTAGACGAGTGTTGAAAACTAAACGCAAACATACACTTAGCCGATCAGAAACAAAACCCATTCAACAACGGACTAATCAGGGGACGAAGTACAACTTGCATTTAGACGTGACTCAAGAAAACAAGAGTCACCCTTTCCTTGGGTTTACTTCCTATTCTGATTGGCTGACTAAACAAAAGTGTATCTTCGTGGCAGCTTAGTAAGTACCACGTAAAGCAAAATTACAAACATTGATCCTCTACGACAACCACGAATGTTACTGCTGCATTATTTTATCGCGGGCTCACCTTGACCATATCAAACGTCTGAGGCGTTACCGAGAAGTTTGCAAAATGATCGACGATGGTTTCAAACAGAAGCTGGCGAGAGATGAGAACAGTAGTTGTAATGGAATTGTGTACTGTTATAATGTGTTTTGTTCGTTTCCTATTTGAATGCCAGGCGCGAATTCGTGTGAAACGCGTTTGTTTTTTTCGCGTGAATTGGAGGCTAGTGCGACGATAATAATAGTTATTCAAAATAACAAATATGAAGCCATTTTTTATTCGGTGTATGAAGTTTGAATTTTTCGTCTTCACAAATAAGGATTTCATATTTGTTTAGCACGGTATCAGTGTCACTTTCTGTACCATAGACACGAGGTTAAGAGAACATGCGAAGGGACTTAGAGAGAGAAACACGAGGGCAGCCCTTTGCACAAACAAGGCAATCCATGCTGGGGAAGCACCCACTGACAAGACAAGTGGAGGGTGGACGGAGGGGTCAGCCGAATCAAAACTACCATTGCCAGGAAAGACGTGGTCATGAACAATACATCCTACTTTTCATCCAACATGGACAGAGTGAGTCGATATTTTAATACATATATATTATATTTTCAACCGAGGAGGGCCCCGGCGGGGCCGAAACAAGTATCGAGACAAAGAACTGAGCAAGTGAAGTCAAGTCATGACAAGCAAGAAACATCAAGTGAAAAGAGTGGAACAGAATCACTGCCTAAAAGGTAAGACGGATACCATGGTGGAAACGCTTGTGCTTAGACGAAATTTAAAGTAAATCATTTCTATGGATGTGAACCTTGAAAAGGAAACTGAGATTTACAAAGATTTATTAATGAAGACAAGGAAGTACTAAGCTCAAAATTTGCCAAAATTTTTATTTGTTAAAAAAATTTTTATTTGTTAAAAGCGCACAGAAAGTTAACCAAATGCAATGATATGGAAGTTACTACCAACCGGCAACTTGTGATTGAAACCACTCAACTTGAACACTACACCAGTCTCGTGCACCGTCATGGAATAACTGAGGAAAAATAAAGCAAGAAAATGTTGATAAGCAAGGCATTATAACGTAGTTTGCTCGATAACGAGAGCTTTCAAAAAGATTATATTTATTTAAGCAATTTAAAGCAATTTCAACGTGGTCGTTAACAAAGCTGGTCGCGTACGAGAGCGGTCGCTAATAGAGCCGCGACTTATTTTAATGGCCACACCCTAGACATGTCATATGATACAGATAAAGAATCCTAATAACATTCAGGATAACCAAACACAACAACATTGCTCTCACCTTAACTGCGCCACATCTGCAGCATACGCAATTTCCTTGAGATTATACTCCAGAACTTTAAGAACTATGTCCGTTAAGACCATGCTGTTGCGAAGAGTAACAACAAAGACTAAAATCATTAAAATCATCTTAGTTTTGGTAAGCATATTTTTAGACACGCTTTTGTGATTACCTCTCCGGACTTGCATTTACAACGGGCGATATGAAATGAAAGTAGTACCGCGCTGAAAAAATGGAAAGGCGAGTTAGTTACTCATGCGTGACAGCTACACCATTTTTGGAAATATTTCTTTGGCATCGTGACTCTACTTTTTCTAGACTCAGAGACACAGGCATCTTGGTGTCCACCCTGGAATTTCTTAACCCCCCTGGAATGCTATATTTTGGGGTTTCCAACCGTGGAATTTTATTCAGGGTAGGGCCTCCGGATCCTCCGAATTCTACTAGAGGTCCTCAAATGGGCCGGGAAGGGGGGATTTGCCACTGTCCAATTGTATCTTTGAAGACGCAAAATGACAAACAGTTCAGGGATCTCATGCCACTTAAGAGGGAAAAAGCGCAGCAAACCATTCCCATTACATGATGCTGTAAACGTTTTTGCCGCAATAAATAAAATCATTATATAAATCATATTCAGGGACTTAGAACTAACGTATGCCATACGTTAGTTCTGAAGTCCCTGAAGATGATTTATATATTGAGTCGAAACCAGAAATCTTCGCTCTGAGTTTCTCAGTAGTCAGTTTACATGGTAGGAATATCCCGCCTTAGACTGGCATTGACATGGATTCGACCCACACACCAATCCCAACGGGCTGATAGCTTAGTTGGTAGAGCGGCGGTCTAGATACCCGAAGATCGTGGGTTCGAATCCCACTCAGCCTGGATTTTTTTTTCAAATCCAGGTGAGTTTTCTCTGGTTGGCATACGTTAGTTCAAATAAAATCATATTATAAGTTTCTTACCTCTTGGAGTTCGAAATTTCTCATCTTTTTTGTGCCACACTTTTCCTTGCGGGGTGTCAAGAATGAGACGAGGGAACTGTAAAGTGTAAAATTCATAGTTATGTCCTCCTTCTGTAAATAATGGATGACTTTGCTGTCACGCTACGAGCTCCAGACAGTAGACAATCCCTTTAGTTGGCGAACAAACGTTTCTCTTTCATGTATTACGGACGTTCGCTATAAAATAAGGCCAACTACAAGCAATTTACAGCCAGCGACTCACAAACTACTAACCTCGTTCGAAGGAACGTCGGACTCTTTGATGGTAAAATCGGTAGCTGCAGAAATGAAAAGAAAATGGATTCTAGTTTCATGCTTTAAGGCCTGCTTTTTCACAACGTGAATGAATAAAAATGACAATACCTATAAAATCGTTCTTTGCAGGAAGATGAAGTTCTTCATTCAATTCTAAATCTACCAAAGAGAAAGAAAGAAATAAGAAGAAGTAATGAATCAGTGCACTTCCACAAGCGTGCCCCACTATATATCAGTCCATATATGATATACTTCACAGGGAACCTATGCACGTCTTTTATACTGTACAGTTCTGAAGTTGTCTATTGTTACCAATCCACTACAATTGACTAAAATATAATATATATAGATAGCCAGGGGCCTTTTTGCCACGATTTCTGTGATTAAATAATTGCGTATAGCAAAGGTTTGTGATGACGTATTGGCTTTAAACTAACTATTTTCTATGCAAGTTTTATTTGCCAGAACAAGCAGTTAACTGTAACTCACTTTTCCACGCTTCGAGCCATTCTAGTTTTAAATCTAGGAATGAGAAAAAGATGAGAAAAAGATATAAGTTAGATGTTTACATTGGGAAAATGAGTACCGAGCTGTCAAACATGAATGTCACGAAAGTTACGAGGGCTCGAAAACCTCTATGGGGAGAGGCAAGAGAAAAATGTTTTGTTTTCTTATACGCGTTATACGCAGGAAGACAAGACCTAAGTTTATTAGTCTCTTCCAAAACGTGATGTGCAAAAGAATCAATCTCGCAGTCAGAACTCGAAATGAACGCATACCAGCTGAACAATAGGCAGTCTGGAACCACGGCTCAATGTCTGTACATTCGTCCTTGTATTTGCTTGAAGAAAGCATGACGTTAGCTTTATCCGGAGTAAGATAGTTTTGCACTTCAGTAATAACCTGTGATTTCAAATACAAAACAAGCTATTAGTCAATGCAGAGAAGTTTTCAAAGATGGAAAAGGAACCAAGTCAACACTTAAGTTATCGTATGTTTATAAAATCAGACGATATTAGTTATGGACGTCAAAAAATAGTTTCATTTGACTGATTGTGCTTTTATTTCAGAAAACACACGAAGCACTTTTACCTTTTCATTAAATTCCCACATTAATTGATCACCGGTAAGAAAATCATTTTCCGGGAAAAGCTGCATATTCTCCACAACATTCTCTACGAAATGATAAGGTTCGCACTGAAAAAACAAAAACAAAATCAAGATACCGATAAACATTTATAATATAGCTACGATATAAGGCACGCTCTGATTGGTCCAAATCTATGCTCTATCACACCGATAAAGCAATGGTTCTCCCCCGTTATATCATAAAAGCATTAGAGCACAACTTTCTATGACTTTATCGGCAAATAGAGCACTTGTGATGTTGGGAGAGACACTCGAAACGTTGTAAATCACGAGCCGCACGTTCTCGTGTCTCTCAGTCCCAACATCACGCGTGCTCTATTGCGCCGATAAAGTCATAGAAAGTTGTGCTCTAATGCTCAAATAGTTCATGTGATGGACTAATAAATGCCGTAATTTAAAATTATGTACCTGTTCTTGAAAGCGGAATTCATTATATTCGATAGTTTGAAGTTCTTTGTATATCCTGAAAAAGATAAAATTCACTAAACATTGACAACCATTTTTTTACCCGGAAATACACCTAAATCATTCAGTAAGATTTCGATCTTTTCTCGGACCTGCTTCCCCAACCCTCCCCTCGGTATTTTCATTTGTTAAATCATAAACGGGAACTAAATTGCAGAACGGAAAGTTCTAAGCCAAAGTATTTTGAATGATTGAAGCCCTTGCTCGCTTGCTTTGTGGCAACAAGATCATGTCACTGTTCTAGTACTTACCTCTTCTGCGGCCCAGACCTTCTTAACATCTCGAGATATTGGAATATTATGGTAGCAATCTAAATATGGAATAGTTGATTTTAAAACACAAGGAGTTAGACTTCTCGCTTTACTGAGTGGCCTCCCATAGCAGCTTTCGCACGCTTCCTGCTTACCTCGAAAATGTGGTTTGTCCCTTCGTCCTTGACAAAAAAGGGAAAAGAAAAGTAACAAGACATCAATTTTTGGAGCAACTCTTTAATGTGACAATTTCAATCGTGCAAAACAATATATTATTTTATGTGGTACAATGGGTGTTGTGTGGGAGTGCAGATAGATTTAATTATCGGTTCATAAAAGTACCGTCAAATTGACAATGCAAGGGAAGAGAGCCATATTGGTATTGTGTTCCTGACCACTCTCGCCATTTCCACACATCAACTCACAGCCCAGCCCCTGAAACAAAGGAAAAACACAATGCTTGATAATATGCTTGATATAGCTTGATAGCATACTAGATGGGGTCCATCCCTCATTACGATTCTTACCGCACAATGCCATCATTTTTTAACGTTGTGCTACCATTTATACTTTGAGTCATGTACAACTCATCTGTATTATACATGCTCGGGTCTGAATTTCTATGATAACCCTGTGACACCAACCTTTTTATCAGCAAAGATAAAACACTTCCTGGTCCTTCATGGCCAACAAGCCATGAAATATAATGAAGAGGTTTGATTCTGAAAGACAATGTAAAAAAAAAAGTTTTTCCAACTTTGGTTGTGGTGTTTGGTTCATAAAAGTCACTTCGGTAATACAAAACATATATCCCTAACTCACCTGTAATGCTGCTGTTGGCATGGTAACACCCACGTGATGTCCAGCTGGTGAATGTTTCTGATTGGTATCACTACGATGTAACATAGAAAGAAACAGTCTTTATCATAGCAAATGAAAATCGGCTACTATTAGATTGTGCACTTCTTTTGATGACAAATGACACTAATATTGATTGTTCTAAAGAGCAGATTTCGTATGACTGTGAAAAGTACAGTGACAGGCGCGGTACTGTCGCGGTGGCAGTACGGAACCTGGCCTGCTGTAGATACCGAACGAAACCGCATAGTCATGGTCACGGTGCAGTAACAACTCTTTCGCGGTACTTTTCACAGTCATACAAAATCTGCTCTATTATGCGCCACATACACACTGCTCACCTTTGTATAACCTGTGGAACGCTCCATCAAGAAATGGCAGCTATAAAAAGAATGCAGATATCCAGCTTATTTCAAAGCTTACAATAATGTCTTCATCAATCAAGAGACAAAATTTGTTTACCTTTTTCCTTTGATAATGGGATTCCCAGCAAGGGTTTTACATCGTTACTGAGAACCTTCGTCCTTGGAAAAAAAATCACACTCGTCCTTATTTTAACCAAAACATGCCAACCTATATATCGTTGGAAAGCTTATAGAATGGACTAGCAGGCTTTGGCAAAAAGTAAGTTTTTAATAAATATAATTTTGTGAAAACTTTTATAAAATGTTTGAGTGTGGGATTTTCGAGAGCTATCGCCGCCGAACTGCTTGACCTTGACTCCCAAGACAAATCCTTGAAGGTGTTTCTCAAAAACCATGTCTGCATTTTTTTTAAATTTTGTTTAGTTCAAAAGTTATGAATCTTTAAATTTTTTAGAGCATGAAAATTCTATAAAATTTGACCTTCGAAAATTAAAAGTTTCATAACTTTTGAACTAAGAAATTAAAAAAAACGCAGATATATAGGTTGACATGTTTTGGTTAAACCAAGGATGTGTATGATTGCCTATGTGAAGGTTCTCAGTAACCTTAACTACACCAAAATAAAAGTCCTGTATTGACGCTGTATCTCTTTGGCACTAAATAAGGAAACCTGCTTTAAACTCAAACATGATTAAAATCATAATTTCAAAGAAAGTGTAAAACTTACTGGCAAATTGCCAAATGTTGGCTTTGGTGTCAAGCTGAAAGTATAAAAATATTTTTATAACCAGCTTAGAGTGATAGTCAAATGACGATGAGTTTCTAATTTCATGCATGCTTGCTCACAAATTTTCATGCACTATCATTCACTTTGAGCATGTTCTACATGAGAGTTGCTGAGAGTTTACCATTCAATTGCAATACTCACTGTGGACAAATTAAAGGAGTTAAACTAACTGAAATGGTGGTCACCAAACAAATTCATCATTTAGTTTCCAGTCATTTGACTCTTACTTGTTTGGAATGTTGGAGAAGGATTCCTTCACCCATTGCTCTAAGGTGTCTAGGGTCTCTGTTAGGGAAAAAATGCTTTAAGTGGGTTGCAATAATATTGCAGATAGCTGTCAGATATTATTTGCTTACATTTCTGACTGTTATAAACTACATTACCTTTGGAGCACACGGCCAGCGTCATGTAATGACTTGAGTACATTTTCTTCTGGAATCCTCTAAGATGACCACAAACATCGATACCCTGTAATTACATTAAACGTTTTACCAACAAATAAACCTTGATCGATTTGTTTTTCCAGCAAAGTCATCACTTGTAATCTCTGAATATACAGTAATGTTAATACCTTTTCAGCAGGGACTGTTTGTAGGGTTGTTTCACTACCTGCAACAGGAGGAGGATAAAGATTATTCAGGAGATGTTATTATCTAAGAATTGAAGCCTGGATGTTTCATAATACCATGAAACTGGACACTGAATGCACTTCTGGCATGATAAAAATTTGGTCTATGGATCAAAGGCGAAAATAAATACTATGATGTAGAATGCTCTCTTTCATAAACGTTTTGTGAAACTTAACTGCTGTACTAAGACCAAAGTCTAGACCTCCCCCCTATGCCCTGTATGCCCAATCATTTTTGAATTGAATTATTTTGTTCAGAAGTTTCATAGTGTCTTAGTTTATTTTCTAAATAAAAATCCCTTCACCCCATAAGAACTTCTTGTATGGATGTCCATCTGATGCCATACTCTGCAGCAACTGCATCTTTTTCACCCCATCACTCTGGTAGCTCATCCTGTATTCTACAAGTGAGAGAACAGTTGGTTAGCTAGTCTCAACATAACAAACTTCCAAAGTATTTGATTTGTATAGACTAATGCACTTACCACTCTCAACAGCTTTAATTTCTCTCTCCACACTCCCATCCTTCAGAAGAGGAGAAATAAAGAACTGTGCAAGTCTAAAAGACAGAAAAAGAATGACTTTATTTTATGTGATTGCAGTTAGCTGTAACACTACTACTGAGTACCAACATGACAGGGAAAAATATATTATTAGGTAACATATGATGACACAACACAAAGTTATTGTGTAATTGCTGAACAGCATAAAATTCTTGGATACCTGTCTAAAGATTCTTGGAAGTGTTTGCGACGAACATCAAATACAAACACAGTCTGCAATCAAAATGAATTAATAAACTCAAATGATAACACTCTTGAGAAGGAAAAATAAACACCATATTTTCAACCATTCATATTATCTCCTTACCCTTTCGCAGTCAGTAGATGCATTAGAATTGCCCCCATGTTTTTTAATGAAAGCATCAAATGCATTTTCATCTGGGTACTTTTCACTTTCCATGAACACCACTAGAACAGATAAGAAGATAGGAAAATGGCTACAAGAAGTCAAATGTAAAATTATCAAGATATCTAATATAGAGTCCCATAACCATTTTTGCAAACGGGGCTTCAACACTTTGAAGGAATAAAACACTTAAATCCCACAAACAAACCCAGGTGGGATCCAGACACTTTGAGGGTGGGTCCACAGCTAGGTAATAAACTTACTATGTTCCAAGAAGTGTGCAAGACCAGGGATTTCATCTGGATCTGAGAAACTTCCAGTTCCTATACAGAGGGCGGCAGCTGCCTACATTAACAAAACTGTAATAAGTGACAGCTACTAAAATCATGGTAGAAAGGGAATATTTTCCAGAATACACACAAACAAAAGTGTTTAAGCACATTTAGCAAGAATTAGAAAGGAATTGCAAAATAACAATTTTTTGTAATCCCAACTTTGAAAACCTCTGTGAATCATACCAATTTGGCATCTTTGTGTCCATGCTCATGTTTCTTTTCACCCTCGTCATCATCTGCCATTTCTTCATCTTCAATATTACTCTCCCTGTCACTGCCGTCATCCGAGCTACGATCCTCCCCAGATCCCTCCTCACCAGACTCCTCCTCAGTCTCACTGACACAGCTATCTTTGCGCTGATGAGATGTCACAGTGTTGGTGTCTGATATAAGTAATGCTGTTAGGCCATTCTCAAGATGGAGGACCCTAGTAATAGAATGATTTTTTTATAATTTTGTTACTGTATTTCATATTTCACTTCTGGATAACACTAGCCGTGGTGGCTTATTGTATCATTGCCAAATCAATAGTATATGGAATTGGGCACTATTCTTGACTTCTGGCACTGCACACTTCTTGCTTCATCACATTGATCCAGAGTGAAGAAAGGATGCTCCAGTGCATGTGACTTGAAACCAGTGTACTTAATCAATATGAAATGGAAAAAAAACAATAGACCTTTCCGAAGTTTTTCTTATTTCCACAGGAGGCAATGGAGAAACAATCCATCACCATAGATGGATAGAGCAGCCTAAAATTAGTAAAATGCAAAAGTTTGAGAGGAAAATCTTTTGAAATAACGAAGAAGGTAAAGTTTGTGATTTTAATACCAGTTCGTTCGGCAAACTAGAAATCTTGCCTACCGAGTATGCAAACTTTGGAGGCTTGGTCGCAAAGCCCTATAGGAACATACACACAAAATTTGATAAATTTGCCAGGCTATTTCTTCGTTATTTCAGAAGATTTTCCTCTGAAACTTTCCAATTTTATTAATTTTAGGCTACTCTTTCCAGCTATGGTGATGGATTTTTTCTCTATGGCCTCCTGTGGAAATAAGAAAAACTTTGGAAAAGTCTATTGATTGATATTGAAAATTGACAATCAATCGATGACTTACAACTTTGAGACTATCGATTGACAATCGACCATTGAAAAGTAATCAGTTACTTGAAATAATGAGACTGGCCAACATTGATGCTGATCATCGATTAAGCTGGGCTTGAACTGGTTGCATTATAACTTTGTTTTGCTATGCTGTTGTGCTTAATACATGTATGTTTGTTCTTGCCCTGGTAAAAATCCTTTACAGTAAGGATCCTGCAACAGATTATGGAATACTTAAGGATTCTGTACAAAATACGCTGCTGGTACATTCGCAGTGACATCCATATTGGCATTAAAACGCACATTTCATTTGCTCAAAATTAAAGAACAGGTATCGACAGAACAAAGCCATCCAGCTCATAAGTTTTGACAATAATATTGAGAGACTAAGACACAAGACAAAGCCTCGTTATAGTATCCTGAAAATGAACATCATTCTATGATCAGATCGTTCATAAGGGGGAAAAATACCTGTATTCACGTGGGTCGTTTGGGGACTTGACGACCGCCATCTTGGATTCTGTCCCATGGGCAAACCCGCTGACAACTGTACGAATGCAAAGCACAGGCAACCCGAATAGCGATTCAGTTTTTAGTTATCCGAAAAAGCTAATTTCTTGTAATTTATTTGCGAAATGGAAAGAAGGCAACATGTTTTTAGAAAACTTTCAAGATTTCCATCGATTTCTAAAAATGCAACAGTATTTTTCAAATAAACGTGGATTCTATTTGACTCCTGTGGTGAGCATATCAGCGCGAGATCTGGGTCGAGGTGACAGAACTCCAAGATGGCGAACCGCACTGTTTCGGACGCCAAAACTGTGAAGGGAACAAACCCGCAGTATTTGGTGGAGAAAATCATCAGAACCAGAATATATGAGAGTAAATACTGGAAGGAACAATGTTTCGCCCTAACAGGTATAATTTCTGACCGCAATGACTTGTTTTATTAGTCCAGTTTACAGACAGAAAGAAGGAGCTTTTCGTTCCGTTCTCGCCGTCAGCACAATCAGTCACATGTAGTAACTTATGGAAAAGCGTAATATTGACGACTCTTTGGCTGTTGTTGTTTAGTTATATAGATGTAATAATCTCTTGTTTTCCATTCGCAAGCTACCGTATTCTTCCGAAACATGCAAGAAAAGCATAACATCATCATTTATGGTGCTCCTTTTTTGACTTTCTTGCAACAATATAAGCAGACCCTCATATTATGTGCAAGCTCACTACTGACTATCTCCACTGGTCTCATTAGTGCGAATATGAAACACTTACTCATTTGCAAAACTTAGCATACTCACGCAAGCAGGGAACTTCTACCGTCTTGTGGTCGTGTTTTCCTCTGTTTCCACCCACCCTCCCCCTGCTTAGTTTCTCACAATCACTGGGCTCGCCAGATCTCCTTCCCATGAATTATAGGAGCACTATGGGTCCATTGAGGATATAGTTAACAGCTATCCCCCGAAGGGGAGGTGAATAGTGGTGGATATATACTGAGACGCGAAGCATCAATCCACCGCTAGGCACCAACCCTGAGGGGGATAGTTGTTTTAGTATATACCAAATCAGTAGAATAAAATATGGTGATTAAGGTTCAAAACGCAATATCACACACGAAAGGAGCCACCATTTTGAGAGTTTTCTCAAAACAGTAAATAGTGTTGGATATCTACTAATTCAGGAACCAATCAGAGTGCACGAAACATATAAGTTAGTTGAAACATGTAACAACGAACCAAGCTGTGGATTATTCATGGCCAGTTTTATGACCATATTTTGGTCAATAATGAACTCTCGACTTCTAAGGTTTTCTCTTCATAATATTTCATTTTTCGCTCAAATAAAGTAGAGCAACAGTGGTAAGTGATAATATGCTAACAAAACATCTTGAAGTCTTGGAACAACATTATTTTCCAAATCTGTTCAATTGTTTATTCTCTGAATGTTCCGCAGCTTGGCACTAAGCAATGTATGTTTGTTACACGTTTCAACTCACTTATATGTTTCTGGTATATACTAATACTATTTAACTGCTGTCTGTGTTTTGCATCAATCTCATTCCTTTTTTACTGTACAGCTGAGCTGTTGGTTGACAAGGCAATGGAGCTAAACCATGTTGGAGGTACCTATGGTGGAAATATCAAGCCAACACCATTCCTTTGCCTTCTGCTTAAAATGCTACAGATCCAGCCAGAGAAAGAGATTATTGTGGAGTTCATTAAGAATGATGATTACAAGTAAGTACTGAGAGCTTGTATATTTTATTTAATATATTCAAAAGGAGCATGTTCTATGTAGTAGTCTCTATAAAGATAACATATCAACATATATGGGCTTTGCCAGGCAAAGGGGGCTTTTTGGAACACAACTTTAAGTGAAATTACACAGGGTATAATGCAGTGAAATTACACAGGCTAGCAGAGGCCTCTTTTCTCTGCATTTCAATGGCGGAGTGTTGTGAGGAAAAGACCTCTGTGCTGCATTGAAACTAACGTTGTTTTGCTACCGTCAACAACCTTGGACGGTTTGCTGACAGGTTCTGTAGCCCACTATATGCACAAGCATATCTACAGACATTTTTCACTGATGTTATTTGAGCTCCCAGTCCATTGATCAGGTGACATTAGTGGAAAATGTCCATAGATAGGTAGACTTCATATATGGCTCATTATAGCGCATCTAGTGGGCTCAAGAAACAGCCAGCAAACTGTCCAAGGTTGTGGATGGTGGCAAAACAAACCCAGGTTCAACCCAGTGCAGATGTCTCTTTTCCTTGCTACCCTCAGCTAGCCAAAACAAATGCAGAGAAAAGAGGCCTGTGCTACAATCAAATGCAAAACGTTGGCGCACTTGGCTCCCCTTCCCGCTGCCTTCGCCCTTTCAATGTTGCTAGTTGAGCTGGACAAACGGCCAAATTTTCCAGCCAACATTGAAAGAGGCAGGAAGAGAACGGAAGTGCAAGTGCGCCAACTACTTTTGCATTTGATTGTAGCAGGGAAACAATAAAAGTTAGGTCTTAAAGTTTAAATTGAACAAGGCTTTGTATGGGAGCTCACATACTCTTTTATAGATAAAGGCAATCAAAGCAAGCTAAAATGAGGCAAAATAACTGATAGCTGGTTTGAAGATTTAGTTTAGTTGAGTTATGTATTATTCCTCATGTTTTAGATATGTGCGTGCCCTTGGAGCCATGTATATGAGGCTTGTTGGTACAGCCCTTGACTGCTATAACTATCTGGAGCCTCTCTTCAATGACTACAGAAAACTCAAGAGAATGACAACAATGGGAGGTACATACTGTTTCAACATCCAACTTTAATGAGGAATTACCACCTAGTGTGCAGCATAATTTGTCCTTAAATGATCAATTATATATTTTGGACTACCAGCATGATAAATTAATCTCAGCTAGTGAATATCAGAAAAATATCCATTGTGTCACTTAATATAATTATATAACCCACCCTACCCATAATGCACTGCATTGCCACTATTTTTGATACCATCGAAACTCAAGAAGACTCAAGAAAAAACTTATATGATAACAATATGATATGATATTATATGATAACAATATGATATTAAAGACTAATAAAAGTATGATTGCTTTGAGTAAGGCCAAGTTTCTGAGAATGATGTAAATGGAAACAAAGCAATGCATTCTGGGCAGGTTGATTCAGCCCCTTTAATAGGGTATTTGTTTTCTATATTTATTTCATGGTGTTATTTTAGATGATTTGATAATCAAATGATACATCTTGATTCTGTTTCTGCAGCATATGACATAATTCACATGGATGAGTTTATTGATGAGCTGCTGAGAGAACCCAGAGTCTGTGACACTATTTTACCAAGAATACAGGTACTGTATATCTCATTTACAAAGGGCCAATGCTCTAAACTAAACTCTAAACAGCCCCGTACACAATTGAATCACTTCGAATTTAACATTTATTTCAAACTCTGGTGTATATATGATGTTATTTCCTGTATTGATCAATCAAAACATATGGTTTTTTGTTGCAATAAGTTCCATGTTGAGCCTTAATGTGGGGCTAAATTTACTTGGCATCAGTCCTAATGATCTCCCTGCCAATCTTTGACAATCAAAATCACTTCGGTCAGTCTTTGCCATTTTACAGTACAGCATGCTTACGTTAGTAAGGAGCAATGCTTTGTACTTTATTTCATCCACTACAGGCTTCCTGGCCCACCCAGTTTCAGGTTTCAAGGCATAATATACCATAGACATTTTGTAGTTTGCACTTTTCTGAAAATGTTTTTTTTCTTTCTAGGCTCGACATGTGTTGGAAAGCACAAATACTCTAGAACCAAGGGTAAGAAGAATAACCTAATACTATATTCATAATAATCCATATTTTATTTTATTCAGTGCTTTGAATTGAAACCAGCCACGACTTTTGTGAAAGGCAGGTGTCTTCAATTTACACTTTACAATTTACACAAGGACATCCATTTGATTTACGTACTGCAGTTACAGTTTAGGGAGTAATATCAATCACTCCAGTTTTACAGATTATTGGGGAGGAAGTGCACAAATTTGTTTTAACTAACAGATACTTCAACTGCTTACCATTGGTCACAAAAAAAACGGTAATTTCGTTTGGGATTCCAATGGTACAGTCGATGTTTCGGTCATTCCGGTTGGTACGAGAGGTTCAGCTTCAGAGGTTGTCTCCCCATTCCAGTTGGAACGAACCGATCGGAATGGTTTGTACCATTGGCACTCCAACCAGTTTTATGACCAAATAAGGTAGCCGATCCAAACCGAAATGCGAATAAGTGAATGGTAGGCGCCATTCCACTCGGTATTTTACCCCAACCGGAATATTTTGTACCATTTGACGCTGATCAAACCAACATGAATTCCTTGACCAATGGTACCTTGGTATGCAGCTATATAATCTCTCTTGCTGATCATTGTAGAGAAGTCTCCTTGAAGATGACCTGGAAGACCTTGAGTCCGAAGAGGAAGAGGAAGCAGAAAAGGTTTGTGAGTTGCCTCAGTTAATGCAAGCTATTTCAGACCTGCATTGTGATTAAAAAGGAGATGCAAATTTAAATGCACCCTTCAATGGAATTCATTACAAGGACTTCGTTTATACCAGCCTAGTACCTAGGCAAAAACAGCTAAAGAAATTAACTTTTTACTTGAAACAATGCCATTTTTTTTTCAACAAATTAACATATCTTTCAACGCCATGCATGCTCAGAACATACTGTATACATCTCATTTCAACATAGTTATGATTTCAATAAAGCTTGTCTGCCTTGTGAGCGCTCAAGCCTACATGCTCAAACTGAAAGGCAGTGTGGGTAGAAACATTTTAATTTTAATTTGAATTATACCTCGCTGGTCTACAAGTCCAGTAGTTAACTAGTAGTGAGCCATTTCAAGACCTCCTACCCAGACAACTTAGCTTCCAACGTTTCTTGAAATAGCTATATATGAATACCACTTACACTCATCTCTCTTTTCAGGACTCACCTGTCCGTAGGCGTAGCATGTCCCCAGACTTCCGACGCAGTCATCGAGATGACAGAAACCGATGGCGTAGTCGCTCCCCAGCCCATCACAGGTAGTTTAATATACCCATTTAGTCAAATCACACTAGTGGTCTATTGTCAATGCTGCGTTCTGATTGGTTGAGCTACTACTAGGCTATATGTTATAGCCTACTAGTAGCGAAAAGTGTCGGATTTGAAAGCCAGAAAACGGAAAATGACCAGACAAGAAAACGTTTTTAACTATAAAATTGACCTACTAGTGTGATTTGAGTAAAACATTTATTCCTCTTGCCCTCATGGCCTCTGAGTCAATAGCCGATTTGGCCTTCGCCCTCATGGGCTATTGACTCAGAGCCCATTCGGACTCAAGGAATAATTGTTAAATAGTATCAAGGATATTTCTTTGCAGCATCAAGAGCTATATGCGTTTTGGTTAACTACTTCATCCCCCTTTGTTTTTTGCCATTTGGCTTACATTTTGCTAGAAAGAAATTATCTTTAGGTGCAAAAAATTATCCAGAAGTGGATGCCATCTTTCAACAAATGTATTTAGAGTCAACAGAACCTCAATTTTAGGCCATTGTTTATAGAGATCTTTCGAAGAAAGGCTACGGCGTAGTTCAGAACCATCCCTTCTATAGAAGCAGGTACAGCCAGCTGTTCACATTGTCTTGATAACTGAACCCATTAATGCTCGTCTCTTTGATAGACGGTCTCGAAGTCGTTCAAGAAGCCGTTCACCTCGGCGAAGACGAAGGAGGTAAAATTAAATTCGTTTTGTTCTTGCTGTTTTTATGCACATTGAGCTATATATCCTTGATCCGATCAGCATATGGTCAGAAGTAATCTCGTCGGGCTTGTAATCCAGTGGTGCCGAGCTTGAGTCCCTTTGTTGTAAATACAGTGCCAAAGTTGACCACGTTTGTAAGTCAGGGCGTAGTCATAGACGGGGCGGGCAAGTGTAGCCTTCCCCTCTTTTGAAATGCTATGCAGAAAACATGTGGCAATGGTTCTAAATTATGAACAAAAATCCGGTTGACCACTCAGACTAAGATTTTGTAATTAAGTTCCTGACGTTCCTAGTTAGGTCCAGTGTGTTTGTGACAATTTGAGCAGCATTAGAGTGGTTTTCAAATACAATAAACATGACTTTCATAGTGTATAGCATCGATATAGCAGTGTGTATTTTGTTAGTTTCTATTTCACAGTCGGATGAAAACCACTCTACGTTAAATTTACAGACTAACTATAACGATTAGAGTGGAACATTTGTAGTAGTTACAGAACCTAGTTGTCGAAAACATCGTTTTAGCTTTCCTCGTCTTTCATATAAAAAGTCATTTGATATTCATTCTCATTTATTTTCTCTGCTGTTATTTCCGTTCCTCAAGTCGTAGTCCCAGAAGACGTCGTCGCTCTCGTTCAGCGTCGCCGCATCATCGTCGAAGCCGATCACGCTCGCCTAGACGTCGGCACTCCCGATCAAGATCCCGATCACGTTCGCCGCATCGTCGGCATCGCTCGCGTTCTCGTTCGCATTCACCTGACAAGAAGAAACACAAGAAGCCAGATAAAGACAGAAAGAAGGACAAGAAAGGCAAATCAGGAGAAGAGGGGTTGAGTAAGGAAGAGTTAGAAATCAAAGAAGCGAACGAACTGAGAGCCTCACTGGGATTGAAACCGCTCAAGCCATGAGCAATGTACAATACTAGTTTTTTTTAAACATTCAGTTATTTTGTAGATTAGCTCTGATAAACAATCAGCGACATAGATCGTGATGCAAAAACGTTTACGTTTTACTACTTTGGACCACAATAAAGCCG
The DNA here is from genome assembly GCA_033964015.1 of Scolanthus callimorphus. Taxonomy (NCBI): domain Eukaryota; kingdom Metazoa; phylum Cnidaria; class Anthozoa; order Actiniaria; family Edwardsiidae; genus Scolanthus; species Scolanthus callimorphus. The sequence goes on along the minus strand of CM066913.1, from coordinate 9,051,876 downwards.
TTTAAAAATCCTTACTTCTTTCTTAAACAATTACAAATGCTCAATATTCCGGTAGCGAGAACGAGCCAGAGGCATTTCAGATGTAAGAGCTAATTTGTCGAGCAATTCATATGCGATGAGCCGGTGCGATTTTTGCAACTATTTATAGCTTGTTCTTGTTCATCACTCATAAATCATCATAGTTCAGCTTTCCCTTTTCATCCTGGTTCCACGTTTTCTAATCACAACCAAGAAGCTTTAAATACCTTTGGGGTAGGCTATGGAAGCAATCAATCTTCCCTTTGGCAACTTAAACAGTGAAAGTATTTTTGAAATAGAATCCAATATACTCAAGTGTCTGACTTTAAGCCAAGAAAACCAAATACTGGTTCTTCATTCGGTCCAAATAATCTAGAAACTTACGCTTGGTTGAAGAAATGTCTCATGTTTATTGGCCAGAGTTGCATGATGATTGTAAGAAGGATATAATCGAGATCCCTGTGACATGGCTTGATGGCGGTTTTTATTCAGTAAACGCGAAAGAACTTCTTAAATGTTCGGGCTCGTGAGTAAGTCCTAAATTTCTAGTACAGGAATCCAGTCCTTGAATGTTAAAAAGGGCGAAGTGAACAAACTGTGTAGTGCCCCATACCAGCTGCGTCTCATCGGTGTCGTCTACAGCTGTGGTGATTTGGGGAGGCATGAAAACAGTCGATGAGTATTTGTTCGGAAAAAAGAAAACGGCGTGGCTAACCAGTGGCCGTTTCAATGGTCGAAGCAATGAATTTTGCACTGAATATATATCCTTGGGATACCGTCCGAGGTCTATACAGCATGCATATGGCGCTATGTTTGGAGTCTCGTATCCGCCTTCATTGCCATACCGGTAAAGCCGGGGAAATACGAGGCACAAAATCCCTCAACTTGTCGCGCAACATTGTTGCGTTGCAAGTTGATGATCGATGTTGCGCGTTTTTCATCTCGCACCACAACTTGTCGCGCAACAAAAACATTGTTCCAGGTTGTGAAAACTTGTTGTGCGAAGTAGAACGTGGGTCTACTTTGAGACACAAATTCTGGCTTTGTTGCTCGTTTTTCATCAAACACACAACTTGTCGCGCAACATTTTGCCTACGATTCAAGTTGGTTGGTCAATAGAAATGGAAGTACTAAGGAGCCAAATTCGCCTTGGTCTCGCATGTGTGATCATCAAAACAAAATGTTGCGCGACAAGTTGAGAATTTGATGAAAACGAGCAACAAACATTAGACTTGCAACGCAACAATGTTGCGCGACAAGTTGAGGGATTCTGTGCCTCGTATTTCCCCGGCTTAACGGAAGCGGTTTCCGTGCCGGTTTCGGCGATTGAACGTCATGACTAGCTCAATGGAGGTAAGTGAAGAAGAGAAATAATGCTACCTTCGCTAATTTCCTATTGTCCTAAACTTGAACTAAATAATGTTGCGAAGCCCGCCATTTTGCCACATTTTTGTGATTTAATGAGATCCTTTTGTTATTAAATGAGGCAATTTTATATACTGTAGCGATGTAGGCTCTAAATAGCGCCGTATGAACGAGATTTCTGCGCGCATCCCAACGTCCTCTCGGGCATGCCGACAGTACGATGCGAGGCTCTAACTTGTTGCAAAATATTTTGTGCGAAAAGCCATTTCGTGGATCCGATGTGTTTCTATGATGTTTTCCTACCTTGTTTTTAAACACGTTGTAAAGGGTGATTTTCTTTGTCCTTTTGTCTTAGAGTACCCCTTGCGGACTTGTATAGCCTGTCATACCCCCATGGATTGCCACCGCAAAAAAAGCATTGTGACTTTCATCATTGTGGCCATTGGTAAGTGTGATTACTGGTGTAGGGATGTATCAGATCGACAAAACGTTTTATGTGAAGGGAGCACAAAACATCCAGGGAGAGTGGCATGATCAATATTTATGCTATGGGCCTTTGTTTCACTTTATTATATTGTTACACAAGCTCATGATGATTGTTATAGGAATCGAGGCAGACAGAAGAAAAATGGTTGCTGTTCATGCTTTTTTGCATTTTCGCTTTACCCGCTAATTCGTTGTACCACTTTTAACAGAAGACTATGTATAATTATTCAGGCGATTCCGCGCGCTGATTGATCGAGACGGTCGTCATATTTTGTAGCCTCCCCGCAGGCTCTCTTCTGGTGTCAGAGCACGCCGGGAATGTGCAGCTGGTAGCTCGCGCACGTTCGTATGGGATTTCTGCACACTCTCGTTTTTGTGGGTTTTCTGTGGACTCTAAAAGACTCTAATGTAGAGCTCTCATGTACACGAAAGCTCTCAAAAAGCTTCTACCAAAAAACTAGCCTCATAGTCCGCCACGCGCCAAATAAAAAACTTCAACAGAAACAAAGAGAGCCTGCGGGCGGGCTACATATTTTGCTGCTATATCCACCTATAGGTGAATATAACATCGAAAGCATCGGGGTCACGCGCGCACTTTATTAAGAGAAAGTAAAAAAATACTGACTATTCGCCGATATTTACGGAGCCGAGGCGACTAATAGTTAAGGATATAGTTTATTAAATAAGGTATAAACTAGCAGCGCGTCCCCAGGAAACTATACCATAAGATAAATAGGGTAGGATTAGTGATCGATAAATATCAGTTATTATTATATAGACACGAGTGTTTTACTGGGAAATACGCCACTCGTAGATCTCATACGAAGCTACATCCGGGTCCTCAGTGACATATTTTCCATATCCTCACTAGTGAGGATTCCAACTGAGTAATAAATTACTTGTTCTACAAAAAACGCGTTTTAAGACTTATGCAGTTTGCGCACTATCAACAGCACGCAATTCCTTTATTTTTATTGTCCGATTTTCTCCCTGTTCATATGCTTTATTTTGAAAAAACTGCGAGTCTAATTCATGATATCTCTAGTGGTGTTGCACCTATTTTAATTCAAAATCTTTTCACAAAAGCAAGGGATGTGCATAATTATAATACAAGATCGGCAAGTAGTGGAGATTATGTATCGGTCAATTCCAGCGGTGACCATCCTTCCCCCCCCCCCCCCCCCCGGGACACCGTGGGGCATTTGCACACCACTGCCTTCCCTGGGGTGGGGAATTTTGACAATTTTGCTGGCCCCGGGGTCGGGGAGGGGGGTGGGGAATTTTGGTTTTCTCATCTCAAGCGCGTCGGGTTTTGCGAACTACAACACCAGTTATAATAACTATCGATTGGCGGTTACAATGTCCCAGTTACAGAAAATAACGCCACATAAAATATAATGCAGAGCATGGCCCGTATACACCACGTTTGGGGAAGACACATTTGCACATTTCGCAGTTAACGTCTTCTATATAACAGATTTCGCAATTTCGTTTCAGTGGAAAACATAAAAATGAATTGACACTATAAACAGAGGTCCAATTTCGCAAAAAGTCAAGTAACATCACTGCGAAGTAGTTGCTCTGCAAATAGAATAGAGGTAAATTTCGCATTGAGAGATTCCGGGGACAATTTGCAGGGCCAAATGGCTACAACCGCGAATGGCCTAGGAATGTCTACCGATATTGTACTAATACCTTAGTTTCACTTTCGCTTCGGTTTGTTTACAAGTGTCGAGTTACCAGGAGAGAGAGAGAGACGCGCCACGGGCTCGAGTTACCAGGAGAGAGAGAGACGCGCCACGGGGGAAAACGCCGAACAAACCGAAGCGCGCCGCCGCGGGATTTCTCGATTTACGGACGTTCGCTTCTCTCGATTTACGGACGTTCGCCGGAGAAGGGGCTGCAAGCAGTCTACTATTTATCTTATGGTATAGTTTCCTGGGGACGCGCTGCTAGTTTATACCTTAATAAATTACTTGTTTTTTCACGATCGGAACCATCATCTGGAATAGTCTACCCCCATACTTACGCAATCAAAATAAGAAAAAATTTAAACACCATCTTCAGTTTATGCTCAAGAAACTCCTACAAACGGAGGATGATTATCTTGGTGTGGCAGAAATAATTGCGGTATTGCCTCAATATACTTCTGAATAAAACGTGCTCCTTTTTATATATCTATTTACCTATTTACTTGCTTTTCTACTTAAGTTATAACTACATACTCTTTTCCTTTTCTCTTATTTTTTCTGATTATAGCCGGGCAGCTTTTCAAGTTATTTGTGTAATAATTATTATTTATTTATACATTTTTCTAATTTTTCTATTTATGATAAAAGCTACCCGCCTCGATTAGCTCTGCTATTTTGTAGGTCAGCTTAAAAATGTTGTAAATATGATACAAATCAAATAAAAATGTTGTTGTTGTAAATGTTGTTGTTGTCTCTAGTGTTAACACCTGATTTGCGATTTCTCATCGTTGTCCCAAAAGATCAACAGTATCAACACAGATCTGTTCCTGACATTTTCTATTCTTGTTTTATTTTAACTCCAAATAACCAGAAGTGTTCAAGGGTGTTATATTTGAAATATTTATCCTGAAAAAAAAAAAAATCATGACCACCTTGACATGTTTTGCAATTATAAAGACTGCAGCCTAAGCCAAACGCTTTCAGATCAATACGAAGTTCGGAAGAACCTTTGTAAACAGTCACCTGTTTTCTCGACACTTTGTTTAATCAATTTTAGCCTACAATTTTAATCTACAATTTTAATCTACTATTCAGTGCAACCAGCTAATTACCTATTTATACCAATCACTTTACGACAGACTGGGAGGGTTTCATGAGCACCTATCAAACGCAGTCGATGGACATGGCGGCTCGAATCATGCAAATAATCTCGACAGATTTATATATTTAGTGCAATATTAGAAAACTAATTCTGCGAAAATAGGACGGAAAAGCAAGATTTCTAACGGTGAGTTTCAGGAATAGTGTGCTTTTAATGTCTTTTTTTAAGTTTTAACTGTTTTGAAATTTAAAATACACGGTTCTCAACTTGAAAGGAAAGTTCAGGAAAGCTATCGTGTAGTTCATGGGAGATGGAATGCTAGTATAGGTTATTTTTTGAGTATGAACATTCCATTATGTCGAAATGTTATGTTTTGATATGTCTTTCGTATAAACAACTTATTTATCGCACAACAACTTGCAGCGGGTAAAATATCTAATTTGGAATTAAAAATAGAACAAGCGCCTTTAGCTAAAATTAAATTACCACAATTATTCCGTTTGATATTTTTTATGGACCATGCGCCCTATCGTGCGAAAAGTATAATATAGCTTTTTGAAGTGCATAGTAAGAACAAGTGGCTTGCAGATTGTGATAGGTTTCGTTTTAAATAAAGTGGTTATCGTCAACCCGTTAAGTGGAACCGATAGTGAAAGAGCAATATTCAAGAGAACAGGAATTAGAGAGTACTAAAGTGTAAATGTAAGCGTAAGTGTGGCGTGATGAAAACCACTTTGACTATCTTTCTTATTAAGGACTTTGAAGTAATATTTAAAAGCCGACTATGACGACTTGACGGGATTTCAAAGTCCGCGCAATTAGTGCCAGTCAGAGCCGAAGGCGAGGACTTTTGAATTACTTCAAATACTCAATAATTATCATGACCTAATTAGCGAACACAGAGGGAAAACGATCAATGTTGAAACATCTCCATTCATATTTTTAGTCATTTGAAATACTCAGATAATAGCCTGTGGCTTAATATTCAATCACCAACCCCTCTGTACCCTACCCAAACAGGATTTATCAATATAATCATATTTTTTTACTTGTGAAACTTGAATTACGTCACTAGTCATGCGCAGAAATGAAAAGGTCAATATTGTTTCCATAAAGCCTGTCCCACATGGAAATTGGTGGCGCACATGCATATAGTCTGGAACAAGGTCCTTTGTATTCTACTTCTCCTAGAGAGGAGACCCATGTTCTCACGTAACGGTTTCTATAGTCTGCCATTGTACAAAAACATTTCGGTAGCGCGGCGAGGGTCTTGAAATTATGAATTATGAACTTGGATTGCGTCACTAGTCATGCGCAGAAGTGAAAAGATCAACAGTGTTTCCATCAAGCCTGTCCCACATGGAGGTTGGCGGCGCACAAGCATATAGTCTCGAACAAAATTTCTTTGTATTGACTTCTCCGAGAGAGTAGACTTTAGTCTTCTCACGGAGTGGTTCCTACGGTCTGCCTTTGCACGGCGCAAAGAATGACTAGCAGAAACTTTTCGGGGGTGAGGACCTTGAAATTATGAATATTCAAGTTCAAAGGTCCTTGGATCTAGAAAAAATGTCTAGGTCCAAGGACCTTTGAACTATGAATATTCATAGTTCAAAGGTCGATCCTTGGACTTTGAAAAGTTTTCAAGTCCCACTTGCAGTATCTTCCTTGGATTTCAAGGTACTGCACGTGGTACAAAATGAGAGCTCTGGTTGGCTGATTAGGTCATGAATAATTAATGAGTATTTGAAATACTTATCTGGAAGGGGGTTCAACAATTCACAATTTAGGCCAATGCCAAGCCCTCCTTTTCAAAATGTAAAATAACCCCCATCCCTTCTTCTGAGATGAAATCACTTGCAACCCCCTCTCTCTCCCTCCCTTACCGCCCCTCTCGTTCTAACTTACAACCGCAGATCTAGGAACTCACTTTTCAAATTAAACAATCAACTCCAGTATCAAAGATCGTAAACATTTAATCGCACCTAAAAACACGTGTCAATAATTCACAATGTATTTTCGAGTGGTTTAAAATCAGGCAAACTTTTTTCTTTGTAACCTGGTACCCCGGAGGGGGGAATCTAAGGTTAAAATGCTAGGGGTGACCGTCGGGAAACTCGAATTTTGACCCTAAAAAATACCTGGTCGGAAAAAATTTCCACCCTAAAAAATACCCCTCAGTCTGAAAATACCCTAAAAAAAATACCAACAATTTTGACAGATTAAATTTTATTCTGGCCGTTTATTTAATATACATCAAATGTATCCTCTCGACTTTCAAAAACACTACCTTATTTGCGTAAGAACCCCTAAAAAATACCTATTTTTCTTACTATACCGTTTTTTATTTTCGAACCCCTAAAAAATACCAGATCGCCGATTTCAACCCCTAAAAAATACGACGGTCACCTAGCATTTGAATATAGGGAGTCCCCCGGGCCTGGTACTGTAATAAAGCTCGTAGATGCCTCTTTGGATGGTCGACTTGAATTTCAGCTTTTGCTTTCCAGGCAGCAAAATTGCATATAATAATTTGCGCGATAACGAAATTTCAAACTTATCTAATCTCATAATAATTGGGCTCGTTGTATTTAACCTTCGTTTTAAGAGTTTGTAATTAAAAACTTATGAATTAAAAGATAGTGTGTTTATCTCTTCTGGCGATTGACATCTTCATAAAAATCTTTATAAAAATCTGTAAAAATGTGGCGGAAAATAAATTGAATTGAATTGAATAAACCTGACAACGCGGCGCACACTCCGAATTAGGTGCACTGTTTCCCTACTGCTGGATATAAACAGAGACGTGTGAAGAGATTCATGAAAAAAGCTAGTGCTAATTTTAACAAATAGGAGCCTATTATTACAAAGCCTCTCCTGAAATGCAAAAAAAAATGCGATGACTAGTGTGTACTGTCTTCTTGAGTCGGTATGTAAAACAGGCTAATAAAGAAAACATAATTTAGCATCACATTTTGTGTCATTTCGTAGACCAACCTAGAAACAGCTGTATTGTATATTGTATTGATTGCTGTCAAGAGGCAATTTTGCTCGGCAATCGGTCACTCCGGTTTGCTGTCGTATTTGGACACGACGATTACATATGTCCGTGTGTCCGGCCTCGAAGCGTAACCTTATCAGATACCAATTCATTACAGTGGATTAGTTCGAGATCTACCATTTAGCGATTGCCGAATGTGTTTTGCTGCAAATCAAACCTCCCGTTCAGTAAAAATAAAAAAGACTAGAATTCAAATTACACATTTTTTCCTAACTGGAGTCAAGGAAATTCACCGAAACGGCGCTTACAATTAAGGTAAGGAGTGAAGGGCTTTAGCGATATAAATAGATCTATATCCCCTCCATGCATGCGATCTAATATTTGTTACATTTTGCAGATTCAGAATGTAATATGTTGAAGGTGCGAAATAATTGATTTTCGAGACTCGACTCCTACACACATAGCTGGTCGATACAATTTTGTTTTTCTGTATTTGTTTTTGAATGTCAATCTGTCAATTGTTTTAGAACAACTCTCTTCAAAAAGGGTAGGAATTTTCAATCGCATATTTTTCGTTTGAACAGTTTATTATTGTAGTATGAATAATTTCTGTAATTTAAGAAAGTTAGGCAAAAGGTAAACGGAAAAGGAAAGTTTTTTATGAAACTAATTGCGTGATAGTTATGATATTTTCGATATTTACTGGCATCCTGCAAGCGTCTCGAAATGTCGCTATTGTATTTTTTATTGCTTACTGTATTATTCAGTTTAGTGATCAATTCTACGAAGCATATTACATTATTACATTTCAATCATCTGACGTCTTTCCACAAATAGCGCATGTTTCCGGCAAAGAGTTTCTGTGACATCCGCGCGCGATGAGGTAAATCCCTTATTATTATTTTAACAGGGCCCACCAGCTCCATGGTGTTCGCCGCGCGAATCTTATCAGTATCTATCGTTCACCTATTCCTACAAAACCTGTAACACAAAAACCAGTAGATTGTTGCCTTCTCAATGCTAGATCGGTTAAAAACAAATCTTTCATAGTAAAGGACTTCGTTGTAGAAAACTCTATCGATATACTGGCGATCACAGAAACCTGGCTCCGGTCAGACATGTTGATCAGAGGGTTGTAAATTGTCTCTGCCCTACCGACTACGACATGTACCATGTACCACGCACAAAATCTAAGGGAGGTGGTGTTGCTGTTCTTTACAGAAAATGCTTTAAACGTGCCTGTAAGTCATTGAAGTCTTTTGAGGTTACTGACATTTTAATTAGTTACAGGAATGAGTCAGTCAGACTAGTGGTGGTGTATCGTCCTCCTCCCTCTAAGAAAAACAAACTCAATTTCACCCTTTTTCTCGACGAATTCTCTTCCTTTCTTGAGAAGTTATCCACTTTCTCCGGCAAACTAATGATCACTGGTGACTTTAATTTCCATCTTGATGTCCCGTCTGACCGCGCAGCAATTCGCTTTGAACGGTTACTCGACACCTTTTACTTACGCCAGCATGTCACTACTCCCACCCATAAAAACGGTCATATTCTTGACTTGGTGATCACAAGGCACAGCGAAGTGACTTTCTCGAAAGCTGCGTGGTATCAGACCCTGCCATCTCTGATCATTCTGCCGTGCACTGCAAAATTGCAATACGAAAACCAAACTTAAAAAAAAAAGCTTCTTTCTTAGTTTTACTCACGACATTGAAACCTCCGCACTGAACAAGTTTAACAGCTTTAACAATGTCAACGATCTTGCCAAGTGTTACGAGGACACTCCAGCGACGCTTGTAGACAAACATGCACCCATCAGACAACGTGTCGTCACTGTCAGGCCGTCTGCTCCCTGGTATGATGACCACATCAGGGAAGAAAAAGCAAAAAGGAGAAAACCGGAAAAAAAAACTGGCGAAAAAGTAAACTTCAAGGCACCGGCAAATGTATGTTGAGCAGTGCAATCACGTCAACAGCCTTATTCACAATACTAGAATGAAATACTACGCCGGCGTGATTGAGGAAAATACCTCTAATCAGCGCGTACTTTTTAACACCTTTGATAAAATGCTCCACCTAAAATCGGAAAAAAAAGCTTCCACACACAATAACGCCCTTGACCTGGCAAATAGTTTCAATGACTTTTTCGTAAATAAAGTGCAAACAATAAGGGATAATTTACCTTCTTCTGTTGCTTCCCTTGATCCCGATGAATCCACTAACGTCCCAGAACTGCATGAATTCACTCCTACGGACACCACTGAGCTGTCCACACTCATACAATCAATGGCTAAGAAATCATGCATCCTTGACCCTATACCGGGAGTTTTGTTAAATGACTGCTTTAATACTTTATTACCTGTAATTGCCCGACTTGTCAACCTTTCTCTTGACAACGCTATCATGCCAACATCTTTCAAAGTCGGAGCACTTAGTCCTATCTTAAAAAAAGCGTCCCTCGACCATGAAGTCCACTCACATTTTCGGCCTATTTCTAATCTAAAGTTCATATCAAAGTCCACAGAGAAAGTTGTGGCGTCTCGTGTATGCACTCATTCTAAGGATAATAACCTTGATGAACTTTTCCAGTCTGCATACAAGGACGGCCACAGCACTGAAACCGCGCTCACTCGTGTACATAATGATATTCTTCGATCTATAGATGAGGGCAAACTTGTCATTCTTGTACTTCTCGATCTCTCGGCCGCCTTCGATACTGTCGACCACAATTTACTGATAAAGACACTCGAGACAGAGCTGGAATCAGGGGCAAAGCCCTCGCTTGGTTCCGGTCATACCTTTCTGAGAGAGAACAATTCGTTTACATAAACAATGAAAGATCTTCCAGTAGTGCCGTCACTTGCGGAGTCCCACAAGGATCTGTCCTTGGTCCCATTCTTTATTCTATTTACACCTCCCCTCTGGCAGACGTTATTAAGAAGCATAATATGTCGTACCATTTTTATGCAGACGACACACAAATATATTTGTCCTTTCGCCCTTCTTCCAAAGGTGAGCCTGACCACTCCAAATCTATTGTCGAAAATTGCCTTCGTGATATTGACAAATGGATGTCTATGAACAAGCTTAAATTAAATAACGAGAAGACTAAGCTCCTCGTCTTTCACGCACGCCACCGACAAGCCCCCCCACTAAATTCCATCTTCGTCGGAACTGAGCTCGTAAAGGCCTCCAGTAATGCCCGTAACATAGGTGCTTACTTCGATGATGTTCTATGTATGGACAAGCACATTGACTCCATTTGCAAGGGGGCATTTTACCACCTGCATACCATTGGCAAAATACGCAGGTTTCTTTCCTTCAAGGACTGCGAGACGGTAATCCATGCCTTCGTGTCATCCAAGCTGGATTACTGCAACTCGATATTATCAGGTCTGTCGTGCAGCCAGATCCAACGACTCCAATATGTACAAAACTCGGCTGCACGACTGTTGACAGGCACGAAAAGGCATGAACACATCACGCCCATTCTTCGTTAACTTCACTGGTTACCGGTTGCCGCTCGCATCGACTACAAAATTTTGCTGTTAGTTTTTAAATGTCTGAACGGTTTCGCCCCTATTTATTTAAACGACCTCTTAACCCGATACATTCCCAAACGCTGCCTACGGTCAACCTCAAAATCGCTTCTCCCCGTACCCAAATGCAACCTTAAGACATACGGAGAGAGAGCATTTTCATTTAGGGCTCCCATTCTCTGGAATGCCCTCCCAGATGACCTCCGACACATCACTTCACTCAGCACTTTTAAGGTGAAGCTGAAAACTCACCTTTTCTTACAATGTTTCGGGCTGTAGGCACCCCCCCCCCCCCTCCCTCGTTTTTACTTTATTTTATCTTTTTAGTTCTTATCAGGGATCAGGGTTACACAGTTTTTATTCTTTTATTCTTTTTTTATATATATTAGTGTAAATTTTTATCATGCTGTATATTCTTAATATTGCTAAACTAAGAAATGTAAAGCGCTCTTGGATTTTTTAAGAAATAGCGCTATATAAATTTTATATTATTATATGTTATATTATTAAATAAGATATATAAATATAGGCAATGCCTAAAAGCGGAGCTCCCAATCAGATTTGATGGAGTCATTGATGACGTCACATCATGTGACCATGTTGTTGCACCTAAACAGCTTTGTCACACCTAAACAAGTTTGGTTATCTCATCACCTTTCCTTCCTGTGATATGAATTTTCCTTCTTAAATAAGTGATGTGACGACATCGATGACGTCACATCACTTGACTAGATTTGTGCATCTGTCAAGACAATTTTGTCCAAGAACCACTGATCACGTCATAAGAAATGTCTCAAACACCCAAAACGTACTTCTGATACCACTTTTCTTGTGTATGGTGTCAAATTATATCTCAAAGTAGTAAACAAAATGCCACTGAGTGTTTTTAGTGTAGTTTGGGCTGCCCAATTCGTAGAAAATACGCGAAACAGCGCCTTCATTACGGTGCATGGATGATGGTTTTACGTAGCAAGAATTGCCATCTTCTCTCCACACCCAAAACGTACTTCTGATACCACTTTTCTTGTGTATGGTGTCAAATTATATCTCAAAGTAGTAAACAAAATGCCACTGAGTGTTTTTAGTGTAGTTTGGGCTGCCCAATTCGTAGAAAATACGCGAAACAGCGCCTTCATTACGGTGCATGGTTGATGGTTTTACGTAGCAACGTTAATTGAAATAGGTGTATAACCCTGTCAGCTGTCCATAATGCATTGCTTTGTTTGAAATTACATCAGTCATTGCATCACAAACTCTGACATACCCAAATTATTTATACTTTTATCAGGGTTTCTCGGGCAGAGTGTGACAGGCTGACAAAAATAAATTTTTTTTTTCTTGATGGTATCGAAAATGGCGGCAAAACAGTGCATTATGGGGTTGATTCGCCTGCTCTTTTAAATGTGTCTATTCGAGCAAAGGTTTTTGCTGTATAAATTACAGTTATCTAGTATCAGAAACATATAAGTGAGTTGAAACGTGTAACACACATACATTGCTTTAGTGCCAAGCTGCGGAATATTCGCAGAATAAACAATTGAACTGATTTTGAAAATAGTGTTGTTGAAAGACTTCAAGATGTTAAATGTTAGTATATTATCACTTTCCACTGTTGCTCTACTTTATTTAAGCGAAAAATGAAATATTATGCAAAGAAACCTGCTTGGGTTAGCAGTCGAGAGTTCATTATTGACCAAATATGGTCATAAACTCGATACGAATAATCCGAAGCTTGGTTCACCGTTACATGTTTCAACTAAGTTATATGTTTCTGCTAGTATGCAGTACAGTGAAATAATGGCAGTGGACGTATTCGACGAACACTGTTCATGATCACCTGCTAATGTTTACCATAACTATTTAATTGGTACGTGTGGAAGTGACATTGTGCTGACTGTATGGGATCTAACCATTTGGATGCGAAGTGTCACAGAGATTCTTCTGCTACGCGGGAAAATATCTGATGCCGTAAGCCATACACCACTGCCCCATCACAATTCAAATGGTCCGTCCATTATCAACGAAATCAACGCGGTTCTTTAAGAAATAGGAGTGTAGTTACACTTGCAATCGGTTTCTTGCAGATGTTTACGCCACAATATTAGTAAGGGCTATTCTGAATTCAAGTGAACCTTTTCTTCAGTGGTTAATGGGAAAATGTTTAAGTATGTGTTTTAAATCGCATTAAGTGGTTGCTTCTAGATTTCATTGTTTAAAAAATCTATCGTATTGATGGCCATAAATATTCATGAAAAAAGCTAGTGCTAATTTTAACAAATAGGAGCCTATTACAAAGCCTCTCCTGAAATGCAAAGATGGTGCGATGACTAGTGTGTACTGTCTTCTTGAGTCGGTATGTAAAACAGGCTAATAGAAAACATAATTTAGCATCACATCATTTTGTGTCATTTCGTAGACCAACCTAGAAACAGCTGTATTGTATATTGTATTGATTGCTGTCAAGAGGCAATTTTGCTCGGTAATCGGTCACTCCGGTTTGCTGTCGTATTTGGACACGACGTTTACATATGTCCGGCCTCGAAGCGTAACCTTTATCAGATACCTATTCATTACAATGGATTAGTTCGAGATCTACCTTTTAGCGATTGCCGAATGTGTTTTGCTGCAAATCAAACCTCCCGTTCAGTAAAAATAAAAAAGACTAGAATTCAAATTACACATTTTTCCTAACTGGAGTCAAGGAAATTCACCGAAACGGCGCTTACAATTAAGGTAAGGACTGAAGGGCTTTAGCGATATAAATAGATCTATATCTCCTCCATGCATGCGATCTAATATTTGTTACATTTTGCAGATTCAGAATATAATATGTTTAAGGTGCGAAATAATTGTTTTTCGAGACTCGACTCCTACCGTTTTGTTTAACACACATAGCTGGTCGATACAATTTTGTTTTTCTGTATTTGTTTTTGAATGTCAATCTGTCAATTGTTTTAGAATAACTCTCTTCAAAAAGGGTAGGAATTTTCAATCGCATATTTTTCGTTTGATCAATTTATTATTGTAGTATGAATAATTTAAGAAAGTTAGGCAAAAGGTAAACGGAAAAGGAACGTTTTTTATGAAACTAATTGCGTGATAGTTATCATGATATTTTTATATTTACTGGCATCCAAGCGTTTCGAAATGTCGCTATTGTATTTTTTATTGCTTACTGTATTATTCAGTTCGAAAGTGATCAATTCATAGCTGGTCGATACAATTTTGTTTTTCTGTATTTGTTTTTGAATGTCAATCTGTCAATTGTTTTAGAACAACTCTCTTCAAAAAGGGTAGGAATTTTCAATCGCATATTTTTCGTTTGATCAGTTTATTATTGTAGTATATGAATAATTTAAGAAAGTTAGGCAAAAGGTAAACGAAAAAGGAAAGTTTTTTTATGAAACTAATTGCGTGATAGTTATCATGATATTTTTCGATATTTACTGGTATCCAAGCGTTTCGAAATGTCGCTATTGTATTTTTTATTGCTTACTGTATTATTCAGTTAGTAGTGATCAATTCTACGAAGCATATTACAGGAAAGGTCTTATAGAAGTAAATCCTTAATCCAGGAAAGGTCTTACAGAAGTAAATCCTTAATCCGCTCTTCACGAAAACTTCGCTCGTTATTACATTTCATTCATCCCTGACGTCTTTCCACAAATAGCGCACGTTTCCGGCAAAGAGTTTCTGTGACATCCGCGCGCGATGAGGTAAATAATATATATAAATATAGGCAATGCCTAAAAGCGGAGCTCCCAATCAGATTTGATGGAGTCATTGATGACGTCACATCATGTGACCATGTTGTTGCACCTAAACAGCTTAAACAAGTTTGGTTATCTCATCACTTTTCCTTCCTGTGATATGAATTTTACCTTCTTAAATAAGTGATGCGACGACATCGATGACGTCACATCACTTGATTAGATTTGTGCATCTGTCAAGACAATTTTGTCCAAGAATCACTGACCACGTCATAAGAAATGTCTCAAACACCCAAAACTTACTTCTGATACCACTTTTCTTATGTATGGTGCTTCGAAGCGCCACGCGGGAGCTCCGCTAATTAATTCCTATATTTGAAGGTTTCTCACAGGGAGCTCACCTTTACAGTTGAAATCAAGAAAAATAATACAAATCTTTCCATTTTTCGCTGAATAAAGCGAAAGAAAACCCTTCGTTCTGGTCTTTCCTGATTGGCTAATTATGCTTTGCCCAGACTCGCCCACTAAGGCTACCACGAAATGGCTTCCACGGCAAAAAAGTCCGCGTTTTCCAGTAGTTTTGAAGGTGGCAAAATGGCCGTAAAATTCCAAATATTCTTGTATAATCTTCACGTTTTGCCATCTCGGGAAAATACGACATTTTCCGTGGAGTTTTCCTTGCATTTTACGCGTCGTTAAATTCGATGTCATTCCTTACGTATTATGTCGGGTAAATCTTAGATATTCCTAGCGTTTCCTTCGCATTTTCTAGAACACGAATATTCGAAGTGTACCGTCGAGTTTTCCCGGCGTTTGCTTGGAAAGATTACGCGCGTAAACTAAACATTTTCCTGGTCAGAAAACGCAGGGAAAATTAACCCCGTATAATAACCCCCTTTGGTCGCGTTTTCCTCGCATTTTCTCGAACAGGAATATTCGAAGTGTTCCGTCGTGTTTTCCCGGCGTGAACTTGGAAAGATTACGCGAATAGTCTAAACATTTTCCTGGTCAGAAAACGCAAGGAAAATTAACCCCGTATAATAACCCCCTTTGGTTGCGTTTTCCTCGCATTTTCTCGAACAGGAATATTCGAAGTATTCCGTCGTGTTTTCCCGGCGTGAACTTGGGAAGATTACGCGAATAGTCTAAACATTTTCCTGGTCAGAAAACGCAAGGAAAATTAACCCCGTATAATAACCCCCTTGGTCGCGTTTTCCTCGCATTTTCTAAAACAGGAATATTCGAAGTGTTCCGTGGAGTTTTCCTGGCGTTTACATGGAAAGATTACGCGAGTAGTCTAAACATTTTCCTGGTCAGAAAACACAGGGAAAATAACCCCGTATAATAACCCCCTTTGGTCGCGTTTTCCTCGCATTTTCTTAAACAGGAATATTCGAAGTGTTCCTTGGAGTTTTCCTGGCGTTTACTTGGAAAGATTACGTGAGTAGTCTAAACATTTTCCTGGTCAGAAAACGCAAGGAATATTAACCCCGTATAATAACCCCTTTGGTCGCGTTTTCCTCGCATTTTCTTGAACAGGAATATTCGAAGTGTTCTGCTGACAGGAAGTGACCGACGTGATGTTAGTTGGTTCCACGCTTTCAAGGTCTCATGACCCCGGAAGTTGTTATTAGCGAATCACAGTTCATGTAAGAAAACATAACACTAGTACTTCCGGGTTTTGACCAATCACAAGCGGTGTTTCATCGACCTGCATTGATTTTCATTGGACCAAATAGTTTTGGCTCTCTTTTCAAATCGTGCTGCTTGCCATAATAATACACCGTTATAAGTAGTCTCAAAAATAACACATTTGCTATACTCTTTCCGTCTAAGCTTTAAATATAATGGCCTACAACAACCCCGCTAATTTCGGGTTTACATTTACAAAGCTAAAGGATAACAGACGCTGCAAAGATCTAATAGAAGTATCAGTCAAGTGACGATGAGAAACAAAAGGGTTCTTACAGATAGCTAGAACCGAAGCGGTCGGACTGTCCCCACTGGGAATCATCAGACTAACGTGTTATTAAAAGGCTCGTAGTCATAGCCATGGAAGTCAGGATGAAAAAGACTTTGAAGGCGGCTAAGTTAACCGCCGAGTGATGAACCGCCCTTGGAAAGAATACAAGCTATCAAGCAATAACGAACTCACGCAAGGTTAGCGTCCTTCAAGCGCAAATCGATGGAAGGTCCGCAGATAATACCAGATTTATCGGTTAGTATGAACATCCTTAACATACTAAAACGTTTGTGCCAGTTTGATTTAATGAAAAAGCTATTAATTTTATCATATTGATGGCCGTTCTATAAATCTTAAACACGCTGTGAATTTGCATAAGTGTATCGCATGACTTGTCTGCTCTGGAATGTCGAGAATGTCATAGCACCTTGTTGTGCAATTATTTTCCAGCAAAAGCGACTTGTTTTGAAATCTCAATAATTTTAGCACCAGCATCTGGTTTTCAACAACAAAAATCTAATGCTGTGATCATGCCTGAGTTGTTTAGTGCAGTAGCTAGATTTATTGATTATGTATTTTGTTTTTGTTATAAACGTTAATAAATGCCGTTCCACTAGCTTCTACTGGATTTCTGGACAAATAACTTAAGACAGAATATTTAAGAGATTCCAGCAATGGTTGGCCAAAAGTATTGTTAGTAAAAGGTTTGATCTTTTGAAGGTTCCCATGAAAGAAACTTAGTAGTGGTCGTCCCGCCAAACATATCTCACGGAGACCCGAGAAACTAAATTTCAAAGTTTTCTAAAATAAATATATTTAAGCAATAAAAAGCGGATTTCCGTGGTTTATAATGTGAGAAACGCACGAGGGATGCTGGAAAACACGAGAAAAGTTTGAAACTCACGAGCCGTAGACGAATGAGTTTCAAACTTTTCAAGTGTCTTTCCTGCATCCCAAGTGCGTTTATCACAGTCTTAAATAAGCAATTATTGGATGAGGTTTTTGTGATTTCCAGAATAAACAATGTCGAGACAAGTGGAATCAGGCGAGGCCGTAAGGCCGAGCCTGATTCCACTTGGCGAGATATTGTTTATTCTGGAAATCACAAAACCGAATTCAATAATTGTTTTATTATACATTGATTCAGTGAAAATACTTTTTTTCTGTCAAGCAATTTCTTTTACACAAGCGCCTTGTTAAATAGGGGAAACATTCAAGGGCTGTAGTCCCATGAAACATTGCGCGCGTAGGATCAAGAATCAGCTAGCTGATTCTTCAAGAATCAGCATGCTGATTCTTGGAGACCCTTAAAGTGCGTGATTCCCAAAGTAAAGCGCGCGGTTTTAGCCAATCAGAATCGAGATAGTGAGTACAATGTATAATAATCACGGAAATCTGCATCTGTTGTGAGAATGCACAGTTCTCAAAACAACCAGAGCGCGCGTATTACATCTTGTTGGACGCATTTTTTATAGATACACTCCCTCAGTTTGATATACGATTTTTTTTTTGCTTTGGGAAAGAACAAAATAGGAGGGAGCAGGAGATTTATGTAGTGAAATGTAAAGGACTCCCTGAAGAATTCAAAACACGTTATGACAAAACTGAAAGCAGCTTTTAATTTGTTTAATTTGTTTTCATTGTCCTTTGTTTCCAGACGAGACGAGACCCTTACCCATGAAGAAAAAGCTAGAGGATGGACCAGCAAAGGAAAAAAGCCGTCCACCTTGTGAGTTCGGACAAGACAGACTAGGTAGTCATCCAGCATCAGAATCTAAACTGCCACTTTGATGACCTACTATACGGCCCTTCTACAATCAATTAGACGTTAAGTCATGAAGATAAACACTAGCCTGAGCATCAGACCCTTCCCCTTTTCGGCAAAATGAGGCAGGGGCAGCCTTTCTTTGTTCTTTATTTTTCCCCAAGAAAGCCTGATACTCAGGGTAGTACAAAACGGGATTGTTGGCTGTTATATCAGACTCTTGGGTGTGTCTGGGTCATACAAGTAAGAACCGACTTTCTTCTGGGTTAGGCCGCCTAACCAATTTCTTACTGTAAGATCCTTTATCAAAAGGAAAAGCTTCAAAATGGGCGAATAGAGAACTAAAGAGTAATGTTGAGCTTCTTACCTGTTGCTTTTTATGACAAGTTCCGCGGATGATTTGAAAGTATGCCTGAATACACCACTTTCATAATGGCCGCCGCTCATTTACGTGAGGCATTCAAACTTTAAAACTATTTGAGATTTTGACATGAAAACGAGTAAATCCATTTCCCGAGTCAAATCCGAGTCCGAGTGAAATCCGAGCCCGAGTCAAAATTACGAGTCAATAATAAACTCCAATTATCTAATTTATGTATATATAACTGATTTAGAATTTGAATCTAGGGCTCCAGGTCATTACACTTGTTTATTTTCGAACAGAATGCATACATCGATACCAAGAGAAAATGATCATTTTCTCTTGTCGCCCGTCGTTTGTCCTCTTATAACCTGAGCTAATCTGCATTACAAGTATTTTAAAAATACCAACTAGCATTGCAAGTCAGCTGAAGTCAGACTTTTCATTCTCATTAAATAATTAATTATAATTGATATGCTATATAGTATTTCCACGCACTTTTTGACACTTGGAAAAGTAGAAACATGGAAACAAAAGAAACCGCAAGGTAATGGGAAGCCTCGAGAGCGAACAAATACGCTTTGGAGACCTCCTATTGCATGTTTAGCACTATCAAAATTGTCATTCTTTTTATATTATGGCTCACTAAAACTCGTATACAGTTGTTTTGCTATCTGCTGATAATGTTATAATATAAGCCATCCATGGCGATAGGCCCACTTTTTTGTCCTGAAATAAATAACACCATCGGCGATATGTTGTTGCCGAACATAAAACTTCGACATCTGAACATGAAAGAAAACTAAGTTGTATTTTCTTTGTTTAACATATTTTGTGCTAATCAAGCCAGGGAAAAGCCATGGTATATTTTTAATGCAGAAATTCCAAATTTTGGAACAAAAATATCACTGACTCGGCCTTTTGACTCGGGCTCGGATTTGACTCGGACTCGGATTTGACTCGGGAAACCGGTGAACTCACATGAAAACTATTAACCGTTATAGCGCCTGATGACTTTCAAAGCATTTGTGGAGCTGAGATGAAAACAGCAAATCTTGGACGAGATATAAGGATCTGAAGTTCTCAAAATACACCAAAACGAGGCCAGAGAGGCTTCTAGTGAAAACCCCATACAAAACTCTGTATTTGTGGGGTCCTACAACTTCCGTCAATATTTAACCAAATTATACTAAAAGTTTCCGAAACAGTTCTTGA
Source organism: Scolanthus callimorphus (assembly GCA_033964015.1). NCBI lineage: Eukaryota > Metazoa > Cnidaria > Anthozoa > Actiniaria > Edwardsiidae > Scolanthus > Scolanthus callimorphus. Next base: position 9,031,663 of record CM066913.1, on the reverse strand, counting down.
ACAGCAAGTTTTTGACTACAGTAATGTTTCTTTCGCCTTTAATTAGAAAAACTTGTGAAAGTGGTGTATATAGTTTATTCGCGATAATGAATGTTTACAACCATATGCGGCCTCAAAATTCACTGTTGCGATTGGCAATTTTACGCAAGACCATTGTAGTGATTTTCTTGAACCAGAAAGATAAACATTCGAGGCAAGGTATACAAGGGTAGCTTAAAACCATTTTGGTTGATATGGCAATCAATTTCGACCCACTGAAGTGGCCGAATCCAGCGTTTTGATTTGATTGACGGCTGAAAATCACCGCAATGCATACAGTGGTAAACTATAGGACACTTTGAAATCTACTGTTCGACATTTAAAACAATATGTATAACATTTATAACATGCATTTATGCGTTAATGTTATGATTTTATCTACAATTTAGTAACGCCTATGTGAGTGACTTATGTGTATAAGAAAGTTTATTTTGAATAAAAATGTATTGAATGGTAATATCGTGTTGTGAGTTTAACTAATGCTGAGAGATCGTGACGCACGGGAAAGCCGAATTATCCGGCCAAAATCCTACAGGGAAAATGCAGTGAAAACGCAAATTATCCGGCAAAATCATACAGGGAAAACGCGAATTATCCGGCGAAAATTATGCACGGAAAATGCAGGTAAACGCGAATTATCCAGCGGAAATCCTACAGGGATAATGTAGGGAAAACGCGAATTATCCAGCAAAATCCTACAGGGATAATGTAGGGAAAACGCGAATTATCCGACGGAAATTATGTAAGGAAAATGTGGGAAAACGCGAATTAACCGGCAACATCCTACAGGGATAATGTAGGGAAAACGCGAATTATCCGACGGAAATTAATGCGGGAAAACGCGAATGTTCTATTTGGGAAAACGTGAGAGGTGATAACTGGAAAACTCACATGTTCCAGGCGTTTTCCTCAAACAGACAACGCCAGGAAAAGTCGCATAATGCTGAGTTTTGCCAAGTAGTAAAACGTACAGGTAAACGGCACGTTTTCTGCCTCGGAAAAATTGACAGGAAAATGCATGGGATCGGAAAACGCGCATTTTACAGATGGATAAATAGAGGAAAACGCCAAGATTATGTTACGTTTTCGGCGAATTTTCCTCGCATTATCCGAACGGAAAATGCGGACTTTTTTGCCGTGTTCCGGCCCTAGTGGGCGAGTCTGGGCAAAGCATAATTAGCCAATCAGAAAAGACCAGAACGCAGGGCAAAGAAAATAGATTTCCTTTCGCTTTATTCAGCGAAAAATGGAAAGATTTTTATTATTTTTCTTGATTTCAACTGTAAAGGTGAGCTCCATGTGGTTTCTCTAGGCACTAGTTATGACTGGCTTTGCGCAGCCTCGTTTTCATGCAGGAAGATTTTACTTGGCAACGGCACATAAAAACTCCTAAATTTCAGCACTTTCCCGGACTTTTAGGCCCTTAAGAGGACGACTTTCTGGTCCTAAAACCGTTGAGATACTTTTCGCAATAAGTGGTAGATTGACCTTCATTTTTTCATAGATTGACTGGACTACATGAACAGGTTCTTTCGACTTAATCGTATTTCCCGTCAAATTGAAAGGTGACATGCGATAGTTTTGTTGTTATAGTGTTATTTTACAGCAATTTACGCCAACCGCGGTTTGGCTAGCTCCGTCAATCAAAACAAGTGAACAGCTCTGGGTGATTTCACGGCAGGCTTTTGAGGTTTGTTTTTTGAGCTAATAATAAGGACTAACTAGGCTTCATAAACAAATTTTCAAACATAAAATGCAAACGAGCTTAGAAAGAAAATCCAAGCGTCACGGAAATGGTGTTCGGAAATGTAAAGCGGGAAAAATTGCAGTGATTCACGATTCCACGTGCGCATTCAAAAATGCCGTACGATGGCGCGAGGCTTAATGACTGCTTAAAGGGGCACTCGCACGCTTAATATTCGTCCAGCGTGGACTTAAAATAGGTAAAATTGTATACGTGAAAACACATGTACATTTGCCCGTAGTAATCAAAATAATCCTCAAGATGTATAGACAAACCTTTCAAGTGTTAGACAAATGCAATTCTAGGTTGTTTTGACCTGTTATCAAGAGGATGGAATTGGATTGCGATTTGAGCTATTTTCTTGTCAGAGAAGTGGCCAGCAAGCGTGAGAGAGCCCCTTTAATGATTACACTTAATGACTGCTCCCTCGGGAAACACCAGTTTTGTTTCCCGAGAATCTCGATGTTTCCCGGAGACGAAGTCGAGGGAAACATCGAGATTCGAGGGAAACAAAACTGGTGTTTCCCGGGGGAGCAGTCATTAAGTGTTTTGTTATATAGCAGAAAATATACTGCAATTATAAAGTCAAAACAAATGTATTTCAAGAATGAAAAGAGAAGTTACAAAGTTTGCGCGCGACTGCATCATGTAAAAGGGAAAACACTCATAAACAACACAACAACACAATTTTCTTGCAACACAAAACTGATGTTTCCCTCGGGAGCAGTCATTAAGTGTATAATGTTACCTCCATCCAAGTGAAGCCTTGCGAAATATCGTCAAGATTTCAGGCAACGTGGCACATTCGGAAAATAGCCCCTTCTTCGGCGCGAACGTCCGTGAATCGAGAATAAAGTCCTAGTCCTACATTGTAGGAAGTTTGTTTTGCGCGCTCGTATTTCCTGCTCACGAGAGAGAGAGTCTAGGTGTCGGGTAACTAGCAGCGCCACGGGGGAGAAGAAGAGACTGCAAGCAGTCTACTTTTTAACCATTGCTTGTTTATTATTTCTCCTCTTGCACTTCTCGGATGAACAAAACATTTCCTCCAAATGATCCACAAAATCTCTTCTGCTCATTCCCTCGGCTGGCTGGGAAAATTTTGGGCAAGAAGGCTGCTGGAAAAAATTTAAACGATGTTCTCCTTAGAAAATTGTTTTAAAGTTTTTGGGAGAAAAATGTTCTGTTTGCGAAATTTCAAGTATATAGAAGTGAAACAATAGAAGAGGTTGGCTCTTTGGCCCTTAAAAAGTGAGAACATTTGTCATTTATGCGGCACTTCCAATGCAATTTACATCAAGACTACAACTGCAAAATAGTAAGTAGAAAAATAATGTATTCCCCTCTACCATCCACTGCCATTTGAGAGAGAGGTATAGCATTGACAATCAATAATTGTTTAAAGTTAAGTGTATTGAGTGTTGTTAAAAGGTGCATGTATACTTTTTCTATCTTACACAAATCGTATTTTGATCATATATAAGATAACTCAAAGCTTATATTTAAATCAAGGGAGGTTTCTAAATCATCAAAGTCAAGCAAACTAGCAAGCAAGCAAATAAATCAAGTCAAACAAACTATCAAGCACCACACGGACGCTAATAACATACTAGACTAGCTTCCACACCACAACAATTTAGCACTTTGTCATTCGTGCCTTTCTCAGAGTACGAGGCGCCAACGAAGGCAATTCTTTCGATAAAGGTTCCGAATCAAATATAGTAGAAACCAGTCGAGTCATGAATCAACTTATCTTGAATGGTGATGAAGGGTTTGAAGAGAAAAGCATGCGAGTGTTTTTACTCTCATCAAGCAGGTGTTTCGGAAAACAGAAAAGAGCCCGTTTCCCGCGCGATCCATTTTCTCTAAAAATAGATGGAACAGAAACAGTTGTTATGGAATTGAAACTGACTTGCAAAGTGTCTTAACACTTGTAAGACATGTCTGGATAAGAAAAAATATCAGAATTATATCTAAAAAAATATCTAGTGACGAATTTCATCTGCTAATTCTTGTCCCGTAATGCAATGGAACAAATTCTGAAGAAAGGATATGCGAGCTGGCACCCCAGGGGGGTACTCGGATATAAAAATGACGGGGGGGTCCGACGTATTTTTTTGGGTATGAAATTTGTAGTAAAAGTATTTTGGGATTGAAAATTCTACCAGGTATTTTTTGGGGTGTTGAAAAATCCACGGGTATTTTTTTGGAGTTGAAACTTCTGACAGGGAAACATAATGGGACGCGGACGGGCATCATGTGTATGCTGCTATTACATAGCCTTTTTAGGCTAAAAAAAAGTTGGGTATTTTTTTTGGGTATCCAATTTTGGGAGCAGGTATTGTTTTGGGTATCAAATTTATGGCTCGGACCCCCCGTCATTTTTATATCTGAGTACCCCTTGGAAACACGATTTAGTACGTTCAGCTCCTCGCTGACCACATAAGGAGATATTCAAAAATCTTGTTCCATTTCATAGCATGCATAGCTGACACCATCATTAAATATTTTCAAAGACATCATGCATTTGTCGAAACGATAGTTAGATGTATCGCTTAGGAAGCAGGTGACTTTTTTTTTCTTTAATTTGCATAGCTTTGTGTCGTCTTTTCCTTTCTCTTTATATAGTGTAATTTATGAGAGCGTGGCTTCAGATATGTGTTGAAAAAAAGTCGAAACAATTGCGCTTGCGCTTTCGTTGACACTTAGACACTGACAATCACTGGAGCGCGACAAAATTAACAGCAAAGAAATCAGGGCGGGAGAAGAAATGGCCACCGTGAACTAACGCGCTTTTCCATGCGTTTGAATTACATAGTAATAAACAACCCTCTGGCAGTAACCACCCTCAGTGTCTGTGCTTATGACCGCTTGGCTGCCAGTGGCGCCGTTGAGACCCAGTGCAATTCAGCTTGCGAGTTGCAAGTCTGGGGAGTCGGTCTCATACGTTTACAATAGTAAGCCACAGTTCACACCAGTCAGAGCGCGCCGTTCTATCGGCGTTGCCTGAGAACGGACACTCCATTAACGTTCATACAGACCCCTCGCTGTTGCTTGGAGATAAAAAAAACACTCCACAGATCCTTGACTTTCCTTTGAAAAATACCACTCTTGAAAATACATATTGAATCTCCCACAGCACAACGTGCGACTGACCTGTCCTCGTCCCCTCTCGCTGCTGTAAAAAGGCAAGAAAATATTGATCTATTGCTTGGAACCTTAGAAAAAATCAGCTGTCCTGACAAACTTATTCGTATTTTGTGAACTGACGTTAGGAACTTCTTAGTCGTTAGGCTTTTTTAAATGATTTTAGTTCTTTTTTGCTTGTTTTGTGGTATTTGATTCGTGCTAGCCGAGAAAAGGGACATATCATATTTTGAGAACAATTACCACAAATTGAGCAAAAATCGTATAAATTTTTGAACATCAACAAACTGCTATTAACCTCTTACATAAACCATGCTGCTTAACGTTCCGTGCATCCTGCTCTCGGACATTTGAATTGCTTTTATAAAGAGTGGTCGACTGAGGAGGTTTTTTTTGTGTGTACTGTCTTCTTGAGTCGGTATGTAAAACAGGCTAATAAAGAAAACATAATTTAGCATCACATCATTTTGTGTCATTTCGTAGACCAACCTAGAAACTCTGCTATTGATTGCTCCGCAATCGGTCACTCCGGTTTGCTGTCGTATTTGGACACGACGTTTACATATGTCCGGCCTCGAAGCGTAACCTTTATCAGATACCAATTCATTACAGTGGATTAGTTCGAGATCTACCTTTTAGCGATTGCCGAATGTGTTTTGCTGCAAGTCAAACCTCCCGTTCAGTAAAAATAAAATTACACATTTTTTCCTAACTAGAGTCAAGGAAATTCACCGAAACGGCGCTTACAATTAAGGTAAGGAGTGAAGGGCTTTAGCGATATAAATAGATCTATATCCCCTCCATGCATGCGATCTAATATTTGTTACATTTTGCAGATTCAGAATAAAATATATTGAAGGTGCGAAATAATTGTTTTTCGAGACTCGACTCCTACCGTTTTGTTTACTGTAACACTCATAGCTGGTCGATACAATTTTGTTTTTCTGTATTTGTTTTTGAATGTCAATCTGTCAATTGTTTTAGAACAACTCTCTTCAAAAAGGGTAGGAATTTTCAATCGCATATTTTTCGTTTAATCAATTTATTATTGTAGTGTGAATAATTTAAGGGGCTGTTCACATGAAAATAGAGTGCCCCTAGGGGCTAGGGGCACCCTACCTAGTAGGGTTAAAGAAACCGCCGGTTCACATGGACTATTTTCGTTTGATAGGGGCACGCTACCTGATACGGTCAAAAGATAGCGCCGGTTCACATGCGAGTTGTTGTCCCTAGCAGAGAGGGCTAACTCTAATTCCTTTAGGTCCTTTAAAAGATCCTCGATTTTCCGATGCCCAGGAGAATTCTATGCCTTCTTTACACTGAATTTTGAGGGTGGCGCTTTTCATTTGCTTGTTTTCCTCGAGGAGGAAGTTTGGTCACAACAGAATCTTCTATTCTGTCGATTGTTAGCGGCGATTCTGGAATCAACAAGGCCTCTGAGAACTCGCAAGGACTCTCCGGTGGACTAGAGTCCTCAGATTCAGGATTTATCACCTTTTCCAGTTGATGTTTACGGAAATATTCCCCGGATTTATAGCATAAAGCGGCCATGCTGTATTTTCCGCTCACAATGTAACCCGAGAACCCTCAAACTTAGCCCTCCTAGCTAGGGTTATCCCTACTTGATGCGTTCACATGGGCTTATGTAAACAAAAGTTGACCCCACTAGCTAGGGTTTCCCTACCCGATAGGTAGGGAAACCCTACCCCTAGGGGCACCCTATCTCGCATGTGAACCAAACCGTATAATACAAAGGAGAAGGGAAACCCTACTAGGTAGGGAAACCCTACTAGGTAGGGAAACCCTACTAGGTAGGGGCACCCTCTCTCATGTGAACACCCCCTAAGAAAGTTAGGCAAAAGGTAAACGGAAAAGGAAAGTTTTTTTATGAAACTAATTGCGTGATAGTTATCATGATATTTTTCGATATTTACTGGCATCCAAGCGTTTCGAAATGTCGCTATTGTTTTTTTTATTGCTTACTGTATTATTCAGTTATTCAGTTAGTAGTGATCAATTCTACGAAGCATATTACAGGAAAGGTCTTATAGAAGTAAATCCTTAATCCGCTCTTCACGAAAACTTTGCTCGTTATTACATTTCATTCATCCCTGACGTCGCGCTACGCGCTCGTGTTTGTATCTGCCGATACAACATAGCCACTCATATTGCAAATAGTACATATGAGGGAACTACTGTGTTTAGAGTGGTTTTCATAAATCCGTGAAATACACTTTAGCGTATTTATTACCAATACACTCTAATTTCTTTGTTTTCTTTTGTGCTCGCTTGACTACTACACTTTGACTATTACACTTTGTTCCACGGATTTATGAAAAACACCTAAATAAAGGTTACTTACTTACGAAACACATTCCAGTTTATTGTCCACTTTTGGGATTATTATGCTTATGTTACCATAGCAACGTCAACGTCTTTCGATATCCATTTTAAATACCATTTGCATTTTGCATGCTGTTCATGCTGTTCTGAAACTCCTTTTGGACTGACTGCGGATGACGAAAGACTCATCTTCGTTCACTTTACAATGCTTTTATCTCCAGGTATGGCCGCAGCTACTGACGAAGCAAAAAATGCTACGCAAAACGGCCAGGAAAACGAACAAGAAGGGCCAGAGCGAAAAATTACAAGGTAAGACCGTCTTTGATGCACCTATCCCATCCGCACACTCGGTTGCGCATTTGAAGACACGTCCCATAGACCAGACGTACGAGCTTGACCCTTGTGGGTGCTGTCGTTTTCATAGTGTCGGGGACGATGGACGGAATTTTCGTCCCTGAGATTATTCACCAACAATAAACTGACTATTTGTGGGACTAGTTGCTTGCTTTGCCATCGTGTACACGGCATAGGAACTTCTTTCATGGACTCGTCCCCTCACACTTGGTGATGATACCTGGGGCTTGCCTCGTGTCTGTCGCGCTTATCAAACCCTTGTATCAAACTCTCCACACAGTGTCATCAATCTCGTACCACCCAGTTAATTTTCCGCGTCGAATCTAAGAGTTTTCAAACGAAAACGGATACTTTTGCTCCGTTTCCAAAAAGATTTGCGTTGCGATTTTCGCCGTTTTCGATGATCATTTTCGGCGTTGTAGTGTGGACGATAGCCGTATCCGGAGCAAAAAGTATCCGTTTTCGTTTGAAAACGGTGTAGTGTGGACGGGGTCTAATTGACAGACATGGCGGTGATAGACCCGTCCCGTTCTGCTGAATTATATTCGACGCGGCATATAAGGTCGACGTCTAAAAACGGGCCCAAGTTTGTTAGTTGATGACAATTCACTCAGGATTAAATTGAAATGAATCTACTGGTGGTTGAATATGTTACCCTAGAATTTTCTTTCAGTAGTCATATTGTTCAAAACATGTTTTCCATTCATTTTCATTTAGTTTAACTACATCGTAACTGTGTATGAATAGAAGTTATTGCACATAGTCTTTATTAATTTAGTGCTACTGGTTTTCTGTCGGGGGTAGAAGCGGAATTTTGAATATTGACTTTGAAGCTAGTTTGAATATTTACAAATTTAGTTTGAATATTTGAGAACTTAGTTTGAATATGAATAATCAGAATATTGCTAGTTTGAATTTGAATAATCAAGGATTGGAAAATTTCAATCAATTAAAAGATTTTTTAAGCTTCTCTGTCGACCTATGATAACTAACTGTCACAAATTTTTCACCAGAAACTCACTTATATGTTTCTGCCTTCACTTCCTTCACTTCATTCAATAAAAAATTTCGTCGCGCTTCGCGCGCATAAAGAATGACATATAAGTAGAGCTTTTGTGAACCGCACAACGAAAACACTACCCTCGCGCCGTTTACAACAAACTCTCCCAAAAATACTTGCAGTAATAGGCTTGACGGGCAGTCACTATGTCGGAAAGAGGTAAGCGTGAGTTCGACAGCTACAAGCATAGAAAATCGTCATTTGGGCCGGCGCTTCACGCAGATAAATAAATAATAATTTCGTCGTTTGCTGCGCGCACTTGCGCGCTTAAATAATAAAACTTACAGGTTTTCTTTACTACTGCACAAAAAACGGACTGTTCATCTCTCCCTTTCTCTGAGGTTAGATAAAATGCGTTTATCAAAATTTGTAAAATGTCTTCTGTGTCACATAGAGGGGGGGGGGGGGGGGAGCCACAAAGGGAGGTGGGTGATCACGAAAACGTTTAGCAGTTCTGAGGGGGCATCAAGGAGTAGAGGGAGCATCACTGCATTTTGACCGTGTATTACCCAAAATCCTCTTACCCTTCGAATGTTTTATTTTCATGAAACAGTCAATAAGTATCCAGTTTAGGGAAATGGGAACCCGAAATACACCACCTCTTTCAATTTTCCTAAAAATCGGATTTTCGACTGCCGATATACCTCGTGAAATAATTGATGCATCATGGCAAAAAACCTACCGTTGTGCTCTACACGAAGAGAACATCACATTTCTGCATTAAAACCGGGTATACCTTATTTGTGCTTCGAAAAATAACCACTGGATACCTATGGGGGGTGGTAGTACCCGCGATACCCACCACCTAATTCACCATCCCTGATACCTATCGAGTACCGTTGTTTTGACTTCACCTCACTGCATAGTGTAGTTGAAACGGTAAGCAGAAGTTTGAATATTAGCAGATGCAAGTTTGAATACTGGTCGAGGTGGAAGTTTGGATACTCAGGAGTAAGAGTGGACTGCTTTCTGATTCTTAATGATCAATGCTTCTTTTGTTTTGGACATTAAGCCATTAGTTAAAGAAGCCGGATGACCAGGCTTTGAATGCAAACGAAACGCAAATAGAAATGCTTTTTAACACTCATGAAAAGCCCAAGTCTATTGAACTATGCCTGAGTACGGCATTGAAAATAAAATGGATCACTTTATTCTATGTCAACTAAAAGCCTTTTTGTCGGATTCTTTGACATAAAGTATACCACATGTACAAATTCGCACAATAACGGAAATCACTCAGAGCAGCTTGTCACGTATTCCAGTGGCGGATCCAGGATTTTAAAAGAGGGGGGGGGGGGGGGGGGGGTTCATTTTTGCTGACAGACAGACAGCGAATTAAATATTCACCGGCGGGAAAGTCGCAATTATTGGATGGCGGAGTAGTTTGAACAAACTATGAGCGTAGAAGAAATCTCTGGGTCGTTCTTGGTGTTGCAAGATGTATTGTACTTTGGATTAGATAGATAGATGTTTTATAAACACGGTAGTTTCATCAGCATAGCTGGTTTTCATAAAAAGCATTCCATCTTATTGTTTCGTTCTACGGTCTGTTGTCTTCTATTGTCTTTATGCCTCCGGTGCCTTGCAACATCAAGAAAGAGCCAAATCTCTTATAGGGGGAGTGAAGGAAACGTGCTTCGTTTAAAAAGCGGTATCATTGACTTATACACATTCAGTTCTAGCTATTGTCGTTTGTAGCATTTTATTTGAGCTACCATTTTGGTCAGAAACTGGCTTTGGTTATTTTCCCCGTTAGAAGTTCTTAATATCTATATTTTTCATTTATCTTTAAAATGCCGTATGCAGCAACCTATTAGAGCTAATAGTGCTCGCAGTTTTACAATATTATAACCAAGGTTCGCCGTTTCCCTCGTTTCCAATACAATTTACACTGAGATTTTTAGCTTTTAACTTTTTATCAATTATCATTATTCACTGTTATTCACTGTATTGTTATTGTAATATCTTGTATGTTTTTAGGAGTTAAATAAAGACTATTATTATTATTATTATTATTCGAGCCGTTTTGCTTGCCTCTCGTGTCTGTCGCGCTTATCAAACCCTTGTATCAAACTCTCCACACAGTGTCATAAATCTCGTACCACCCAGTTAATTTTCCGCGTCGAATCTAAGAGTTTTCAAACGAAAACGGATACTTTTTGCTCCGTTTCCAAAAAGATTTGCGTTGCGACGATAGCCGTATCCGGAGCAAAAAGTATCCGTTTTCGTTTGAAAACGGTTGTAGTGTGGACGGGGTCTAATTGACAGACATGGCGGTGATAGACCGTCCCGTTCTGCTGAATTATATTCGACGCGGCATATAAGGTCGACGTCTAAAAACGGGCCCAAGTTTGTTAGTTGATGACAATTCACTCAGGATTAAATTGAAATGAATCTACTGGTGGTTGAATATGTTACCCTAGAATTTTCTTTCAGTAGTCATATTGTTCAAAACATGTTTTCCATTCATTTTCATTTAGTTTAACTGCATCGTAACTGTGTATGAATAGAAGTTATTGCACATAGTCTTTATTAATTTAGTGCTACTGGTTTTCTGTATTTTCTGGACTCGATTCCTGAGAGGTGGAATAACTCTATCCTAGTAATAAATAATGAGTTTTTCTTCAACTTGGCGGTGAATTATTTTGTCCATGGATACATTTATCATTATGCACTAGTCATTTGCTTCCACCGACCCCCCACCCCCGCGACATGCGGGGATTTTGTCAGGCAATACTGGGGGAAATATCAGTGGTTTGTCTTGTATTCTTGCCCCGATCCCCAGGGAGTTTACTTCAAATTTGCTATGGCTCAGATAACCGGCCGGGGGAATGGTGGGGGAAACATACAAAACACCTGTCTTTTTCATTTCGGCAAAGACACTCTACTGGTTTTGACAGTATTAGGGAAGTTTCTTGTATCCATCTTGTGGAGGGTGGAATTTGTCCCTTGGGTGTCGGAAGGGGGCCTAGGGGTTTGCGGTGATGCGGTATGGCTGTGTTTTTGCGCGGTTTTGCGGATAAAAAGCTGAAAAGTTACGGTTATGCGCTATTTTCAAAGTCTACGGTGTGCGAAAATTGGTAGTGAAATAGTCTGCGATCGATCACACGGTAATTTGTGTACAAAAATGCGGTATTGCCGTGTTTGCGAGTCCTACGGTTAACGGTATTTAGCGTCCCGAGACTCTCGAATTGCAGTAAAACACAAGTTACACACTGGCGGATGGTTGTAGGGCTCAAGACAATCTTCCGCTCACGTTTTGCTTGAATAGAAGGTCTGATTGCCATTGGATACCACGGAATCGTTCGCGGAAACGGCATTTGATTGACTTCGCGTGTGATTTCGGCGCCATTTAAGATATAAAAGAAAAACATTTTGCGGTGAGCGGTATTCCCGAAAAATCTGTGCGGAAAGGCGGTATTTTCGAAATTTTTGTGCGGTTTTGAGAACCCCCCTAGGCCCCCCTCGTGTAGGAAATGTTTCCCCGGGGTGTAGGGAATTTGCCAAGGCGTTCTCCCCTGGTAGGCGGTGGAATTATTTCAAATTTGACAACATCTGTTTCATATTCCCCTGCTATGTCGCGGGGGTTGGGGGTCGGTGGAAACAAATGACTAGTGCATTAAAATATAGCATCTTTATCCTGTCTTTCAGGAACAGGGCACAATATCAATGCACATAACTTTAACAGCTCGTCCTACCATTTTGTACGCGGGAAGCATCATAATAATAAAAATATATTAATCTAACGATGTACAGAAAAGGTGTTGTGATACTACATGTTATGATAACATAAAAATGTTTTTAATTGAGAATTAGACATACTAAAAATGAAGTAAATTAGAGGGGAAAAAGGAATTTCTTGCCAGAAAAAGATTGGCCTTTCTTTCAATGGCAGTGAATTTCGTAATCGTTTTATTGTAAAAATGTAGCTCATCACCGCCGTCCCCTGTTACTGCGATTTTCATAATTCTGCGAACTCTCGCTAACGATTTCCCACCGTCAAACCGCCTCCTGGCTTCCGCCAATCAAACTCCCGAGTCTTTTCGTCGTTACTATTTGTGCTTTTGATTGGCCAAAACGTAACCGTTGCTGGCGTTACAGGAAGCCATTTTAGCACTGCGTAGCGCTGGCCAATCAAAAAGCACAACGAGTAACGACGAAAAGACTCGGGAGTTTGATTGACGGAAGCCAAAAGGCGGTTTTACGGTTGGAAATCGATAGCGAGAGTTCGCAGAATTACGAAAACCGCAAAACACCATTTTTCCACGGCGTTTAACATAAATCTCAACCTTTGGTTGTTGTTGTTCATGTTCACGTCTCCGCCGACGCAGACCACCTAGTTTTCCCGTAAAACTAGTCATACCATACGAAAACCGCAGTAAGAGAATAATTGGTCGTATCATAAGCCATTTCGTGGTAATGAGGCCCGGCCCTAGTGGGCGAGTCTGGGCAAAGCATAATTAGCCAATCAGAAAAGACCAGAACGCAGGGCGAAGAAAATAGATTTCCTTTCGTTTTATTCAGCGAAAAAAGGAAGATTTTAAATATTTTTCTTGATTTAAACTGTAAAGGTGAGCTCCCTGTGTTCAGTGCTGGTCCAGAACGAATGCTTGAATATCAATAACGGGTGATGTTTACAATAGTTGGAGTGACTATAGTGAACATTGAAGTGATACCGACTCATTATATTTTCAAATATCAAATTATCTATTGTTTAAATGTAAAATGCCGATGTTCAAGCTTAGGGGTGGACATTTGATCTTTGAGGGGGGGAGTGATGTTGGAAGAATAAGTAAGCTTGCACCCCAGTTTTATGTGCGTCACGACTCGCTGACTATTCGCCGATATTCACGTCGCCAATTGTGTATCATAACTTGCAGGAGCTACTGGAGACGCTATTTTCGGCCGAGAGATTTGATACTAAACAACTGGACAGCGGAAACTAGTAGAAATGTATGCGGGAAATATAACGTGTCATCCTCTTGGGGAAGACGCCTCCAGACACTGAAGATACTGAGCGTCTCTTTTCTAGCTATGATAGGACTCCTCGCATTTGTCATCATTGACGTCATGGAAGCGCAATCGCATATTGCTAAAGAGCAAATTATCAAGCAGGGTATTGACGCTAGTATAACAATGGCGAACCTGATCCACAAGCTTCAGATAGAACGTGGAACGACGGTGTTATGCATTAGCTCAAGGGGGGACGGTGATATTGGGAAAGATCTCACAGCCGCGCGACTAGGAACAGACAATACCATATCGGCTATTAATACTTGGCCTGAAGGCGGAAAGGGTAATTTGCATAGTCATGAAATCTTTGTCAAAGCTCTTGGAAATCAAAGAAATAACGGCGATGTCACAAATTGCTTGCTTAATGCTACTATTCAAGACACTCTGGACTTCTACACAGGACTCATCGATACCATGTTAGACTGGTTATTCCATAGTATCTTTGTCACCAACAAGCACGCGGTATTGTTCGAGTTACTTGGATACCGGATGTTTTTAATTGCTAAGGAAAAGAGTGGATTGGAAAGAGCCATGGGTGGATCCTTTTTCTCTAGAGGATTCTTCAATGATACAGACGACTTGGTTTATTATGCGCAGCTTAACATTATAGGTGAGCAGTGTGCGAGATAACTGCATATTTGTTAATTGGTTTCAGGAGCACACGAACAGGGCCCTCTACCATGCACTGGAGTAGAAGAGAGTGAAAATGTTGGGTTCATAGACGCGTGTAGTGCAACACATAATTTGTAACCATAACAACTAATTTCGCGGGAAATTCCAAATCTACAATCTAACATTCTTCCTTATTCCATATTTGCTTTGATTCCTCAAACGTTTATGCCATTTTTCAGTTCCTATTACTGCTAAAATCGTTGCATCGCGACCCGTATTTTTTGTTTTTGGCTTTGCTGTTCCGACAATCAAACCTTATGAGCCAATCAGATTCTTGCTCTGTTTCGCCTAGTGAAGTCGTCTGGGTTTCCGTAGCGACGTAGTCTGGTTTAAGTTCAGAGGGAAGCCAATTGACTGCCACCAGGCGAAACAGGGCAAGAGTTTCATTGGCTCAGATAGTTTGATTGACAACGTGGATCGCGATGCAACGGTTTAAGCCGTAAAGAAAAAGCGTTCTTGCCTCCAACACAGCTTTACTCTAATCACACCTGCTAATCTCGCCCTTTCCACCCAACTTTGACAAAATGTCAGAAATTCTGACAAGAATATTTTATTCTTACCTTGTCTTGAATGTTCTTGTCCTTTCTTGTTGGCCCAAATTTTCTAGTATCGCCGTTTTCTGTCCTTCCAAACCCTTTATCGTCGCCTTCTTTCCTCCCTAAATAAATTTGTATTCTTGCCTACTTGCAGAAGGAGTAGGCGAGATTTTGGACCAATAATAGCATGCCTATCAAGTGAAACACCAAATTGCAACTCTCAAAGCATTTTCCGCGCCTCTTCTGAAGCTAAAAAACCTAGCTGACAATTATCTTATTTTGAAACAGGGGAAATATTTCTCAACCATAGCATGGACTACATGAGTTCACTAGAGAAGCACTTTCTAGATGTCACAACAGATAAAGGCGACATGAACTTCACCATACGACATGAAATTAACGCCAAAAGACAAATCATACTCAAGAATGAGCCGAAACAAGGGGATGCCGCCGCAGGAAGAAACTGGTTTAAACTCATGACTGAATACATCGACATTCTGCTAGATGTACAAGGCAGAGCGGGGGATAGTCTTAGAGCATTGTTAACGGAAAACATCAATTCAAGTGAGAATCAGCTGATTATTCGATTCGTCATATTAGGTAAGGATTGCGAATGTTTGTAAAATATTCCCTTTTAGTATATACCAAATCAGTGAATAGTCATTTTCGCGCGCTCTGATTGGTTCCTAAAATAGTAGATATCAAACACTATTTACTGTTTTGAGAAAACTCTCAAAATGGCGGCTCGTTTCGTGCGCGATATTGCGTTTTGAACCTTAATTTACCGTATTTTATTCTACTGATTGGTATATACTAAAACAACTATCCCCCTCAGGGTCGGTGCCTAGCGGTGGATATATACCTCGACGCTTCGCGTCTCGGTATATATCCACCACTATTCACCTCCCCTTCGGGGGATAGTTGTTAAATATTAATTTTACCACACAGGGGTGGAGGCGGACAATTTTAACTAAGAACCGATCAGAATTATTACGTGCATGGAGCCGGATCTGACTCTGGTGTATCTAGTTTGTTGGCGCGCCACTGCGCCAAAGAATCTTAAAAAAGGGCGCCTGCTCATGACCTTTGCGTTTTCTGTTGTCTCCCTCCTCCTGACCGTGATCCTTAGCGCGCGCGGTTTTACTAGGAACAAATCAGAGGCCAGTTAAACCCTGCAATAGACTTACAACTAACCCTGGCGTGCTAACGTTAGGAGTGACACTTGCTGTGCATTTCCCCTCGCCTCCCTTGAACCCTTTCAGACGGTCCTCGTACTAACAAACATTAGGGATACCCAAAGTGAGTCGAGGAATTCAAAGTCCTCTCAGCCAATTATCCTCCCCCTAGATCCGTCGCTCTCCAGAGTGCAGATCATATATGTATCTTGTAGATGTTCAGGCAAGCCTGTGGCCACGTAGCACTAAGTTCAACAGAATGGAGATAAGGAATATTAACCTTGTGTGAAAACTAACGTGCTAGTGAAATGGTCCCATGTGTGCTTATGAGCGTTAGCCCTAGTAAGCGGAGAAAGAGAAAAAATCTCTGATCCCGAGAGGGACTATTAGATGTTTTTTCATGTAATACGGGCGGATACTTTTACGAGTTGCAAACCTATTTTTCCGAGCCCGAGTAAAATGTCCGCCAGTATTACATGAAAAAACATCTAATGAGTTATTTATTATACGACGAACAAAAACATTTTCTTTTTTCCAAGATTCAATAGAGAACGTAAGTGATTTGACTAGCACACGATCGGGAAGCCATTCAAGTGCGCGCGCAAAACCGGTTCGTAACCGGTTTCCTACAGTGTAATACGGCTTTCAACCGTGTAATACGGCTTTTGCCGTGTAATACGGCTCCATATCTGCACTCAATTTTGACCTTATATGGTAAAATAACGTCATAGTCGTATAATAAGATGTCATTATCTAATTACATCTTCATTTCGTTGAAAATAACTAAAGGTTTCTCGAATCCGTTATAACAGGTAGAAACCAGCGCCGTAGTAACTTGAAAAATTATTGCAGCCTTGGTATATTTTACCTGCAATTTTCTCAATCCTATCAGAAATGCCTGATGTTTGAGAGCGATCCCTTGCTGCGGGCCAGAAGAAGAGACCAATTTCATGGGCGGAGCCGGGGGTCTGGGGTCTGAAAGCCGCACCCAGTTTTTCAGCAGATTTTCATGTTTTCTGTAAACTCAGGCCCCCACTTTACTCACTTTTTACTATACATTCTCACTAATGATTTCCCTCACTTCAAAATCTGTTTCGCCGCCCATGAATTCGACATGCATTTTAAAGAAAGCGTGCGACGGAGAAGAGGCAACAAGAAGCCAACTGGATTCGTCACTTTGCCAAAGTAGTACACGTGCTACGTGGTTTGAGTCACTATGAGTTATCAGATACGTCGTCTATCGCGAAGTTGATATGCGGTATTCAGATGATACCTCAACTCCCCCTTCTCCTTTTCTCGTCCACTAGGTTTAGTTATATTGTCAACCCCACTGCTGTTCATTGCTGTAACGACAATGACCAACACCATTCAGCAATTTGCTCTCAAGCTCGCTAAAACCACTGAAAGTTTGTCCGACGAGCAGCAGCGAACTGACGAGCTGCTGTCCGCCATGTTTCCTCGTCCTGTGGCAGAGACACTCAAGAAGGGCGAACGAGTAAACTCAGAGCATTATGATTGCGTGACAGTATTCTTCAGTGACATCGTAAACTTTACGAACATCTGTGCAATGATCACGCCAATGATGGTCACGCGGATGCTAAACAGCGTTTACAGGTATATTCTAATGTTGAATATTATATTACAGAAATGTTTTTTCTGCCCGATAAACTGAAGTTAGTTTATAATTTGCGCCGTCTAAGCTTTCTAACCAAATGAAAATGTAGTTATTTTAATGGCAACTTTGTCGCACTTTTTATAAAAAGTGGCTGACAAGAATGCCGGTCTGCGTTAACCATTAACCTTGCTTTATAAATACTGGCTACACTATTGATGATCTAAAGCAGCAAAAATAAAATTAAAAGCGATGATTGTATCCTCTCCCTATAATCTTGCTGGGGTCTAGAGAAAAAGTATCGCGCTGTCGAAACCCAGGACCATTTTGCTCAAAGCTTATTTCGCCCATTTGGGCTATAGCTATGTGATGAGAAACCTTTCGGTTTAAATAATGCCCCATCGGTATATCAAAACCTGGGCTCCTTGTACAACCAGACTGCCAATGTTTTATGACTGTTATTGCACCCTCACCTCGCTTTCAATCATTGCTCCTGATAGAGCGTTGTAGAGGCCAGAAGGTAAATTGTATTAATTTTCACCCCTAAGCGTGTTCGACGACCACATTGACAAATACGACGTATATAAAGTAGAGACTATTGGCGATGCGTACATGGTAGTGTCCGGGCTTCCCATCAGAAATGGCACACAGCACGCGGACGAGATAGCCCGTATGGCCCTGGGACTAGTGCAGATAACAGAGGACCTCAAACTGGAGGAAATACCTCTACAAGAGAAGCTTTTGGTACGAGTTGGCGTCCATACAGGTAGAAGTAACCACTCTTGCTTTACCCTTCTTCAGTAGTTCCGTCCGTCTTGACAACCTCTTCCCCATAGCTTTTCCGCCCGCTTTCGGGTATCCTACCCACAACTTCCACTATTAAAAGCTCGTAGTTTTTGCTTTACTCATAGGTCGTATAGTGCCAATGTCCTACTAATTAAACTTTATCCTACTTGAAATATTTTCTTTAGTGGCATGATACGAGCCAACTGGAGGCAAAAACGTAGGGGCCACCTTGCTCGTTTTCCTGGACGAAGGGGAAAATGTGCGCTTTTTATGTTATTAACCCTACAAAGCGTTGAACTGATCCTGCAAAGCGTTGAACTGATTCTGCAAAACGTTGAACTGATCCTACAAAGCGTTGAACTGATCCTGCAAAGCGTTGAACTGATCCTGCAAAGCGTTGAACTGATCCTGCAAAGCGTTGAACTGATCCTACAAAGCGTTGAACTGATCCTACAAAGCGTTGAACTGATCCTACAAAGCGTTGAACTGATCCTGCAAAGCGTTGAACTGATTCTGCAAAGCGATGAACTGATCCTGCAAAGCGTTGAACTGATCCTACAAAGCGTTGAACTGATCCTACAAAGCGTTGAACTGATCCTACAAAGCGTTGAACTGATTCTGCAAAGCGTTGAACTGATTCTGCAAAGCGTTGAACTGATTCTGCAAAGCGTTGAACTGATTCTGCTAAGCGTTGCTCGTGCGCGCCCTTTTTTGAGCAAATTGCGCGCGCTACCTTGCGCAAAAGCGATACGCAGTGTAAAACAACGGGACTGCCTTAAAATAAGAACTCAGAGTGAAAAACAGAGGTTTTACAATAAACTATTTGCAATATCGACGATATATCAAGCTTAAGGTTGAATATTATTTCCTTGATAAAGACTACAAAGGTTTTAGAAGAAAATGAGGCGCAATTGCTGACAAACTAGTAGGATATCAACACTCCGGTCAAATGAACTCCTGCCGACATGTCTGTTGTTCAGGGTTGGGTGGTAAAAAGAACTACTAATATTATGATGGCACTGTACTAACTAGATGTTTATAATGCGTCCAGGCTCTTGTGTAACTGGTGTCGTGGGAAACAAAATGCCGAGGTACTGCCTCTTTGGTGATACTGTAAATACTGCGTCCAGAATGCAATCTGCAGGGATACGTAAGTAAAGACGCCAGCGCACAACGTTATAGTCAGCAATGAGGAGCTCAGTTTTCACATTTAGTATATCCATGTTGAAATCACGCGCGCGTGATTGGCTCTAATTTATTCATTTATTATATCCATTTTGAAATCACTGTCAATTCCTGCAATCTGATTGGCTTACAACAGTGCGATTTATTCCCAAATCGCATCCTTTTGAGTCTAAATCGCATCTTTTTCTCAGCCAATCAAAATGAAGCACCAAAATCAATCAGCCAATCAGATTTCAGGGTTAAGAGGCACTGACCAATAAGAATAAAGGAAAATAATGGCAGGAAAACCATCTTCCTGCAATTTTGGGAGAAATTCTCCCTTTCTTCTTCTGCTTGAAAAGAAAAACAAGAAACAAAGACAAAACTATGGATAAAATATTTACAGTACCTTTCTACCTGTCGATTTTCCAGAGTATGATATCAGTTTCACGGCAATATATATGTATGATTTCAAGGGAATAATCCAGCACGTCTGGTGGAATGGCCCTGCTCTAAGATACCGGGACCGCGCGCCTCAAAATTCCAAGATGGCGTCCCATCATCGAACGGACCGGGTTTTCCGCGATAAAAACACCCAGTACCGCCTGCAAGCAGGCTAGAACATGCAGTAAATGCCAACAAATTAACTCATTTATCATCGAAGGATTCCCGCATGTAATGACAGCTCTATTCCATCAAGCGATGTCGATAAAATCTACTACTCAGGCAGTAGCAATTGAACATTTCTTTTGATTTTTTATTTCAGCTCAGAAGATCCACATTAGCGAGACGACGCGCGATCTCCTAGAAAAGTTTAATACGTATGACATGGAGTACCGGGGTAACATAAAAGTCAAGGTGAATAACTAGTTGGCGCTCACTTCACCCATTGGTCACGAGGAAGACACGTGATCCTTTCTGCGACTACGCTAGTTCGTGGGCAAGCAAAAACTACGGGGTCACCGTGCATGTTTTCCTGTAATTATGCAAAAGAAGTGGAAAACACTTTTTCCGTTGCTGCATGGCATTCGTGGCAGTCAATGTCTTGTGAGCACACCTTATCAAACAGCGCGCGCAATTCGCACATTTAGATGCGCGCCGCAAAACAGGGAATTATCACATCCTGGTCTGTTTTCTTGCAACTATGGCCTATTACGGACTGTTTTAACCATGCTATGATGTGCAATATCTCAGTGAATGAAAAGCTGAAATTGCGTGCACTTAGACCGATGCCTTTGTTACATGTGCCGCACAGAGAAACTAAGACCAAGTACTTTTGCATCAGAAGAATTGTTGTTGCATATGCAAACGGCACTTTTTCATTTTTTCCCATATTCTTTGAACTAATCATCCCCCTTTCCCTCGACTTTCTGGTATAACCTTTCGTAGTAGTATGAACTTGCTGGATCCGCCACTGTTATGTGTAGCTATAACTTGCCATTCAGTGCTCTGCTTTTCCCTGCCATTAATTAGTTAATTAGTATTTTTTTTGCCACCAGGGTAAAGGGACCATGGACACTTACTGGCTTCTGGGAAGGAAGGACAGGACAAAGACAGACACACAACTCCCAGGAATTGTCAACCAGGGCTTCTCACTGAATGAAATAGAATGAAAAGAAAAAACCTATTTCCCTCTAGGCCTGGGTTCTACAATGCAACTAACTGACAAAATGGGGGAGGCTCTGGGAATGAAAATGGGTAGGACTTATGAGCCCCTGGTAGGACCATACAAAACATTCTTCAAGCCAGAGTCCCCGAGCTCCAGAACAGACCGCGATCACAGAAATGAGATGAGAATAATTTATTATAGTGCCCCCCCCCTCAACTAATTTTGTTTCCACCGCCCCTACCAAGAGATTGCCACATACTCATTATCAGAGACAAAAACAGATTATTTATAGTTTTGTATTAGGCAGCATCGTAAAAATTGTAAAGAAAGTATACATAAAATATGTAAATATATATCAAATCTTCATTATGAGGATCTCCAAGACACCTCAATTCAATGGCAAATTTTAGCGATCCACAGTTTGTTGTCCCGGTCGCTGTTGTGTAGAAGTTCGACTCCGGTCATTATGGGTGACTTAAAGAATGTAAATGATGTAGATATTCATTATTGTTAGTAAAAAGGAACCACCGTCATGAAATCCACCTTGTCATTGATTGTCAAAATAAAAGGGGAGATAGTATAGTGTATCAGACCTACCAACATCCTTCTGGGGGTAGCCAGTATGTGGGAAAGGGGGTCACAACTGCTGAAAATGTATGATGACTGTCTACTTTTGTCCATTGTGTGGTTCCAGAAAATATCATCCCCTCTTCCCATGGTAGGGTGTTAAAAAGTGACACCCACCCCCACCCCTCTGGAATTTCCAAAGAAAAATAGTTATTTGTATGGAAACAATCAGGTAAATTTACCCCTGCCCCCACCCACCCCCTGGGTTATACAAGAAAAAAACTGTTCAGTGTGGGTTTTACTGTCTCATGCAACAGAATAACTTATTAAATACAAGGTCTTCTCCCTGCACTGTTTCAGGGACAGCAGAACAGTTTTCAAAGTGTGTGTGTGGGGGGGGGGGGGGGGGGCTT
Organism: Scolanthus callimorphus; assembly: GCA_033964015.1. Taxonomy (NCBI): domain Eukaryota; kingdom Metazoa; phylum Cnidaria; class Anthozoa; order Actiniaria; family Edwardsiidae; genus Scolanthus; species Scolanthus callimorphus. The sequence goes on along the minus strand of CM066913.1, from coordinate 9,009,432 downwards.
GTTAGTTAGATTGTATGACAAGATGGGGGGAGGGGCTGAGTTTAGTGAAAATGTGTGAAAAGTTGACGAAATATGGGGGGCTAAAGCATCCCGGCTCCGCCGTGCCTGTGTTTGTACATCTCGTCCTGTACTTACATAAGTTTTCTGTTTTCTGTGCCACAGATTTAAAGTGCTCTGTTGCATTATAGGGATTCCAGCATCAAAACTATTAGTTACACTTTCACATTTGGTAACCATGAGCCTGGCCATGCAAAACATGACTTAGGCGGTGATTACATGAGACCGGTACGAACTCAGAGCGATCTGAGTTCGTATACCGGTCTCATGTAATCACCGCCTTAGTCTCCTACAGCTGACACCCATATATTCACTATACCTGGCTGATCTGCTGAACATATTTATTATTGGGGTTTTTGAGCTTCTAGTCATAAACAGCTGTCCACGGTTGCTTATGTACTTTCAGTTTGGACTCTCATGCCACTGTCCTGTTAAGATTTTTTGCGTAGTATCAGCCTTTCTACCTCATGTATACATTTTCACTGGTCATAATCAGGGTATCAATTTTTCAAATATTTGAGTTTCATGTTGCGACAATGACATTCAATTTCCAATATTTTGTGTCATAAACAGTGCGCAATTTCAACTCTAAGGTGCAGGGTGTTTCATTCGGTATAAAAGATTGTTGGGTCAAGTGTTCTCCAAAAGTGCCTAAAACCTTCAAACTTATGTAAAGGCCTCTCAAAATGTTTTTATAATAAATGTATAAGATTCTTAAAGTCTGGTATAATTGAGCCACAGCATTCATGTTAGGTAGTTTATATCAAAACATAAACAGAGCACAGTTCATTCTCAGATCTCGGCTCTCATTTGGCTGAGTATCAGTCGTCAGTCAATTTTTTTTTCTATCTTAAAAATAAACATTAGGCTTTTTATGTGCAGTTGCTTGTCAAAATTGTAAATGCATTGTACTGGTAAATTAATAGAGGAAGTCATTCCAAATATAAGCATTTCCAACTTCATTGTAGGAACAAGGAAAAGGGAGCGCACGAGAAAATACATGAAAATAAATGAAAACTGAAAGAAATTAGTGATTCTTCTCATTCCTCTTTAACATTTCCTGAAGTAACTTAATTTATTGTTTGAATAATTATTTTCATTTTTGGGTATAAAATTGTACCAAAATATCGCTAGATAATTTGATTTTTAAATACATGTCGAATTTATTAAATTCGATATACGCTAAACTGACATCTCTTTCATCGCCATAAATTCGGGGAGACTTTTCGAGCGCTGTGCAGCATTCTCGCCAGTGTCATGTTCTTGCTCATCGTTCGATGCTGGGTACACTTTACTCGACGACAAACTCCGAAAAGTCTTGATACTTGAACCAAAGCCCGAAACACTGCGTCCTAGCCATTGCAAAGTCGAATCACTATCAGATGAGTCCTTTCGCTCGCTCAGATATCGCTCAATCACGCATTGCATTAGCTTTGGCAATTCGTTTACCTCGCACGAGTGCCGGCTCTCAAGAATTGTTCTGAATTGATTTATAACCTCACCACTATCTTCAGGCCAAACTTTCACGGCCAAATCTTCAATCGCAAGTCTTTGAACGGGACTCATTTGAAATGCTTTTTCCTGTGGTGCACTAATAAGCCATGTGTAGTCTGCTATTGAGGCTTTCCGCTTTTCATCTTTCTTCTTTTCTCGCTGTTCTCTTTCCTTCATGGTGATTTGTGACTCGAGCTCGCACATGAGAGTTTCGCAAACCATGATATAATCTGGTTTCGCAGGAGCAGCATCATTTCCCTTTAGTTTTATCCCAAAGTTTGCTAACCACATATTTATGTGAATCTAGGCTAATAATTCGAATTACAGCCCCGCTCCCCGGATATTCTGGGAAGTAAACTGGCTGGTCGTTCGCGTTCGAGGAACACTTTTGTTGTTTTGGCTCCGAATGCAAATTGTATGACGTCATCATGGACGCACCGATGTCAGCTTTTGGGGTTGCCATAGCAATATGTCAGTGCGCACTTTTTTGCATATTTAGCAATATAAACAAAAAAAGAACATACTACGTTATTCTTTACTAACAGAAAATGATCCCTTGCCTAGAATATTCAATCAAATAATTTAATATTTTCTCTGCCATTGGGCTGTTCCAAAAAAAATTTGTACCCCCCTATCGAGGTACCTGGAAATTCCACAGGGTCGCTGTGTTTGGCCCTGGAATTTCCACAGGGTTTGTGGATTTTGACCCTGGAATTTCCACGGGGTCCGCGATTTTGACCCTGGAATTTTGGGGTCCGTGATTTTGACCCTGGAATTTCCACAGGGCCATCCATTTTACCCTGGAATTTCCACAGGGTATTCATTTGCAACTGTGGAATTTCCATTAGGCACACAAGAGAAGAGCTTTTTTCTGAAAATTTGGAGTTCCTCGATAGGGGGGTACAAATTTTTTTATGGAACAGCCCAACTACTACTAGATTAAAATTTATGTGATTGGGCTCTATGTAATGTGATCAGAAAGTTAGTTAGCACCAGCGTCCTCCCCTCACCTACCATGCATAAGGATACCTTTCCACCAGCAGAAAACCAACATCCGAGGTTACTGAACTACAATAGGCAATTTATATTGTATGAGACAAACGTCCTGCTATAAAACAGAATTCTTAGGTGTAGATGTAGGGTGATCCAAGTTTGATCTTTGAGCATGGGTACAATCTAGTGATCTGAGCTTGAAAAAGTGGACATCTCATTAATATTTTTAGCATTTCTAATACGTGTAATTCTAGAACCCCCACCATGATGTGTGTTCCTGCAGACTGCAAAGGCGCTGGAACATCAAGCATGCGTAACTGGTAAATTGCTTGCAGTCCATTCTTTGGTGAACAACTGTGAAAAGGACATGCGACTGAAAAGCGACTGAAAAGCCAGAGGAGTGCCATAGGTGCAATGATTTTCACGTGCTCGTTTTCACTGATGTTTGTTTGCATGGGACTGGCAAGCAGTCTCGTCTAACTGCCATGCTTACTTCTTCTTTGCTTTGATTCCAAAATCCAAAAAACAAAATTTCTAAAACATTCATTTTCCCCAATACACCATTTTCTTGGGTATGCGTGTGCAACAAGGTAGGTTTTAGGACCTGTCAACAAGGGTATTTATTCAAAGTAGTGGTTCAAAGTAATTGCACCATTGCTACCCACAAAGACTCATTCCCTTGTTTAGCGGTCCTGATGCTGTGCTTGTTGCGAACACATATTTTTTTCAACTGGGGGGGGGGGGGGGGGGGGGGGGGTAGGAGAGGGGGCAGGATTATTGGAATTACACCGATGTAAATTAACCATTTACAAAGTGCCAATTAAAGATGTCTATGTCTATTTTCTGGAAATATTGTCATATTTTAAAACATTCTCAAAAAGTACACCACTTTTGACAACACTGGGGCAGAAAGCCATCAAGGTTTCTTTTTGTAATCATATATGTAGCTAACACCTGTATAACTTAATAAAAAAAAATCCGCCAAACTTAGTTATACACGTTTCTTGAGTTCCTTCCAAAACTATTTGAAGCCGACTTGTAACACAGACACCGATGGCCGCAATTATTTTCCATTCCAGTTACTGAAGTCCACGTTTAAAACCACAACAATGTGACAATAAGCCATCCTTTTAAGTCCATGGAGTCTCTTTTCTTTGCCCTTTCATGATAAAGTCCACTTTCTTCTGCATTTGAGAGTTGTATAACCTCAATGAACTCTCATAAGTCTTTCTCCTTCTTTTGATCGTAGGCTTTTCATATCTTCGCTTTAACTGTATGTCCTTTAGTTGCTTTTCTTGTGACATGATGTTCCTTAGAGCCCTCAAAGCGCCGTTCACGCCCGTTTTTTCTCCAACCATGATGGTTCTCGCAAGGAACGAATGATGCGCCATGTTGGATTTTACTTTACCCACAATGCTCTGCTATTCGAAGTTTTGTTTTCACCCATCCCCCCTTGGGAAATATCGTAAATAAAAATATTTATGAACAGCTGTGATTTTCTCTATATCAAATCCTAGATCACCTATAATTTGCGAATTAACGTGTGAATTGATTTTATTAATATCTTTCATTTTAAAGGAATTTCTAATGAGGAAAAAAATATGTTTTGATGATATTGTATCGCGGGCTCACTTTACTACTGACCAAGATGGTGGTATGTAGCAATAATCCATTCTGGATTACTTTCGATTTATTTGTAGACTTCCTTACCAGAAATCAATTCTAAGTTCTTCCTGATTTGCAATCTTAATTATGCTTTCTTTGTGTGTGGTGCATTCAAATTCATTGTTAGATTCTTGCTAATTTCCCGATTTTGGACGCATTGTAGTCTTATAGCTTAAGCTTACTTTCAAACGTAAACATTGTTCTTTGTTCTGTTTCATATGAAACTGTTACTTCTCTGGAATTTTGCAGCACATCGGGCTACAATTTAAAGCCACATTGGAAAATGTATCCAGTGTGAAGCCCGAAGGGGATGACTTTCGATGGTACTTGAAGGTAAATATAAGTTAATGCATAAAAATGGCAGACAAAACTTAAGCTATAAGTAATAACTGACCCTTAAGTTAACTTATGTTGTATCGCTGATTTTTCTTGTTTTGGCCTGGTGAAAAAACTTATTTGTTTTGCAACACTTGGCTATTATTGAGGTTGATGTTTCCCTTGTGTTCTGTTTGGCGGAGCTAACTGGGTTTGTGAAGGGACAAAAAGAACAGAGAAAAATTGATCATCATTTCTTGATGATTCTTCAAACTTGAACGCCTTCCCTTCACCATTTGTGTCCTCTGGTTACATCTGCTACTGAAGTAGGTTACATTTGATTGTTCAAAGGCATGGAATACAATACCGTTGCAGCACCAGCCTTCTCATGATCATTCGGCCAATCACATCATGCCAAATGATCAACCAATGAAAGTGCTTAGACAGGGCACAAAGCAACACTGTTACAGTGTGGACAAGGCTCTATACCCTACAAATTTGACCAAGTGCAAATTTCATGATAATAATAATCTTTATTCCGTATATCTAACAGATACATTGGTGCCAATCATACAAATACAGCAAATGTTCTACCTAAATAACTTGCTTACTATATTCAGATAAGATCTACTACAAAAACTAGCAAACAGCTTCGTTACAGAATTATCAATCATAGAAAACAAATAATAAAAACAAAGATCTCTTATCAAACGATACAAAATTATTAACTGTTGTTAGCAAAGCATGGGGGATGACAACCCTAAGAACGGCTGTTTGAGCAGGGTCTGGAAGGGTATTCGCGGGATCCAGGATTTGACAAAAATTCGGCACGGGATTCAGGAAAACACAAAATAATTGAGCGGGATTCGGGATTTGACTGCCGTCCGGGATGCAGGATTTGCAAACATATGGGCCACACTATTTCTGGTTTTCGCTGGCCCGACTGCCTACCTCCCAGTTTTCTTTGCCATTTCCCTGTCAAACTCCCAATTCCTGATGATTCTAAAAAATTCCCACCATTTTTTAAAGACTCCTGAAACAGCCGTTCTTTATAGGGTTGTCGCCTCCTGTAAAGGAAACACCTCTCTTTCAACCATAGTCTCCCTCTACTAACTATGTTTCAACTGACAACTGCAGTTTGAAAGCTACCTAATTTGATAAACTTTTATTCTCAAATTTGGTGTACTGACCTGTGCTACCCCTCTTACAGGGCCTGACTCCTTGTCATGTATCTTGGATCCCTTAGTCTCCCATGCAGCCTGTCCTTTGTGCCTGAGCCATGCTATGAATGCTTCCCTCCATTGCACGAGGGTTATAAAAGCAGCCGGTCTTTTATGACTGTCATGCAGGAAACTATGGATCCCTATAGCTAAGAGGCTAGGGGTGACAAAATGGTTATTCAAAAATTTCACCAAATTATTGTAATGTGGAATTCTCAAAATATGGCATTTGGCTCACACACCTGTAGTTAAGGCACATAAATCAATAAACCAATATTATTATTACTATTGCAGCTTGAACCTCTTTTCTAAACCTGTTTTGGAAATTTACAGGAAATCCACATGTATGAAGATTAGTTCCTCTTTTTTTTTGGGGGGGGGGGGGGGGGGGGTTGAGGGGTTGTTGCGTTTTTAAATTACACCAAATGCATTGTTTTAGAAAATCTTGGTTTCACCATAAACACCCACTAGGGTCATGATCTCAGTAAGATTGAGAGTTTTACCTTCAAAAAGGACTGGTTGTTTATTAATATTTTGTTTCAAAATGACTGAATGCATGCATGGCTTGTCCATTTTGTTTTAGTTGAAGTGCCTGAACTGTGGTGAGGAAACTCCTCAATGGGTCTACCTTTGCATGATGGTGGGTTTTGTTAAATTGTGTGGTTCCAGAAAATATCTCCCCCCCCCCCCCCCACACTCACACACAGAAATTCCAGAGGGGTGGGGTGGAAGGGGGTCATTTTTCAACACCCTTCCGTTGGGAGGGGGGGAGAGGATATTTTCTGCAACCACACATTGTTAATCTTGTAAGTCAATTTTTGTGAATTGATGTTTTGTTCATTATTAAATTGCTTCGTCATTTTATAGAGATTGGGAGTATCTCTCTTCTAGACCATTCTTGATTGAACATGACAATAAATAGAGAGCAAATTAATACCAGTCCTTTTTCAAAGTTGAAAAAATAATAGCCACATATATTGATTCCTCATTTTAAAGTATACATGTGTCATTATTTTCCAATTTTAGGAATCCCTGGCTGTCAAGGGTGGCAGGGGACATGCAAACTTTGTTTCCAAATGCAAGCTATGTGCTAGAGAAAACTCTGTTGGTATGTATTACACATATACAGTAGGTGGCACAATAATGATTTTACATGCTCACTTTATTTTCTTGTGTTTTATTAATAGTTATAATAAGAGAAAGCATATCTCCATATGAGGTGAGGCTTAGCTAGTTATTATTTTTGTCTTTCTGTGCATGATAAAACACATAGCCTGTCAGGGGAAAACACATGGTAACATTTAAAATGCATTGCTTCAAACATTATTTTCAGGCTGTTCACAGTGAAACATTTCACACGATGGTTGTCTTTGAGTGCCGAGGAGTTGAGCCCACTGACTTCTCGCCAAGGGTAAATTGACACTGACTGGCATTTCTGATAAAAACTAATGAAACCAATCTAATCTATAGTTACTGATAATCTATAGTTACTGATATAGTTACTGAAAAGGCCTGCCAATGCTTAAAGATAGACATAACGAATTATGTAGGCAATTATTCGATTCTATTGCATCCAACCCTGAACACAAGCTACATCATCTGCTGCCACCTAAAACAAATTGGAACTATAATCTAAGGCGTAAAAGGACTTATAACTTGCCACGTGCCAACACGGAACGTTTCAAGCGCTCTTTCATTAACGCCATGTCGAAGTGAGAGTCAGGAATAAAGAATCAGGAAACCCACGGTTTTTAAGATAAAGTAGATTTAAATATATTTAAATAATACTATTGTCATTATATTAAGTATTTTTACCCATTTTTATATATATAATTATTTGTAAAGCCATATATTTTTATAATTTTACTATGTATATAATGCAATTCAGTTTTTATAACTGCAACGTTTTTATGGAATTAAAAAACTATCTATCTATTTATGCATTTCTTGTTCCAGAGAGGATTTGTTGCTAAGGGAGATAAGACTCAATTTCCTGAGGTTGATCTGACTGAAAAGGTTAGTTCGCAAACATGTATCTCCAAAAAAGCTTCTCTGTAGTGATCCATGCTTCATAGCCTGAGTGTAGTTGTGGGTGCAAGCACCTTGTTCAAATAGGTCTGAAAACCTTAGTATGGGTATAAATGACTGGATTTGGAAATACAAATACATCTGAGATCTGCTATTTTTTACCCAAGGGGGCGGGGAGCGTTGCGTGACTCCGACCGTTAGGGGCTGCGAAGGAGTCTACTATTTTTTAGGTTTTTGGAACATTGACTACCCCTCTTTAATCCAAGTACAGCAAAAATAATAAGAAAATAAATAAAAAAATAGGGGCAGGGGGTGGCAAGGGGAGGGGGCTTTGTTCCCATACTCGACACAGGCTCCTGTGATAGCCACTGACATATGCGTACAAGAAAATGGCCTATTTATGCCTCAATATTACTTGTAGAGTGTAGATTAAGTGAATGGCATAGGTTTAAATGATCATTAGCAAACAAATTGTGATGCCATTTAGCCATATACATTTCTCAAAAGCCATTTCTCAGGGTTTTGGCATTCAATTTTGTTGTATTTTCAGTTTGTTTTTATATGCTTTCTCAAAAGCAAGATGAAGCAGGTTTTACGTAGGCATGCATGCCATTTTGACCAATCAGCCAAAAAATAGATGGGGGTGCTCATGGGAAAATTTATTTTAACCCTACTGGATAGCAAATTGGGTGTGGTCAACAGTGAATTTACCCCTAAGAGATAGCAAATTGGATGTGGAAAATCCTAATGTTATAGCAGTCCTTGAAATTACCATCAAGTTGAAACAATATATTCTGTTGTCCCTGAATTTCTAGGTCACCTTTGGCATGAGACCCCCTAAGGGATAGCAGACTCTTTGGACACCCCTAATAAGAGATAGCTGTTGGGTGAATTTTATACCCTAAGGGATAGGACGAGCACCCCGTCTATTTTTATGGGGAGTCTCCCCAGGGGTATGTGTAGGCTTATCATTGCGAAACGTTAATTATTATGCGAGATGTTTAGATTTAAAAATCGGATTTTGGGGGAAACTCGAAAAATCCTAAACTGGATACATATGACGGCTCCCCGGCTAAATCACTTTAAAATCACTATCCCCGACCTTGGTCTTTAAACTTGTTCTTTCACTTAATTCAAAGCAACTTTTCCTGAACTTTTAGGACTGGTCAGATTATGACGAGCAAGCTAAAGCTGCGGTTGGCATTTATGAAGTTGAGTCCAAGTTCGTCAAACTATGACAACTTTTAGAAACATGGTAAACCGTGTAATGTATTGGTGTTTAGCTCTTCCTCGTTAATAGTGATAGGGCAATTACGAGTTATATAGTATATAAAAACGAAACAGACCATGTATAACATGAGACTTATCCGAATGAGTACCATCAAATGATACGAGTAAAGGGGAGAAGAGTGCGCACAGATGGCCAATAAATGCGTAAAATATCGTCACCTTGCGTCATGCGTATACGTGTATTTATTAACATGTCACCTTTTCTTTACAGACTTTATTTTGTCGATATATTTTTACCTCCCACCATGTTTGATTATTAATTCCACTAAACAGATGGTTCTAGGGCAAAGTACAAAATGGCGCAAGGGTCCGTTGTTACGTACCCACTTTGGTATACATTGTCGGAAGCGATGGGAGGGTTTCATCGAGGGTATCGTGAGATAGTGAAGTACTAAAATGTTTCGGTTCCAATAGGTACGCACGTGCGTACTCGTAGCTATGCGCCTGTTTATGCCCTTCCTGATATTTTCTCCAAAAGAGGAAATCGTGTAAGTTCTTTCTTCTCCTTCTTTTTGTAGATGGACTTTTGAAAACTCCTGTTTGTCATCCACCTGCACGTCTTTCTGTCTTGCGTATTTATTATTTAATAAACATTAGTTATCTATAAGATTAAGAAAGTTCTTCTTCTTTCTCCGGCTTCTTGTAGATATATCTACATTTTCTGATTCCTTCATAAGTTTTTCTTTTTTCTAGTTCATCTTCTTCTGAGTTCCATACGGAGTCCTCTTCTGGGACCCCTGAATCACTCTGTGCAAACTTTGTTAAGTTCACCACCAAATGAATGCGCGCTCGGAGGGAGTTGTTAGAAAAACTGTGAATTCGTCGCTCTCTTTTCCATTGTAGTATACGATCGTTGGCTTGACCTTCTTGTCGGCTAGCGGTGTTTAAAAGAGGCAAGGAAGCTCGACGAGATAATGAAGTTTGTACAGACGTAACAACGCTTTGTATTTCAGTGTCATTACCTGGAGTTAAAGTGGCTGCTCGCTGTCTCGGCGAACTTGGGCCGGAACTTGGACTCGGTGAGCAAATTACAGACGCACTTCTAGTCATATTTTGTCGAAGTCTTTCTATTATTTCTCTCTTTAAATCATTATTTTCTTTATCTTCAAATGTCACCTTCTTCACCCGAGGTGATTCAGCATCTTCTGCTGTTATCTCAGTTGCAGAAGGGGTTTTTGGAAGAAGAGTAGTAGTTTCTTTCTTTCTCTCACGAATGCTTTCCATGCTCCTCACGCGAGGTGGTGTTGCTAGTTCTTTTGCTCTTGGCTGGGTAGGAATAGGTGGTAGCGTGTTAGACCGTTGTCTACCAGTAACAGAAGGTGACTTAGCTGCTCTTTTCTCTTTTGCTAATTCGAGAATCTTTTCCGTTTTCATTGTGAAGAGATTCTTCTTCACTCGCATTTGATTTTCAAACGAAGTCTTCTCCCTTTGAAGTCTTGTTTTCTCTTTTTCGAGCAAATGATCTTCGCGTGAGTTGATGACATTTGCCTTTTTGATCGCAAATGATCTTGCAAGCCTTTCGTGGGTGAGTTCTCTTGGATTACGCTTCATTTTGGGTAATCACACAAAACTACACTTTATAATCCGTAAATCGAACCTCCTCACCGATCCCATGTATCCGTAGCTTCCATGCATGCTCACGAATTGAGCTACTCGACAACAAAACGTACTGAAGCATTGCCTTTCTTTAACAACGAGCGGAGGTCACGACATATCTTAGTATGCCGCTGATTTGGATAGGCTTCGCAAACTCTTTGCAGTTGCAACAATGGCACGGCTTGTGCATAACAATAGCATTGTAAGCTTATTTTGGTCGGATTCCTCTGTTTACTGAGCCATGTTTTCAGAAAGGATTTCAGTCGATTTCAGTATTTCGTATAATTTCAATGGTTCCTTGTCGCGAGAAAAGGGGCTTATCATTTTCCGCAAAAAAATCACTGTCTATGTTCCCTGAGGCAACACAATTTTACGCTTTTGTCAAGTTGTTTTCTGGTTTTCGGTTGGGCGCCATTTCTAATTGAATGGTCAACATGCTAAAAAAAGAAAAACAAGTATCGCCATAATTTATTCTAACCACTGTTAACCGATACTATAATACTTTGTTAATAGCATTGGTTGCCCATTTGCTATACATTGTATTTGGTTGTTTGAAAGACACAACTGAATAGTGTCAGGTAGATTTCGCATTATTTTCACAAGCCAATATTTGTTGTCATGGAAACTTTTATTGAAATAATAAAGTTGGTAAATATTTCTGAGGTTGAACTTTGGTCTGGAGTTATTAGTCTGCAGGGCTGTGATTTAGAATTCAGTCTTGATGTGTAAATTCCAAATCCACAGCCTAATTACGTAACCTAAAAATGAGAAGACGACCTGTTTGTTGTAATGCATTTCATTTTTTGTGAATCTTTTAAAATTGACTTCTTTACTCCTTCTTACTGTAATTTCGCAATACAATATTTTGTACGTTTTGTTTTTCTTCTTTGTTTGGGATGTTTGATAATCGAGTCCTTTTTTTAACGTTTCAGTTGTACAAAAAGTGTTCATCTATGTACATTTTTTTACTTGGCATGTCAAGATTTGGCAGATTGGTTTTGTGCACTGCTATACAGTGTACAGTCTTTTAACCCCCCGTTAAATCCATTTGACACCTCCGTGTAACAATAGAAATCGATTAGAGGGTATTTTGGTCGATAAACAATCTGGAATCGCAAATTAAATTGAGAAAGGAATCACTTTCATAAATTAGGCCTAAAAACTATGCATTCAAAGTTTTCTCCAAAAAGTTTTCTCATTATTTCCTAAAGTCAACGAAAGGCTTGCTTTAAAAATGTACAGTACGATTTTCAGAATGTTTTCGGAATAAAAGGTTTTAGCTAAATCCTTTAATTGCCATACCCGTTAATCATGGATTATATATGAATAGAATTTAAGACTCTCAACAAATGGAGCCAATATCTCGTTTAAAATATCCAGATAATTATGTATTTTACATTATTTTTCTCATAGCCTGGAGCACGTGAAAAAACATGCGAAAGTCAAGGTTTTCTGTTGAAATGTTGAAAAAAATCCAAAAATGTCTAAAAAGAAGAATAGTGAAAACCAATTGAGATATCTCTGATTCCAGTTTTCGAAAAACAAAACAGACAACTTAGCAAAGACCTGGAGATTTTGGAAAAGCAAAACAAGCAAGCAGCTAAGCACTGGACCGATAGACAACGCCATTTTACGTATCTAACTTTGACGAAAAGTTTGAGAATGACGAATATGCTGGAAGCGGCATTATTCGATGAAAAAGAGGAATTAGAGCACAACATGGATACAAGGGAAAACGAAAGCTTTTTCTCTCCGAGGACGCGAAGAAAATCAGTTGCCGAATGTCGTCAAAAACAGAATGAACGCTTTACGAGTTTTGCAATAAATACTATAGGAGATTACCGCGAAAGAGCTCAGAGCTTGCCTTTGAATGTGCAGAGAAATTTACAAATACAAAGAAAGTTTTCAAGAAGTAGTTCTCGTCCAAATATAAACGAAGAATGGTGTTCGCACGTTGAGAAAAGAGGTTTCTCGCACATGGATGTTGGAACTTTAGAACGCTTCTCAAGGAATTTGAAAGCTTCTGATGTTAAAAAGACTCGTGGAAGGCAGCATTTTAAAGATAAAGAACTGAATTCGAATAAAGTGAACCTCAAATCGGAAACTTACACAAAATCCTCTTTTAGGGCGGGTCAACTGCCGAATAAGCCAGGAACACCTTTGGTTAAATGCAGGGAAGGAAATCATAGCGATGATGTGACAAGAAGCGAAGGGAGAATAAAGCCTTTATTGTGTGTATTGACGGAAGAAGATTCGACCGAGGAAGAAAAGTCGACATCAAACTAAGGCCTTTCAACAAGCTTAGCTTAGCCATGCTCGTGATTTCACGGTTAGCCTGCGAACAAGATGTTGGATCATGCCAAAGTTACGGATGTTAAGTTATGGCTGATCTACACGCTGTGATTTGTACTTGAGCCACAACGTATTTAATTTGCCCGAAGAAGAGTCAGGCCTGACCTAACAAATCTGTCGCGATTTTTCCGTGTCGGGCTGACACCGAATGAAGCTTACAAGAATTCCGCGGCCCTACAAGTCAGCGTGAAGAACAGTCATAATACAGACGAACTGCACTGGTTAGACCATATCGCTCGCGCGCCTTTTTTGTGAGCAAGCAGAAGGATCCAAAAAGATGGTCGCCCCTCTTCTGTATTTCAAGAAACTTCAAAAACACTCAATGGCAACCTTCAACGGGGAAGCGTACTGGCATGCACGCGGAGGAGACCTGCGCCAGCTCCTCTGGATCTGGATACTCAGAGAGACATTGCAAGGGACCAACTTTCCTTGGCGTAGGCTAGAAAGAAGAGGACAATGAACTTAACGAAGAGACGCGAAGAGAGAGAAACGCAGAGATTCATAATCACTTTGCATTTCACAACACTGTCCATGAAATCACATGCTCTAGAACTAAAGTAGACTTGCTAAAAAAAGGTGGTTCCCGTAGAATATTTATCTTACAGCGCCGTTCACCATGTGTCGCACTTGAACGCAAGCACAAAATAATTGGAAACCATGATGTGGATCAAGCTTTATACATCGTTTGGTTGTCTTGTGTAAGCGCTTGTAAGCGTTGTCATGCGCAAATTTCTCGGCGTATGTCGCGAGCCCTTTTCATTTCGTAATCACAAATTTGTGTTTTGCAGGGCCTCAAATTTCGCAAAATTGATTACTATGCCTTTTAATTTTTTATTCTATTTTGATGGCAGTTCTATACAAATACTGAAAATTCTCTGTTGTGTAAGGCACGTACAAGTCAATCTTCTTGTCCGCGGCGCGCTTCGATTTGTTTACGGTGTTTTGTGCGCGCCGCGGGTAAAAAAAACACGTTTCTCTCGAATTACGGACGTTCTAGTTCTTCCTCAGACTGTTGTATGGCTTTTGGAAAATCGCGAAATTAAAGACGTTTCTTGCGAAACTTTCCCAATCCACTCCTAAATGTATTGACTGTTATCATAACTGTGGCTAAAAAAATGCTTTATTCATTCATAATCTACACATCGATTACATCATTCAATTTTTGGCAAAATAACTTTGTACATACATGCTCTTTACATGCCCAATATAGAAATCTGTTGTTTCCTGACATCAAACACGTGCTACAAATAGATACAAATGAACTGTACAGAAAATAATAACAATTGCACTTAAAGTCTGTCTTGTTCCTGTGCTAAGAGGCTCTTGCTGCTCCCTGGATTCTGAAAATCAAACAAACGAAGCAAAGATCAATCTCTTTCCCATAGCCGGCGTATCTAGACCGATTGCACGCCATTCTCTTTCACGTCACTTCTCACGGGAGGCTCTCTTGCCACTCACGCACGCGCGAGATCTGATACAGAGCCCGTCGAGAGAACATTCTCGAACCCAGAGCTCCCCGGCTCGTAACGTCGCGGGGGAGGCTCTGGTGACAGCCACTGACGCATGCGCGAGATTTTTTACAGAGCCGCTGAGAGAAGGACCTTGCAGCGCACGCTCCAACGCTCAAAATCAACCAATCAGCGACGGCCCTCAAATGGATGTCCCCAGAGCCTCCCCTGCGAGCAGACGAGCTCTGGATTAGGGGTTGTCGTACGACTACCATATAAGGATGTCCAAATACGATGCTCTCATGTCCACATAGGAGGTTCTCATGTCCACATAGGAGGTTCTCATGTCCAAATACGAGGTTCATTTGCATTTATACACATTGCTTCGTTCTATTGTTGAACATGTATTGAAAATGATCCGGCTACCTGGTAGAGACAATTTGTCCTCTTTTTTCGGTTGCCTCTTTGGTTGCGCATACTCTCGCTTGTCCCCACCGCTGCCAATCACCACAACCTGGTACTGCTGTCTGTAGTTACAGTGGAAAGGAACCCTCACAAGGGGAAACCGGGAAATTTCTTGCGACATCTCTCTGCGTGTACCATTCCTCTCTGAATTACATAGTGCGTTGGAATAGATTAACATGCCGTCCAGAAAATGATGGCGAGTCCCACAGCCTTGTAGTGGGACACTAAATGCTACAGCACTGGAATTGATGAGTTTTGGTTTGCAAGCAGGGTCAAGCAGGTGCAAAGAGCCTGGGTCGAGCCACTGTACGTGCCGGAGATCAAGGGAGACAGACATGTGAGTGGAGAGGCAGTTGAGGTGAATTGCTTCTTCAGATATGTCCGCAAACGTCAACGGAAGAAGAGCTGAAATAATCCAAAGTGTAATTTAAAAAAGTAGGCTTCTCGGTGATTTGCGCAGACTTTTTGACAAATCCGTTGACAATACCAGTTGTCTCGCCCTCGCGCGCTAGGCAAATGATTAATTTTTCTGAACGGTAAACGGAAATAAAACCCATTTATTATCAGAATCTCGTTGAGGATAACCGACTATTGACAAACGATATTGCGCTGGATTTATTATTAGGGTGGCTAAGAGCTATAAATTTTAAACAATCAACCTCCAGACCTTGGACTACGATATATAGTTTTTCCGTGCAAGCAGGCTAGTTCAAGGGATGACATCTGATCTGCAGCGCTAGTCTTTAATCTGTTACTCTCGAACTTAGAAATTAAAATAATGAAAAGTATTTTACGAGGACCGATGACGTTACAAGTTGTATTTCGCTGGCCTGGACAAGTGTGTGCTTGCAGTTTAATGAATATCACTTGGACACGGCCAGCAAAACCAAATCACTTCTGTGGCTTCCGGTAAAACCGAGAGCTGTACATAAAACCGTCTGCGGATTCCTAACGACCTTTGTTTCTGACTTCTTGTTATTAAAATTGCAAACAAATTTGTCCACTGTATTACTTTTTCCTACCACAAATTAAACCGCGCAAAAAATAGACGAGAGTCATCCGTATAGGCATGTGTCAGTCTGAATTTTTTTACCATACGGATTTCCGTCGTTGAAACGGCAGTGTGGTATAATAAAAGCTGAGTACTGAATATTTCTGAGGATTATATCTATTTATGGTTATTATATTGCATTCAATCATTTTACAAGCACTTCAGGTTGTGAAGCCTATTGTTACCCTTTATCCGGCGCATTTCTGAAAATTTAAACGTTTGTCGGAAAGCTCAAAAGAGCGTAGATCGGAAACGAATTTAGTAATTGAGTTTCGGGTACATCAAGAAAAAAAATTTCAGGGTTTACGTTTCTGAAACAAGAAGAAATCGAATTATTATCTAAATGACAATATCGATGTGAGAATCCGCATTTTTTCATTCGTTCGCTCAAATTGAATGGCGGCAAGATTTTCCAAACACTCTCCGATTTTCATAATTATTGTCGGCTTACAGTTCTAAACAAAAAGGATCAATTCTTGGAGCTAAAATGAAACCAGTACTTAGCCAAGCACAACACCCTTAATATTCGTTTAATATCAAGAACCGTGTCAACAATTGTATTTTGCAAGTTTATCATAGGCTAGACGGTAAATCTGAAGTGCTTATAATCCATGAAACTACACTGAAAATAGGTTTCTTAAAAACCCCAGGATTTTATTTGTAGTTCCCTGCAGTGCTCTTCTTTTCCCAAAGCCGATTTGTCACGGAACCTTCAAAAGTAGTTCCGTTTAACGGAAAAATGTTTTAAGTGAATTTATACTTTAAAAAATACTGTGGTATCCAAACTGGGATACATTAAAAAAGTGTCTATTTATATCTGCATAATGACTCAATGAGTATAATTTTACTAAGACAGTGTAATATATTCAGGCGCAATTTTCTCGCAAATTTGAAAGTCATATAATATTAAAATGATAGTGGGATATTTTTAAGGTGCTTTTAAATACAAATGGTGTTTTGCTGTTGAGTTGTGGACTTGTACTTACCGAAAAATTGGAGAAAACAGTGGAGAACGCGACTCGATCGCGGCCGCATTGCTTTCGTTTCGTTCTGATCATGTGTGGGTTTTGCGCTGGCAGCTCAGAGCTTCGCTTGAGGCAAGTCGGTTACAGATCAAATTCTTGTGAACATTTTGAGCTAATAATTCCTATACCGCACACCAATATTACCACCGGCTGAGCGGCAAGTAATTGGAAAGAAATGAAGACGTGTGAGAAATGTGCAAGCCTCAGTGTAAATGAATGAACGCGATAAAAGACAAGGCGTCCTTTCAGTCAACCAACCAGGGAGCTAGTTCCAGCCTATAGTTTACGGCATTACCATGACTGCAATTATTCAAAGCTTCCAGTCTTAATAAAATATCAGGGAAATGTTTATAAGGTTAGAGACTCAAGCCAACCATTTGCATTGTTAAACATGCCTAAATGTGAATTTGCGCGCTTGGGCCGACTGGTTGTTAGACATCTTTAGATGAAAGTAAATAGTCTTTGCAGGTGAAAAACCAAACAGGCGAGCATTAAGATACCAATGTCCTGCATATCTCGCTCTTTTCCTATTCCTATTATAAAGTGCCCGTGTTTAGTGGCATTTTTTTATTCTTTAGAATATTGTGGTCATTTCTTGTCGTATCGCATGTTATCTGTGTGTAGATTCCGCCCGACTTTTCCTCTTTGTCAACACATTGTTCTATGTTGCTATCAGTAAATGGGCATCGGCAGGGTCCGT
The DNA here is from genome assembly GCA_033964015.1 of Scolanthus callimorphus. Lineage (NCBI taxonomy): Eukaryota > Metazoa > Cnidaria > Anthozoa > Actiniaria > Edwardsiidae > Scolanthus > Scolanthus callimorphus. The sequence continues at coordinate 8,991,733 of CM066913.1, read as the reverse complement.
GCCAATGTCATTGGTTATTTTAGCTTAGTAAAGTACTTGCCAAAGGAGTCTTTGGCACACATCCATGTGTACACTTCACTAGGTAAACCTTACACAGCAACCCCCAAAACCACAGAATGTTTCACGGCGAACCCGCGTCATACTCTCTGCAGTCTATCAGAAAAAGCGACAAAAACAGACTTCATTAGGGTGGGTTATTGGAAAAGTGTTTGAAGCAAATGCGGCATTCTGGATTGCCCAGAATGTATTACCGTTGTGATTTTTAGGTATTGAAATCGGTGCTCCGGCATCTTTTTACTGTCTAACAACAACAACAACAAAAAGGTATGCGGGTGCTATTTCACCAAATATTGCCTTAGAAACTCTTCTTTTTTGTGATCTTCTTCCTGGTGAGCCCACCTCCTTCCTTAGTGAAAGTACGCTTAGTTGAAGTGAGGTAAGGTGCTGTGTTGCCAGCTTAAAATAAACATGTCAGTGCCATGAATAAAAAAACAATAATGTCTTTATCAAATTCTAATTTTACAGGATTTCCTACGCTCATCGGCTACCCTACCTTCCCCCGCCGCCAGCCAGGTCTTCCTCCTTTTTTTCGCGCGCTGCATGCCGGTTAAAAAGGCACGTGTGCTTTTTCGCGCCCATCTGAGTGTGGAAATAAACTGTAGGAACCGGGATTCTCTTTTCAACCTTGGCCAAGTATAAAAGGCGTACGGCGAGTCGTCTAGTGTGTCTGTCTAAACAAGCAGTGCTATTCTTTGAACTCACGCGCACGGCGCGTGTCGACTGCCTTGTGCTTGTAACCGCATGCGGGATCCCTGTGGTGTCTAGATGTCAAAAGGGCGATATGGCGGACCCATTGTCGGTGTGTTGTCTTGGTTTGGTACTTTTTCTTCCAATTTACGTGTACATCAAAGGCGTAGAACACATTATAATCAACCAGCGATGGATATTTGTGTGTCTGTTCCTATTACCCATCTCAGTTGTCTACGAAGTTTTCCTTTTCGTGCGGAACTGGCTCGTTTTCAAATTCTACAGCAGTCCACGGCGCCACAAGGAGAGAGTTCAAAAGGTCCAAGAACAGGTTCGGCAATGGAACAAAGATGGCCGTAAACAGCTTATGTGTACAGCAAGACCCGGTTGGATGACTGTCAGCTTGAGGGTAGGGAAGTACAAGAAAACGCATCGTAAGATAGAAGTGAATTTGTTGGATATTCTGGAGATCGACACGGATCGTGGTGTAGTTCGTGTGGAGCCATTAGTATCCATGGGTCAGTTAACCGCCGCGCTTGTACCATTAGGCTGGACGATACCAGTGTTACCGGAGCTGGATGATTTAACTGTAGGTGAGAGTAGCTTAGAATTGCAATGAAAATGAGATCTCGAAGTCGTGTTGTTTTTGCTAGTTCTTAAGAAGAAGGGTTGCACAATCCCATCTAAGAGCCGTTTTATATTTGGACATCTAGGAAAGCAGAGAAATTGAGCTAAATAATGTGAGGTTTTGGGGCTGTAAGTCGTTTTTTATGCTTTCAGATCTATTTGCATTAAATTGTACAATTTTCACTGAGTTTATCGCCAATGTACGAGAGTGTGACAAACATGTAACACGATCCCTGGCTTACAGGGGCGTAGCCAGCCTTTCCAACCTACCACATGCTAAAAACCTTTTTAAAGCAACTTTTGTTTTATGCTTTTATGTACATGGTGTATAAAAGATATGCGGAAAGGGGATTCCAGAACCCATGGGAACTCCCCTGGTCACACCGCTGACTTTACTACATTGATGCTTGTTATGTTTCCCCTGAATTTTCAAGTATTTTTCAACAGTGCATCCAGGTGATGTAGTAGAGGCAATATGTTGAAGGTCTGTCTTTCACTATCTTCCAGGTGGTCTTATAATGGGATGTGGAGTTGAGTCTTCTTCTCACAAATATGGTCTCTTCCAGCATATATGTGTTGGTTATGAAATTGTCTTGTCAGATGGCAGCCTTGTACATGCTTCAAAGGTACATCACAAGAAACAGTGTTATCACCCCGGGGGGAGGGACTCCCTATATTCGAATGCTAGGGGTGACCGTCATATTTTTTAGGGGTTGAAATCTCCAATCTGGTACTTTTTAGGTGTCCGAAAATAAAAAAAAATTGTATGGTAACCCCCTCCGGGGTTATCACTAGGATTATTGAATATAGGGGGTCCATTTCAAAATCAAAAAGAGGGTCATGTTATAGAAGACAGGGTCCATACTAATACAATACTAATACAGATTGTTTGACTGGTCAATTACCATTATAAATTTCCTGCATGACTTTCCTACGCACATTTTGTTATAAGACATGGTTCAAATGCAAACCTTCTTGTTTAATATAATATTAAGATGGCTGAAAATGGTCTGTTGTTTTAGGATGAAAACACAGATTTATTTTATGCAATCCCCTGGTCGTATGGAACTCTTGGTTTTCTGGTTGCTGCTGAAATAAAAATCATCCCTGCCAAGAAGTATGTCCGACTATCCTATCAGCCAGTTCACAATGCTGAAGAGTTAGTTAAAGTGTTCACTGCTGAGTCCCAATGTGCACAGGAGAATGAGTTTGTTGAGGGGCTGGCTTACTCTGAAAAGGAGGCTGTTATCATGACTGGCAGGTTTACTGATGAGGCAGAAGAGGATAAGGTAAAATAAATTGTTATATGTATGACCACCCCCTCCCCCTCCCCCTCAACCCAAAAATAGAAAAAAATCCATACCCCACTTTCAAACATTGTGCAATAAAAAAATCAATATCCCCACCATGGAGGGAATGCTTAAAGGCCCCCTTCCCCTCCAACCCTCTGGAAAATCAGGTAAATTGAACCCCCAACACACCCCACCCCACCCCTCAGGCATTTCTGTTATGTTTTTCTTTGATTGAATGATTCCAGAAAAAGGTCCATACCCACTGTACTCATGGGGGGACACTGTACATCTTATTTCCTCATTCTATCATTGTATTTTGTATTGAAAATTCAAGAGGGGTGGAGGTTCATACCCCCCATGGTGTTGGTATGGATCTTTCCTTCAATACACACATTACACAATAGGGCAGGAAGTGGTAAATGGGGCTTGAAAAAGCTGCTTAAAAAAATGTAAAGATCCTGAGACATTTTCTAGCCACCCCTTAGAATCCTGTTTTTACAAAGTTCATGCATTATTATACCTTTTGTTCTTTATCTTACCACTGTATGCATTGCTACGCGACCTCAAAATTCAATGTTGCGATGGGCGATTTTTAGCCGCCAATCAAACCAAAACGCTGGATTCGGCTGCTTTACTGGGATCGATATTATTGCAAAATCAACCAAAATGGGTTTAAGCTATCCTTTGGCTTCCCTTGCCTAGAATGTTTAACTCTCTGTTCAAGAAAATTGATATTAAAATTTTCTTGCGTAGAATCGCCAATCGCAACAGTGAATTTTGAAGGTCGCGTAGCAATGCATACAGTGGTAATGGTTCTCATAGATCAATGCTATTGGTAACTTTTGGAAGCCATGGTTCTTCAAACATGTGGAAAAATACTTGACATCTGGTCCTGCTGTGGAGTTTATTCCACTCAGACATTATTACCATCGCCACACCAGGAGTATCTTCTGGGAGCTACAGGTAAAGAGGCACCATCCCTCTCCCCTTTCAGTCATCTCTCCCTGATAATTCCTGGTTGTCACTGTCTAATTATTTCTTCATGTCAAAACCTGGAATTCATCCTAAAATTGGAAGATCCTCATTTTAGGGTTCATTGGATTCAACTTTCAACTGCTCATTACCTTGTATGTTTGTGTGTAACAAGAAATTGTAAATTTGATTTTAAAGTGCTGTCTACAGCTTTTCTTGAATTCTATGCCATTTTTGCCAAATGTGATAAATGCTTGGATAGTGTCTGCATCATGTGGCCTTTTCCTCCTTTTCAGATTTTGTGGTATGTAGCTTGGGTGACTAAGTAACATGCTAAACAATATTTATTTTAATTCCCAGGATATTGTTCCATTTGGCAATAATATTGTGTGGCGATATCTGTTAGGCTGGGCTATGCCACCAAAGATCTCCCTTCTGAAGCTCACTCAGGGAGAGACACTACGGAGACTCTATGAGCAGCACCATGTTGTACAAGACATGTTGGTTCCCATGGCAACCATCAAGAAATCTCTGGAATGCTTTCATGATAATTTTAATGTTAGTGTTATTTGAGTTTGTGTTTCTAACCTGATTGTTAAGATGAAACTGAATATCTCTTGAGCCATTAAGAAAACAGTTACATGCTAACTGGCAATGTTAGTTACATGATGAAGCCCCTGCATAACAGTGCCAAAGGGCCAAATTAACATGCCATATAAATGTTAGTGGAAAGAAATTTGTATGGGAATTTTTAATAGTTAAAGACTTTTTAGGTCTAGCTCTGGCAATGTTTTTGTCAGTCTTCTGTTTTGATATTAATTTCCAGTGTTCCTCCTCAGCTGTACCCCCTGTGGCTCTGCCCCATGTACCTCTCTAGCATCCCTGGCATGGTGCACCCCCTGGCCATGAGGGCCAGCTATTTGTTGATATTGGTGCATACGGCACTCCCAAAGTCAAGCCCTTCATTGCTAGGGATAACATGAGACGAGTAGAGGCATATGTCAAGAGTGTTGAAGGGTATGTTATGGCTGATTTGCATGTTGTGATTTTTCAGGCCGACTGTAACATTTTTGATTTGCTTAAAGGAAATTGTGCCTGACAAAAATCTGATGCAATACCACAAATTGCCTGAGTACTTCAGACCTCCACAAATATAGCCAAATGTGTTAACCAAATGATCCTTCATGATATACCCCTAAGGCAGGCAGGGACAAAATGTCTCAGGAATGCATCTAACAGTATTGTTGTATGTTTGCTCTCCTGTAAAACAAGTATAGGTGACCCCATCTTCTAAATTACTAGTTGGATCAATACCTGGAATTGCCTTGGTCGCGACTTAATGGTTGCTTTTATTTTAGTTTCCAGATGCTGTATGCAGACTCATACACTACACGGGAGGAGTTTCGTGCCATGTTTGATCACTCACTACACTACTGGCAAAAGAAACGAGACAGAATTTCGCCGAATTTCGGCTAAATTTGCCGAAGTTTGGCGAAAATTGCCGAAAATTCGCAGCAGCCGAAATATCGGCGAAATTTCGGATGGCCTATTGTCCTGAAGAAACGATATTTCGGAGCGCTCGTCAAGGTTATGAAGCGAATTATCGCTTGCCGAATTTTCGTTCACCGAATTTTCGTTTTGAAAGGTACTTCACAAGCCGTAAGAGAGGTGTAGAAAATGTACAGCGCTATGATGGTACTTTGTTTTCTCCAGCGCGCGATGTAAAGCTAATTAGCAATCACAAGACGTCCTCGCGATGTTAGGCCGCTAAATACAACACATGCCTTTTTACTGTCTTGTGTTTCTACTTTTATTGAAGATTATAATTACACAGTTATTTGTCTTGAAAAGTTTGGAAAAAACTTTGCTTTTCTAAACGACCGCGCGCAAACCGCTTAATTAATTAAAGCTTGGGAAAAACATCGGCTAGACGACGCTCAACTTCTCTGCAATTTAAAATTAGTTTGCTAGAGTAATCGAGAAGAATTCACTCGTGAATTTTTATAGGTTTTGTAAGCTTGATATAAATTACTTGTAGTCGTTATAAACAAAAGGTTCCCTAGGAAGGAAAGAGCGACAAAAGAAGAAACAAAAGAAAGTGAGAAATTTTTGCATTCTGAATTAGTAATTAGCGTGACTTTCACTTGTTCGATCGACAAATGCAACCACATTCAACACGGAGCGCGTCAAACTACTAAGTTATGATTGTTTTAAAATTGCTAATTCCTGCAAGGAAATCCAAAGTAGCATTTGCAAAGATAATATCAAAGAATCAGAAGGAAGATTTTAAAACTCAAGTCAACCCTACCTTTTCCCGGCGTTGCGGAGATGAGTGCGTGACCTCGTGTTCAGGTGAGTTTGTTTACTTTTTCTCCCAAGCCGTTTAAACATTTCCGCGGTATAAAGACCAAGTTCTCTCTTCTAAAAATGTCAGCTCTCCATTTGTGTTCTCTGTAGTGTTTTTCTTTTGCCCACAGTCAAGAGAAAGTTTTTGATTGTGAGCTGCATTACCATGTCTTGACATTGCCACGAAAGTGCGTAGATCATTTATTCATTTACCAAAGTACGTATTTAAAGAGCTTTGTAAAACGTACATTTATTCTCCAAAGTCTTCGTCCGAAAATTCGGGAAGCGAATTTTCGCCAAGCGAAAATTCGCTGTTAATCGAGTAAAAGGTCTACCGAATTTTCGCCGAATTTTCGCGCGAAAATTCGTCTAAACAATGTCCGAAATTCGGCGAAATTCTGTCTCGTTTCTTTTTGCCAGTAGTGTATATGACAAAATGAGAGATCAGCTCAAGTGCAAGGGTGCATTCCCTGAGGTCTATGATAAGATATCACGTGCTGCACGTCATTAATTTGAGCTCTGTTGTGTAGGACATCATTTTTGGGAGTAACCCATGGATTCTTTTACCATCAGTAGAAATATGAGCTCTCACATCTTATACCCCATTCACACCACACTGATACTAGTTTAATCTATGAAGTGGAATCTGTTCCAAGGACAAAACTAAATAAACGGTACTGTATAGAGCAGATTTTGTATGACTGTGAAAAGTTCCGTGACAAAGTTGTACCGCTCCACGACCGTGACAGCGCCGCGACTAAATGATTTCATTCGGTGTCTACAGCAGGCCAGGTTCAGTACCGCCACCGCTACAGTACCACGCCGTGTCACGGCACTTTTCACAGTCATACGAAATCTTCTCTATGCTACATAGTGATCATTTAGTAGTAATCATTACTGTAATAAATAATCTTTACAAGTTGCAAGGCAAAAAAAAAACACTTTTTATAATAATAATCATAATAATAGGAGCTTATATAGTACTCCAACTATAGATCCTGTTAAAAATGTCTTTCAATAACTATTTTATTAAAGTATACAATGATATTATATTTAATATATATTTTGGTGTGAATGTGATGTTAATCTGCGAGCTGTTATTGAGTTTCGAAGTTTGTCTGGGAATGATAGGGTAAGGCAGATGTTCATGTTTTATGTAAACTCAGCACCAACTACATAGGTTTGATGTAGTTGGTGAAGTAAATATTTTTATCTGTTCCACAAGGTCTAATTGCGAGACTTCGTGGCCGATTGGTCAGTGCGTCGGACTTGCAATCTGGTAATCTGAGTTCAAGTCCCACTCACTGACCATTAACAGGATTTCTTTATCGGTGTTGTAAATTGTAATGCTGGGATCGACATACATGCCTCCTTCCTGTTGGGAGTCTTGATATACTTTCATGTTGAATTGCTTTCAACATGAGCCCCTGGTTTGGGAGACTGGGTAACCGCTCTGTGCTTCTATCGACAATAAATAAGTGCATATCTGACCCCTGAGAGGAGAGAACGTGGACTGAAAGTTGTGCTTGAACAAATAAGAATGCCAAAAGTTTTGCTTCCATATCTTTTTTGGTCAACAAGATATGTAAGATCAATGCAAATTTGATGACGTGGTGAGAGGTAGCAAATATGCATGCTAATATCAGTCAGTGCGATAATAATCCAGTGCATGAATAATGTGTATCTGGCTTCTTTATCATTGTGTATGAAAACTACTGGTATGTATAGGAAGATTTATGGACAAGTTAGAGAGTTCTGTCTTAAACAATACCTCTTGCAAGCCAATTTGCATACATCTTTCATCTCACATATCTTGTCAATCAAAAACGGTATCGAGAATTTTCGTCATTCTGATTTGTTCAAGCACAACTTTCAGTCCATGTTCGCTCCTCTCAGGGGAGATATGCATTTTAACTTTTTGTGTATTTCTTTGTTATAGAACGTTTTCACGTAACTCGTTTTAACATGCAAATGAGTTGAGCTAACATGCTAATGGTCCGCGCGCGAGTAAGTCATGCCTCGTTGGCTCGAACAGCAGGTAGGTTTAGAGTAAGCACAATCTTTTATTTTGCCAAGCTTAGGATAAAAATATTGTCCGAATTAACAATGGTTTTGATTCTATTTCTTGAGGGGAAGTATTTCTAGGAAAATGTCAGTTAAAGCACAGTTTAAAATAAAACTATAAACTTCGCGCGAAGTCTCAAAGCGTTACATTTCACATTTCGACTTTTCAAATTGAACCATTTGCTAGGAAGTGTGCACCTGCGGGAAGATTCAAGGGCTGCCCTGGACCAATTCCCGGCATATGTCGGAATGCGTTTGCATCGTGCATGCTTCCTAGGAATCCTGCTTGCACATAGCCCAGTTGCCCTTCGTTGTTTAAGCTGCTCAGCACTGCAGCCGTAGCGCGAGAAGTTTAACATTTCTTGACACAGTCTCGTTGCTCAGAAACTATTCACACAAGACTCGTGTCGAGTTCCCGGTACATACAGCATTTTACAGCATTTTAGTCTTTTCTAAATCTTTAGCTGTTTGCCTTTCATATTTTATTTGTGCTTTCTCGAAATACAACGAACTGAATTAGATGATTCTGACGAACCTCTTGGTCATACAACCGTTCCTGGTAGGTATAAATCCAATTTGAAACAGTTTCAAGAACTTTTTTTCATTTGGCACGCTTCTCTTCAAATTAACTTTGAAAATTATTTGCTTCAGACTGCGCAAAGAAGACCGACAACAGATCGAAAGTAAAAACTAGCGAACAAGAAAAAGAGTTTGTCCTAGCAAGTTACAATCTGGCATTTTAACAACAGCGAGAGCGCGTGTCTTACGGACTGCCGGAAAGAGTAATCAAGCTGTACACAGAGCAACCAGATGATAACCAGAATGAAAAATATCGTCAATCAAGATCTCGCCTCCAAACCCTCAACTTCCACAGAGATGGAAGTTAGACCAGCTCCTCAGAAAACTGATGACCTCATGAACTATGCCACTAAGCACACCCAGCTGAGCGGAAATTACAAATCAAACTTGGGGGATTAAAGGCTTCGTCATCAGAAGCGAGGGAAGGGGTCGGGGCCGGCGGGCGAAGAAGAAAAAGAAAACAGAAGAAGCGAGGGAGGCACAGAAGTCGCATATAGCTATGTGTTCTAAAGCCATAGAGACCCTTGATAAAGTCGGCAGTCTTCTCGAAAAAGTCGACAAACAACTAACAAGAGTATTTGCGTGAAGTTGATTTAAAACTCTGAAAACGTTTTCTTAACGAAAATATTCTATTGAAACTGCAAGAGACAGAAATTCAATCCAGAGATTCATGTATTTAATTGTAAAATAAAAGGAATAAATATTGTGATTTTTGATTGGAATTGCTGCTATCAAAAGAGCTAGAATTCAGACAAGACCCTAGTCGCGCGCGGACCTCATTAGCATGTTAGCTCAACTCATTTACATGTTAAAAGGAGTTACGTGAAAACGTTCTAATTGCCCAAGAAATAACCATAAACCAACGTTACACAATGACATTTATTCTGGGTTCTTTATTAAATATTTTGTGTTCAAGAAACAGAGACCAAACAATGTCACAGTATTGCTGTAGTCCGACTGAAGTCCTCATCAGAAAGATACTAAAACTCTCGTCTATATTTGATATTCTCTCTCCACGCAACAGTGGGAATGAATGAATGAACTTTAAACAAATATTAATTGTAAAGGGTGAGAATTAGAAGGCAAACTATGCATTTCAAATGCATTAATCTAGGTTTAGCACGCCGCCTTGAACGTTTATGTGACAGTCTGATCATATTCATTTTACCCCTCCACTGACATTGCCACTAGTTGTACCGTACCAATGAAACAACAAAATCGACAAGGAATGGAAAGGAAAATATTAGAATGGTGTAAGATTTGAGTTACCGTTCCTATATTTCATCCTGGCTAAAATTTAATCCTGGCCAGCTATAAATTACAGAAGTTCCGAAAAAAATCGCAAACCAAGACTTCAAGCCAGCCTTTACGATGGGAACTGTTTCATAATTCATTTGCAAAATATAAACACTCCTGGCATTAAGTTTTGCAGAGTTATATGACTTTGCGAGTGACTTGGGCATTTGAGTTTCAAAGTGATGATCTAGCTATACAGGTCGTCATCTCCATCATCGTACAGTCCTCCCCCTCGTTACCAGCATCTCCAGACCCGCCAGCACCCCCTGGGAACCACTGCTCCCTTGGTTGGGGAACCTATAGAAACAATCAGACGTTTTATTCACTGTGGGGCAAAGAATAGGCATAAGTAGTTGGGTATAGATCTTGAATTTTCATTCCTTGACTATCGAGAAAAATGTTCTTAACTGGGCTACTAGGCTGTACTATATCAAAGTGTACCATTCAGTTCATCGCTTAAGCTAAGGGTAAACTAGGACACAAGTAGCGCGCAACATCTGTGTCCTGTATGTTTCTCCTAGTGACTAAGCTAGGAAACATCGCACGCGTGTCTCGGGCACATAAAATGTTTCATGTCTCGCGAAAATGTTTCTCGCGTGGCCAAACAGGGAAACATGAAGGAAACATGTCTGGCTACAATGTTGCGCGCTACATGTGTCCTAGTTTAGCCAGGGCCTTGTTGAGAAAACTGTTCTCAACAAGGCTACCAGGCTGTACTATATCACGTTTTGCTGATCAAACCTTAGAAAAGTAGGTAGCGTTGGTAAGTCCCATCCGAATATTTCCGCAGTCGTTCCATGAACAAATCGTTTTTATGAGACCCCGTCCACATGATACTCAAGTAGCGCGGGAATCTCTGCTCTAGTGCCAAGTGTATTTACAAACCTGAAGTTTCCACCAAATCCTCTGCTCTGTTGTAGCGTCTGCGCAAACATTTCATATTTCCTAATGTCATTATCACTGACGGAGCGCCTAGCGAACTTCATGGCCTCTTCAAAGTGATCTCTTCTGATCTCTGGGACTGGGTCCTCGTCTTCTACTTCCTGTGAAATGGAGAAACAATGACTGTCAGCAACCAATAGACAGTAAACTTATATCATTCACTAATGAATATCTCACCATATCTAGGTCAGGGTTGTCCGCTCTCTGCTTTTCTCTGTTGATCTCTGTCTCGATGGACTCCCTAATAGCCAGCTTGCAGGCCTGCAAAACAGATCGAGTTATTAGCGAACCACTACCACATTTTATTTGAAAGTAAGCGCTACAGAAAGATTAACCCGTAATGTCATAGATTTAAGAATTCTCACCCTCTGACAGATTTCTGTTAAGTCTGCACCACTGAAGCCATGAGTGACTTTAGATACGTAGTCGAGATCCACATCCTACAAAACAGACATATTTTATTTGAAAGGCGCAACAAACTGACACATTGCGATGGTCTACATTTTATGGTCGATTCACACGCTGCGATTTGTCGGCGGCCGATAGTATTTTAGCCGCAACGTATATTTTGTTTTCCCGAAGAAAAACTCCGACACGAAAACATCTTCAGTATTCTGGCCGAAACTGGCCAAGAAATCGGCCCGACAAATCACAGCGTGTAACTCAGCATATTAGTAAAACACAGTACAACGTGATTGTACCTTAGCAATAGGTGACTTCCTAAGATTGGCTGTCAGAATGGATGTGCGGGACTGAAACAAAAAATAAGGATATCATTATTTACCCAGTATCTAAATTTCTTTCATATTTTTACCTGAGAGGAAACAACTGAACAAGGTAATTGCAAGTAAAACTTTGCATCGTATATAAGAAGTGACTTCAAGAAGGGACTTCAAATTGGGACTATGTGCTGGTACTCAAGAACTGGTGTTACAAAGAACTGACCAAAACAAGCCGCTATAAGAAGCGAATAGGATTAATGACATTAGCCATAACGGGAAGAAATGGCCAAAAGTACTCAAATACAGAGGTGAATATATGTAGAGGTTCAGGGTTCACTCAAATACAGATACGACCGGGGTACGAGAACGAAAAACGTTTGAGAAGGTTCATATCATCTAAGTGTTCACAGCTAAGCAAGGGCTGGATTGCAAAACACTGCAGGTGAAAGCACTTTGTTCAAGCCTTATGGGCCTTGGAGAAGGGTCTACAGTCAAAAGACATGAAGCGTGCCCCCTAGAGTTGAATATTCAATTCATTATTCCATTATTGAATTCATTATTCAATCCAAAAAATCATTTTTCAATTCAATATTAAAAATGTTAAAGGTTCAAATTTTGATGTCCGAATATGTAATTGTTCACCCAGAGTACTTATTTAAATACAAAATATTTTCAATGTTGAAAAAAATTGCATTTTTGGATTGAATAATGAAATCAATAATGGAATAATGAATTGAATATTCAACTCTAGGGGGGCACGGTTCATGTCTTTTGACTGTAAGTCATTTAGTAACTGGTCTTACCCCTTCATCTGGCAGTGGGATGTAGATAAGTTGGTCCAATCGCCCAGGACGGAGGATAGCAGGGTCAATGATATCTGGTCTGTTGGTCGCACCAATAATAAATACATTTTTCTTGACGTTCATGCCATCCATCTCTGTCAGGATCTGGTTGATTACACGGTCAGCAGCACCACCTGAAACACAAATCACGCGCTGATAAATTAAGTTTCATATTTCTCACGTTAGAAAGGCATCATCGCCTGAGTTTACCTCCGTCTCCAACATTTCCTCCTCTTGACTTGGCAATAGAGTCCAACTCATCAAAGAACAAGACACAAGGGGCAGCACTTCGAGCCTGTAAGGTAAGAGAACGCAATAAATATAAACAATTAGACCTTATGGCCAATTGGGCCGCTGTACAACAGAGCATAAGATACGTAGGATTGTTATATAGCGAGTGCTCACTCCAACCGAGCGCGCGCTCTTATTGGCTAAATCAAGGTCACATGGTGAAGTACAAATCAAATATTCCCCGATCAGTCAATATTTCCAAAAATTATTGACTGGTCGGGGGATATTGCTTTCGCGCGTCGCGTTTGAGAGCGGGAAAAAAGAGAAAGTTTATTGTAAACACGCGAGTCTTTTTAAAAACCTTTGCTAATTTTATAAGTTTTTGCTAATGCAAGAAAATTGTGTTGTTTTTGAGTGTTTTCCCTTTACATGATGCAGTCGCGCGCAAACTTTGTAACTTCTCTTTTCATTCTTGAAATACATTTGTTTTGACTTAATAATTGCAATAATCTGCTATATAACAAAACACTTAATGACTACTCCCTCGGGAAACACCAGAGTTTTGTTTCCCTCGAATCTCGATGTTTCCCTCGACTTCGTCTCGGGAAACATCGAGATTCTCGGGAAACAAAACTCGCTGTTTCCCTCGGGAGCAGTCATTAAGTGTATAATAATGTTTCCCCGCCTAAATTTTTCCCGCCAATTCTGGCGTGCGCGTGGTGACACAGCGACTTCGACTTCGTCTCGGGAAACATCGAGATTCTCGGAAACAAAACTCGCTGTTTCCCTCGGGAGCAGTCATTAAGTGTATAATAATGTTTCCCCGCCTAAATTTTTCCCGCCAATTCTGGCGTGCGCGTGGTGACACAGGAAGCCCACAACAAACATTTTGCTAAAAAGGTGAAGATTTACCAAGTGTACCTTTCATTTCTTTTCATACTTTTTCTGTGAGAACATTTGACGAATTGAAAAGCAGAAGAATTATTTTCTGGTTAGAAATAATTGGGCAAGAGAATTGCTTGCCATGTCAAGAATTCGCGTTGTTAGCCCTCACAAGTGCAATCAGCTTAAGAAGCAGATTCTTGGTGCTCTAGAGCTTTCTTGACACACGCATTTTTGCTATTAGAGAATAGAGACATTGTACAGTATCTTCTGTCATCTGATTGTTTGTCTCACCTTGTCAAACACATCTCTGACGTTAGCCTCTGATTCACCAAACCACATAGTAAGCAGCTCTGGTCCCTTGATGGAGATAAAGTTGGCCTGACATTCGTTGGCAATGGCCTTTGCTAGGAGGGTCTTACCACATCCAGGCGGGCCGTAGAACAGCACACCCTTGGATGGAGTCATTCCAAACTTCAGGAACTTGTCTGGGTGCTCTACTGGGTACTGAACCAACTCTTGTAACTCACGCTTGACATTTTCTAGACCTCCAATGTCATCCCATGTTGTTGTTGGCACCTCAACAACGGTTTCTCTCAGCGCTGAAGGGTTGGACACACCCATGGCATACTTCAAGTAATCAGATATTAAATATTAGCATTTACAATGAGCAGTAGATTATTAGGCCAGTAAAACGTGATGCTCTAGGGGGACAACTGCCTTTGAGTCAAAATTTTAGTTGAGGGGACTAAACAACCTTGGTTAGATCTGTGGGACTTTATTGTTGCTTTGCAAGTATCTACAGCGCATTGCAAATTTCTCTAAGGGCTCATCCCCTAGACTTATCCCTGTGACTGGCCCTAGTGTGTACTGAGCTTTAAGAAACCTACTCTGAAATTGTCCATTGAGACAGCTAAAGAATCCAGCACTTCAGCATCAATAGTCTCATCTTCCAGATCAATGAGGTCCATCTTTTCACGGATCTGTAAGACAAAGGTAAATTGGCGGTACTTCATCAGTACATATGTCTCTGCATATCTGAAAATGTTTTAAGAGTTTGCTAGAAATCCTACCTGCTGCAATGCTGCTTCTGAGCAGAGGGAAGCCACATCTGAGCCCACATAGCCATGAGTTTCTGCAGCAATCTATATGCAAGCATTAAAATAGTGGTCAGTGAATTACAATAACAGGTACAGTGATGCAAGCACTCATTACAAACCTGCTCCAAGTCTACATCATCGCCCAGTTTCATATTCTTGGTATGTATTCTGAGAATCTCTAATCTGCCTGTTGCATCTGGGATACCAATATCAACTTCTCTGTCAAAACGACCTGAGATAAACCAGATAAACCAAACCATAACCACACTTGATTGAAACAAATGTTACATGAAATGTACCAGCCTTGGGATGGCAAAAATAGTTTGGGAAGCAGTCAACTGAGATGGAAGCTATTGAAACAATGGGGAGTAATTTAGCATTGATTGGAGCAACCATCCTCAACCCAGCCTTCTGAATACCTAATGCTTTTTGTTATGCAAAATCATTTGACCATGTTTGTCATTACAATGAAAGAGTAATCATATTACTCTGTAACTGAAAATGCCACAGACAGCATTGACTTTTTTTCTTTCTCTCTCTAAAGTACTTTACAAAGTATCTGCATAAGAGTTTTAATAAACAATTATTATTTATTATTATAATTATATAGCCAGCTCGAAATCCCATTGTGCCGGCAGATATATTTTTCTTGAATCGTCCATTATTTTTTAATTGGATCGTGCGCACTCTAATTGGACAGTTCACGCTAAAATTGGACAGTTTGGGTTTGAACATGGATGTTATATAATTATAAATAACAGGACTCCATGCTTGTCCAATTAAGAAAAAATGGATGATTCCTCGGAACTCCAAATTGGACTCGGCCTGCGGCCTCGTCCAATTTTTGAGTTCCTCTGAATCATCCAATTTTTTCTTAATTGGACAGCATGGAGTCCTATTATATATACTTATACAAGTGTTTTGTTAATTTAGCCCCAAATTGTGTGTGTACCAGTATCTCTTGAGCTTCTTACCAAATCTCCTGAGAGCAACATCAACACTGTTGGGCCTGTTAGTTGCAGCCATAACAATAACATGTGATCTCTGCTTTAACCCATCCATCAATGTCAACAGCTGGGATACAATACGTCTTTCCACCTCTCCATGTGTCTGAAAGTGCATGCAAATGTAACATATAAAACTCACTTTTCCTTTTGTATTTACCCACCAGGTTGTATGAGCATGCCAGATCTTTGATTTAAACTCACTTTATCTCTTTGGGTGCTATAGCATCAATCTCATCTATAAATATAATGGCTGGAGAATTCTTCTCTGCTTCCTCAAAAGCTAGAAAAATAAGGGTGCACGCAATGTAAACAAATGTGCAACTAAACCACGTCATGCAGTATTCTGCAATGCTACAAGCTCTGTTGTATTACTCCTATTAGTCAATGTGGGAGTTGATGAAAAAAGAAATGGCCAGCATCTTTACCTTTTCTCAAATTGCTTTCTGACTCTCCTGCCAGCTTACTCATAATCTCAGGACCTACAATTAAAAGAATAAGGTTAATATCAACATGAACAACTTGATGTACAGTTTTATATTTCATTTTTCTCTGATTTAGGTATCCCTCTTACCATTAATCAAGAAGAAAAATGCACCAGTCTCATTAGCAACAGCCCTGTGAAAAAACATTTGTTTTCAATTAGCTCCAGGTCTGATACAGATAACAAAATGCACATAATAAAGCTTACCTTGCCATAAGGGTCTTGCCTGTACCCGGGGGACCAAACAGCAAGATTCCTCTGGGTGGCTAAAGCAAAAAGGGGATGTCATTTATATATATTTAGGCAAAATTTGGTTTGATTCTGTAAAATATCAGAGCATGTTTGGTTTGAGCCTTGGCCCATTTGGGTGAGATGCAGTAGAGGCAAAATACCCATGGTAAGACCAAATGAGCCCTGATATTTTGCTGAATCAAACCACATTTGCCTGATTATGTACAGTATTTATCATCCTGCCAAACATTTTTGAATGAAGAGCTTGAGTAGGTATCCTCAGCTGTTGCAAACTCCAGACTTCTAAACAATTATCAGTCTTACCTTTACTCCAATAGCCTTAAAAAGCTGTGGATGTCTCAGGGGTAGTTCCACCATCTACAATTGGCAAAAACAAAGGAAATAGTTAAGTACAATATTCCTTCTCTTTTAGTAGGGGGCACAAGGGGGAGAATCCAGTGTTTGTATGGAAGAGAAACATGTTCAATACCTCTTTAATCTGGGCCAGCTGCTTCCTGCAGCCTCCAATGTCATCATAACCCACTTCATTCAGAGATTCCTCCTCTTCCTGAATAAGGAAAATCACATTGTTAATCATACTAATCACCAAAGATACCAGTGCTTAAAATTCACAAGAGATGAGCAACATAATCGTCTAGATTTGTGAAATAACCTTTCAGCTACAAGATGAGTACAAATTTGGAGTATTTTGTGTGTTATTGAGCGGATGGAGTTGGATTATGAAATGCCTTTTTTGATTTCTTACCAGGCTGAACAGTTTTCTTGGAACTGGACAGAACTTGGAAATTTGATAGCGATAGCTATTATATCTTACGTGAGAATGCCTATATAATGCAAGTTTCAGTTCCTTTTTCTTTCTAAGACTAAATAACAATATAATTTAGGATTCTGAGTTGTTTATGTACATCGATGGTCTTATTTTATAACATTTTGTTGAAACCACCGTGACATAGTCCTTTAAGGCTAATTTACACAACAGGATTTTTTTGAGACAGCTCGGATGTGGACAGGTACAGGTACCAAGTTTAATGGCATGGTTTGGGTATATTCGTGCTGTGTAAATAGATTTGCCACACTAAATTTTATCAGAGCCGGACCCAAATTTAATCAGTGCCAGGACTACATGGTGAGGTAGTCCCAGAACCAATTTTATCCGAGCTGTGCCAAACATTTTCTGCCGTGTACATTGGGCTTTAGAGAATGTCAACTGTGTAAGTATGATAACTAAACAGCACAATTTACCTCTCGTTTGACAGGTTCACCTTCGCAGTGTATGACAGTGTCTGGTGCCACTATACAGTAAGGGGAGGGGTCTGTCTCAATGACCTTAAACTCTACTGCTCGCATCCCACCACGGACAAGAAACATATCACCTAAAATACAACACTGTATTTAAGCATAAATATGAAAACTTAAAACACAGTCTCTTGAAAACAAAGTGGGGTCTTTCTTAGTGTTGCAAGATGTATTGTATTTTTGATTGGAGCTATTGTATTCCATCTTATAGTTTCGTTCTACGGTCTTTTGTCTTCTATTGTCTTGATGCCTCTGTGCCTTGCAACACCCAGAAAGAGCCACACTGTGATGTACAGGATATTATTTAATGCCTTACTGTACCTTTCCTTATTGGTCTATAAGCTTCAACAAAGTATGGCTTCAGGAAGACATCAAACAAATTACTGGAGGAAAAAAGAAAAAGAAAATTGTATGCGCATTGCAGTTATGTGTTAAAAAAGGATATTTCAAGGAAAACAACTTAAAAGCTTCATCTTACCCAGTGAGACCCTCCACTGTATCATCAAGGGAAGAACATGAATTCTCTTTCCATACTTGACGTCTGGACAGGACTGTACACTGCACAAAATAATGAGAGTGGTTTTCATTAAGCTGTGGAAGACACTAAAAATGCAACGATTTTGTAAAGCCAGCAAAGCGTTCTTTTTGTGAAAAGCTCTTTGAAGAATTCCTATGTTCTCTTTCTGCTTACTTGACTATTACCCTTTGATAACTACTACCATTTGCATCCATCCATGAAGTGTGCCGATTTTTTCATGAAGGTTTAAAAAGTAGTCACGTTTCTCGCTCTCTGATTGGCTGAAAAATAACGGTCAAACTGCAGCCTATCAGCAAGCGAGAAACGTGACAAATTCTAGACAAAACGTGCACGTTTGAAAAGTAAACCTTTGTGAAAAAATTGTCACACTTCATGGATGGACGCAAATGGTAGTACACTTTGTTTTATGGGTTTATGATAAACAGTATTTATGAATTAAGTAAGGTCATACTAATGAGAGTAAAGGTCCTTTCTGGCTTTACAAAATGGAAAAATGTGTTACTCAAGAAAGAAAGAAAATCCTCACAAGAAGGTATTTGATGGGAAAATTTCCATTTTTCCCATACAATCACTGTATTTTTCACTGAAAGTGTTTTCACTTTTTAATTTATTACATCAAGTCTACTGTTACCCGGACATCTACCATAGAACAAAAACTTCTAACATTATCTAGTACCTTATTACATCTCCTAGCCTCACTCTCAAGTTCATACGCACAACTCTGTTCATTCGGATCTTTTCGTCAGAAATTGTGTCATCAGAAAGAACAATGCAGACCTGTGAGGAAGACAGAATTAACATATCACATCAATGGCAAAGATGGTGGCAAGCTCTGATTGGTGGAAGCATATGTGCTGACAACAGTTTAAAATTTAGCTCCAATGCTGTATATCTACAATGACACTGCAAAAACCAAAGTGTCACTTTCAGAATCTTTCAACAGAAACTTATAATTAAATTGTACCTTAGACAACGTAAGATTTTAAAATGTCTAGAAATAAGACCTTTAAAATCAAACTGATGGGAAATTGATATGCTAGGCAATATTTAGCCATTGAAATTATAAGAATCCCAATATTTTCTTACCGTATCTCTGCGCTTCTTTCCTTTAATCAATACTGTATCTCCCCTGAATAGCTGTAGTTCTTCCATTTTTGTCTGGCATTAGAGAAGAGAAAGTGAAAATTTCTACAAAGCGCTTTTTATACAAAAAAGTATGACATCAGCTATTTGTTTCGTTTCTGTCCGTAGAAGCTGGCATGCAAGGGACAGGACGATATTCTACAAACCTGTGACATTGTAACAACAGAATTATCATCATTGATAGCCTCTTCGACCAGCAGTCTGTTGGGTCGGGATTTATTCTTCAAAATAGCAGTTGCAAGTTCTTCCCTGGAAAGCGAAAGAGACAGGAAGTTGAGAGACCAAACTACAACACTCGCAAGGGCTCGTTGTACGGCAATTAAAAACACTGCGATTGCAATAAAGGGTGGGATACAAAGACAGATTACATCAAATTTAATATACCAAAAGTACAACAGTTTATTTTAAAGAAAGAGCATAAAATGTTCCAACTAAAAAGGCACAAAACTTAAAAGCCGGTTTTCAAATCTCACGAGGCTGAAAATCTTTTGTCTCATTCTTTCAGACACGTACAGTGCGACACGAATTACAATCAAGGCTATTTAAACGGAGAATAGGATAGACTAAGGATGATATTTGATCATGAAAGGTATACTTACTGGTGGGCCATGATTTTGACAGTGTTTTTCTCTTCCAAACTCGATCCTAGCGTGTAAAACCTTTCAGAGAAATCTTTTCAACTGCTGAGTAATTCACCTTACCGGCGTCCCCTGCGCACGTGCATGAGGATGACGTAGCAGCATTCCCATATTTGGAAATCTGCTGATTCGCCGATCCGCGAAGTCTCTACGGAATTATTCGGTAAAACTTCGGGAATTTTCGGGATTAGATCGTAGAACTCGTTCCAGTCTCTGTCTCATTCGAAGCCGCTGTCAGTAATTTTCGCGGGCTTCAATTAAACAAAATGGCGCCCGTGTGTAAGTGAGATTTTATGCTTGTTTTCATGGAATTTTACAGTCTAAAAGGGTGAGCAACATTTATTGAAATCTATAAACTCTATAAAGAATGCCCACAGCTCAACTGCTAATAATTAGAATGTGATTCGCAATATTATAGGTAGAATAGCTTTCTGATTCTCGACAGATCTCTTCTTAATACCGAATCAGCGATTCTGAACAGCAGGCTGAGGAAATTTTCATGGTGCGTACACACAGGGGCAGGAAAACAAAGAATATGTCTTAGTTTCACTCGGAATGCGCATATACTCTCCGTTTCAGCACAGTTTAGATGTCTCACAATTAGCAGGATGCAATTCGCACTATCTGCAGTTTGTTCACATGTCAAAGGCATTTCTCCAGCAAAGTCTTAGGCCTAGTTTATATGTCGCATTTAATTAGACGAATTTAATTGATCAATTAAATTCGTCTGTGCGACGTATAAAATGTGGTTCGTTTTATACGACGAATAAAATAAAACGAAGACATACTTCAGACGTTGTGTGTTGTATACGTCCGGGTTGACGTATACAACGTCTTGGACGAATTTAATTTTCGACCTTTTTAGGTTCGTTTTATACGTCGCATTTCAGACAAATTTAATTGCGATAATTAAATTCGTCTGAATTAAATTCGTCCGAAATACGACGTATGAACTAGGCCTCAGAATTTTGAGCAAACTGAACTCAAGGATAGATCTTACAGAATTCAGATCAGAATTATTCACTTTGTGACTAAGAAATTTTACTCAGTTTCAAAATATTGACTAGTAGCTCAGGTTTGCCATTAAATGTGTTACTATCTATTGACTAAACTGGTTTACTGCCAAAGACGCTCAAGCGTACCCCCCTAGAGCGCAATAATGAGTTGATTCTTGGAATATTGGATCCATTATTCGATTCAGTAATACTTTCAGCTTGGGAAAACGTCTTTCGATTTGAACTGGGCTTTCGCTTTTTGATTGGACGATAGACTACAAAGACGCTTCCATATATGGAAAAAAACACAGGGAGCCTTTTGTTTGTAAGTTTTGTTACCAATATGGCGGGCCTGGTAGACTTTACGAGCCTGGTAAATCTCTCCCTCATTCATTTAGAGAAGAAATTGTTGATCAGTATTATCAGGGATATTCCAAGAAGCATAAAGGCAGTGACTTAAGAGTGTCGGAGCGTGGTTCAGGAAAGTAATCTAGCCGAAATCGGAGTTCAAATCGAAAGACGTTTTCCCAAGCCAAATGCATTATTGAATCGAATAATGGATCCAATATTCCAAGAATCAACGCATTATTGCACTCTAAAGGGGGACGCTTGAGCTGTAAAAATTCTTTCCAGCATGTGTGCTAATCTTACATATAATATACTAAGGAAAGCTGACTTTTGTCCACCCTTCATGGAAAAACAGCTCAATCTGAGAGGTGTGCAAATTTGTTTTTATTCGAAAAATGATAAAGTGGATGAGAGTTCTAATTCAAGTAATTCAAGTATTTTCTAAGTGAGAAGAAATCTCACCAGTGCATGTTTTTGTTGGAAAAGATTCACCTTGAGCTAAGTTCTAATTCAAGCGATTTCTAAAGTGAGGGACAAGCTGTTGTGTTTGAGTCTCCCACAGAAACTAAATAAGTTCGGTTACAGATTATTTACAGACATGTGCAGGGATAATTCTAATCCACAAAAGCTTTGAGCTGAGAATAATTTTCATTCAAGTCTGAACAAATGTGCACCACTGCTTTGCCTAGCAGGGTGTGTGCTAAATGGAAATGACACATTTTCACAAAGCAAATATTATTCCATATGTCATGTTGTGACTAGGTTTTTTTCTTCTTTTTTCCGTTTGTTTTAAGAGAATACTATAAAGTAAAATAAATTCTCCCCTTACCCTCTGTGAATTTTTCATGGGCATCAGCTAGTAAGGTTATAATTATTGTTAAAATTACTAAAACGTATTATTTCAAACCCTCAGATGTCAGATTCAGAGTTGCGAGGAGACTTGATTGATCTTAGGGAAGACAGCAGTAGCCAAGACTCAAAGATTCTCCTAAGAAACTGTCCAACAAGAGAGATCGAGTGGACTCCAAAGAAAGAGAGAGCTCAAAACATGAGAGACAAACAGGGGATGGGCAGGACAGCCCTTGCCCAAGTGTAGGGGACACTTTATCACTGCATTCAAATGATTCCCTTTCATCTGATAATCAAAGACGGCTTGTGCCATGGGTGAACTGCCAGGAAAAAATTGTGAGTTCTTTTTTTTTACTTTTGCCTTTCAGTATAATTATACCCAAGTCCAGTACCGGTAGTTCCATTTTACAGAAACTGAAAGTATTATTGTTAAAATGTATCCTTGTTTTAACAGATCTTGTGTATTGATTTATCATGTGAAATGAATGAGAAGTCCTTCCCTTGCCGCAGTGCCCCTGACTTGTAAGTATTTACAAGGTGTGGAAAGTTGATACTCTGATGGGTAATGGACTTTTTAAAAATAATTCTAGCATTAGAAATAATGATATCCCAGGTCATTTTATATTGCCCCTGCAGCCACTGTTCTGCATATATGTTCCATATACATGTGACTATCACTAAGCATCCTTATAACTATCGCTGAGCACTATATGGAGCTCGTTTTCAGTTAAGTTTGTGCTTTATATACCCTTTTATCAGACCAACAATGCTAAGAACATGACAGAACTTGATGTTTCTAGGACAGCATATCAGTTTGTCAGGAAGGCCTCAAAGATGTTTGTGAAAAACAAGTCTATGCTGAATCCCATCCATGAATTTGGTGTGGTAGTTTTAGAAGATGATGCATCATGGGTAAGCTTTAAATAAACTTTTTATCAAGTCATTACCATAGCAACATTACCATGTGCAAACTGCTGGCTACCAAGTCAACATTTTTAGTTGGAGTCTTGAATTGACATTGCATGACAGCAGGGGCGTAGCCGAAGGGGTGGGGGGACAGGCAGGGCCAGGGCCTCCCTTTCTTGGGAGATTTTTCCATACATTTACTGTATTTGCTGAAGGAAATTTGAACATTTTAGTCCCATGTTTTCACTATCCAGCCCCCCAGAAATTCAGAAATTCAGAAATATTTGTGGCTATGCCGCTGGACAGACTTTATCTTGTCAAGTTCTGTCTGATGCTATTCAACTGATTGAAGCAGAAAGTGGGCCATGGGTTCTGAGTATGTGGCTGACAAGAAACCAGTTTGACTAAAAAATGTATATTGGAACTTTTATCTTCTTTCTTTACTTTCAGTACCAGCAGTTTGAGAGCAACCCAGATATGATCTGTACTGTGCTGGACCATCTCAACCCTAATGAGCAGGACAGTGATGACACATTTGATATCCTTTGCAACTTACACTCAAATATTCTTCTTGTACAGGGGCCGATCTAGGCCCCCCCCCCCCCTTTTCGATAGATTTTCCGATACATTTACTGTATTTGCTGGAGCAAGTTTCAAATTTCGGCCTCCATTATTTTCACTTTAGGCCCCCCCTTTCTGAAGATTCTGGATCCACCCTTGTTGTAATACCATGATTGGCTCGGTTTCTTTTGTTCTCTGAGGGACATTTACTAGCCAAATTCCCTCAATATGAATGCAAAGGGAAATTTAATAGACAAAAAAGGCCTTTATCTTTAACTAAATTTCCCTCTCGCAACATAGCCAAATGCTAATTATTGTTAAGATACCATGCTTCATTCATGCAAGTTAAAAAGTTTTTTCTTGACTTGACTTTACACATGGAAAGACTCTTTGATGCTATGTAAGTACTGGTAATAATAGCACTCAGTTCATCCATTTTAATGTGTGAACTAGAGATCAAATGGCTGAGAACAAGGACACTAGTCTTCCATTGTCATTTGCAAGCGTTACAAATCAGAATAACTGTGTCAAGAGCATTTATGGTCTTGTGGCTGTCGACCCTGGTGACCTGTTAAGGAAACCACGATGTCAAACAAGAAACACTAAGATACACTCATTTTTGCCCATCTCATGTAAATCCGAAGCTTTCCGTCTCTTATTCTACCCAAGAACAATCAGTGACTGGAACTTACTCCCTGAAACCTTGTTCAAGAAAGCCGCTGGTGACCCCAAGGTCTTTAGGAGCCAGCTTCCAGCTAGCCCATCTTACTAGCTTCTGACCCCCTACATTTAATCCTCTTATGAGGGGTTTGTAGTATGTTAAATAATAATAATAATAGAGCATGGCTATTTCTTTGCATTTGCAGCAATAAAAAATAACTCCCTACTTATGGATAAGTAATTTCACCCCTTCCTCTCCAAAAAAATGAACAGATCAAAAATTCAGGCCTTCAAACAGATCCTAGAATTTTTGCAGGTCCATAACTCCCTAAACCCAAAGGCCTGCAAAGCCCCCTTTGATCTTATTCTTACAGTTGTTCATAATACATTAAGCCAATGAGGTTTTCCCATTATTGTTTTCAGTTCCAACCGTATATCATTACCCACTGTGGACGACCCAGTACTATCTCCACCATATGTTGTGAGAGTCATTCTTCTGTATGGCAGATCAAAGTGTATGCCTGTATTTACTGAGAAAAGCCGCCAGGTAAGAGAGCACCCAGGGTGAACAAATTCTGTACTGTACATGGGTATCAAACCCTGAACATTACACCAAATGGAGTTTGGTAATCACATCCTTTCAGTTTGGCTAGCAGGGGTGGAGCCAGCATTTAGGAAAGGGAAGTCACAAATACTGAAAAGGCATGAACCTGACTATTTTTGTCATACAGAGCTTGTATTGTAGTTTCTTAGTTACTGAAATGTCTAAAGCAAATAACATCAGCAGAAAACCTAAATAGCAATGCTTGCGCATATAGCAGGCTCAAGAAATGATAAGCAAATCATCCAAGGTTGTGGACGGCAGCAAAACAAAGGGGCTTTTGACCCAGAGCAGTGGCTAGTGTTCCTCCTGCTCGTCAGGCAACAGTTACAAAAGAAAAAGACCCCTGCTAGCAGGGGATTTAAGGCTTAGATTTGCACATACCACTTTTGCTATAATAAACACCTGTTTTTGCCTCTTTTAGCCCAAGTCGATAGAACTGGAGTTCCATGGCATTTCATAGATTGAACAAGGAAACAAGAGGATTGCAATTTGGATGTAATCATAATGAGGTTTTGTTTTTCAATTCTAGTTGCTTCACGCCATGTTGCAGTCTCCATATTTCTTTTTTGATGTGCTGTATGTTCATGAGATGCCTTCAGAAAACAACAAATGTGAGGTAACTGAAAGGACTGCTATGAGCAAGCATTTATCACTTTACTTCTGTGAGAGCTCAAGCCTTGTTAGGTATGTAGGAATGTCATACATCTCCTTTTCCCTTACTACAGCATTTGCTGCAAGAGCACAGGCATTCATAGCATTGCACACAGGCTAGAGTGGAATCACCTATTAAACACATGTGAACTGTACTTGTCTAAGGCATAGCCAAATGGCTTGAAGTATTTTGAAATTTCTAAAAACTTTTTTAAAATGGAAAATCTCCAATATCTTAGAAAGTCCTAGAGATATATTTTGATAGTTGTTATTCCACAACTAAGTTGAACATGGAAAACAAGTTTTTAAAACATTCAGTACTCTTCATTAATGCGTCTCATATTGCACTCACAACAGGCAATATATGATTGTTTCTGTGAGTTGGATGAAGAAGAAGTTGGTTATATGCTGGAGGTTTCACGTAGTACCAGCCGACTGTTTGATCATATGGCCTCTCTACTTGCACACCCGTTACAAAGGCCAAAACAAAGAGACACGTCCTATGAATTACAAGCCAAAGAGGACACTGAGAGCTAGGTATATGTTTAACTACTTTAGCCTTCATGGGTTTCCTGTGGTATACAGTGATTGGCTGTATGTTCTTGAGCATAGCAAGCCCCAAAGATTATCGAAATGTTTAGCAACAAGTCGCAAGAGACAATCATACAGTTTATATATATTTTGATGGATATGTACCCTGCCAAAGCAGCAGCTTTGTTAGAGACGTTTTAACGAATTAAAACTGTACTGTAGGTATTAACAACAAAAGCAAGTTACATTTAATGAATCTTTAGGTAAATGCTTGCAGGGAGATTTATCCTAACATTTATAGAAAAATACTATTTGTACAAAGATTTAAAAGCAATGAAACTAGAAACGAGGAAAACGCTTGTAGAACGTCTTTATGTTGCCTTGTAATAAAAATTCCTAAAAATAATGCCTAATGAGATAATGACCCCTGCTGAGCCACCTTAACAACTGAAATGTATGTCGTCTGCGCTCGGCAGTTTTAAGGCACGTTTCTGGATTAACGCACGTTTCAGGATTAACGCAATATAACCAGCCTTGTCCGTCTCACGATTCTTTTCATATCTCGTTTCCATGTAAACCTTATGTAAACTTTTGTTTGTTAGCTGCATTTAATAAGTTGTAATCGTTAAGCAAACGTTGTGTCATGATATCTTAAATAGCCTTTCTATGGTTACTTTGCCTATAATGAGTTTTGCTTCTTGCCACAAAAACCCATTACTATATCGATACCTTTGAAAATGACACCTAGGACGTTCAGACGTTCTTCTAGAAGAGTATCACAATTTGGTCGAGTAAAAAATGAAATAAATTTGAAAAAACAGCAACGACAAAACTCAATCATTTCGCCTGAATGTCAAATATTTTTACATAGTTAGTAGAGTTTGTATTCTCTACTAATACTATGATCATAAGAATTGCTATCGCCATCTTGATACAAAGTCATTTTAGTCAGTTGTGCTATTGACGTGTTCCCCAGTCACGTACACAAAGCCTAACAGTTAATTAAAGTTTGAATGACTCTCCTGAGGGTATTTAGTGTACGGTGCCTCGAAAAGTTTGTTTTGCCGCGTGTTTATGAGTCTATTAGCGACTTCTTTGTAGCTTCTAAGACCTTCTAAATTCCTAAACAAACTCAAGTGAACGCCCAACATGCAATCTCATTAGCCATAAATTGCCATGTTCTTCCGCACTTGGTTAAAGCAAAGTAAGGACTACTGCATTGGTTAGTAGCTGTCATAGAACACAATTTTAAACTTATGATACAACTTAAGATTGCAGTTTCCCTTTCTACTGCCCGCTGATCTAGGAAAATTGTGGAGTCAATACAGTTTTAGAGATAAATCTTCTTTTCGTAATGAATCGTAAACAAGTGATTGAAAAGCAAAGAGCCATGAGCAGCGTGAACAACATTTGTCAAAGTAAAACCGGAGAAGCAATTCTGAAGAAAAACACATTCGAGGCGAAAGTCTTGAAAACGAAACTTTGCGAAATTGACGAAGAGCAGCGACGTTGGAAGAACAATTTTTCCTTGGAAGTGAAAGAAACCCAGCGGGAAGCGAGGAGTCGCGTTAGAGCCAAGAAGTTAACTTTGCGAAATGCTGCTCAAGCAACTATCGCGGCACAACGTTTTTCTGGTAATAGAGGGACACCTGAAATGCAAGGAAATGGCTCGACTTTGGAACAACAAAACTGTGAAGAAAGTTGCACTGAAGAATGTGGAAAAGAAGAACCTCGCTATCGAAAAAAATCTGCACAAAATAGCAAAAGTGAGAGTGAAAATATGTTGCCTACTATTGAAGTTACTGAGCCGGAGGAAGGAACTGATGCAAAGCTAAAGTCTAAGAGAGAGTATGGACAAGATTATATTGCGCGTCACGGGGTCAAATTGCAAAATTATAAATTTTCGAAAGACGACAACAGAAAAGAAGAAACACAAAGCAAAACAATACCACTCCAAGATGAGGGTGTTGAAAATCACGTGACGTCCCGAGGGACAGTAGGTCCCCGCGGGATGTGTCGGTTCCCAGTCCCCAGGTCTCACTCTCTTCCTTTATATCACGACGCAACGTTACGTTTGCCAAAGCAGCGCGGGACATCAGCTTGGCAAGAAGAGCCATCACTGCTTTTTCCAACAGGAAACATCAACAGGAACCGCACCACGAATCCCCGACTTTGTTACGACCACCAACCATGTTATCACCGATGTTAGACCGAAGATTTCTCGAACTCAAAGCTGCACTCGTGCCTATGCATGGCGATTCCGAAGAGAACTCGAGCGATGACGAAGAGGATACGAACTCCGGCGACGAAGAAAAGCAAGGCGAGGCCTTGGAAGTAGAAGATACCGATACCCCGCACCGCAAAGATTTCATACCTTTTCCCTAAACATGGTTATAGTCTTTTTTTTTTTTGTAGCGTGATGGAGACATTTTTGTCCACAACGACAACCACGTGCAGTATTTGCTGTGTTATATTTGGAACGTCATCTTCCAAACAGGGCTACTTTTTAGAAGCAATTCGTTGGAAGTGACATATAAGTAAGCGCATAGTGAGGTCATAATGTTTTCATCTTTTTACGGGACAATTAGCTATCGATGGCCGATGGCTAGCCCAAATCAATCTAGAATTATTTTAATTGCCAGGTTTGAGGAAGCATATGCGTCATTCACTGCAAAACGGCGTGTGAACAAACAAGAACATAATAACTTTACACTAATAATTCTAGAAAATTAGAAAAGTCAAACTAGAACACCTAGAAGCATTCGATCTCTAGATATTTTTTTCATTACTGGGTCATGTTCGTCACGAAGGACCACTTTAGTTTTCTTCATCATTAAAACTCTTGTTTAAAAATCATTACTTAAAAGAAAACAAATGTAAACATCTAAATGGGTTTCATTAAACTCAGTAAACACTTAAAATTGTATTTGCTTTTCTTGTGTACTTTTTGTGTACAATGATTTATGACAAAAGATGTTGTTCTCAGGATATGCAATTTTGAGGGGCGTCTGAAACGTTTCTTTTATCTGTTTGTTTGATCTCCGATTCTTGTATAAACTATGATCTGTTCTTTTGTGCCCACCTGGCTCTCTTTTAAAGCCATGCTCTTGTGTCAAAGGCGAACCGAGTTGAGTAATTTCCTTATTCGCGTGCCGTGCATGTGATTAAGCTCACCTAGAGACGCATAAGTCGGAAATGAGATCTCATTTCTTATTTAATGACCACATATTATATCGATCATATGCTACCTGAACAGTTTTATTGATTTTCAAATCTGGCATAATTACCACACAGAGATGCTATACTGGTCACTTTTATTGAGATTTAGTCATATCTGACATAATAGAAATTTTCACTTCTCTGTTAGTCTTCTGTTTGTAAACTAATGGCAAGGGAAAGTCTGCCATTATGAAATACTCCACTCTACTGAGGTCTACACTTGAATGAATAGATGATAACTAGCTGGAATTTAGAAAAGAAACATCCAAAACGGTAGCAAGTACTTCCAACACAGGTATGCAACTTAAAATGTTATCTTTATGTATATCTGTATTTTCAATACCACTAGTCAACTGACTTCAGTTTATGATAGCCTTTTTCATAAAAGCCGCCTATAATTGAATAGTGAAGAATAAGTAGATTCACTCTGTATTTCATGTTTTTTTTTTACATTTTAACATCGGACGCGTATAATCATTATATCAACACTTGTACGAAGCAGATAATCGCTTGGTAGAATATGGAAATCGCTGCCATTTAAATTCCCAGCCTATAAAATTGGTATTGTACGTCGTCGTCGTTTTCATCTGGGCGTGCGCAACTTTTATTGGCTTCCTGGACACCAACGCGAATATGGAAATCGCTGCCATTTAAATTCTCAGCCTATAAAATTGGTATTGTATTTCTTGCTGGGCGTAATTATATTTCAGGAAAACACCAATATGAACAGCTACGTCGTCGTCGTTTTCATCTGGGCGTGCGCAACTTTTATTGGCTTCCTGGACACCAACGCGCAATGCAAGGCGGGGTTTTTCAGTACACATCCGGGTTATTCACTCGAGGGCCACGTGATTAAACGCATCACTGCTAACAGTGATGCTGATTGCATGTTGCGGTGCCAACAACTGATAGATTGTTTCTCTGTCAACGTGTTTCGTCGAAATGACGGCCTGAGCGCATGCGAGCTGAACCGGTCGAGTAGGGCTGCACAACCCCGCAGATTTGTCAGAAGACCTGGACAAATGTACTTGGAACTAATGGTAAGTTCACAGTTTCTTGTCTACGTAAGTGATCTGTCGTTTTTACTGCCTCACTCCGGTCTCAGCTCAGTTCGCGCTTTAATGTTTTTGGTCAGTGAAGTACTGAGATAGTGAAAGAATCCATTTCCATTAGCTGGTTATAGGAAGTGAATGCAATTGATTTGAGAATACTTAACTTTGTTAATAGGTGGCTAATTTCGAGTTTGCGGTTATGATATTTGTATCGATAATTCTACTAAGTATGTGGACAATGATCAAGCCGTACCTGATTGAAGTCTTTCATTGGTTTCGTTTGTTCTTTGTTCCAGGCAGTTAATAATGCCGAACTTGGTACTGGACAGAAATCGTGTTATGTGAGAAAGCAAGGTATGCGCACTCTCTAACGTGATTACAACTGTAAGGGTAGATACCAAGCGAGAATTCCATTGAACCATTCAATCTTTTTCTACATTGACCAGCAAACAATGCGCGCATATTTTGATGGAGCTGAGACATCTCGCGCACACATGATTGAAATGGTCTATTTCAGATAGTTAGGGCGTTCCTACAATGCCAATACTAGCCTGTTTCGCTCAAGGTATCAGGCGGCAGTAGAATGTTCTTTCCTTTTTTCAAATTTTTTTTTTATTTGATTTTTTTTTTATAAATATACATACATACAAAAAAAAAATACATTCTGTCTGCCTATCCCTCTTCCTCAATTGCTTTTATAAATTTTTCCCATTCAGTTAGATGTAATACAATTTTATTTTTTTGTCTAGCAATTTTGGATTCTATATATTGGTATTGTGCTAAGAATGTTTTTTTCTATCTGACGAGCATGTACTTTTTTCACAGCCTTAGCTAATGGCCGGTACCGGTTTGATGCGTCCCTGTACCATATTCACAATAAAAGGGCGAACTGGAGCAAGGCAGAAATGACGTGTAAATCAAACGGTGGTAACCTGGTATCCATAACGTCACAACGCGAAATGGACTTTGTACATCACGCGGTATGGCCTTATACGACCATGGGTAAGTGCCGTTATTGGCAGAGTAGTCCGAATAAGCCATACAGTAAAAACCCACATATAACAACCTGGATTTTAAGAACCTGTTACGCTAGAATTATCCATGTGAACCCCATGTTTCCTTGTATTTTTAAATCAAATAAGAACCTGTTTTAGGCTAAAATTCTAGGTTCTTATACGCGGGTTTTTAAGTGTATTACTTGCACGAAATTTTCCTTTATACTATAGGAGTTTACATTTCTGCGGACTTTACTTGGTCCACACACTGCGAGTACGTACTTAGAAAGCGAACCGTAGATTGTACCGGTTGAGAAAGTAAGTTATAGGGCCCAACATATCGTAGGTCCCATCAGTTCGGTTTTTGAAGGCATTGGAGCGTAATTCGAACATGGCCTATTACAGTCGCTCGCTTTGTAAAGAGCGTAGGAACGTGAAATATAGTACATGTTTGGCATACTTATTTAACACTGAGTATTTTTTCGATGTGTGCGATATTTTCGCTGTGTTTTGACTATACGCATTATGCCCATGCTGTATCTGTGCGGAGTTTTGCACGGCTAGCCTACTCGGCAAATGACAGTGCAAACCGTGATAAGGCCTATTATTATTCAGCCATGCCACTATCTCGATTCTGATTGGCTAAGAGTACGCAGCGAAATTGTGTTGGCACGCAGTGCGTGACGTCATACTACAGACATTAGGATTGATGCACTCTAATGACGTCATAACGCAAGCCAATAGGTTTGGCCGTCATCTTGGTTTTCATTTCGGAAGCGAAAGCCAATTTTGCCAATATTCTCGTTGAATCTGTTATGATTTTTGCCAAGAGATCATTGCTCAGGATATCTAAACCTCAACTATGGTTATTTGAATTGAATACGAAGAGGAAAATACCAATAAATGTAAGCTAAAGTTCAAAAACCGTTTCGCCGAGCAAGGCCTCGTCGTCGACTTCACTTAGAGGTAAGAACTGCTGGTTGCTGAATAATAAAACAATTATTGAATTCGGTTTTCGCATGATAGTGAGATTTGTCAACGCCTCGAGTTAGTGTTATCCGCCTCAGCTTCGCTTCGGCAGATAACATAAACCTCGGCGTTGCCAAATCTATCATGCTCAACCTCATCCAATAAGTGTTAAATACTGGTAACATCACATTACGTCCATAGAAATGAGACGAAACTACTGGATTGGTCTTAGCGACTTGGCCGGAACAGGAAATTTCTCATGGTCCGATGGCAGTCCGCTAACCTTCACAAACTGGCGCAGAGGAGAGCCCAACCGAGCTAAGTACTTAGAAGACTGTGCACTAGCTACATGGCGTGGCCCATGGATGGATGTACAATGTAACTTGACTCGCCCTTTCATCTGTAAAACTCACTTGAGAGAAAAACTATTCTAGTAACAGGAATTATGCTTACAGTACGAAAACTATAGAAAGAGTGTATTCGGTACAATCTCATGGCGGATCGAGGGGTTTTCGTTTTTCGGATCGATTTTCATAATTGTGCGAACTCACACTTGACATTTCTGAACGCCAAACTGCGTTTTGGCTTCTGTCAATCAAACCTTTGAGTCAAGTCCACGCATGGTTTCTGAGTTTGGTTTTCATTTTATAGCGAAAACTTGTGTTTTGTAGCGTAGCTATACACTATCAGTTCACAAGCTCTATCACTGATCTGCCTCTGTGAAATCACCCACAGTTGTTCACCCGTCATTGGTTGACGGAAGTCAAACCGCGGTTGTTGGTCGGTACGCAGAATTATGAAAATCCCAGTGAGGGTTAAGTGTTAAGCACGCCAAGCGCAAGAGTATCTCGAGCCGAGATCCCGTTAGATCGAGATCCTGTTCACATGCTGTAGTGTAGCTCTATAATGCAAACAGTAGATGAAGGTGGGATTTATGGACTGACAAATGTAGTTGACAACGTGCGCATTCAGTTGTGGCGTACCCCCAACGTGCCAAATACAACTAAGAGATGCAATTTTCACAATTGTTACCACTGTATGCATTGCTACGCGACCTCAAAATTCAATGTTGCGATGGGCGATTTTTAGCCGTCAATTAAACCGAAACGCTCGATTCGGCCACTTCAGCGGGCCGACATTGATTGCAAAACCAACCAAAATGGTTTTAAGCTATCCTTTGGCTTTTTGACTCGAATGTTTAACTTTCTGGTTCAAGAAAACTATTGACAACAATTTTCTTGCGTTAAATCGCCAATCGCTCAACAGTGAATTTTGAGGTCGCGTAGCAATGCATACGATGGTATAACTTGTATAACGACTTTTAGGAAATATATGTGTGATAAAGAAAAAAAACTTGAATTTTGCGTGAAAGCACTTTTGCATGGACTAATTGTTACATATTTTTTTCACCGCATCATAAATCCTTATGCTTATGATGTTTTTTTACGGGCACAGCAGGGGGGTGCAGTTTTGAAATGTTGTTGGTTCCTTAAAAGCTAAGAATAATAACATTACAAGGCTATTGTTTGTAATGTTGAGGTTTGAGAAATAAATTGTAAGATTCTCACATCAACACATGTTATAAACGGCTAAAGCGTTGGACGTACATTCACTGTAGTTTCCCAAGTTCTGCAATGCGTTTCGGAAAGTAGATTTGATTTTCTTAAAATTAGGTTCATCATCTTTCGAGATAAATGGAAACTATACCCTGAAGGGGGTAGCAGCGATGTTGTTCACCTGTACAATAAGAATGAAATATATTAAATTTTTAACGATGGGTGTCTTGTGTGACTGCAGCTTGATTAATAATAAGTAAGTATTTTGAAGCATCAAAACTGACTTAAAAACAAGCAGAACATGGGAGACAACCCCAGCTTCGAAACAGATGGAGCAGAAGAAATACCTGTAAGCGGATTATCTGTAGTTTGTGTTAACAAATGGGCACAAGATGAGCAAGCTTTTAAAGGCAACCATATATCGGGTATGTAATAGTGCAGGGCAGCTCTTATACACAACAAACCACACTGAACAGCATCAGTAAATTGCTTTTCTGTAACTTTGGCGATGAAACACGTGTACAAGGAAAGACAAGCACACCCCATTTCAAGAAGTCTGGAAATGAAATGAAAGAAAAACTATTCTCTAGCTCGGCTAGTTGTTTCAGTATTACACAGAGTTGTGTAATGTTTTATTCTTCCATAAGAGAAGTGTTTTATATGTATGTTGTTTTGTAGTAATGCTTTGACAGTTCCATTCAGCTTCCCTGACACCGATGGCCGATGTCAAATGTTTCATGCTATGCGCCTTAGCGAAGTAGCGAAATGAAACTTAATCGTTTCTTTGAGATCATTTTTACACTCTTGGTTTTGGTTTGATGACTGCTGAAACAATGTTTATCGTCTCGCTCAATTTCTCATTCCTTTTAACAATGTGAGCTATTTTTAACATTAAAACGCGGAATCGTCACAAATTTAAACAAGTTGATAAAGAAGCTTTCTTGGATTTACAGTCATAAAGAATGGTTTCATTGGAGATTCGCGCCAGCAGGCGACGCTGGAGTGGAACGGGATCGATGCGTTCGTTCCTGTCAAACAGGGAAACATTTGCCAGCGACTCTGCCACAGAGGAGAGAAATTTGATGAGCCACGAACCAAGCAGATTTTGTTTAATAGTAAGTAAAACGCGTTGGTTTGCGATTGCTAAGGCTAGTTATACGACAATTTATCTGATAAATAGAATCAGTAGATACATCGTTGCGACTCATCTACAATGGCGGACAAAAGTGTTGAGACACTTGCACCCATTACTCTTCAATTCTACTAAAACCCGAAATGGTTTAGTCCCCCTCCCCTCCCCCCACCCATTCAATGTTGGTCATGTGTGGCAAAAGTTGTGCCGGGGTCCGGAGCTCAACATTGAAAAGGGGAGGGGGTGAAAACAGGCTGGTTTACCGGGGAGAGGTCTTTTGGACATAGCCGACCAATTTTACGTGTGTGTCTCAACGACTTTTGTCCACCATTGTCTGAAAACATAAATAGAAAAAGGGGTTGCTTTACGCCGTTGTCTCTCAGTAAAGAAATGTAATTTGTTAATGAATCGTAAATAGAGGACCAGAGATAGCATTTCTGAAAAAAAGAAATTCGTTTTAAATTCGAATTGACGTTGTTAAGGCTTAAACAATTCTCTCAGATTGGGAACCCTGTGGTTTTTGCCAGTGACGACTAAGGGAATTGGGAGCGTGCGTTCTGTCTCCGAACTAAGTGAATACAAATCATGGAATTGCTGCGTGAATGTTCATCTGATTGAGGTAGCGAAGAGTCTGTAGGGAAGGCATTGCGTTGGTTTTATCTTGTAACGTATGGCCAAGCGGACATAAGTTTAAAAGGAGGGAAGATTTCGTAATGCGCCATGGAGAGTCGGTAAATCGGCAATTCGGTAAATCGGTAAATCGACCATTTCGGACACGAGTTTCTTAGGAACTATGCAATGTAGCTCATAGAGAAAGTAAACTTGAAGTAATCTAGTACTACTCTAGTGACTCGTGGTGAGCAAGAAAGAAATGCTTAGCTTTCAGTACGATAAACCACGATTAACCACGTAAACCCTGAATAAAAATAAAGATCTCTTTTCATTATAATTTTCGTGGTTTATCGTGGTTAACCGTGGTTTATCGATACTTTTTGGAATTCAGCGCCACCATTTCGTGCTCGGTAGAAAGAGCTTTCATGAGAAAGACGGCATTTCTTCTTTTCATGTTGATATATGTGTGTTTGGATTAAATATTAAGGGTTGTTTCTTAGCTCTGCGGGGCTCCCTGTGGATAACTTCACTGGGAGGGAGGGGTGGGGGACACATGACAAGCCGCATGCCGAATACGATCTAGGAGAAACACTTCTTCTTTTTAAATTTTCTGTATGTAAAATCAATTTCTACACTCATTACAATCAAAAAACATACAATAAATATGCAGGATACATAGTTAACATTCAATTCTTTTCCCCCTTTTTTCGACTATCAGATCTAAGGATCGGTTTCTAACTCAATCATTCTGTTTTAGTGTTCCAATTAATGCAGTTTTTCAACTGATATAAGCCCGATCTTGAATTTTTCAGTCTCAGACATATTTTCTGGGCCGAAATGTTTTGATCTATATGTGCATAGTAAATGTACGCAATGTTTAGCGGAGAAACAGGACAGTGAAACATCATCACGCTTGCTGACACAGCAGTGATATGAAAAAAGCCGCGAATGGCGCGCGCTCAGGTTGACCTTGATTTCTTAGTAATTTCTGACTGTGACGTCACTAATTAAAAAATTACCTAGCAACGTTATCCTTGTTCCATACCTTACTTGGAAAAAATACATGGTCTAATACGTTAAATGTCCGATAGGAAAAAAAAGGCACCAAAGTAGTATAGCCTACTGTGTTTTTGCCTCAGACAGTCTGAAAACATAAATAGAAAAGGGGTTGCTTTACGCCGTTGTCTCTCAGTAAAGAAATGTAATTTGTTAATGAATCGTAAATAGAGGACCAGAGATAGCATTTCTGAAAAAAAGAAATTCGTTTTAAATTCGAATTGACGTTGCTAAGGCTTAAACAATTCTCTCAGATTGGGAACCCTGTGGTTTTTGCCAGTGACGACTAAGGGAATTGGGAGCGTGCGTTCTGTCTCCGAACTAAGTGAATACAAATCATGGAATTGCTGCGTGAATGTTCATCTGATTGAGGTAGCGAAGAGTCTGTAGGGAAGGCATTGCGTTGGTTTTATCTTGTAACGTATGGCCAAGCGGACATAAGTTTAAAAGGAGGGAAGATTTCGTAATGCGCCATGGAGAGTCGGTAAATCGGCAATTCGGTAAATCGGTAAATCGACCATTTCGGACACGAGTTTCTTAGGAACTATGCAATGTAGCTCATAGAGAAAGTAAACTTGAAGTAATCTAGTACTACTCTAGTGACTCGTGGTGAGCAAGAAAGAAATGCTTAGCTTTCAGTACGATAAACCACGATTAACCACGTAAACCCTGAATAAAAATAAAGATCTCTTTTCATTATAATTTTCGTGGTTTATCGTGTTTAACCGTGGTTTATCGATACTTTTTGGAATTCAGCGCCACCATTTCGTGCTCGGTAGAAAGAGCTTCATGAGAAAGACGGCATTTCTTCTTTTCATGTTGATATATGTGTGTTTGGATTAAATATTAAGGGTTGTTTCTTAGCTCTGCGGGGCTCCCTGTGGATAACTTCACTGGGAGGGAGGGGTGGGGGACACATGACAAGCCGCATGCCGAATACGATCTAGGAGAAACACTTCTTCTTTTTAAATTTTCTGTATGTAAAATCAATTTCTACACTCATTACAATCAAAAACATACAATAAATATGCAGGATACATAGTTAACATTCAATTCTTTTCCCCTTTTTTCGACTATCAGATCTAAGGATCGGTTTCTAACTCAATCATTCTGTTTTAGTGTTCCAATTAATGCAGTTTTTCAACTGATATAAGCCCGATCTTGAATTTTTCAGTCTCAGACATATTTTCTGGGCCGAAATGTTTTGATCTATATGTGCATAGTAAATGTACGCAATGTTTAGCGGAGAAACAGGACAGTGAAACATCATCACGCTTGCTGACACAGCAGTGATATGAAAAAAGCCGCGAATGGCGCGCGCTCAGGTTGACCTTGATTTCTTAGTAATTTCTGACTGTGACGTCACTAATTAAAAAATTACCTAGCAACGTTATCCTTGTTCCATACCTTACTTGGAAAAAATACATGGTCTAATACGTTAAATGTCCGATAGGAAAAAAAAGGCACCAAAGTAGTATAGCCTACTGTGTTTTTGCCTCAGACTGTCTGAAAACATAAATAGAAAAAGGGGTTGCTTTACGCCGTTGTCTCTCAGTAAAGAAATGTAATTTGTTAATGAATCGTAAATAGAGGACCAGAGATAGCATTTCTGAAAAAAAGAAATTCGTTTTAAATTCGAATTGACGTTGTTAAGGCTTAAACAATTCTCTCAGATTGGGAACCCTGTGGTTTTTGCCAGTGACGACTAAGGGAATTGGGAGCGTGCGTTCTGTCTCCGAACTAAGTGAATACAAATCATGGAATTGCTGCGTGAATGTTCATCTGATTGAGGTAGCGAAGAGTCTGTAGGGAAGGCATTGCGTTGGTTTTATCTTGTAACGTATGGCCAAGCGGACATAAGTTTAAAAGGAGGGAAGATTTCGTAATGCGCCATGGAGAGTCGGTAAATCGGCAATTCGGTAAATCGGTAAATCGACCATTTCGGACACGAGTTTCTTAGGAACTATGCAATGTAGCTCATAGAGAAAGTAAACTTGAAGTAATTGCTCGGAGCGAGCGCAGCGAGCGGAGAGCAAGTCTAATTTTGCCTTGATTTGCACGTAGGTATACATACAAACCGCTTTTTTCGGTTCAGTGACAAGTCAGTGGCATACATTGGTTTTCAAACTGAGTGTAGCCCCTTGTTTGCTTGAAAATATGGCGCGGGTTACTTGTGGCACATGCGCGGTACGATTTTTTTTTTCTAGCCGAATGATTTTTCGGTTCAGTGACAAGTCAGTGCCATACATCTACTGAAAGCCCTGATTGCAGCCCCTTGTTGCTTGAAAATACGGCGCGGGTTACCTGTGGTACATGCGCGGTACGAATTTTTTTTCTAGCCGAATGATTTTTCGGTTCAGTGACAAGTCAGTGCCATACATCTACTGAAAGCCCTGATTGCAGCCCCTTGTTGCTTGAAAATACGGCGCGGGTTACCTGTGGTACATGCGCGGTACGAATTTTTTTTCTAGCCGAATGATTTTTCGGTTCAGTGACAAGTCAGTGCCATACATCTACTGAAAGCCCTGATTGCAGCCCCTTGTTGCTTGAAAATACGGCGCGGGTTACCTGTGGTACATGCGCGGTACGAATTTTTTTTTCTAGCCGAAAAGCCCTGATTGCAGCCCCTTGTTGCTTGAAAATACGGTGCGGGTTACCTGTGGTACATGCGCTGTACTAATTTTTTTTTCTAGCCGAATGATTTTTCGGTTCAGTGACAAGTCAGTGCCATACATCTACTGAAAGCCCTGATTGCAGCCCCTTGTTGCTTGAAAATACGGCGCGGGTTACCTGTGGTACATGCGCGGTACGATTTTTTTTTCTAGCCGAATGATTTTTCGGTTCGGTGACAAGTCAGTGCCATACATTTCTGCGTGCAGCCCCTTGTTTGCTTGAAAATACGGCGCGGGTTACCTGTGGTACATGCGCAGTACGAAGTTCCCAGGCTCCTTTGCACAGATCATTTCACGTGAGCAGCAAGAGATTTGGATGTGGATGTCTTTTTTGCGAAGTTTGTCGGAGATAATATTGGTAAGCTAAAGTTATGAATTGTCTTAATTACATTCATTCAAGTTATCGCAGCTTTCAAAGCGTATTTTTCACTGGTGTAAGAACATTTTCACTGCAGCTTTTGCGAGTCCTAGAGCGAATTTGGAACGGACGTCTATCGACAATGGCTACCCTTGCTGTCGAACAAGAACACAAGACGTTTGGCTTTTCCAAATCTCCCCATATTTTGGGGGTTGCCTGCAACGATCAGGTCTCCTCCGACTTGGAGGGATTATCCAGAACCAAAATAATCTATTAAAAGCTATAATTAAGTGTCCAATATTTGTTGCTACAGCTTACAATAAGCTGAATAAAATATTGGGGCAAAATTAAAAACAAAATAGCACTTCCTATGCAATATCATTTAACATGTATTTGTTCTGTTTGTCCAGGTAAGTAAATGATAATACAATCTCTTGTTGTTGTTGTTGTTGCTCTTTTTAATTTAATTTTTAATTTCTTTTTTTCGTTTTTGTAGATCCATCCTAGCGTCACAATGAATAACCCCTCTAAGCACCCAGCACAACATCCTCTTCAGTGGTTTCAAGTTGCCATACACTGATTACATGTGAAAAATGATAATAAGACTTGACATTATCTACACAGAACCCCAAAATCTACGGCAAGCAAAAATCAAGGGAGTGACATCATTTATTACCATTGCAGAGAAGAAGCAACCAAAACTAATTGTTATT
This sequence comes from Scolanthus callimorphus, assembly GCA_033964015.1. NCBI lineage: Eukaryota > Metazoa > Cnidaria > Anthozoa > Actiniaria > Edwardsiidae > Scolanthus > Scolanthus callimorphus. Next base: position 8,951,297 of record CM066913.1, on the reverse strand, counting down.
GCTATCCAAACAAGGTTTAAAAATGAATATGGCAAGGAGTTGTTGGGCAATTATATTGCATGAACAACGATGACAGATTGGAGTCAATCAGCAGACGATTGGAAGCTTTTACAGAGTGTCAGAACCGACCAAGCATAGACATCAACTGCAAGGACACCAGTGTCTGTTATTATGGAAATAATTATGTCAAGAACAAAATGACTGACTTTGGTAAAATAATGTGAAAAAACTGGTTCGATGCTGCATGAAAAGTATAATGCTGTTATTATTACTCAACTGAAACAATGCCAGAACTGAATAAAGAAAATGGCTGTGCAGCTAGAATATTCAACCAACACAAGAAACCAAGCTACTGTAATTGCAAATCCTGCTTTAGAAATCATGTTTCTGATCTCGGACCTAATTCCTGAAACATACATGAACATTGATATTTATTGTGCAATTGTGTACACCCCTCGATACATTTGGATAACTGCAGCAGAAGTCATTACGCTACCGGGAGAAGTTTGCAAATATTATTGCTTACAAATCAAATCACTGTGCAGAACCATTGGATCAACTGTTCACGTCCAATGTTGAGTTGTTAGAGGATTAGAGTCAACAATAACTTTGTTTCATAACAGAGTAAGCAGACATTTAATTGTAAAAAGATTGCTATTTTCTGAAATGTTTGTTAGAACTGTAGAAACAGTTGAAAAAAAAAAACAGTTGAAATGTGGTTGTTTTAGCAACCTTCAGATCACATTGAAAATAATCAGCTTACAGTATGTATACAATTTAATAGTTTATTAAATTTCTTGCACTGTTTACAATATTGCAGACGCCTCATTTTTATACACTAAACAAAACACTTTGTAAAGAGTAGCTTCCCCTCCGAGCACTTCACTATCTAAATAGATACTTCTAGTCTAGTACTACTCTAGTGACTCGTGGTGAGCAAGAAAGAAATGCTTAGCTTTCAGTACGATAAACCACAATTAACCACGTAAACCCTGAATAAAAATAAAGATCTCTTTTCATTATAATTTTCGTGGTTTATCGTGGTTAACCGTGGTTTATCGATACTTTTTGGAATTCAGCGCCACCATTTCGTGCTCGGTAGAAAGAGCTTCATGAGAAAGACGGCATTTCTTCTTTTCATGTTGATATATGTGTGTTTGGATTAAATATTAAGGGTTGTTTCTTAGCTCTGCGGGGCTCCCTGTGGATAACTTCACTGGGAGGGAGGGGTGGGGGACACATGACAAGCCGCATGCCGAATACGATCTAGGAGAAACACTTCTTCTTTTTAAATTTTCTGTATGTAAAATCAATTTCTACACTCATTACAATCAAAAAACATACAATAAATATGCAGGATACATAGTTAACATTCAATTCTTTTCCCCCTTTTTTCGACTATCAGATCTAAGGATCGGTTTCTAACTCAATCATTCTGTTTTAGTGTTCCAATTAGCAGTTTTTCAACTGATATAAGCCCGATCTTGAATTTTTCAGTCTCAGACATATTTTCTGGGCCGAAATGTTTTGATCTATATGTGCATAGTAAATGTACGCAATGTTTAGCGGAGAAACAGGACAGTGAAACATCATCACGCTTGCTGACACAGCAGTGATATGAAAAAAGCCGCGAATGGCGCGCGCTCAGGTTGACCTTGATTTCTTAGTAATTTCTGACTGTGACGTCACTAATTAAAAAATTACCTAGCAACGTTATCCTTGTTCCATACCTTACTTGGAAAAAATACATGGTCTAATACGTTAAATGTCCGATAGGAAAAAAAAGGCACCAAAGTAGTATAGCCTACTGTGTTTTTGCCTCAGACAATGGCGGACAAAAGTGTTGAGACACTTGCACCCATTACTCTTCAATTCTACTAAAACCCGAAATGGTTTAGTCCCCCTCCCCTCCCCCCACCCATTCAATGTTGGTCATGTGTGGCAAAAGTTGTGCCGGGGTCCGGAGCTCAACATTGAAAAGGGGAGGGGGTGAAAACAGGCTGGTTTACCGGGGAGAGGTCTTTTTGACATAGCCGACCAATTTTACGTGTGTGTCTCAACGACTTTTGTCCACCATTGTAGCAGCCTCCGGATAGTCATTCAGTGCAATACAAGGGTCATCATTGCATTTTCTATATTACTTTATGTATTCCCGATATGTATCCGAATCTTTGTAACGGAGTTCGTTTTCTTAGGTACAGGAAAGGTGGAGCCAGGCACGCTACTCGCCTTGATGGGAGCAAGGTCAGTGAACTGGCAACCTATCATTTCTACTGAGCAACATATAAGTGAATTGAAACGTGTAACAAGCATACATTACTTTAGTGCCAAGCTGCGGAATATTCGTAGAATAAACAATTGAAAAGATTTTGAAAATAATGTTGTTGCAAGACTTCAAGATGTTAAATGTTAGTATATATTATCACTTACCACTGTTGCTCTACTTTACATGAGCGAAAAATGAAATATTATGAAGAGAAACAGAGAAAACCTACTTGGGTTAGCAGTCGAGAGTTCATTATTGACCAAATATGGTCATAAATTCATCTCGAATAATCCACAGCTTGGTTCGCCGTTACATGTTTCAACTAAGTTATATGTTTCTGTTTCTACACAACGGGATTAAACTGGATGGCTGCGAATGTTCATAGTCATATTGACAACCGATTAGTTCAATAGTCTCTAGCATCGCTAAAACGATGGAATGTGTTTTTTTTTTCTCTGTTTGGCTGCCACAACCCCAGTGGTAAGTTTGTTGCGAATAGAGAGCGAGTCGACTAGATAGATCTATGAAGGAGTATAGCTTTAAAGACCGGTTTACAGTTGCGATTATTGTTGCATTTAATAATAATAATAATAATAATGTCTTTATTGATCAAGAAGATAAAAATACATATCTTATGTTACATTTAAATTTAGATAAATAAGCTATTTACATAAGTATAAATATATGATATTATTAAAAAGGGCATAAATATAAAATGTACACTATTTGCAAAATGTTATACTTAAAAATGATTCTATTGATTCTATTCTGCATTTGTCGCGGCGATGTTTCTCACGCGAGTTGCAATTCCAACTCTTGTGTAAACAAGATGCAAATCCGGTGCGATTTCTGTGCTCTCTTTTCTTCAAATCTCATCAAGTTTCAAAGAGTTTCGAACATGCTTGAAATCTCCGCGACATCACGCGACAAACATCGCGGCAAATCGCGCCGAGTTGCAGGTAGTTTAATTGTTTCGCCGCGATTTTGCAAGTGTAAACGGGCTTTAAAACTCAAGAAAAAAACTACTATTTTTTTCTTGATGCTCTACTCTAGGTTTTCCATACTGACGAGCAAAAACCACATTTTTCCCATTGATCAATATACTGTAACTGTACTTTAACGATCCTTTTCTCAGCGGCGCTGGAAAGTCGACCTTGCTGAACGTGCTTGCTCACCGTAACGTCGGTCGCATTCAAGTGAAGGGAAGTGTCAAAGTGAATAACAAGCCCATGGGTGCCGGCATCACTAGCATCTCGGCGTATGTCCAGCAAGAGGATCTGTTTATCGGGACACTAACCGTCAGGGAACATCTCAAATTCCAGGTAAGGCAAAAGCAAGAGGAGGAGAACAGCGTTTATAAGGAGGAGTAGTATGATGAGGAAGAGAAGGACAGTGAATATGGTGAGGAGGAGGCGCAAGAGAAGGACAAAGGGTATAACTAGGAAGAGGAGAACAGTGAATATTGTGAGGAGGAGTCGCAAGAGAAGGAGTCGCAAGAAAAGGGTATAACTAGGAAGAGGAGAACAGTGCTTATGGCGAGGTGGAGGACGAGAATCGGTATGACGAGGAAAAGAACTGAATATGATGTGGAAGAGGACTGTTGGATGCGGACACTGGGTACGATGAGGGAGGGGAGGACAACGAATATGGTGATGAGGTGGTGGCGCTAGGACTGAGTATGAAGAAGAGGATGACAGTGAATATGACGAGGAGGAAATGAAAGAAGAGGAGAACAATGGAGATCACGAGGAGAAGGAGCAGGTGGGAGAGGAGTAGGAGCAGGTGGGAGAGGAGAAGGAGCAGGTGGGAGAGGAGGAGCCAGGTGGGAGAGGAGTAGGAGCAGGTGGGAGAGAAGTAGGAGCAGGTGGGAGAGGAGTAGGAGCAGGTGGGAGAGAAGTAGGAGCAGGTGGGAGAGGAGTAGGAGCAGGTGGGAGAGGAGTAGGAGCAGGTGGGAGAGAAGTAGGAGCAGGTGGGAGAGAAGAAGGAGCAGGTGGGAGAGGAGTAGGAGCAGGTGGGAGAGAAGTAGGAGCAGGTGGGAGAGAAGAGGAGCAGGTGGGAGAGGAGTAGGAGCAGGTGGGAGAGGAGTAGGAGCAGGTGGGAGAGAAGTAGGAGCAGGTGGGAGAGGAGTAGGAGCAGGTGGGAGAGGAGTAGGAGCAGGTGGGAGAGGAGTAGGAGCAGGTGGGAGAGGAGTAGGAGCAGGTGGGAGAGGAGTAGGAGCAGGTGGGAGAGGAGTAGGAGCAGGTGGGAGAGGAGTAGGAGCAGGTGGGAGAGGAGTAGGAGCAGGTGGGAGAGGAGTAGGAGCAGGTGGGAGAGGAGTAGGAGCAGGTGGGAGAGGAGTAGGAACAGGTGGGAGAGGAGTAGGAGCAGGTGGGAGAGGAGTAGGAGCAGGTGGGAGAGGAGGAGCCAGGTGGGAGAGGAGTAGGAGCAGGTGGGAGAGAAGTAGGAGCAGGTGGGAGAGGAGTAGGAGCAGGTGGGAGAGAAGTAGGAGCAGGTGGGAGAGGAGTAGGAGCAGGTGGGAGAGGAGTAGGAGCAGGTGGGAGAGAAGTAGGAGCAGGTGGGAGAGGAGTAGGAGCAGGTGGGAGAGGAGTAGGAGCAGGTGGGAGAGAAGTAGGAGCAGGTGGGAGAGGAGTAGGAGCAGGTGGGAGAGGAGTAGGAGCAGGTGGGAGAGGAGTAGGAGCAGGTGGGAGAGGAGTAGGAGCAGGTGGGAGAGGAGTAGGAGCAGGTGGGAGAGGAGTAGGAGCAGGTGGGAGAGAAGTAGGAGCAGGTGGGAGAGGAGTAGGAGCAGGTGGGAGAGGAGTAGGAGCAGGTGGGAGAGGAGTAGGAGCAGGTGGGAGAGGAGTAGGAGCAGGTGGGAGAGGAGAAGGAGCAGGTGGGAGAGGAGTAGGAGCAGGTGGGAGAGGAGTAGGAGCAGGTGGGAGAGGAGTAGGAGCAGGTGGGAGAGGAGTAGGAGCAGGTGGGAGAGGAGTAGGAGCAGGTGGGAGAGGAGTAGGAGCAGGTGGGAGAGGAGTAGGAGCAGGTGGGAGAGGAGTAGGAGCAGGTGGGAGAGGAGTAGGAGCAGGTGGGAGAGGAGGAGCCAGGTGGGAGAGGAGTAGGAGCAGGTGGGAGAGAAGTAGGAGCAGGTGGGAGAGGAGTAGGAGCAGGTGGGAGAGAAGTAGGAGCAGGTGGGAGAGGAGTAGGAGCAGGTGGGAGAGGAGTAGGAGCAGGTGGGAGAGAAGTAGGAGCAGGTGGGAGAGGAGTAGGAGCAGGTGGGAGAGGAGTAGGAGCAGGTGGGAGAGAAGTAGGAGCAGGTGGGAGAGGAGTAGGAGCAGGTGGGAGAGGAGTAGGAGCAGGTGGGAGAGGAGTAGGAGCAGGTGGGAGAGGAGTAGGAGCAGGTGGGAGAGGAGTAGGAGCAGGTGGGAGAGGAGTAGGAGCAGGTGGGAGAGAAGTAGGAGCAGGTGGGAGAGGAGTAGGAGCAGGTGGGAGAGGAGTAGGAGCAGGTGGGAGAGGAGTAGGAGCAGGTGGGAGAGGAGTAGGAGCAGGTGGGAGAGGAGAAGGAGCAGGTGGGAGAGGAGTAGGAGCAGGTGGGAGAGGAGTAGGAGCAGGTGGGAGAGGAGTAGGAGCAGGTGGGAGAGGAGTAGGAGCAGGTGGGAGAGGAGTAGGAGCAGGTGGGAGAGGAGTAGGAGCAGGTGGGAGAGGAGTAGGAGCAGGTGGGAGAGGAGTAGGAGCAGGTGGGAATAAGGTTGAGGAAGAGGGCAGCGAATATGGCGCGAGTAGTCAAAGAGGTTCCGTTTCAAACTCGCTAGCGATTTCTTGTCTTTCGTAGGCCTTATTGAAGATGGACAGAAATATGACCACAGAGCAGAGGATGGCTGTGTTAGAGGAGGTCATTATATCGGTATGCAAACCTATCGCACTATCCATATGGAAAATAAGGAAAAGCGATCCAGGGCACTCATTCAATGGAGCAGGTTTGGTAATCGTGCTTTTCTTGTTTCTAATTTCTTGTAGCTTGGATTATCCAAATGTGCGGACACCATCATAGGCACCCCTGGAAGAGTTCGTGGAATATCAGGGGAGAGAAGAAACGACTCTCATTTGCTTCAGAGGTAAGGAAATATGAAAGATTGTTGCGAAGCTGATAGTCGGTTGTGAAGCAATGGTAACCATAATAGGTTCAAAGTATTGCACCCTTTTTACGCACTTCACAGTTGACTTCACAGTAAAACACAGCGTAAAACACAGCTCCGAGCTTCACCTATACACATCTTTACCTTTTTATTTGTTGCATTTATTGCGTGAGCTCTCCTTTTTTCCGCACCAGCTTGCGCCCATTCTAAGAAACATTTGTATTTCTACAGATTCTGCGGGACCCATCTATCTTGTTTGCGGACGAGCCGACGTCGGGTTTGGACTCGTTCATGGCGCAGAGCGTGATCGCCACTCTAGAGAAACTCGCCGCACAGGGTCGTACCATCATCTGTACTATCCACCAGCCCTCCTCGGAGGTCTATAATATGTTCTCAAGGTGGGCGTACTTGCTTCATTCACCGTACTTCTGCGCTCTGGAATCCAAGAGCTGACAAGTGTTTGATTTATTTTAGCTTGCTGCTGCTTGCAGATGGTCGCACTGCCTTCTTTGGCTCCAAAGAGGACGTTATTCCTTACTTCAGTCGGTAAGTACTACAGTAGGTAGAAGAATTCAATAACGATTGTTTGGTCTTACGCTTGGGTTTCCGTTAACAGTATTGGCTACCCTTGTCCTCCTAACTACAACCCCGCTGACTACTTTGTTCACACTCTTGCCATCATCCCTGACGAGAAAGAGAAATGTCAAAAACGAATCAAGGTGAGAAAACAATTTGTGGAGTCTGCTCTTCTCCCTGTTCCTCCCGGCCCCTATTCGCGTGCCTATTCCTCCCGGCCCCTATTCGCGTGCCTATTCCTAGTCTTAAGAGAGTCTCCGAGGGTAGATTGCTTTCATCAAATTTCATGTGAATGTAAAAGTTTCTCTTATAGGAAATCTGTGATGCTTACGACGCACAAGTAAAAGCGAACAACGTCAACTTGGAAAAGAACTCGGTAAGTAAAACGTTTGTGTTAGGCGATCCTTTACTTAGGGCTAAAACTCCATTGATTCGTTCTGTATCAGGTTATGTGGCATCACCTCCCAACAGCAAGTGGCCTTATACATGCAATTTTTTCGACAAATTTTGATAAAAATATTCGTTTTATTTGCAGGATACTTATGA